>CM070628.1:31698793-32291707 GCA_036346255.1 Ampelocalamus luodianensis | reverse complement strand
CAAATAATTTCTAAAATGCAACGAAAATATTTTTAGCCAAGATAATCTATCTAGGCTTTAATAAAAATACTTCCAGTCATAATACAAGTGTTACCTTGTATTCCTTTAAATATTCTAAGTAGGTTTTGGACTTTGGCAAAAGGAAGGTTTTATTTGGTAACACCAACTCCCAAGCGAGATTAAAATAAGAATGATATGAGCAAGAGTCTATTCATGTTCATATCGATTATTGCATTGATAAGATTGGGTACATTACAACATTGATTGCTAATCATCATTAATCATTGGTCATTAGTAATTAATTAGTGTCCTAAAAACCTCCTTTAAGTCAACGCGGTGGGTCGCGTGCGCGTGCATATGTGTTAAACCTCGCATGTGTGACTCTCGATCGCGACATGCAACCCACGTGTCGGCACTCCGATTGCGCCGATCTTGGACCACCGTCCATTTGGCGTCTGCGGCTAGATTTTGTATGCGTTCGGACCCTGGTTCCCCTCATCATTCTTGGCCGTCCATCACTTGATGCGGCCACGATCGTGCGTGCAATCGGACGTTCAGTGAGGCGTGATCGAAGCAATTCATCCTTAGATCTGCGATGGCCGTGGATCGTCGAGGCAACCGCATGCCGCCCGGTTGCATCCTTCCTAAATGAGCCGTTGGATCCGGATCCAACGGTGGGCTCTGTTATGAATCACGCGCGCGTCTGTTGTTTCCGTGTGTGGCTCGTTGGATATTGCATCAACGGCCCACGGCGTCCACGTCGCTTATTTTGGTTGGGTTGGTTTTTATTTCTGTAAGTATTTATTTATCATCTGAAAATTGTGTAAAAACTTTAGAAATTCATATCTAATTCAAGATAAATCCTTTTTACATGAAACCAACGGCAATAAATTTGTATTTCACTAAAGTTTAATATAAAAATGCTTTTAACTATGCTTCTGTAGTAGAAAATTCTGTAATCTTTTATAGCTTGTTTTACGCTATTTTATATATTCAGTATTGTATTAAAACTTGGAAAAGGCATATCTTTTTCTGTATATCTGCTAATTGAATGATTTTAACTCTGATAAATTTGTTATTAATTAAACTTTAATCTAAAAATGGTGGTAGGCCTAAATCAGCACCAGAAAAATATGTTAATAGATTTAACCTATTAGTAGCAATTAAAAATTCATTTAATGATGTAATAGACACATTAATTCCTATAAATCCTAAAAATAGAAAATTGATGTTAGGAAATTCCTCTTTATCATACTATAATGTGAAATGGGTTTTGCACATGTTTATATTTACGGAAAGTGCATTATGCTAGTTTTGCATCCTAGAAAAATCATAACTAAATCATTTTAACTCCAATTAAGATGAAACCACTTGTATTAGCCTTAAAATATCAGTAGCAACCAATCATAAAATTTTCAAGTCCAGAAAACCTCTAGAAAATATTTTTGCTCTGATTACCTTATTATGGCCAAAAATGGGTTTTTAGGTAAATATCTTTTGCACCACAAATCCAAATTAGGTTTTTCCAGTTTCTATGCCTAGGTATATTCGTATTCTACCTTATGTATAAATTTCATCGCATTTGGATAATTTTTGCTTGCTCGTTTGTTTAAGTGTGGCTCGTCTTATTGGTTGTTCTTGGTTCTTTTGCCTTTCGCTTAGGATTCGACATTTGCGGTAACCCGAAGCGATCCTCCACAACGATTTGAGCAACGACAAGAAGGCAAGCGGTTTGATCATGTTAATCCGGTATTTTAAGTATTTATGTTGATTACAAATTCTATGTATGCATTGCTACTTTGTGTTAATAGTTGGCCTAGTAGATGCATTTCCTTAGCAAATGATTATCCTCTACTACCATGAGCCTAGGTTACTTGCTGTGATTTAGAGTTCATGGATGGGCTCTTGTCACTTAGTAGTTGCGAATTAATTGCTTAGCCATGCTTAGTTTCGGTAGAAATGGCGATTATCGACTTGTCGATAACCTTGATCATAAAACTTATTATGGATTATGATTTCCACCTTGTGCCATGTCTACTTATGAAAACTAAAACTGAAAACAAAATGATTTAGACTTGGGCACAATTGTATGATGGTGTGATTTTGGGTGTATTTGGAATGGTGCCGGTCAACAAGGACCGAACATCTTGTTACACTAAACCAAGCATTTTAGCGTACTAACCACATTAGAGGGTATGGGACCTCTCTTGACTCGATGCTTTGGCGTGTATTGGCTCCAGTCGCGGGGAGTCGCGGGAGGGATGGTGTTGGGAGCATTGTAGTGTCAGAAAGACTTCACCCGTGATAGGATTTGTTGTCTTTCGCTTGCAATGTAAGCATATGGGTTTCTATCCATATGAGCAGCTCGTAGTTAATACACAAGATTGGAAATGTCTCGTAGGACTTAGCCAGGGCCGCATCGTTGATAGTGTGCTTTGTGGCTTGAAGGCGATGCAAGTGTGGGTACATTGGTACACCTATGCAGGTTAAAACTATTCGAATAGCCTCGCCCTAGGTTATGGACACGCTTAGCAAGGTCTTTCAAGAGTTAGACTACAACCTTTTTAAATTAAAACTTGATGGGTGGTACGAATCGGGGATTCGTGCTATGTTGTGGTGGCTATTGGGATAGTCGCTTCCAGTGGTTACTTGTATGTATCTTTATTACTGTTATTTCAACATTAAAAACAGATTTGCAAACTTGCTTTTAAATGTATTACATTATTGCAAATAAAGTTGGCTTTGTGCAAAATGAGACATACAACCTCCACCTAAATAAGCTTGCATGTAGTTTATGGATAGATGCTGCTATTCCACACGTCGAGTCTTGCTTGGTACAAAGACAATCTTTGTACTCGGATGCTATGCTTAATTGTTCGTTGCGAGAGGAAGAAGGTGAGCTGTGGGGCTTCACTTTTTGTGTTGTGTTGTGGTAACTATGGGCGACTAGCTTGGCGTGCCCGATCGGTTGCAATGGGTGTATGGCTAACCAGTCGACTTTTGTTCTAGCCATCTTATGGCACCTTTTGCTTCATTGTCATTCTTGTATATTGTTCTACTTGGCGGTCGGCTCTCTTTTGTAATAACTTTACTTTATGTATGTCGTTGTTGAACTTAGTGATGTGTGTATGGAAATGATGTGTAATTTTGTGATGATGTGCATATGTCGCAGTGCAGGAAGCATATGTCCATCGAGGCTTAGAATGTTTAATTAGTAGTGCAGAACCATTTGGAGGTTAGGTGTTACTAGTTAAATATTCCGGTCCTCACGCTTCTTGCTAGTTCTTGTGTCGTCGATTTTGTGGATGGTGTCCACTCTTAAGGATTTGGGTTGGCTTTTGATAGTGTTCCTCTTTTACGTGATAACATTCTGCGATTAACATTGCTAAAAACCATGTGCAACACTCTAGGACCAAGCACATAGACATTCGCTATCACTTTCTTAGAAATCATGTCGAGAAGGGTGATATTGTGCTTTGCATTTAGTGGAGTCAGAGGCTCGATTGGCTGATATCCTCACCAAGCCTTTAGATCCAACTAGGTTTGCCACCTTGAGAAGTGAGTTAGGGTAATTTATCTCTACGGTTTGGTTTGAGGGGAGTTTGATCTTTTGATCTTACCTTGTTCATTTGATCTTTTCTTGATCTTCTTTTGATCTTTTGATCTTTTAGGCTTTTTAAGTTTGTGTGCATCTCATTGTTTCATAACTGCAGGTCATATGAAAAACCAAAAAGATGCATTGTAATATAAGCTTTTACCTTGTCTTTTAAAATTGATAAAGCTTTGCTTATTACCCTTTTTGAGCTTTTAGTATTTCAATTCTGCTCAATGCCATGTTTAGTTCTTTGACTTGCTAGAATTATCATGATTTCACATGTGTAGCTAAGTCTTTGCTGAATGAGCTAGAACTTTAAGACAACTTGAACTAAAAACTGCAATTTGTGGATGTTTTAGCTAGTTGCGCAATTAGTGCTCCTTTTATGACATTGGCCCTGTCAAAATTGCGGTGTTAGCTCTTGAATCTAGTATTGATCATTACTTGAGCTTCTTGTTCTTTTAAGAATCTAATTCTGCTCTTGTGAACAAAAAAGGGGAGGTCTCTTTTGTGCGAAAAAACTGATCTCACCAATTCTTTCTCATGAGACGGCTTGCCATTGCACTAAGCATGAACTCAGGGGGAGCTTTGGATGATCTAGACCATTCTTTTAAGCTTTTTGTGCTTAAGATGGTTGCGGCAAGGCTTGAGATCTAGCACGTGGATAAGATAATGAATTATCAAATGGGTAGAAGCTTAGGAAGAGTTTGTGGATGGCTCCTAGTCCAGGATCTTCTTCACTAAGATATACCTTTCATCAACTTCAATATTCCTTTGCAAATGAAAATCATTTGAAAAATGGGCGTTTGAGACAATTTGAGCAAAGTGATTCAATTCAGGACTTGTTTGTCTCTTAATGTGGTCATTGTTAGCGTCTTGGTCTCACATTGACATTTTGACATGGCGATATCATCTTAGGATCCTGTTGATGGACTTGTTAGATTTGAGCGTTGCTTAAAATGCTAAAATTTATTGCTTTACTTTGAGCCTTCTGCTTTAGCTTTGTTATATATGTCTTATCATGATCTTGCTAGCGCATTCGGTGATATCTTTGTTTATGCAAAATTTGAGATGCTAGCTTGTTCTTTTGGGTAATCTCCAAAGCTTCTTGTAATCAAAATTGAAAAATACAAAAATATGAAGCCACTTCATTACATTTCATGCATGCTCCTTCTTATGTTTTCCTCGTTCGCATTTGTTATCTCTGGATGAGAGGAAGGCGTGATTCCTTGATGACTCCATTGTCAAAGGGAGAAGATATTTCAAGATGTGTAAAGGGAAAAGTATTAAGAGGAGAAAATTGGAGAATTTGAAATTTTCAAATTTGAGGATCATAGTGAGGGGAGTTTCTTATTTGCATTCTTTTGGTCTTATTGCTCTTTCTGAACTTGAATTGCAATTCTTGATCCTCACCATGATCAAAGGTCATTTCGAACAATTGTTCTTTCATATGGACCTTAAGTGAGATTTTTACTCTTCTTTGAAATTGAAGCTTTCTTGTTTTCTTTGCCTTATCTCACTTGCCGATGCTATTCTCAAGCGACTTGGTCATTTCCATTGCTTTCTCTTGCATTTGGACCAAGTTGTGCCTTTGTAGCGTTGAGTTTTACTTTTCAAACCTCAAAACTTGCATTTGTTAGGAATTGCCAATGTGATCATCAAGGGGAGATTGTGGATATCATGGGGATATGTTCATGATCTTAGGATGATGTGTCAATTGGCAATGATGTTGAAGGTTTGCGGAATCGAGTTTTCGGCAAGTTCGATTTCATCAGGTCTCGGTGGTCAAACCGGCCTGGTGGCGGTCGACCGCCCATGCCTCGCGTGTTGTCTTTGGCGGTCGGCCCGGCGGTCGTGGTCCGACGGCCGGTGGTCGGCCGACTGATTTGGTAGCGATCGGCCGGCGTCATGGAGCGTCGGACCGGCAAGTTGAGTGACTCGAGTTTGAGGTGGGCCAAAAATAGAGGTGTAGGCAAGTGAGAGTTTCTACGCACTTGGTCCCATAATTTTGGAGCTTCGGTCAAAAGTTCTATCGTTTTAAATTTCGGAGAGGTTGCGGATTTCAGCGTTGAAATTTCGGCTAAGTCCTTTTGTGGCGATGCGGCCGACCGCCATTGGTGGTCGGACCGGCGGTGCGGTCGACCGGCCAGGTTGGCGATCGACGGTTTTCCACTTAAGTCGTCGCTCGTGGCGGCGATGGTTGCTGTTAGGTCAAGTTCGTGGATTTCATGGCATATGTGTTGCATGATGCATGTTTTGACTAACGATGGGTCAAGTTGTGAAGAACTTGTTCCGAATTCGATTTGCTTGTCTATTGTTGTGCAGGTTGCTTGGTGGTCAACGGCGGTCAGCGGTGAGGATGATCGGGACTAGGCTTGGAGAGCTAAGGTTCAAAGCGATCGGCGATGCGGTGAAGTCATTGGACTCAAGTATGGTGCAAGATGGACAAAGGTGACGAGCAGGCGATTGGTGCGCCCGTTGAATCAAGCGCGCGGGGCGGTGCAAGTGCCATGGTGGTTACGGTGGGGCGGATGGGAGAGACTTGCCGAGCATGATGAGAGCCGTTGGATCAACCTACTGCGTGGCGAACAGCGAGTGCCGCACAATATGAACACGGCGCTTTAAAATGCGTCGTGTGTCACCCGTTTGTTTTGGGCCTAACGGGGCCCATTAGGGAGACTCTATTAGAAACCTAAGCCTCCACTATAAATAGAGGAGGAGGTGGCTGCACCTTCTCCCGACCTTCGACGTTTCATTGTTTAGAAACCCTAATTTGCTTAGGGAGAGGAGGAGAGGAGGTTAGGGTTCTAGAGAGTTGGATTGGATTTCGTGCTCATGTATTGAGTCTTTGTCATCCATTAATGGAGTGGCTGTAAACCAGATCAAATCAATCCAAAGAAAGTTTCTTCAAAAGCGAGTTCATGTGCTTTCTTTCTCTCTTTTGATGAATTGAGTCTTTGTTTGATCCGCGAGTTATTGCTTAGTTTCTTGACGTGATTTAGCTTGCTGTGACGTGTGAGAATACATCTAGGATCATCAAGATCATCAATCACTCACGAGCAAGTCTCAAGATCATATTTTCGTTTTGACTCGGTTTTTGACCTAACATCGCTCAAACTGTAGAAGGTCAGAATCTTGGCAAGAATTATCACGATCGTTGCTTGGAATAGGTTCCTGACATACTTAGGTAAGTGTGTGTCAAATTTCACGAAGTTTGGACGCACGAATCAAAAGTTTGATCAATTTGCGTTTCGGTTTGTCGGGCTGTTTTCTCTGTTCATCGAACCAGAGGTCTGACCTCCCGTGAAATCGGTCTGACCGCCCGAGGTAGCGGTCTGACCGCTTGGATCAGTCTGACCGCCCCCGTGAGATGTCAGACCGCCCGAGCCTCTATGTTTTGGTTTTGTGTTGATTTTACTTTGGTGTTTTGAGTTGATTCAATACAAGTCTTCCGCTGTGCATGATTGATTGATCTTCATAGTTTTCATAGCTATTGGAGTGAGATTCGTATTGAATTGATTTTGGGAGAAAAAGAGATCGTGCTCCTATTCACCCCCCCTCTAGTCGCCTTTTCGGTCCAACAGAAACTCTATTCCGGAAGTTTCTGACTCATCTGTGATCAGGGCTTTCAAACAGGTAGTCCGTAGCAGAAGAATAACAGAGGACATCGCCTTACATCCACCTGCCACCGTCGCTAAGCTCTTTGAGATGGCTGATAGATATGCTATCTTCTTTGACGGTCGAATGGAACAATACCATCGATCTCAAAGATGGCATCCCTCGGAAAGCGGTAGAAGTGGCAAGAAAAAGGATAAAAGACTAGGAAATCTAAGAACAAAGCGAAAAGTCAAAAATCTCAAGATGCGGTTCTAAGGAGGTCCTAGCTGTAGCGATAAGGAGCCACACAACCCCAAGCAAAATCCGATCAAGTAAAGGTAAACACCAAGATCGTGAGAAACGACAAACCTGTGTGGTGTCCTTTTCATAAAAAGAAGGGCATGACTCAGATCGCTAGAGTTTTCTTACGAAAACTCGAGGACTATTATTACGGCAAAGGGCCACTTCTATTCTTGAGCAGGTGGGCCAACCGGTGGACAAAAGGAGTCGGACGATGAGAGATGTCGTTCCGGACCCGCAAGACACCATTGATCACATCTATGGGGTCTTGACAAGCGAATCACGAAGACGAAAGCGATCGTGTGAGGACTCCAATTTATTTGGCTTGTAATGCTTAACCAACCACCTGGTCCTAGCATCACAAATCAAATAACCGATCCTCGAATCGTATACTTCCGAGCGAGTATACACACCTCGGTACAAAATTAGACATCAACTCCATTCCAAACATAGAGTCCAAACACTACACTACCAAGCGGAAGATAACCAAATAGTAGAGTTATTACAGCACAAATGCCGACGAGCCACAAGATACACAAATAAACAAGAACGACAACGAAGCAAAGTGCCATAAGATGGCCGTAAACAAAGCCAATCGTGCCTCCAACCCACAAGGCATCCGACCGGACCGCCAAGTCTAGGCGTCACGAAGCGGCAACGGCTCACGTAGTGAGGCCCTTGGGCTCACCTTCTTCCTCTGCAACAAAACATTAAGCAAAGCACTGAGTACAAAGATTGTCTTTGTACCCGCAAGAGCGTGTGAACTAGCGACACTTTCATAAGCTACATGCAGGCTTGGTTGGTGGAGGCCATATGTTTCATTTGCATAAAGCAAATTTTCATTTGCAATAATATAATACAGCTTTGAAGGCAAGTTTGCAATTCGTTTTTAATGTTGAAATACAAGAAAGGTAATACTAACAAAAGAGAAAGATAAACAACCTAGAGGTGATTACCCCAATAGTCACCATTAACAATATACGAATCCCATTCGTACCACCCATCAAGTTTTAATTTAAATGTTGTAGTCTAACTCTTGGAAGACCTTGCAAGCGTGTCCATAACCTAGGGCGAGGCTATTCGAATAGTTTTAAACCTGCAGGTGTACCAATGTACCCACACTTGGGCATCGCCTTTGAGCCAAAGCACACTTAGAAGGTATGCAGCACACCTAAGTCCTACGAGACTTTTTCCAATATTGTGTATTAACTACGAGCCGCTCGTATGGATAGAAATCCATACGCTTACATGGTAAAGCCGAAAAGACAACTACCCACTCGAGGATAAAGCTTTTGGACAACTACCATGCTCCCACCTCCATCCTCCTGCGACCCCTGCGACCGGAGCCAATACACGCCAAAGTACTAGGTCAAGAGAGGTCCCATATACTACGGTGTGGTTAGCACCAAAATGCTTGGTTCGATGTAACAAGATGTTCGGTCCTTGTTGACTCGGGCACCATTCGAGCCACACCAGCAGATCACACCAATCATACGTTGCAGCCCAAGTCTAAATCATTTTTGTTTTCAGTTTTAGTTTTGCAAATAAACATAGCAAAAATTTGAAACATAAAGTTATAGTAGATTTTGTGTGATCAAGGTTACCGACTAAAGTCGATAACCGCTTGATTCTACCGATAGCTAAGCATGTGCTGCCGGGACCTGCAGTGCGATCTCGGAACCCTCGTGTATCTTGCACTAGTCGAGATCACGCTAGTGCACACGGGTTAACACGTGTAAATATCGATCCACACAAGCGATAGATAAAGTAAGCGATTAGTTTGAATAACAAATAACGGTTTTGACCTTATGGTCGAGTTTACACTTATTAAGCCACACGGGCTAACAGAAATAAAGCGGCGGAGCGGAAAACTCCAAAGATAGATCCCACCAATTCACCACGGGCAACCAATGGGATCGGACCTTAACGAACGATCGGCCTTCAGCGAACTCCTCCTCGAAAGCGGCGTAGACTCCTCCACTTCAGAGGTTTTGGGCGCAAGTTTTACAACAAGCGTGAGTACACAACAGTACTTTCAAATCATACCACGTAATGCAATGTATAGATGCAGCTTATTCCAAAGAAAAGGCTTACGTGGTTCTTTTGCATAAAAGCAACATTTGCAATTGAATACGAATAATAGATTAAAGCATAATTCAAAGCAAATAGACAATATTAATTTAACGATTATTTTCACAAAGACACACTAAACAGATTATTTCACATAGCCATATGATTGAGATCACACTCCCATTCCCACATTTTATGAAAACTACCCTCATGTGAAATCACCGAGCATGTCCATGATCACAGACGCGGCTATTTGAATAGTTTATTTAACACTCTGCAGAGGTTGTACACTTTACCCACACGATATAACCAAATGTAGCTAGCACCAATCATAACAAAAGCAGTTCGAAACTTCATCTCCAACATTGACATTCCCGGTGTGCTTACAAACCGTTATACATATCACATAGCCCATGCATAACACACACTGCTGGACGGGATCACGAATCCTCCCGTGATGCAACCACCAAGTAGTCACACCTCCACCTATCACATAGCCTAACCTACCACCGAACATCAATGCCGAATCCATAACTTACTAAGTTAGGCCGTCCCATACCTGCATGTGGTCGCATGCGAAGGCTCGATTCAATGGCGCACAAAGTTAAGTCCTTAATTGACCAAGGCAAGACTTCCATGTTCTAACTAAGCCACAGATTATCAAACCCATCACATAGTCCACCATGTCACATCTCCACCACTTGCCTCAGTCTAAATCCTTTACCACCCGGTTGATTTTAGTGCAACACATGCCATCACGAAGTAATAACACATAGCACACAGCTTTTACACAAAGTTCCATAGACACTTAGTCATATTTAATATTTGCGACTCACATGAGATGATGATTCGTAGCATGGCTAAGCAATTGTACTCGCCTCTAACCACCCACGTTGGTGCTACAATATTACCAACTAAACCAATCTAGGGTGACAAGGAATTATGACATACAAGGCCAAGGTGTGATAACAATTGGGATAATAACTATACCCAAAGCATTGAAATAAATAATTAAAATAGAATGCGATTTTTGAAACAAGTAATTGGAAAATTGGGTTCAAGATGATCAAAGGTATGACTTGCCTTGGAAAAGGTCTATGTACTGGTCTTGATCTTGGGGTGCTCCTTCTTCCACAAAATTCCCCGATTTAATCGACGTCTCTCACTTAAACGAGACACAAACAAACAAAACAAATAAATAACAGAGGCAAAACAAACTCCAAAAATTAAATAAAATCTCAGATAAATAGATCTTGAATTTAGACAAATTTAGAAATTTGAATGGGCTCAATCGAGTTAGGATGCAAAAGTTATGGGCTTTGGAAGATTGGAAATCTAAAAGAAACCCTAAATTCGATTTTTGAATTTCGAATTATTTCTTAAAAGAAAATCGGATTATTGCGCAATCTTGGCGTCGCCCTCGTGATTTCGGAAAAGATAAATAAAATAGAAACCCGACATGTGGGACCCACATGTCGAGACACACCACGGTGACTGGCTCACCGAGCCTCGAGAATCGTAACCGGTGGATCGCCGCGTGTGCGTCTTGACACGGCGCCACGCAGATGACACGCAGCAAACGGCCGAGGTGGACGCCGACACGGCCGCCACGCCGGACCGACGGCGACAACGACCGGGAACCAACGCGACGGCGAACCGCGGCGATTCACCGGCGGTGAGTGGTACCGCATGTGAGGGCGTTATTGCGAACTCATCGGTGCAACGCCGGATGCTCGGGGTGGACGGTGGTGGTCGGCGGCGAGCAAAGAGCGGCGGAGGGGCTTCGGGCTTGACGGCAACGGCGCCCGGTGGACGCTCCGCGAGACGAAGGCCACGAGGTAGAGGAGCTCCGCGGCGATGTCAACGGTGCGCATTTAAGAGGCGCGCGCACCGACGGCGAAGAACGAGCTCGTCGGAGTTGGCGGCGGCGCAGATTGATCTTCGAGCTCCTGCGGCGGCTAGGGTTCAGCGCGAGGGCGAAGGCGGCTAGGGTTGGGATGCGGAGACCGAGGGCTACCTCCCCTTTTATACCCGGAGGCTCTGGAGAGTCCAGGCACGAACGCCAAAAGCAGCGGCGGCGGAGATCGATCCCAACGGATTCGGAGCGAAGACGGCGTGGCAAGTCGGGGACCACATGTCGAGACACGGCTCGCGTGAGTCCGCGTGCGAAACGGCGCGGCTGAAAAACAGACACGAGATCTGACCGTTGGATCTTGATCGAACGGTCCACAATCAAAGAAACATTCGGACAACTCCGGTTGCCTTATGCGCATCTAGCCGCTCAACCTTGATCGGACGGTGGAGGATGCTCGGGCGCCGAAGGAAAGGGAGAGGAGGCGACATGCGGGCCCGCATGTCGTCGAGGCGCGACAGGCGAGCCGGGCCATGCGAGTCGGGTGGCAAGGAAGAATGGGCTGAGGTTTGGATTCGCCCGATGCCTTTCGAGAGATTAATAATAGGTTTTCTATTTTAGAAAATACCAGAAATTCAAATAGGCAATAGAAAATAGCAAATGAACTCTTAAAAATTCTAGAAAAATCTAGAAAATATATCGAGCACATAGAACCCAAATAAAATAGTTTTGGCTAATGTTCATGTTGGGATTATTCACATTAAATGTTTTGATTGCAAAGTCCAATATTAAGCTTTTGAATTAAATTCAAATAAAACCAAATGGTGAATTTTCCCTACTAACTATTCAAAGGATTTTTAAGGCTCTGAAAAATTGGGATGTTACAAACCTCCCCCTTAAAGGAATCTCGACCAGAGATTGGGCTAGCTAGAGAAAAGGCTAGGAACTCGGCTTTCGGCTCTTCTTCACGTTCCCACGTTGCTTCTCCTTCGAGTGGTTGCTCCACTTGGACCTTGTAAAGCGTAATGATCTTGCTTACGTGAGGCGCTCTGCGACATCCAAAATCTATTTTTGCTCCTTGTAGGTAAGATCCTCCTTGAGATCAATTGATTCAAGCGGGCTTGCTCTTCCGCACACGAAGACACTTCTTCAAGCTGCGAGACATGAAAGACATCATGCACTCCTCGCTAACGATGCGCTAGCTCCAAGCTGTAACAACTTCTCCACGGCGTTCCAAAATCTTGAATGGACCAACATACCTAGGCAAGCTTCCTTTGGCATGAAACCTTTTGACACCTCGAAGCGGTGTAACTCGAAGATAAACGAAATCTTGGGTTCAAGTCGAGATCACGACGACGATTATCGCCGTAGCTCTTACGCTCGGTGAGCTATCTTTAATCTTTCTCTTATCATGGCCACTTGCTCTTACGCTTCCTAAATGATGTCCGGACAAAACCGACCGCTCAAATTGCTTTCGACCAATTCAACGGGGTTCTACAGAACGCGGCGTACAAAGCTTCAAATGGTGACATTTGTAGGCGGCTTGATAACTATTGTTGCACGAAAATTCGCATACGGTAAACTTTTATCCCATCGGTAGCATTTGCTAGAGCACAAGCTCGGCATATCCTCCAATATCGATTGACTCTTTCGATCGCCCATCGATGCGTGGATGGTATGCGATCGAAATTCAGATGGGTACCCAATGCTTCATGCAAGCTTTGCCAAAAGCGAGGTGAACCGAGATCCTCGATCGGACACTATCTTCTTGGGCACACCTGCAAACCGACAATTCGGCCATGTACAACTCCAAGGCGATCTCGGAGTATGTGGTTTTGGTGGCAAGAAATGGCGACCTTGGTTAGACGATCGACTATTACGGATCGAATCATAACCCGATTGGGTCTTGGGTAAACCGGTGATGAAATCCATCCCGATTTCTTCCCACTTCCACTCTGGAATCTTCGGTTCAAAGGCAAACTCCGTTTGGTCTCGGTGTTACCTTCACTTTACGGCGGTGTCGCACAAGGCAACGAACTCTGCGACTTCGCTTCAAATTTGGCCACCAAAATTTAGTTTTCACATCTGGTACATCTTGGTACTTCGAGGTGAATCGAATACTTTGAGTCATGGGCTTCCTTTAAGATTAAGCATCTCTGGACCATCTATATCGTAGACAGTTCGACCATTAATCCGTAGTATGTCTTGATTATCCCTGGTGAAATCTTTGAATTTCCTTCTACCATTTTGATCTTGATGTCGACAACACAGGATCCTTTGGTTGTGCTTCACAATTTGCTTCTCGGGGTAGATTGTACTTCCAAATTGGCTACAAAGCCTTGAGACACAACTTCTAGCTTTAGCTTCAAATTCTTCATCTGATTCGGGCAACTTTCCTTTACTTCCAAAGTATTGCGAACTCTTACGACTTAAAGCGTCTGCAACTACGTTGGCTTTTCCGGATGGTAGTGGATTCCAAGATTATAATCCTTGATCAATTCCAACCATCTTCTCTGTCTCATATTCAGATCATTGTAAAGATGTACTTGAGACTCTTATGATCGTGTAGACTTCACGGCGATTACCGATGAGGTAATGGCGCCAAATCTTTAGTGCATGCACTACGGCTAATTCGGATCATGAGTAGGGTAATTCTCTTCGTGAGGTCTCAATTGCCTTGATGCATAGCGCGACTCTTCCTTCTTGCATCGGGACGCATCCTAATCCTTGACGCGAAGCATCACAATAGATATCGAAATCCTTGCGAATATCGGCGGGAATCGCGACGGGTGAAGTCAAACGCTTCTTGATTCTTGAAAACTTTCTTCACAGTGAGTCCAAGTGAACTTTTCTCCTTTTTCAACAATTGCGTAAGGGGCTTAGCAATTGATGAGAATCCTTCGATGAAACGGCGGTAATAACCTACCATTCCCAAGAAACTGCGAATCTGAGTGCGGTGCTCGTTTGCTCCCAATGTAACATTGCTTTCACTTTCTGGGGGTCAATTGCTACTCCTCATTTGTCATAACATGACCAAGGAAATCCACTTCCTTCTTCCAAAAATCACACTTATCGAACTTGGCATACAAGCGATGCTCTCGAGTTTCCCCAATATTGTTCTTAAATGTTAGCGTGTTCTTCCTCCGACTTGGAGTACACGAATATCATCAATGAACACAACTACGAACTTGTCCAAATATTCCATGAATACTTTATTCATCATGTTCATGAAATAGGCAGGGCATTAGTCGGACCAAAGGACATGACTAAGAACTCATAATGTCGTCTGGCGTTGAAAGCGGTTTAGGTATATCCTTAGGACAAATCTTTAGTGGTGGTAGCTGATCGTGGTCGATCTTTGAAAACACTCGGCTCCTTTCATCGATCAAGCGGATCATCAATCCGGTAGTGGGTACTTGTTCTTGATGGTAACCGTTGAGAGAGCGGTAGTCAATACACATCCTCATACTTCCATCTTTCTTCTTGACAAACAACACTGGCGCTCCCCATGGTGGCGAACTAGGTCTCACGAAACCTTTCTCAAGAAGTTCTTCTATACGCTTCTTCATCTCTACCAATTCATGGTGGCATCCGATAAGGTCTCTTTGAAATTGGTGCTGTCCACGGCACTAGGTCGATGACAAACTCAATGTCACGATCCGTGGCATTCACAGTAATTCTTAGGAAATACATCGGATATTCATGACCATTGGTACTTCTTCTAGGCGAGGTCTTGGCATCGCTTACTAGCAAATGTCCATCACGAATCGAGGTGGCTAGAAACTCTACCTTGTTTCCTTTGGCGTCCTCTCATTCGGCTCTTCCGCCACAATCTAGCATGACTTTATGCTTGGATAACCAATCCATGCCAGAATGACATCTAGGGTTTGGGTATCTAGGACTATTAGGTTGGCTAGAAACTCAACTCCGACTATGAGTAACTTAGCTCCTAAACATCCCACTCTAGTACTTATCTCTCGCTCCCAGCATTGGACTAACAGAGTATGCTTAAGTTGCATAACTTCCAAATTATTCTTGGTTGCAAATATTCCAGAAACAAACGAATGCGAAGCTCCAGAATCAAACAAAGCCGATCAGTAGTCGAAAGTTAACGTAAACTTACCCGATCGACGTCCGGTGATTCTCGGGCTCCTTCGAGTGGCGTGGTTGACCGCGACCTCGATCACGCGATGCGGTGCTCCTCGGCTTGACCGCAACTTTGCGAAGCTCCTTGGTTGATGCCGCGCTGGTGTCTTGGATGGCGTAGCTCCAAGGTTGAAGCGTACTGGAGTGATTGTTCCCCTTTGCGGACACTGGTTGGCAAAATGTCCCGGCTGACGACAGGCGTAACAGACCTTTGGTACGTTACTTGGTTGCTTCTGGATTGGGGTTGGCAGTGCGGGGTTGCGGAAGTTACGGGCGGTGGCGCGGGGTGTTGAAGTTAGTGCGGGTGTTCAATGAAGTGCCGGGTGAAACTTTGTTGAACCGTCTTGCACCTTTATTCTTGCCCTCTTTGTGATTGATGGTTCCCTTCTTTGAGCCATCCGGCGTTTCTGATTATCCTCCGATTCCTTGCGTTTGTCCTCCAAAACAAAGGCTTTGTTGACCAAAGCTCTTGAAATCGGAAAAGTATGGCGATCAAACCGACTTGCGATCCGAGTGTTTAATCCCTTCAAGCGACGACTCGCGAGCCTTATACGTGGCTACATCTTCGGCATAGCGAGCTAGCTGAGAAAACTTGTTGAGGTAGTCGACGACGACATAGTTCCTTGCTTGAGAGCGCGGAACTCATCCTTCTTCGATCAATAATGCCTTGAGCACGTGATATGGCGAAATGTCAAGAAAATTCCTCCCGGTGATATCTGTGGCGTCTCATGGCGCACGTGAAGTTCTCCCACCATTCAAGTGGCGGTGCCTTCCATCGGTGAGTGGCATACGAGAACCTTTTCACGATCGCTGCCTTTGGGTGATCGGTAGCTTTCTTTCAACAACCTCGAGCCAATCATCCGCTTCCCTTTGGAGACGTGTCCGAAAATGTGGGTGGGCGAGTCCTCGCGAATTTCGCAAGTTTGGATGGTCCATGGTGACCATGAGCAGCTGGGGCTCCATGCTGGTGATTGTGGTTGTTGTTGTTCTGGTTGTGCATGGCTTGCATCTGAGTCATCATCGTATTCATCAGCTGAGTCTGTGCTGCCATGAAAGCTCCAAAGTTTTGCAAGTCAATTGGGGGTGCTTGCGGCGGAACTGCTCCTGCAGCTGGTTGCTCATTGCCTCCTGGTGCTGGGGTACCGGAACCACTTGCAGCAGTCTGACGAGTTTGAACCATCTGGCGAAGCTCCATGGGTTAGATAAGGTAGCAAGCACGAGATGAGTTAAGAACTAGGCAGGGGGTAGGTTAAACCCAACAAAACACAGATCAAGAAACTCAAATGAAATACCTTTATTAATAGGGTCTTAGCATGGCTGCAACAAATGCCTAAGGGCCTTTGCACTCATACTACACAAAAAGAAACAATGACCTAAGCACACAAGCTACCGCCTAAAGGGCGACTCACTAAAGCAAATCAAGCTAAACTCAAAAGCCAAGCCTAAACGAACTACAAGAAAGCCTCCACAATCGCATGGCGACGCTTCGACGGCCGCACTGGAAGTGGCCGGCATCTTGGCAAATCGATGATGCCAGGCCGGGTGCGGAAAAAGGCGTTCGGTGCAAGCGCTCTGCTGCTCCTACGGCTCTGCATCTTCTTGGGCTGGTGGGCCTTCCTCGGATCTTCTTGAGGATCATCCTCGGTCTTCCTCTTCTTGGGAACTTGATCGTAGAGGATCTCTTGCAGAGTGGCGACCTTCTCTTGACTCTGCAAGGCTTCATAGACATGATCCAACTCGTGATGGTTCTCTCCAAAGCTTCCTCCCGGGCGGCCACGAATCGGGCGAGGTGTCTGATCAGAGCGTTGCTCTCTCCTTTACGTGGACGGGTAGCGTCTTTGGCAAGTCCACATTTGCAGCTCCGGGGTGGTGCGGAAGATGGTGTCTTGAAGCTCCCGTGCGTAGATGTTGCGAATCGTAGCATGGCCAAGCGCGGCGACTCTCGGATACCTTCCGGCCAAGTGATCTTCCTCACGAGGCGTGCGAAGGTTGGCTCGCCTTGTCGTTCCTCTGGCGTAGATCGTCGGGCAACAAATCACTCCACTCGCTCGTCCATTCACCGCATCCGGTATTGCCGACGCGTCTGCGGGACGATCAAAACCTCCAAGAACACGAGCAACTTCCAAAGCTCGTGGCATACCCTCCGGTGCGCTCACCATAGCTCGAAGACGAGGCATCCGTCAAGACAGATGAGCAGGTAAGATCAACTTTAAAGCAGCGGGGAGAGAAGAGATCATAGCAAAAGTTGAGGCGAGAGAGATATGAGAAGAGTTAAGCAATCAATTAACTTTGCAAGTTAATTTTCCTTTTAGAAAATAGTTTGGACACTCTAAGGACGGCCAATCTACTAAGGTCAAGACCTACATCGGTATGGCTCGATACCACCTCAGCCGGGACCTGCATTACGATTACGGAACCCTCGTATACCTTGCACTAGTCCAGGATCACGCTAGTGCACATGGGGTTAACACGGTAAATATCGATCCACACAAGCGATAGATAAAGTAAGCGATTAGTTTGAATAACAAATAACGGTTTTGACCTTATGGTCGAGTTTACACTTATTAAGCCCACAGGGGCTAACAGAAATAAAGCAAGGCGGAGCGGAAAACTCCAGCGTAGATCCCACCAATTCACCACAGCAACCAAGCTGGGATCGGACCTTAACGAACGATCGGCCTTCAACGAACTCCTCCTCAGCGGCGTAGACTCCTCCATACAGAGGTTTTGGGCAAGTTTTACAACAAGCGTGAGTACACAACCGTACTCGCAAATCATACCACGAATGCAATGTATAGATGCGAGCTTATTCCAAAGAAAAGGCTTCGTGGTTCTTTTGCATAAAAGCAACATTTGCAATTGAATACGAATAATAGATTAAAAGCATAATTCAAAGCAAATAGACAATATTAATTTAATGATTATTTTCACAAAGACACACAATAAGCAGATTATTTCACATAGCCATATGATTGAGATCACACACTCCCATTCCCACATTTTATGAAAACTACCCCTCATGTGAAATCACCGAGCATGTCCATGGCTGCGGACGCGCTATTCGAATAGTTTATTTAACACTCTGCAGAGGTTGTACACTTTACCCACACGATATAACGGTGTAGCTAGCACCAATCATAACAAAACAGCTCGAAACTTCATCTCCAACATTGACATTCGGTGCTTACAAACCGTTATACATATCACATAGCCCATGCATAACACACACCGTTGGGCGGGGCGGCGAATCCTCCGTGATGCAACCACCAAGTAGTCACACCTCCACCCTATCACATAGCCTAACCTACCACCGAACATCAATGCGAGAATCCATAACACTAAGTTAGGCCCGTCCCATACCGGGCATGTGGTAAATGCGATGAAGGCTCGATTCAATGGCGCACAAAGTTAAGTCCTTAATTGACCAAGGCAAGACTTCCATGTTCTAACTAAGCCACCTGATTATCAAACCCATCACATAGTCCACCATGTCACACGTCTCCACCACTTGCCTCGGTCTAAATCCTTTACCACCTGGGTTGATTTTAGTGCAACACATGCCATCACGTAATAACACATAGCACACGATTTTACACAAAGTTCCATAGACACTTAGTCATATTTAATATTTGCGACTCACATGAGATGATGATTCGTAGCATGGCTAAGCAATTGTACTCGCCTCTAACCAACCCACGTTGGTGCTACAATATTACCAACTAAACCAATCTAGGGTGACAAGGAATTATGACATACAAGGCCAAGGTGTGATAACAATTGGGATAATAACTATACCCAAAGCATTGAAATAAATAATTAAAATAGAATGCGATACTTTGAAACAAGTAATTGGAAAATTGGGTTCAAGATGATCAAAGGTATGACTTGCCTTGGAAAAGGTCTATGTACTGGTCTTGATCTTGGGGTGCTCCTTCTTCCACAAAATTCCCGACGAATCGACGTCTACTCGCAAAACGAGACACAAACAAACAAAACAAATAAATAACAGAGGCAAAACAAACTCCAAAAATTAAATAAAAATCTCAGATAAATAGATCTTGAATTTAGACAAATTTAGAAATTTGAATGGGCTCAATCGGAGTTAGGATGCAAAGTTATGGGCTTTGGAAGATTGGAAATCTAAAAGAAACCCTAAATTTCGATTTTCGAATTTCCAATTATTTCTTAAAGAAAAATCGGATTATTGCGCAATCTTGGCGTCGACCTCGGGATTTCGGAAAAGATAAATAAAATAGAAACGACATGTGGGACCCACATGTGGAGACACAACTCACGATGGCGGGTCTCTGAGAGCCTCGAATCGAGCCGGTGATCGCGGCGTGTGCGTCGCGACACGGCGCCACGCGAGATGACACGCAGCAAGCGGCCGAGGTGGACGCCGGGCTGGCGTCACGCCGGCGTCGACGCCGATAACGGGAACCAACGGGCACGGCGAACGGCGGCGATTCACCGCGGTGAGTGGTACCGGCATGTAGAGGCGTTATGCGAACCTCACGGTGCAGCGGATGCCGGGGTGGGCGGTGGTGGTGGCGCAAGCAAAGCGGCGGAGGGCGGGCTTGACGGCAGCGGCTCGGTGGCGCTCGGCGAGGCGAAGGCCACCAGAGGTAGAGGAGCTCCGTGCGATGTCAGCGGTGCGAGCGAAGAGGCGCGCGCACCGGCGGCAAGAACGAGCTCGTCGGAGTTGGCGGCGGCGCAGATTGATCTTGAGCTCTGCGGCTAGGAGTTCAGTGCGCGGCGGCTAGGGTTGGGATGCGGAGACCGAGGGCTACCTCCCCTTTTATACCCGGAGGCCTGGGAGAGTGTGAGGACCCCCGGTTTATTGTAAATGTACTTAATTAAATTCATACAGTAACACAATTCTTAATTAAGGAACAGTGCTGCCCCTTAATTAAAGATCATGCTAAAGATATGAATTTAACAAGTAACAATTTCAATAAGCAGGATTCCCGGATATATATGTACCACAATGGTTCCCAGGATCAACGACCATTTTATATATATCCTTCAACAACATTGCATCATACACATACAAGTCATACCTTGACATAATTAAACATAAGTTTACATCATTCGGTTTAGTACTACAAGAGGAAGTGACTTGGTCACTTTAAAAGTCTAACGGAAGCAAAACAAAAACTTAGTGTCCACCAATGGCCTCATCCACCCGCAGAGCAATTGCGTGGAGGTAAGAAGTAGCTTTACTCGTTAGCGTCACCCTGATCGGCGCTAACGGTGCTTCGTAAAGATAACCATCCTCACCGCAACAATAGGTGAGAGTACCTTGAGTCTGAAGGTACTCAGCAAGTCTTACACAAACTAATAAAGAAAATGTTGATTAGAGCCTACAAAGGAGTAGAATTTATATATGCATAAGGTTTCAATAGAAGGTTTAAAGGTTCAGATTTGCACAAAGCGATACATCTTAACCTTCAAAAGCTAAATTTTGATAAAGCAATTTAGTAAATCAAAGTTTAACTAGAACAGTAAGTAATTGACATAATTGTAATGATACAATGCATGAATCCCTCATGCAAACCGAAAATAAACGAAACCACATTTGGAAATCAAAATTTCTATACAGTGATATCGGTTCAAGTTATCGTCCATGACCGTGACACGGCTATTCGACGATTTATACCTGCGAGGGTGTACATCTTTACCCACATGACTTAGCTAGCCGTTGCCTTGGATGCCTCGAATGATGACATACTTCCTTTGGTATGCCGACCGGGAAACTAAGATTTGGTATTTTCAACAAGCTAACACTATTGAGTTGGACCCCATGTGTGGTGATCCCGCTTAAACAACGACGGATAGCATCTATTTAACTAGGGCACACATGTTGTGTCAGTAATGCCGATCCAAACAATTAAATGCGAACTGGGCTCACTACCCATATTAGAATGCAATCGGCACCATTAAGGTATCGTATATGCTACGGAGCACATATACGCCCTCACCCTTCTAAGAACATCTGATACTGACATACAAGCTCACATGGCATACAACGCAGTCATAAGACCAAAGCATCTATGCCATACAAGGTCAATACACATGTTCTTACTCTCCTGCTTCCAACCCAATAGTCCTAGCATTTTACTTAACCAAACAGCGCCCATACACTGCATGTGGAAGTACGTGGGGGACTTGAACTGAATAGTCAGAGTTCGGTCCTTAATTAACCCGGACAAGTCCACCACAAAACCCAATCTCGTGCACAAAAGCACTATCACTAGCTTCCTCTTGTCCGAGATCAATTTGAATTTCAAATACAAGACTGATTTAAAGAAGCGGACAAAGAGTTTAAAATGACAACGATTCGATTGTGATTCCCATGTTTGACAAGATATGCTTGTCAAACTCTAAAATCTCTAGACTGCATGTCTAAGCCAAATCTGAAAATAGACCATATAGTATACAATACTACACTAGAGTTGAGTGTATGGTCATAATTAAGGTAATCCACTATGTCAAAGTTATAGCTAGCTATTACAAGTCACATTTTGTATTTTAGGAAAAATAGCATGCCTGAGATATCACGAATTTGTAAAAGCTATTGTACAAAATCTGGGTTCAATATGGTGCAAAGAGGATGCTTGCCTTGGTAGTAATAGACTTCTGTTGCAGGCTCAGATTGTTCAGAAGTGTATTCAAAAGCTTCAGTAGAACCGGGTTCTAAAAGAAGCAATAAAATCCAATAAATACCAAAACTGACAATAAGTCCAACATAGAAGAAATATGCATGATCAATCTAGAAATGCATGATTACAGCATGCTTAAGTCATAACTACCCATAATAATGATAATAACCCATTATATAGCTCACTGTTTTCAAAAGATGAGAAATTAGATTTTAGTGCAAAGTTCAGTTTTGATTTGAAAAGAGTGAAAGCAGATGAGTGCAATTTTCGGAAATAGAAGTATAGATCATGCAAAAGTTCATAAATGAAACTTAGCATGATCTTTTAGGGTAGTTAATATCCCAAACCAACCTTAGTCTAACCCTAACTAGTTAGATTACAAAAGCTAAAACAAAAACCTATTTTGTCGGTTGAGCCGACAAGAGAACAGAGAGAGATTTCGACTAGAAGTTAAAATAGATGATGACAAGAATGGAAAGATTAACTTGTCATGCTGCTAGGGTTTAGTCAAAATCTAAATAAGATGATAAGTTGACAGGAAGAACCCTAGGTCTTGAAAATGACAGGAAAAACCGAAAAGGCATAATATCAACTTTTGGTTTAAAGTCGATTGAAACTCTTGGTTAAGAGAATGATTAACATCAGCTCCTAAGGTTCCTAGGATGCTCAAGATGTCAAAGCTAGGGTTTTATCTTACTGGAGGAAGGAAAACACCCAAGTTTCAAATCGGATGTCGATCAACAGAGATGGGCGATGGTTCAACCTACAAAGGATGTCAAATCTTTATTGTAAGGTGGAACCGAGTGCTTAAAGTGGATAAGCAATGAACAAGAAGCAAGAAACTCCTTTGGTTAACAAGAAAAGGATGAGCTTCAGTGGTCAACAATGGCTGCAGCTCACAAAAGCTAGGGTTTATATATGTGGGAGTTTAGCTACAGGGCAAGAAGGAAAGATCTAGAGTTGATGAGGTGTCCATTTAGGGCTAATTATCCCAAAAATTAGTTGCAAAAACTTTGGGATAATCCTCTCCTTGATTTCCAGAGAAATCTGCGCGCTGAGAGAGAGGGAAGGAGATAAGAGCCAACTGACAAGTGGGCCCCATTGTCATCCTCAGCCCCGCGCACCTCAGAAAGGCTCAAACAAATGTCAGCCGTCCGATTGGAAATGGGCTGCTGTGATAAATAGGGAGATTAAATGATTTGAATCGGTATCATTTAATATGGACCGCACGATCTAGATCGGAGGATCGAGATCTAATTGAAATCCCGAAGGACTGCGGAACTCCACTTTCAAAGATAGACGTTGGATCAAGATCCAGCGATCAATTAAAAGACATACACGTCACTCCTTTTAGATGCGGTGGCTCAGTACCGTTGGATGTAATTTCTACGGTCAGGATGTAAAAGGGAACCGGATGGTCCGATTGCATACACCCATGTGGTCCGCACGATTGAAATCCAAAGATCCACCGATTTTGGGCTTTAAAAGGCCCACGGTCTAAATGGAGTGTCGTAGGATTGAAATCAAAGGCCCACATTAACGCGCGCTTTGATTTCAAATAGAAATAAGCGATACCGCTAGATCAAGGATGGGCGGCCACGATTGTGCGGGGATCGGAGTCGTCCGAATGCATACACTAATCTGGGCCATACGATGAAGATCCAGCGGCCCGAGGATTGCGGGCTTTATAACACGCGGAAAAAGGGAAAAGCCGAGGATTTGAATCTAACGGTGAGATAAAAGCGCCTTTAGGTTTAAAGCGAAAGGAGTGCGTTGTTGGATCAATAACGAGCGGTGGAGATCAAACATGGATCGGAGTTGTCCGATTGCACACAACGATCACGCTCGTTGGATTAAGATCCAACGGAGATTTAAGTGGACACGTGGACGGCCGCGGGTGTTATTGTTTCGCCTGCTCGATGGAAGATCGACGGCTCATGTCGATCGTGGAGTTCGCTCGCGCTCGAACGTGACCGAGCAGACAAGTCGCCTTTGGGTTGGACCGAGACACATGAGGTCGGGTCGCCACTGATGCAAAGGTCGGGTTTGGACCGGTTTGGTTGACCAAACCTTATTCATATATTTAAAAGGTTTGGTAGGACTTTAAAAATAGCAAATAAATTTATGAAATCATGAAATTTTATTGTAAGCTCTTGGGATGATATATTTCCCAGATAAATTTCATAAACTTCATTTTCACTTTATAAAATACATAAATATTGATTTCAGGCCGAAAATATTTATTTAAAGACCATAAATTTTCTTTAAGTCCAAATAATTTCTAAAAATGCAACAAAAATATTTTTAGCCAAGATAATTTATCTAGGCTTTAATAAAAATACTTCCCAGTCATAATACAAGTGTTACCTTGTATTCCTTTAAATATTCTAAGTAGGTTTTTGGACTTTGGCAAAAAGGAAGGTTTTATTTAGTACAAAGAACTCCCAATCGAGATTAAGAATAAGAATGATATGAGCAGTAGTATATTCTTGTTCATAATACAGATTATTACTGTTGATAAGATTGGGGCTGTTACAAACCTACCCCCCTTAAGAAAAATCTCGTCCCCGAGATTTGGAACAAGTTGGAGATCAAGAAGAAGTGAAATGGAAATAAATTATGAGGAAACTCAACATCTGTTGTTTTGGTTTCCTTCAAAGATAACAAAGAAGA
The DNA here is from genome assembly GCA_036346255.1 of Ampelocalamus luodianensis. Lineage (NCBI taxonomy): Eukaryota > Viridiplantae > Streptophyta > Magnoliopsida > Poales > Poaceae > Ampelocalamus > Ampelocalamus luodianensis. The sequence continues at coordinate 32,266,812 of CM070628.1, read as the reverse complement.
TTTTTACATAACAACATAGTGTTATTATTACATCTTTGTTTACATAGCTTTGTTTAAACTTTCCTTTCTTGATTCAAAGAAAAGTTCTAAACAACAAAAAGATGGGGGTGCTCAATCTGCATCAGATCTTCGCGCTCCCAAGTGGCTTCATCCTCGGAATGATTAGCCCATTGAATTTTTAAGAACCTGACAGTACGATTTCTTGTCCTGCGCTCCATTGTGTCGAGGATACGTACTGGTTGCTCTTGATATGAAAGATCAGGTTGGAGATTAAGATGCTCATAAGCAGTTGCTTCAATAGGAACACGAAGGCACTTCTTTAATTGAGACACATGAAAAGTATCATGTACTGCTGAGAGTGATTCAGGTAATTCCAATTGGTAAGCTACAGCTCCTCGCTTGGCAATGATTCGGAAGGGTCCGATATAGCGAGGTGCGAGCTTTCCTTTTACCTGAAAACGATGAGTACCCTTCATGGGTGACACTTTAAGATAGACATGGTCATCCACCTCAAAGCTCAATTCACGACGGCGATGATCAGCATAGCTCTTCTGACGAGGCGTATGCGGTTTGGACAATCTCGAATCAAGGCGAACTTGCTCTTTACGCTTCCCTTACCAAGTCTGGGCCATAGAATGATCTTTCGCCAGACTCGGACCAATTCAATGGAGTCCTACAAGCTCTCCCATACAAGGCTTCAAAAGGTGACATTTGAATACTTGCTTGGTAGCTATTATTGTAGGAAAATTCCACATATGGTAAAGATTTCTCCCAGTCTTTGCTATAGGATAGCACATAGGCTCAAGAAGATCTTCCATTACTTGGTTCACTCTTTCGGTTTGACCACTAGTTTGAGGATGATAGCGATCTTGAAAGAGAGTTCGGTCCCATAGCTTGATGAAGGCTATTCCAAAATGGGAAGTGAATTGAGGACCACGATCGAAACAATAACCTTAGGAACACCATGAAGACAAACAATTCTAGCAATATAAAGCTCGCCAATTGCTTGCCATTGAAATCGGTTCGGCCAGGAATAAAATGAGCCACTTTGGTTAAGCGATCAATGATCACCCAAATGGCATCGGATCCTTGGAAGTCTTGGGAAGACCGATGCGAAATCCATACCGATCTCTTCCCACTTCCATTGTGGAATAGGCAAAGGTGAAGGGTACGGTGGCTTGGATGTTCAACTTTAACCCTTTGGCAAATATCACATTCAAAGAACATCTTGAGCAATTTGCCTCTTCATTTGGCTCCACCAAAATATTTTCTTCAAATCTGGTACATCTTGGTACTCCCGGGATGCAAAGAAAACTTGGAATTATGAGCCTCTCTAAAATTAGACTTCTTAGATGAGGATCGGCAGTACTACCAAGCGATTGCGATATCGAATAAATCTGCGATCATCTTCGGAAAACTCGTTGGCTTTACCTGCTTTCATGTTTTTCTTGATCTCGGCTACCTCGGCATCAGTTTTCTGGGCCTCCAGAATCTGAGATTCTAAGGTAGGCTCCACTTGTAATGCAGCGAGGAAACCTGCTCCCACCAATTCAAGACTTAAGCGCCGAAAATCAGCACACAGGTCTTTCTCGGCAGGAAGAGAAGATATGCAGTTGCATTGTGACTTTCTGCTTAAAGCGTCTGCCACAACATTGGCTTTACCAGGATGATAATGAATACCCATGTCGTAGTCCTTGATCAGTTCAAGCCATCTTCTTTGTCTCATATTCAAATCAGTTGAGTGAATATGTACTTTAGGCTTTATGATCGGTGTAGATCTCACAACGATTACCTAGAAGGTAATGTGGCCAAATCTTCAATGCATGGACTACGGCAGCCAATTCTAAATCATGAGTAGGATAATTAACTTCATGAGGGCGCATAATCGCCGAGATGCATATGCCACAACTCGGCCTTCTTGCATAAGCACACAACCAAGTCCATGGCGAGATGCATCGCAATAAATATCAAAGCTCTTCGAATATCAGGAAGAGTAGGCTGAGCTTTAGTCAAGAGAGCTCTCAAAAGCCAAAACTCTCCTCACATTTAGTGACCATTCAAATTTCTTCTCTTTCTGCAAAAGTGAGTCAAGGTCGAGCAATTTTGGAGAAATTTTCAATGAACCTACTGTAGTAACCGCAAGTCAAGAAAACTTGGATCTCGTGGACACTCTTGGGAGGCTTCAATTTAGTACATCTTGTACCTTGCTTGGATCAACCGCAATACCTCCTTGGATAACACATGTCCCAAAAATGCGACTTCTCCGAGCGAAAGCACACTTGCTAAACTTAGCATACGATCGATCCGACGAAGTGTTTCAAAGACAAGCCTCAAATGTTGTTCATGTTCCTTATCGGACTTGGAATAAATAAGAATGTCGTCTATGAACACGACAACAAACTTATCCAAGAAATCCATGAACACGAATTCATAAGGTTCATGAAATATCTTTGGAGCATTGGTTAGACCAAAGGACATAACCGTATACTCGTATAAACCATAACGAGTAGAGAAAGCTGTCTTAGGAATGTCCTCAGCTCTAACCTTGATCTGATGATAGCCCGATCGCAAATCAATCTTTGAAAAGACACGGGCACCAACCAACTGATCAAAAAGATCATCAATTCGAGGTAAAGGATATTTATTCTTGATAGTGACCTCATTTAACGGACGGTAATCCACACACATCCGTAAAGTGTTGTCTTTCTTCTTGACAAAGATTGCCGGGCATCCCCAAGGTGAGGAACTCGGTCGAATAAAACCTTTGTCAAGCAATTCTCCGAGTTGCTTCTTTAATTCAACCAACTCGTTGACAGGCATTCGATAAGGACTCCTGGATATGGGAGCAGTTCCAGGAACGAGTTCAATAACAAATTCCACTTCCCGATCTGGTGGCAAGCCGGGAAGGTCTTCAGGAAAGACATCAATATACTCACAAACAATTGGTACTGACTCCAAAGAGGGAGTAGTATCAACTTAGTGAGCGCAAAGGTGAGAACCCATCGGGATGAAAAACGACTGAAGTGCCGCTTTCATTAGTTAGAGAAATGGACTTGTGAGCACAATTAATTTGCCCAAAGTGCTTGGATAACCAATCCATTCCCAAGATAACATCCAACCCTTTTGAATCTATCACAATCAAATCAGCCCAAAAGTCTACACCCTCAATATTTATATTGACATTACGGCAGACTTGACTAGTCATAAAGGCTGATCCAGGTGAATGGATGATATGAGGTGGATGAAGATGATGCACAATTAAATGATGTTGAGTAGCAAGCGCCTACTAACAAATGAATGGGATGCTCGAGAATCAAATAAAGCAAGAGTACATCGCAATTAACTAGGAGCATACCAAGAACAACCGGGAGTGACAATTTGCTTCCTCGCGATGTCTGGTTCACCAGCCCTCGAGCCGGAGCAGTCGGAGCTTGACCACGATCGGTGAAGGTGGTGCGGGGCCTTGAGTAGGCGGGAAGGGGAAATAGGTGGTATCCCCGAGCCACGGCATAACATCGATTAGCAAAATGCCACGACGCCCACAATGGTAACATATAACCCCGCCCGATGGTCACAGCGGTGGTGGCGGTTTCCACTAGGCCTTGGTTGATTAGTGGAAGAGGATGGGCGAGGGCAAACACCGCGAGCTCAGGTACAAATGGAGCTGGTGCTCGCGGTGGTCGGATACCCACATGCGAGGCCTTGGTGAGCTGCCTCGAGAATAAAGCGAGAAGTCGGCCGTAAACATGCGTGACTCATCAATGCCTTGCTCTTGCTTTCGGCCACAATGGCTTTGTTGACCAAATGAGAGAAATTCGGAAGTCAAGCAAAGCTACTGACCATCTGCAGATTCTTGAGATAGCCCATTCAAGAACCGTTTCACGACGAAGGTCGGTCGAAACATCATCGAGCATATCGGCTAGAAAGTTGAATTCATGCGGATACTCGATCCACAGACTTTCGCCCTTGTTTGAGAGCGAGAAATTCTTGTTGCTTAATCATCATGACCCCTCAGAATATGAGCTTGCGAAAAGCCTCCACGAACTCCTCCCAAATAGGGACATGTCCAGTAGTCAAGGGCAAGGAGATTATCCCACCATATGCTAGTTGGTCCATCCAAGCGATAAGCGGCAAGAAGGACCTTCTCCCTCTCGGAACATTGAGCAATTAGTAGCTTCTTTTCAATGGTCCGAAGCCAATCCTCAGCTTCCATGGGATCCTGAGAGCTAGAGAACACCGGCGGGTTAGTCATTGAAAGTCGTCGCCGAGACTACCCGCACATGGTGGCCTCTGCTCGGCGGTGGTGCAACAGAGAAGAAGTGTTGCGCGCAATCTGCTCCAAGATCTGCGTCGGTCCATTCGATTGCGCTCAATTTGCATGAGCACATCAGCCATCGAAGGTGGTGGGGGAAGCTCCTCTTCCTGGGGACCACCTTGCGGACCCTGAGAACCGGAAGGCTCAGTCGGCCCTCCCTGAGAATGAGGTGTGGGAGTCGACATACCCTTCCCTTGTTGCGCTTGCGCTTGCGAGTAGTAGGTCTGTCATCCTGTTACCACACCTTGGTTAACAACACAACAAGGATATACTCGGCAAACACAAACAAGGTTGCAATTAGAAAAGAAACAAATCTTGTACATATAATGCATCATGTTATGCTATGCATTTAAGTTAACATCAAACCAAAACTTCATATATATACAACAAAATTTGGTTCAGTCTTACATTATAGTCGGCCATAATGTCGATTACAAACCGAAAGTTAAACTTACATACTTTGTACAAAATACTACGCCCTTTTACATACAATTTATTTGAGGGCAACTACTAAACCGAAAGACACTCAACAGCGAGGGTTCATCGTCGAGTGCTAGCGTAAAGATCCGGTTAAAGTTCACCGGGAACTCATTCAAAAGATGAGCTCCGGGGAACCGGTATCAACGAGGATCCAACGGACTAATGAGGCGCCTCGGGGACCCTAGCGATGGTGATGACCTCCGTGAGGGGCGATCCGCGGTGCGAGGAAAACTGCGATCATCGGGCTTGGCGCACTTGTCCATAAGCAGTACACACACGGTCGCCACGGAAGTCGGTAAAGAGGTGGTGCGGCGGCGGGAGAGGTCTCGTTGTCACCATAAAGCACGTTGCGAGGAAGCGGTTCATGTTGACTCAAGAAGCGGTACTCTGGGCCTCATTAAAGCGATCCGAGTTTCCCACAACTCCCTCACAATACTGATGGATTTGGTCCATGATGCGGACCATCCTCGCCAACCGTCGCACTTGAGGTCTTCCCCAAGCGTATCTCATCGAGCGTGCTCACTTCGAGGTAGGACCTTGATTCGGGAAGTGGTCATAGGGTGGTTGAGACAATTCCGTCAAATCATGACGAAGAAGGCTCATCATCCTACTCGCGACTTCTGACCGCCATAGCCTCGGAGGTGGCAAGAGCTTGACACGATGGGAACACGCCGACTACATGCCTAGCGATGATGTTGATGAAGCGCGGTACTCCTCCATCCACGGTCCTCGATCTCGTCGATAAATGGCGTACTCGGTGGTAGGTGAAATTGGGCGCCACATCATGTCCCAAGTAATCTTTGGGAACCCATCAACATCTTCACTCGAGTCTCCTTGACCAAGTACCAACCACTCATCTATAGACAAAAAGACAAGATAAGGAACAATTCACTTTTAAATGAACCAACGAAAGTTGGGTAAGAAGTGACATTAAGGAAGATAAGGAATAAAAGATGTCATGCCTCATATTTGAAAATACCTTCTTGTTTGAAAATAATTTTATCGAAGACTCTCTAATACTTGGCCATGCTACTTCTAACCTACAGCAATGTATGCTCGATACCAATTTGTGAGGACCCCGGTTTATTGTAAATGTACTTAATTAAATTCATCTGATAACACAATTCTTAATTAAGGAACAGTCTGCCCTTAATTAAAGATCATGCTAAAGATATGAATTTAACAAGTAACAATTTCAATAAGCGGGATTCGGATATATATGTACCACAATGGTTCCTGGATCAACGACCATTTTATATATATCCTTCAACAACATTGCATCATACACATACAAGTCATACCTTGACATAATTAAACATAAGTTTACATCATTCGGTTTAGTACTACGAAGAGGAAGTGACTTGGTCACTTTAAAAGTCTAACGTGGAAGCAAAACAAAAACTTAGTGTCCACCAATGGCCTCATCCACCCAGCAGGCAATTGCGTGGAGGTAAGAAAGTAGCTTTACTCGTTAGCGTCACCACGATCGGCGCTAACGGGTGCTTCGTAAAGATAACCATCCTCACTGCAACAATAGGTGAGAGTACCTTGAGTCTGAAGGTACTCGACAAGTCTTACACAAACTAATAAAGAAAATGTTGATTAGAGCCTACGCAAAGGAGTAGAATTTATATATGCATAAGGTTTCAACGGGAAGGTTTAAAGGTTGATTTGCACAAGCGATACATCTTAACCTTCAAAGCTAAATTTTGATAAAGCAATTTAGTAAATCAAAGTTTAACTAGAACGATAAGTAATTGACATAATTGTAAATGATACAATGCATGAATCCCTCATGCAAACCGAAAATAAACCGAAACCACATTTTGGAAATCAAAATTTCTATCAGTGATATCAGTTCAAGTTATCGTCCATGACCGTGGACACGGCTATTCGAAGCGATTTATACCTGCAGGGTGTACATCTTTACCCACATGACTTAGCTAGCCGTTGCCTTCGGATGCCTCCGAATGATGACATACTTCCTTTGGTATGCCGACCGGGAAACTAAGATTTGGTATTTTCAACAAGCTAACACTATTGAGTTGGACCCCATGTGTGGTGATCCGCTTAAACAACGACGGATAGCATCTATTTAACAGGCACACATGTTGTGTGTCGAATGCCGATCCAAACAATTAAATGCGAATGGGCTCACTACCCATATTAGAATGCAATCGGCACCATTAAGGTATCGTATATGCTACGGAGCACATATACGCCTCACCCTTCTAAGAACATCGATCTTGACATACAAGCTCACATGGCATACAACGCAATCATAAGACCAAACCATCTATGCCATACAAGGTCAATACACATGTTCTTACTCTCCGCTTCAACCCAATAGTCCTAGCATTTTACTTAACCAAGCAGCGCCCATACATTGCATGTGGAAATGCGTGGGGACTTGAACCGAATAGTCGAGTTCGGTCCTTAGTGCCGGACAAGTCCACCACAAAACCCAATCTCGTGCACAAAAGCACCATCACTAGCTTCCTCTTGTCCAGATCAATTTGAATTTCAAATACAAGTGATTTAAAGAAAGCTGGACAAAGAGTTTAAAATGACAACGATTCGATTGTGATTCCCATGTTTGACAAGATATGCTTGTCAAACTCTAAAATCTCTAGATTGCATGTCTAAGCCAAATCTGAAAATAGACCATATAGTATACAATACTACACTAGAGTTGAGTGTATGGTCATAATTAAGGTAATCCACTATGTCGAGTTATAGCTAGCTATTACAAGTCACATTTTGTATTTTGGAAAAATAGCATGCAGAGATATCGAATTTGTAAAAGCTATTGTACAAAATCGGGTTCAATATGGTGCAAAGAGGATGCTTGCCTTGGTAGTAATAGACTTACATTGCGAGCTCAGTTGTTGAAGTGTATTCAAAAGCTTGATGAGAACGGGTTCTAAAAGAAGCAATAAAATCCAATAAATACCAAAGCGACAATAAGTCCAACATAGAAGAAATATGCATGATCAATCTAGAAATGCATGATTACAGCATGCTTAAGTCATAACTACCCATAATAATGATAATAACCCATTATATAGCTCACTTTGTTTCAAAAGACGAGAAATTAGATTTTAGTGCAAAGTTCGGTTTTGATTTGAAAAGAGTGAAAGCAGACACAGTGCAATTTTGGAAATAGAAGTATAGATCATGCAAAGTTCATAAATGAAACTTAGCATGATCTTTTAGGTAGTTAATATCCCAAACCAACCTTAGTCTAACCTAACTAGTTAGATTACAAAAGCTAAAGCAAAAACCTATTTTGTCGGTTGGTAGACAAGAGAACAGAAGAGAGATTTCGACTAGAAGTTAAAATAGATGATGACAAGAATGGAAAGATTAACTTGTCATGCTGCTAGAGTTTAGTCAAAATCTAAATAAGATGATAAGTTGACGGGAAGAACCCTAGGTCTTGAAAATGGCAGGAAAACCGAAAAGGCATAATATCAACTTTTGGTTTAAAGTCGATTGAAACTCTGGTGCTTAAGAGAATGATTAACATCAGCTCCTAAGGTTCCTAGGATGCTCAAGATGTCAAAGCTAGGGTTTTATCTTACGGAGGAAGGAAAACACCCAAGTTTACGAAATGCGGATGTCGATCAACGAGAGAGATGGGCGATGGTTCAACCTACAAAGGATGTCAAATCTTTATTGTAAGGTGGAACCGATTGCTTAAAGTGGATAAGCAATGAACAAGAAGCAAGAAACTCCTTTGGTTAACAAGAAAGGATGAGCTTGATGGTCAACAATGGTCTGACTCACAAAAGCTAGGGTTTATATATGTGGGAGTTTAGCTACGGGGCAAGAAGGAAAGATCTAGAGTTGATGAGGTGTCCATTTAGGGCTAATTATCCCAAAAATTAGTTGCAAAAACTTTGGGATAATCCTCTCCTTGATTTCAGAGAAATCTGCTTGTGAGAGAGAGGAAGGAGATAAGAGCCAAGCGACAAGTGGGCCCCATTGTCATCCTCACCTTGCGCACCTCGGAAAGGCTCAAACAAATGTCACCGTCCGATTGGAAATGGCGGTTTGTGATAAATAGGAGATTAAATGATTTGAATCGGTATCATTTAATATGGACCTACGATCTAGATCGGAGGATCGAGATCTAATTGAAATCGAAGGAATGCGGAACTCCACTTTCAAAGATAGGCGTTGGATCAAGATCAACGATCAATTAAAAGACATACACGTCACTCCTTTTAGATGCGGTGGCTCGATGCGTTGGATGTAATTTCTACGGTCGGGATGTAAAGGGGCGGATGGTCGATTGCATACACCCATGTGGTCCGCACGATTGAAATCCAAAGATCCACCGATTTTGGGCTTTAAAAGGCCCACGGTCTAAATGGAGTGCGTAAGATTGAAATCAAAGGCCCACATTAACGCGCCTTTGATTTCAAATAGAAATAGCGATACCGCTAGATCAAGGATGGGCGGCCACGATTGTGCGGGGATCGAGTCGTCGAATGCATACACTAATCGGGCCATCGATGAAGATCCAGCGGCCCGAGGATTGCGGGCTTTATAACACGCGGGAAAAGGGAAAAGCGTAGGATTTGAATCTAATTTTGAGATAAAAGCGCCTTTAGGTTTAAAGCGAAAAGGAGTGCGTTGTTGGATCAATAACGAGCGGTGGAGATCAAACATGGATCGGAGTTGTCGATTGCACACAACGATCACGCTCGTTGGATTAAGATCAACGGCGAGATTTAAGTGGACACGTGGACGACTCACGGGTGTTATTGTTCGCCGTTCGATGGAAGATCGACGGCTCATGTCGATCGTGGAGTTGGGCTCGCGCTCGAGCGTGACCGAGCAGACCAAGTCGCCTTTGGTTGGACCGAGACACATGAGTTTGAGTCGCTACTGATGCAAAGGTCGGGTTTGGACCGGTTTGGTTGACAAACCTTATTCATATATTTAAAAGGTTTGGTAGGACTTTAAAAATAGCAAATAAATTTATGAAATCATGAAATTTTCTTGTAAGCTCTTTGGGATGATATATTTCCCAGATAAATTTCATAAACTTCATTTTCACTTTATAAAATACATAAATATTGATTTCAAAGAAAATATTTATTTAAAGACCATAAATTTTCTTTAAGTCCAAATAATTTCTAAAAATGCAACAAAATATTTTTAGCCAAGATAATTTATCTAGGCTTTAATAAAAATACTTCAGTCATAATACAAGTGTTACCTTGTATTCCTTTAAATATTCTAAGTAGGTTTTGGACTTTGGCAAAAGGAAGGTTTTATTTAGTATGACAACTCCCAAGCGAGATTAAGAACAGTAATGATATGAGCAGTAGTATATTCTTGTTCATAATACTGAATTATTCTTGTTGATAAGATTGGGGTTATACTGAGAGTCGAGAACACGAACGCCCAAAACGGCAGCGGGGCGGAGATCGTATCCCTAGCGGATTCGGGAGCGAAGGCGGCGTGGCAAGCCAGGACCCACACGTCGAGAGACCACGGCTCGCGTGAGTCGCGTGCTTGGCGGCGCGGTGAAAAGCGAGACACGAGATCGGCCGTTGGATCTTGATCGAGCGGTCCACAATCAAAGAAACATTCGGACAACTCGGTTGCCTTATGCGCATCTAGCCGTTCAACCTTGATCGGACGGTGGAGGATGCTCGGCGCCGAAGGAAAGGAGAGAGGAAGCGACATGCGGGGCCGCATGTCGAGGTTGGCGGCCTTGTGCGGTGGGCCGCGCGGAGCTGGGCTGGCGGCGGGAAGAATGGGCCGGAGGTTTGGATTTCGCCCGATGCCTTTTACGAGATTAATAATAGGTTTTCTATTTTAGAAAATACCAGAAATTCAAATAGGCAATAGAAAATAGCAAATGAACTCAGAAAAATTCTAGAAAAATCTAGAAAATATATCTGAGCACATAGAACCCAAATAAAATAGTTTTGGCTAATGTTCATGTTGGGATTATTCACATTAAATGTTTTTGATTGCAAAGTCCAATATTAAGCTTTTGAATTAAATTCAAATAAAACCAAATGGTGAATTTTTCCCTACTAACTATTCAAAGGATTTTTAAGGCTCTGAAAAATTGGGATGTTACAATGTCTAAGCCAGTTGACCCGGATCTACTAAGTGACAAGAGATCATCCAGCGACCTCTAAGCACAGCCAAATAACCTAGGCTCAGTTAGTAGAGATCAATATTTTGCCTACAGGATATCCACTACGGATTTAACTACTCAATTTAACACAAATTAAGCAATGCATACATACAAATTGAAACAAAATATTAGACTTTAAAATTTGGGATTATCATGATCAAGCGCTTTGTTGTTGTTGCTCAATTTGTTGCGGAGGGTCGTTCTGAGTGGCCGCAAATATCGAAGCCTAACGATAGAACAAATAACAGCGAATAAGAGCGAATAACACCGACAAAACTCAACCATACAATAACAACAAAACATACCAAACTCACACAGCAACCTAAGCATGATATAACAAAATTTTTAGAAACAGAAAACTAATCATTTTAAGTTATTAAGAATTTTCTATGAATTTTCTAAGCTAAAAACACATCAAAACACTAGTTAATTGCTTAACAAATTTTCATGAAGAGAAACAGTATCTAAAACCTATCATGATAATTAGTATACTAAAAATGAAATTTTACAGAATCGGTTTCACTGGATTTGGACAATTATTGAAAGAGATATACATTTTCTAATTTAGAAGATACATAAAACATCCTTTAATTAATTAACAGATTTTTGCTACAGATACAAGGTTGAAACTAATTTTAGTAAATACCACATTTAAAATGAAAATTAACAGAGACTGGTTCATGCGATTTAGATAAAAATTGAATTAGTTATGCATTTTCTAAGTTTAAATGAATTAACAGTGCAACAGAAAACACATTACCGAAATACTAAAACATTTATTCCTTTTTCTACCCACAATGAAGCTAGCCACGACCACGAGACGATGTGGACCAGCGCGGCGGCGACTAGGTCCAACTTGACCCAAAGGCGCCAACGGCGGCGTCGAAGCGTATTCTAAGAATCGTCTTTGACTTATCAAAGCATACTTCTAACACATACTCACGAAATCGTTTCCCAACAGAGAAAGCGTAGCATCCAAGTGCACAACCCCAACCGACAAAGCATGGACCCACATGGTAGTGACTAAGAGAATAACATAACGGTTGGATTAAAGGATTTCTAACGCGATTAGCAGAGAGGCCCACAAGTCGGCGACATAACTAAACAAAGTTTAGCGATAACTAAACCACCGCCGGCTCAGCAAGACGCCGCGGGGGGCGGCGGCGGCCGCGCGGTGATCTAGCTAACGAGAGGTTTTCGGCGAGAGTGGTACCTTGGGTTCACCGCGTCCTTGCGAACTTGATGGCGGTGGACGGGACCTCAAAGATGCGGCGGCGAGCGGCGAGCGAAGGCGGAGAAGAAGATGCGGCCTCCGCGGAGAAGGCGTTACGAGCGAGAAGCTACGGGAAGGTGCGCACGGCCGCCTTGACTCAGAAGGTTTTGCCCACGATCAAGGCGGCGATGGAGCAAGGAAGTGGCGGAAATGCGCGGCAAATCACGAACTTGGAGAAGAGGGTCGCACACCCTCCATGATGCATCAAAGACGAAACTAACACACCTAGAGCATCGGTGGAGCATTGCAATCAAGTGGAACCAAGCGGCGAGGCTTGAGACTTACGAGCAGAAAGCTCGCGGGCCGAAGTGCCGGAGCGAAGCGATGAAGTTGCCCCCAGCGACTCTGTGGATGAACCGAGGCTCGGATCGGGAAAAATGGATGCAGCGAGGCAAGAGGAACACGGCGGCGGGTCGCATTGTTGCTCGAGCAGCGGTGAGGTGGTGGTGCCGCCCTCGGTTTCTTCTCCGGTAGAAGCTAAGAAATGGGCGGAGAGGCGTAAGAATGGCTGCGAGTCCAAAAATTCCGAAATTTTATGGTAGCTACTATGGACAGAGAGCAACCTTGCATAAATTTTCCAGGAATTTTCATGCAACACATTTCCTCCAGAAAATTCATAAGTTGCTGCCTGTGGGTTTGACCAGATTTCTAAACTGGTTTGACTTGGGCATTTGAAATAGCAAACAAAATCAAAAAATGTGAAATAATTCAGGAGGTAGATAGGATGATCAAGATGATAGGAAAAATATCAGCAGAGGATGATCACAAGTTTGAAGGCTAAGAACTTCTTGAGAGCAATTTCCATTCACAAAATTTTAATTCTAAAAATGGAAGCGCTAGGAAAATTTGAAAACTTTCAAATGATTTGATGAGACAACAAAAGTTTTATTTCTCCTCAAAATTTACATTTGAAATACAAACCCTAAGTTAGGGGCATTACAAATCTCCCCTTACGGGAATCTCTTGAGATTACGATCACCGAGAAGAAGGGCGGGTGTCTGCTCGGAGGCGATCTTCCCGCTCCCAAGTGGCTTCATCCTCGGAGTGGTTCGACCACTGAACTTTGAGGAACTTGATCACACGGTTCCTCGTTCTGCGTTTAGCTTCTTCGAGGTTACGAATGGGGCGCTCACGATAGGATAGATCTTCCTGCACATCGATATTTTCCAATGGCGTTTCCTCCACAGGAACACGAAGGCACTTCTTCAATTGTGACACATGGAAAACATCATGCACCCCTTCAAGTGTAGCTGGCAACTCCAACTGGTATGCAACGGCTCCCACTTTCTTGATGACGCGATAAGGCCCGACATACCGAGGAGCCAACTTGCCCTTGACACCGAAACGCCGATGTCCTTTCAGAGGTGAGACTTTGAGATACACAAAGTCATTGGGCTGGAAACTCAGCTCACGACGACGCCGATCTGCATAGCTCTTACGCACGGGTGAGCTACGCGCAAGTGCTCACGAATCAAGCGCACTTGACTTTCGGCTTCATTGATGGAATGCGGGCCAAAGAACTGTCTCTCCCGGTTCACCGGTTCAACGGTGTTACTGCATCGCCTCCCATACAAAGCCTCAAATGGTGCTATCCGAGACTAGCACGATATTTGTTGTTATAGGAGAAGTTCGCAAGCGGCAAACTCTTCTCCCGATTCTTCCCATTGGAAAGAACACATGCACGGAGCATATCTTCAAGCACTGATTGATTTCGCTCCGTTTGGCCGTCGATCCCGAGGATGATAGGCGTGGCCAAGGTAAGAGCGAGTTCCATGGCCTCCTGCAGACTATGCCAAAACGCGAGGTAAGCAGCCCCACGGTCGGACACAATCGTCTTGGGCACACCATGCAAGCTCACAATCCTTGATACATAGATCTCGGCTAGAGGTTCCACACGGGTGACTCTTGGCCGGAAGGAAATGCGCCACTTTAGTTGCTTTGTCAATGACAACCCAAATGGCGTCATTTCCCTAGGATGAACAGGGCAATCCGGTGATGAAGTCCATGCCTCTGAATCCACTTCCACTGCGGTATAGGCAAGGGTGAAGAAGACCTTCGGGCGCCGATGCTCGGCCTTGACACAACAACATATGTCACATCGGCAACGAACACGGCAATCTCGCGTTTCATGCGAGTCCACCGAAATTCAGCGCAGATCTTGGTACATTTGGTGGCCCGGGATGGATGGACAAGGGCGAATCATGGGCCTCCTGGAGAATCAAATCCCGCAACTCTGGGACCTTTGGGACCACGAGACGTTGCCCAAACCATACAACACCGTGCTCATCTTCCGTGAAACACTTGGCTGATCCATTCACGATGTTACGCGATTTTACCCACACCATCATCGATTCTTTGTCTTTGCCTTGATTTGATCCACCAAGGTCGGTTGCACTGTCGTGGCGAGCAAGGAACCGTGCTCAACCAAACCTAAGTTGAGGCGAAATTCGAAAGAAGTGCGGTTCTTTGCTCTTGGATCATCAGTATTGCAATACACCTTTCGGCTAAAGCGCATCGGCAACCACATTGGCCATGCCGAGATGATATTGAATACCCATGTCATAATCTTTGATCAATTCCAACCATCTCCTTTGCACGAGGTTGGATTTGGTGGGTAAACAAATATTTCAAGCTCTTGTGATCAGAATACACCTCCACGATTCTTGATCGATAATGCCGCCAAATCTTGAGTGCATGAACCACGACAAGCTCTAAATCATGGGTGGGATAATTGAGCTCATGAGGTCTCAAGCGCTGGATGCATATGCAATTGCCTTGCCTTCTGCATAAGGACACATCCAAGTCCACGGCGAGGCATCGCAATAAATATTGAAACTCTTGTGGACATCGGGAAGAGTAAGGATCTGAGGCTCAAGTCAAGCTGCTGTTTGAGCTCTGAAAGCTCTCATCACAAGCAGAGGACCATACAAACTTCTTGTCCTTCTTGAGCAATTCGGTCATCGTCTTCGCGATCTTGAGAAGTTCTCGATAAAGCGGCGGTAGCCCGCTAAACCAAGAAAACTCCGCACATCGATGGTGACTTGGTGACCCCAAGATAGAACATCGCCGACCTTTGGGATCCACACTATGCCTCCAGCTGAAAGAACATGGCCCAAGAATGCCACTTCCTTCAACCAGAACTCGCATTTGCTAAACTTTGCATATAGCTGATGTTCCCGCAATTTGCTCAAAACAACCTTCAGATGCTCAGCATGCTCTGCTTTAGTCTTGGAATAGATAAGAATATCATCAATGAAAACCACCACGAACTTATCCAAATATTCCATGAATACCGAGTTCATGAGGTTCATGAAATATGCTGGAGCATTGGTTAAGCCAAAGACATGACGGTATACTCGTACAGACCATAACGAGTAGTGAAAGCCGTCTTCGGAATATCCTCAGCCCTGATCCGGACTTGATGATATCCCAATCTCAGGTCAATCTTGGAGAACACGAGCTCGGACAAGCTGGTCAAAAGATCATCAATGCGAGGCGAGAGGATATTTGTTCTTCACCGTCACCTCATTGAGCGGACGGTAATCAACACACATGCGCAAGGTCTTGTCCTTCTTCTTCACAAAGATCACCGGACAGCCCCAAGGAGATGGCGGGACGGATGAAACCCTTTGCTTGGAGCTCTCAAGCTGCTTCTTCAATTCTTCTAGCTCATTGGGAGGCATCCGTCTGGCGCCTTGAAATCGAGAGATGGGCAGCAACTCAATGACAAACTCAAGATCTCGGCCGAGGCATCCGGGTAAATCATCGGGAAAACATCCTCAAACTCACAAGCAGTGGGAACCTCCTGAATTTTCAAGCGGGCTTTGCTACAAGTGCACAAAGGTGCGACCCTTGCATTGCGAGGAAAAACCGACACATTCGCCATAAAGGTTGGTGAGAAAACCATCTTCTTAGCTGTCGATCATCCCAAATGTTGGGACAACCAATCCATGCCAAGAATCACATCCATACTCATTGGTCGAGCGAGAATAAGATTTGCCAAAATCCTACCTTTGACTTCAATAGGAACACGCGACATTCCATATCGGCTCTCATTTCCGAACCCGGAGAGCGAATGAGCAAAGGAACTCCCAAAGGAACACGGTGAAGACCACTAGCGGAGCAAATGATCTTGAAATAAAAGAATGCGATGCTCTGAATCAAATAATATTGCGGCGGGGCGAGAATTGACAAGAAGTGTACCCATCACGACATCTGCGCGCCTCTGAGCCTCCTCGGTGAAAGATGGTTGACTCGACACCTTGCTCGCGCACACAGGTCTTCGAATAATCTTACAGTCGGTGGGTGACCACTCCCCTGCCCACGTCCTCCATTAGGACGAGGGGCTGCTCCAACACTCTGAGGGCAGGCATTCGCATAATGGCCCTTGTTGTGGCAGCGAAAACAAGTAACCTCGGCCGCCGGATTACGGAGGCCACCTGTCTTGGATCGCGAGCACTGCGTGGCTGAAACACGGCTGCGGTGGGCGAGAGCCGGTGCGGATGGCCTCGATCTTTGGTGGAGCAAAGAAGCGGGCCTGGTGCTTGCCCCACCGAGGACGAGCGAGGGTGGCGTGAGTAGGCGATGTGCCTCCCATTTGCGCTTATGGACTCACCCAGCGTCTTTGCCTTGTGCTCAGCAACAATGGCCTTATCAACCAAGGCCTGAAAGTCAGAGAAGTCCACAATGGATAGCTTGTCCTGTAGCTCCTGGGACAAGCCATCCATAAACTTCTCCTGCTTAGCCTCATCTGAGGCCACCTCCCCCGGAGCATAACGAGCCAAGTGATTAAACTCGTATAAATACTCCGTCACAGATTTGCGCCCTTGCTTGAGCGCGAGGAATTCTTTCTTTTTCAGCTTCATCAGGCCATCTGGGATGTGGGCCCGACGAAAGGCTGACCTGAACTCCTCCCACGCGACCACATGGCCCGCGGGCTGCATGGCGAGGTAGTTCTCCCACCATGAGAGTGCCGCGCCCTCAAGCTGGTGGGACACGAAGAGTGCCTTATCCTGTGCCTGGCACTGAGCTATGTTGAGCTTTCGCTCAACCATGCGCAGCCAATCATCCGCATCAAGAGGGTCCTCGGAGCGGGAGAAAGTCGGCGGCTGTGTACGGAGGAACTCTGCAAGTCCCCCGCGAGTCTGGTGGCCGCCACCACCGGCAGGAGTGGAGGTATTCCTAGCAATAACCTCCAAAATGCGCGTCTGGTCCATGCGGTTTCGCTCGATCGGCGAGAACCTCAACCATGGTCGGAGGAGAAGCTCCTCATCATGACCCACTCGCTGCGCGCACGCGTTCTCGGCCATCTGTTTCACTAAGACAAGTTAACAATAGCCGGAAAACACGAAGTCGACAACCCACTGCAAATAACTTACTAACAGCACAAAACAAACACAAGACTTTTAAGTTACAAAACCAATTGACAAAAATCAGACACTTAGCAAACTCATACGTATCTTACCCTTATGCCCCCACAAATTTTAATTAGACTAATTCTCTATTGTTCTCCCAAAGACTGATTCCACCGGTAGTAACTATCTTTTGAAAGGAAAGAGAGAAACCAAGTTTTAAACTCAAATTAGAGTAAGATGAGAGTAGAAGGCTAAGATAGGTAAGGAGTAAAATCTGAGAATCTGCCTAGGTTTTCATAAACCCTTTTTATACTTTGAAATTAAGCTTTTTCAAAATATCCTAAAGACGACTAATCTTGGGTTGCTACGGTCAGAATGGCTCTGATACCAACTTTGTGAGGACTCCAATTTATTTGGCTTGTAATGTAACCAACCACTGGTCCTAGCATCACAAATCAAATAAATCGATCCTCGAGATACGATACTTCCTTCGAGCAGTATACACACCTCGGTACAAAATTAGACATCAACTCCATTCCAAACATAGAGTCCAAACACTACACTACCAAGCGGAAGATAAACAAATAGTAGAGTTATTACAGCATAAAGGCCGACAGCCACAAGATACACAAATAAACAAGAACGACAATGAAGCAAAAGTGCCATAAGATGGCTGTAAACAAAGCCAATCGCGTGCCTCCAACCCACAAGGCATCGGCCAGGACCGCCAAGTCTAGACGCCCACGAAAGCGGCAACACTGACTCACAGTGAGGCCCTTGGGGCTCACCTTCAGAATAGCCCTAACTTAGGGTTTGTATTTCAAATGTAAAATTTTGAGGAGGAATAAAAACTTTTGTTGTCTCTTCAAATCATTTGAAAGTTCCTACATTTTTCCCTAGCAATTTCCATTTTCTAGAATTAAATTCTTGTGAATGGAAATTGTTGTCAGCAAATTCTTAGCCTTCAAACTTATGATCATCCTCTGAAATTATTTTTCCTATCATCTTGATCATCCTATCTACCTCCCTGAATTATTTCACAATTTTTAGATTTTATTTGCTATTTCAAATGGCCAAGTCAAACTAGTTGGAAACCTGGTCAAACCCTTGGTCAGCGTGCTTGTGAATTTTCTGCAGAATTTTTCAGTGCATAAAAAGTTCTGGAAAATTTATGCAATGTTGATCTCTGTCTCAAGTAGCTACCATAAAAATTTCGGAATTTTTGGAGCTCGGGATCTATCTCTAAAACTTCCCTAAACTCTCTCAGCTTTTAAAATAAAAATCGAGAAAACATCGTTTGTCGGCTCGAACCCGAGCCCGACTCAAATCCGACCGCGCCAATTGACTCGGTCGCGTCAACTAGCTGCACGCTGCGAGACCAATCGATCGTGACCGTTCGATGCAAATCGAACGATCCACGCGCGCGCGCAACCGACTGGTCCGAATGCATACACCAATCTCACCCGCCCATTTCAGATCCAACGGCCGGTGCGATCTGACAAATCAAACCTCCGTTCGCACCGCTTTGCTCTCGTCGCGACATGTGGGTCCCACCGCCAAGATCAACCTCGTCTTCTCCGCACCACCGAGCTCACGGCGCGGCGCGCATGCTTGCCACGCCTCGTCGTCGCCACCTTTTGTCCTCGTGGTCACCGTGAAGCATCGTCGGGATCTCATCTACCCACCGAGCCCATCCACTACCCTTCGCGTCCATTCTGTGTTTTCTCCGCCCAAATTTCCTTCTCCACGGAGAAGAACCCGAGCAATGCCGCCGTGTTAGCGCCGCC
This sequence comes from Ampelocalamus luodianensis, assembly GCA_036346255.1. Classification (NCBI taxonomy): domain Eukaryota; kingdom Viridiplantae; phylum Streptophyta; class Magnoliopsida; order Poales; family Poaceae; genus Ampelocalamus; species Ampelocalamus luodianensis. The sequence goes on along the minus strand of CM070628.1, from coordinate 32,247,437 downwards.
CTCGAGCCCGCGACCGCACCGCCGTGATCCACTCTCTCGCCGCATCCATTTTGCCTGCTCGAGCTCGTAGCACCCGGTGAATCATCCGAGCCACTTCATCGCCTCCGCTCCGTGATCTCGGCTCGCAAGCTTACTAGTGCTCGAGTCCGCTCTAGCTTCGACACTTGGTCCCTTAGGATCGCATCAACAGGCCGAGTCTAACCGTGACCTTGTTTCGCTCTTTGGTGCATCACCGAGGTCAGGCGTCGCTTTCTTCTCCAAACTCTGCAAAGCGCCGTGTCACCCCGGCGCCACCGCCCTCCTCCATCATCAAGATCGGGCTTATCGCCCCGTGTCTCCGCGATCTCGTGGCGCACCTTCTCGGCTTCGCCGCCTCAGAAGCGCCATCTCGCGCGCACCGCACCTTCTTCTCCGCCTCGTTCGCGCGCCGCCACCGCCGCATCTTCGTGGGTCCGCCACCGTCATTGAGTTCAAGTAGGTCCTTACGAACCCAAGGTACCACTCTTTCGCCCGTAAACCTCCCGTTTGCAAGATCCGCTTGCGGCGCCGCGCCATCGTGTTCTTGCTCGCCGTGAACCGCCGTGATGATTTGTTTGACTTTAATCATGTCTTCTTTGAGTCACCGATTTGTGGGCCCTCTTAGATTAATCGCGTTTAGAAATCCTTTAATCCAGCCCGTTATTTATTCTCTCGAGTCACCGCCATGTGGGCCCATGCCGTCGCTAGGTTGTGTAGCTCGTAATCGTTTTCTCGATGGGAAACGCTTCTCGTGAGAGTGTTTTAGGTTTGCACCTTAGTAAGCCAAGACGTATTTTTGAATACGCCTTCGACGCTACTTTAGGCGGTGCTTGTTGTCTCCGTCGGCGTTCGCGCGGCCCGTGTCGCGTGGTGGGGCGATCGATCGCGGTAGAAAAAGTATTCATTGCTTTAGTATTTACGGTTTATGTTTTCGTTGAGTATTAATTCAATCAAACTTGTAAAATGTATATCTAATTCAATTTTGTCCAAATTGCATGAAACAGATAGTCGTTAATTTTCATTTTAAATGTATTATTTACTAAAATTAGTTTCATCCATGCCTCTATAGCAAAAATCTGTTAACTAATAAAATGGTGTCTTATGTATCTTCTAAATTAGAAAATGCATATCTTTTCCAAGAATTGTCCAAATTAAACTAACCCAATGCAGCAGAATTTCATTTTGATATACTAACTATTAGGATAGGTTTTATACACTCGTTCATTCATGAAAATTTGTTAAGTGATTAATTAGTAACTTGTTGTGTTTTTAGCTTAGAAAATTCATAGAAAATTGCTAATAACTTAAAATGATTTGTTCCTGTTTGTAAAATTTTGTTATATCTTGTTTAGGCTGTTGTGTGAGTTTTGGCATGATTTGATGTTGTTGTATGTTTGAGTTTTGTCGATTGTTATTCGTTCTTATTTGCCGTTGTTCGATCGTTAGGCCGATATTTGCGGCAACCTCGAGAACGATCCTCATAACATATTGAGCAACAAAGCAACTGGGCAACCAGTTTGATCATGTTTAATCCAGATTTTAAAGATTAATATTTTGTTTCAATTTGTATGTATGCATTGCTTAATTTGTGTTAAATTGATTAGTTAAACTGTAGTCGCATATCCTGTAGCCAAAATATTGATCTCTACTACACCGAGCCTAGGTTATTTGTTGTGATTAGAGGTCGGATGATCTCTTGTCACTTAGTAGATACGATTTCAACTTGCTTAGACATGCTTAGCTATCGGTAGAATCGGGCGGTTATCGACTTTAGTCGGTAACCTTGATCACACAAAATTTACTACAACTTTATGTTTCAGATTTTGCTATGCTTACTTGCAAAACTAAAACCAAAAACAAAAATGATTTAGACGCTGGCACAATGGTAAGATTGGTGGATCTGTTGGGTGTATCGAAAGGTGCCCGTCAATTAAGGACCGAACATCTTGTGAGTTTCATTATCCAGCATTTCGCGCATAACCACACTAGAGGGTATGGGACCTCTCTTGACCTAGTACTTTGGCGTTTATTGGTCCCGGTCGCAGGAGGTCGCAGGAGGGATGGAGGTGGGAGCATGGTAGTTGTCCAAAAGCTTTATCCTGAGTGGGTAGTTGTCTTTTCGGCTTTACCATGTAAGCGTATGGGTTTCTATCCATACGAGCGGCTCGAGGTTGATACACAATATTGGAAAAAGTCTCGAGGACTTAGCGTGTGTGCATACCTTCGAAGTGTGCTTGGCTTAAAGGCGTCCGAGGTGTGGGTGCAGTGGTACACCTGCAGGTTAAAACTATTCGAATAGCCTCGTCTAGGTGATGGACACGCTGGGTAAGCTTATCGAGAGTTAGACTACAACCTTTTAAAATTAAAACTTGTAGGTGGTACGAACTGGGATTAGTGCTATGTTGTGGTGACTATTGGGATAGTCACTTCTAGGTGGTTGCTTGTACCTATCTTTATTTCAGCTTATTTCAACAAAGAAATGAATTGCAAACTTGCCTTTAAATTACATTACATTATTGCAAATAAAGTTGGCTTTATGCAAATGAAACATATGACTTCCACCAAATAAGCCTCGCATGTAGTATATGAACAGTGCGCTAGTTTACACGCTGGATCTTGCGGGTACAAAGACAATCTTTGTACGCAGTGCTTTGCTTAATGTTTTTGTTGCGGAGGAAGAAGGTGAGCCTCACGGGCCTCACTACGTGAGTCAGGCCGCCGCTTCGTGGGTGACGACTAGGCTTGGCGGTCTGGCGGATGCCTTGTGGGTTGAAGGCACACCGATTGGCTTTGTTTATAGCCATCTTATGGCACTTTGCTTCCGCTGTCTTCTCGTTGTTATTTGTGTATCTTTTGGGCCGTCGGCGGTAGGTGTCTCGTAATAACCTATACTTTTGTTTATCTTCCGCTTGGTAGTGTTGTGTTTGGACTCTATGTGTGGAATGGAGTTGATGTCTAATTTGGTACAGGGTGTGTATACTTGCTTTCGAAGTATACATATCTCGAGGATCGGCTTTATTTGATTTGTGATGCTAGCCGTGGTTGGTTAAGCATTACAAACCAAATAAAGCGGGGTCCTCACACCTTCTTCCTCTCGCAACAAAACATTAAGCAAAGCACTTGAGTACAAAGATTGTCTTTGTACCGCAAGACCAGCGTGTGAACTAGCGCACTGCTCATAAGCTACATGCAGGCTTGGTTGGTGGAGGCCATATGTTTCATTTGCATAAAGCAAATTTTCATTTGCAATAATATAATACAGTTTGAAGGCAAGTTTGCAATTCCTTTTAATGTTGAAATACAAAGAAAGGTAATACTAACAAAAGAGAAAGATAAACAACCTAGAGGTGACTACCCCAATAGTCACCACAACAATAGCACGAATCCCGATTCGTACTCACCCATCAAGTTTTAATTTAAATGTTGTAGTCTAACTCTTGAAGACCTTGCCAGCGTGTCCATAACCTAGACAAGGCTATTCGAATAGTTTTAAACCTGCAGGGTGTACCAATGTACCCACACTTCGCATCGCCTTTGAGCCAAAGCACACTCAAGGTATGCGGCACACTAAGTCCTACGAGACTTTTCCAATATTGTGTATTAACTACGAGCCGCTCGTATGGATAGAAATCCATACGCTTACATGGTAAAGCCGAAAAGACAACTACCCACTCAGATAAAGCTTTTCTGACAACTACCATTCTCCCACCTCCATCCCTCCTGCGACCCTGCGACCCGGAGCCAATACACGTAAAGTACTAGGTCAAGAGAGGTTCCATATACTGTGTGGTTAGCACGCAAAATGCTTGGTTCAGTGTAACAAGATGTTCGGTCCTTGTTGACTCGGGCACCATTCCAGTCACCCCCAACAGATCATACCAATCATACCGTTGTGCCCAAGTCTAAATCATTTTTGTTTTCAGTTTTAGTTTTGCAAATAAACATAGCAAAAATGCTGAAAGATAAAGTTATAGTAGATTTTGTGTGATCAAGGTTACCGACTAAAGTCGATAACCGCCCAGTTCTACCCATAGCTAAGCATGTCTAAGCCAGTTGACCCGGATCTACTAAGTGACAAGAGATCATCCAGCGACCTCTAAGCACAGCAAATAACCTAGGCTCAGGTAGTAGAGATCAATATTTTGTCTACAGGATATGCAACTACGGATTTAACTACTCAATTTAACACAAATTAAGCAATGCATACATACAGCTGAAACAAAATATTAGACTTTAAAATACTGGGATTATCATGATCAAACTGCTTGCCTGGCTGCTGTTGCTCAATTTGTTATGAGGGTCGTCTCGTGGTGCGCAAATATCGCTTCTAACGATAGAACAAATAACGTGAATAAGGCGAATAACACCGACAAAACTCAACCATACAATAACAACAAAACATACCAAACTCACACAAAGAACCTAAGCATGATATAACAAAATTTTTAGAAACAGAAAACTAATCATTTTAAGTTATTAAGAATTTTCTATGAATTTTCTAAGCTAAAAACACATCAAAACACTAGTTAATTGCTTAACAAATTTTCATGAAGAGAAACAGTATCTAAAACCTATCCGGATAATTAGTATACTAAAAATGAAATTTTTAGAATCGGTTTCAATCGATTTGGACAATTATTGAAAGAGATATACATTTTCTAATTTAGAAGATACAAAAACATCCTTTAATTAATTAATGATTTTTGCTAGAGATACAAGGTTGAAACTAATTTTAGTAAATACCACATTTAAAATGAAAATTAACAGCACTGCGTTCATGCGATTTAGATAAAAATTGAATTAGTTATGCATTTTCTAAGTTTAAATGAATTAACAGTGCAATAGAAAACACATTACAGAAATACTAAAACATTTATTCCTTTTTCTACCACAATAGCTAGCCACGACCACGCATGTGAGTGGACGCGCGGCGGCGACTAGGTCCAACTTGACCCAAAGGCGCCAACGGCGACGTCGAAGGCGTATTCTAAGAATCGTCTTTGACTTATCAAAGCCGCATTTCTAACACATACTCACAGAAATACGCTTCCCAGCCGAGAAAACGTAGCATCCAGCTGCACAACCCCAATCGGCGAGATGGACCCACATGGTAGTGACTAAGAGAATAACATAACGGTTGGATTAAAGGATTTCTAAACGCGATTAACGAGAGGGCCCACAAGTCACCGACATAACTAAACAAAGTTTAGCGATAACTAAACTCACCGCGCTCACCGCAGCGCGACGGGGGCGCGGCGCGGCGTGCGATCGGTGATCTAGCTAACGAGAGGTTTAGGCGAGAGAGTGGTACCTTCGGGTTCACCGTCCTTGCGAACTTGATGGCGGTGACCCGAGACCTCAAAGATGCCGCTGGCGAGCCGACGCGAACGGCAAGCGGAGAAGAAGATCGGCCTCCGCGAGAAGGCGTTACGAGCCGAGAAGCTACGGAAGGTGCGCGCCACCGCCTTGACTCGGAAGGTTTCGCCCCACGATCAAGGCGGCGATGGAGCACGGAAGTGGCGGAAATGCCGCGCGCAAATCACGAACTTGAGAAGAAGGGTCGCACACCTCCATGATGCATCAAAGAGCGAAACTAACCCACCTAGAGCATCGGTGGAGCATTGCAATCAAGTGGAACCAAACGCGAGGCTTGAGACTTACCGTAACGCTAGCAAGCTCGCGGCCGAGGTCAGGCGAAGAGCGATGAAGTTGCCCCAACGACTCGTGGATGAACCGAGCTCGGATCGGAAAAATGGATGCGGCGAGGCAAGAGGAACACGACAGCGGGGTGTTTGTTGCTCGAGCGGCGTGAGGTGGTGGTGCCGCCCTCGGTTCTTCTCCGTGAAGCTAAGAAATGGCGGAGAGGCGTAGAATGGCTGCGAGGAGGAATGCGACCCTAGAGGTAGATGGACTTTAGGCGATCCCCTCGAGGCGCACACGCATCCACTCGGCGTGGCGGCGGCGCAGTGCGTGGCACACATGCGCGATCGCGGCCGAGCTCGGTGGCGCTGAGTCGGCGAGGAAGAACCTGACAGGAGGGACCCACACGTCAGCGACGGTGGCAAAGCGGCTCGAGTCGGGGTCTGGTGCAGCACAGTTATATGGTTTGACTCAATCAGGAACGTGTCGATCGTTGGATCGGAGATGGACGGCTGAGATTGGTGTATGCATTCGGACAGGTCGGTTGATTCGATGCACGCGGGCCGCACGATCTACATCGGACGGTCGACAATGATCGGGCTCGCGCTGTGCAGCTAGTTGACGCGACCGAGTCAAGTGGTGCGGGTCGGACTCGAGTCTGAGTTAGGTTTGAGCCAGAGGAACAGTGTTACCAGGTTTGAATTAAAAGGGCTGAGTTAGTTTGGGGAATTTTTAGAGGTAGCTCCTGAGCTCCAAAAATTCCAAAATTTTTATGGTAGCTACTATGGACAGAGAACAACCTTGCATAAATTGTCCAGGAATTTTCATGCAACACATTTTCCTCCAGAAAATTCACAAGTTGCTGCCCAGTGGGTTTGACCAGATTTCTAAACTGGTTTGACTTGGGCATTTGAAATAGCAAACTAAATCAAAAAATGTGAAATAATTCAGGAGGTAGATAGGATGATCAAGATGATAGGAAAAATATCAGCAGAGGATGATCACAAGTTTGAAGGCTAAGAACTTCTTGAGAGCAATTTCCATTCACAAGAATTTTAATTCTAGAAAATGAAACTGCTAGGAAAATTTGGAAAACTTTCAAATGATTTGATGAGACAACAAAAGTTTTTATTTCTCCTCAAAATTTACATTTGAAATACAAACCCTAAGTTAGGGCGATTACAAATCTCCCCCTTACAGAATCTCGCTTAGAGATTACGATCAGCGGAGAAGAAGGACGGGTGTCTGGCCGGAGACGATCTTCCCGCTCCCAAGTGGCTTCATCCTCGGAGTGGTTCGACCATCGAACTTTGAGGAACTTGATCACGGTTCCTCGCTCGCTTAGCTTCTTCGAGGTTACGAATGGGGCGCTCACGATAGGATAGATCTTCTTGCACATCGATATTTTCCAATGGCGTTTCCTCCACAGGAACACGAAGGCACTTCTTCAATTGTGACACATGGAAAACATCATGCACCCCTTCAAGTGTAGCTGGCAACTCCAACTGGTATGCAACGGCTCCCACTTTCTTGATGACGCGATAAGGCCCGACATACCGAGGAGCCAACTTGCCCTTGACACCGAAACGCCGATGTCCTTTCAGAGGTGAGACTTTGAGATACACAAAGTCATTGGGTGAAACTCACTCACGACGACGCCGATCCGCATAGCTCTTCGCTCGGTGAGCTACGCGCAAGTGCTCACGAATCAAGCGCACTTGACTTTGCTTCATTGATGGAATTGGCCAAAGAACCGCTCTCCCGGTTCGACCGGTTCAACGATTGTCGTGATCGCCTCCATACAAAGCCTCAAATGGTGCCATACCGAGACTAGCCTGAGAGCTGTTGTTATAGGAGAATTCTGCAAGCGGCAAACTCTTCTCCCAGTTCTTCCCATAGGAAAGAACACAGGCACGGAGCATATCTTCAAGCACCTGATTGACTCGCTCCGTTTGACCGTCAGTCTGAGGATGATAGGCCGTGCTGAAGGTAAGACGAGTTCCCATGGCCTCCTGCAGACTATGCCAAAAACGCGAGGTAAACAGCGCCCCACGGTCAGACACAATCGTCTTGGGCACACCATGCAAGCTCACAATCCTTGATACATAGATCTCGGCTAGAGGTTCCACACGGAGCTGACTCTTGACCGGAAGTAAATGCGCCACTAGTTAGTTAGTCAATGACAACCCAAATGGCGTCATTTCCCTAGGATGAGCAGGGCAATCCAAATGATGAAGTCCATGCCTCGTAATCCCACTTCCACTGCTGGTATAGGCAAGGGTGAAGAAGACTTCTGGGACGCCGATGCTCGGCCTTGACACAACAACATATGTCACATCGGCAACGAACACCGCAATCGCGTTTCATGCGATCCACGGCACTTCGACGCAGATCTTGGTACATTTTGGTGGCCCCGGGATGGATGGACAAGGGCGAATCATGGGCCTCCTGGAGAATCAAATCCCGCAACTCTGGGACCTTTGGGACCACGAGACGTTGCCCAAACCATACAACACCGTGCTCATCTTCCGTGAAACACTTAATGATCCATTCCGATGTTACGCTTGATTTTACCCACACCATCATCGATTGTCGTGTGCGCCTTGATTTGATCCACCAAGGTCGGTTGCACAATCAGGGCAGCAAGGGAACCGTGCTCAACCAAACCTAAGTTGAGACGCGAAATTTCGAAAGAAGTGCCGGTTCTTGCTCTTGGATCATCGAGTATTGCAATACACCTTTCGCTAAAGCGCATCGGAAGAACCACATTGGCCATGCGAGGATGATACGAATACCCATGTCATAATCTTTGATCAATTCCAACCATCTCCTTTGCACGAGGTTCGATCCGGCCGGGTAAACAAATATTTCAAGCTCTTGTGATCGAGAATACACCTCACGATTCTTGATCGATAATGCCGCCAAATCTTGAGTGCATGAACCACAGCAGCAAGCTCTAAATCATGGGTGGGATAATTGAGCTCATGAGGTCTCAACTGCCTGGATGCATATGCAACTGCCTTGCCTTCCTGCATAAGGACACATCCAAGTCCCTGACGAGAGGCATCGCAATAAATATCGAAACTCTTGTGGACATCAGGAAGAGTAAGGACTGGGGCTGAAGTCAACTGCTGTTTGAGCTCCTAAAAGCTCTCATCACAAGCAGAGGACCATACAAACTTCTTGTCCTTCTTGAGCAATTCAGTCATCGTCTTCGCGATCTTGGAGAAGTTCTCGATAAAGCGGCGGTAGTAGCCCGCTAAACCAAGAAAACTCCGCACATCAGTGACTGACTTGGGCTGTCCCCAAGATAGAACATCGCTGACCTTGCTGGGATCCACAGCTATGCCTCCAGCTGAAAGAACATGGCCCAAGAATGCCACTTCCTTCAACCAGAACTCGCATTTGCTAAACTTTGCATATAGCTGATGTTCCCGCAATTTGCTCAAAACAACCTTGGATGCTCAAGATGCTCTGCCTGATCCTGGAATAGATAAGAATATCATCAATGAAAACCACCACGAACTTATCCAAATATTCCATGAATACCGAAGTTCATGAGGTTCATGAAATATCTTTGGAGCATTGGTTAAGCGAAGACATGACGTATACTCGCATGCAGACCATAACGAGTAGTGAAAGCCGTCTTCGGAATATCCTCAGCCCTGATCCGGACTTGATGATATCCCAATCTCAGGTCAATCTTGGAGAACACCTAAGCTCCAGACAACTGGTCAAAAAGATCATCAATGCGAGGCAGAGGATATTTGTTCTTCACCGTCACCTCATTGAGCGGACGGTAATCAACACACATGCGCAAGGTCTTGTCCTTCTTCTTCACAAAGATCACCGGACAGCCCCAAGGAGATGGCTGGACGGATGAAACCCTTTGCTTGGAGCTCTCAAGCTGCTTCTTCAATTCTTCTAGCTCATTGGGAGGCATCCGTCTACGCGCCTTGAAATCGGAGCGGTACCGGGCAGCAACTCAATGACAAACTCAAGATCTCGAACTGGAGTCATCCCATGTAAATCATCAGGGAAAACATCCTCAAACTCACAAACAGTGGGAACCTCCTGAATTTTCAAAGCTGGCTTTGCTACAAGTGCACAAAGGTGCGACCCTTGCATTGCATGGGAAAACCGACTGCTCGCCATAGAGTTGGTGAGGAAAACCATCTTCTTGGCTGTCGATCTGCCCCAAATGTTGGGACAACCAATCCATGCCAAGAATCACATCCACTCGAACCGAAAGCGAATAAGATTTGCCAAAAATCCTACTTTGACTTCAATAGGAACACCGGCATTCCATATCGGCTCATTTCCAACCCGAGAGCGAATGAGCAAAGGAACTCCCAAAGGAACACAGTGAAGACCACTAGCAGCAGCAAATGATCTTGAAATAAAAGAATGCGATGCTCCTGAATCAAATAATACTGCAGCAAGACGAGAATTGACAAGAAGTGTACCCATCACGACATCTGGCGCCTCCTGAGCCTCCTCAGCTGAAAGATGGTTGACTCGACCGCTCGCACCTGGGTCTTGAGATAATCTTCTCGGTCGGTGGTGACCACTCCCTGCCGCGTCCCCATTAGGACGAGGGCTGCTCCAACACTCTGAGCGAGCATTCGCATAATGGCCCTTGTGTGTGGCGAAAACAAGTAACCTCGCCGCCGGATTACGGAGGCCACCTGTCTTTGGATCGCAGCACACGTGGCTGAAACAAGGCTGCGGTGGACGAGGAGGCGTGCGGATGGCCTCGGTCTTTGGTGGAGCAAAAGAACGGCCTCAGTGCCGCCTGCACCCGAGGACGAGCGAGGCTGGCGTGAGTAGACTGATGTGCCTCCCATTTGCGCTTGCGGGACTCACCCAGCGTCTTTGCCTTGTGCTCAGCAACAATGGCCTTATCAACCAAGGCCTGAAAGTCAGAGAAGTCCACAATGGATAGCTTGTCCTGCAGCTCTTGGGACAAGCCATCCATAAACTTCTCCTGCTTAGCCTCATCTGAGGCCACCTCCCCCGGAGCATAACGAGCCAAGTGATTAAACTCGTATAAATACTCCGTCACAGATTTGCGCCCTTGCTTGAGCGCGAGGAATTCTTTCTTTTTCAGCTTCATCAGGCCATCTGGGATGTGGGCCCGACGAAGGCCGACTGAACTCCTCCCACGCGACCACATGGCCGCGGCTGCATGGCGAGGTAGTTCTCCCACCACGCGAGTGCCGCGCCCTCGCCGTGGGACGCGAAGAGTGCCTTATCCCGTGCTCGGCATCAGCTATGTTGAGCTTTCGGCTCAACCATGCGCAGCCAATCATCCGCATCAAGAGGGTCCTCGGGCGGGAGAAAGTCGGCGGTCGTGTACGGAGGAACTCGCAAGTCCCCGCGAGTCGGTGGCCGCCACCACCGCAGGAGTGGAGGTATTCCTAGCAATAACCTCCAAAATGCGCGTCTGGTCCATGCGGTTTCGCTCGATCTGAGCGAGAACCTCAGCCATGGTCGGAGGAGGGGGAAGCTCCTCATCATGACCAGCCTGCTGACTGCCACGCGTTCTCCCGGCCATCCTGTTTCACTAAGACAAGTTAACAATAGCCGGAAAACACGAAGTCGACAACCCACTGCAAATAACTTACTAACAGCACAAAACAAACACAAGACTTTTAAGTTACAAAACCAATTGACAAAAATCAGACACTTAGCAAACTCATACGTATCTTAGCCTTATGCCCCCACAAATTTTAATTAGACTAATTCTCTATGGTTCTCCCAAAGACTGATTCCACCGGTAGTAACTATCTTTTGAAAGGAAAGAGAGAAACCAAGTTTTAAACTCAAATTAGAGTAAGATGAGAGTAGAAGGCTAAGATAGGTAAGGAGTAAAATCTGAGAATCTGCCTAGGTTTTCATAAACCCTTTTTATACTTTGAAATTAAGCTTTTTCAAAATATCCTAAAGACGACTAAGCTTGGGTTGCTACGGTCAGAATGGCTCTGATACCAACTTTGTGAGGACTCCAATTTATTTGGCTTGTAATGCTTAACCAACCACCTGGTCCTAGCATCACAAATCAAATAAACTGATCCTCGAGATACGTATACTTCCAGCAAAGATACACACCTCGGTACAAAATTAGACATCAACTCCATTCCAAACATAGAGTCCAAACACTACACTACCAAGCGGAAGATAAACAAATAGTAGAGTTATTACGCACAAAGGCCGATGGTGCCACAAGAAACACAAATAAACAAGAACGACAAATGAAGCAAAGTGCCATAAGATGGTCAGAACAAAGCCAACCGTGCCTCCAACCCACAAGGCATCCGACGGACCGCCAAGTCTAGACGCCCACGAAACGGCAACACGACTCACGTATGAGGCCCTTGGGGCTCACCTTCTTCCTCTCGCAACAAAAACATTAAGCAAAGCACCGAGTACAAAGATTGTCTTTGTACCCGCAAGATCGACGTGTGAACTAGCGGACTGTTCATAAGCTACATGCGAGGCTTGGTTGGTGGAGGCCATATGTTTCATTTGCATAAAGCAAATTTTCATTTGCAATAATATAATACAGATTTGAAGGCAAGTTTGCAATTCGTTTTAATGTTGAAATACAAGAAAGGTAATACTAACAAAAGAGAAAGATAAACAACCTAGAGGTGACTACCCCAATAGTCACCACAACAATAGCACGAATCCCATTCGCACCACCCATCAAGTTTTAATTTAAATGTTGTAGTCTAACTCTTGGAAGACCTTGCCAAGCGTGTCCATAACCTAGGGCGAGGCTATTCGAATAGTTTTAAACCCCGGGGGTGTACCAATGTACCCACACTTGGACCGCCTTTGAGCCAAAGCACACTTAGAAGGTATGCCGCAGCTGACTAAGTCCTCTCGACGACCGGGCCAATACACGCCAAAGTACTAGGTCAAGAGAGGTCCCATATACTGCGGTGTGGTTAGCACGCAAAATGCTTGGTTCGGTGTAACAAGATGTTCGGTCCTTGTTGACTCGGGCACCATTCCATCACCCAAAGATCACACCAATCATGTTGTGCCCAAGTCTAAATCATTTTTGTTTTCGGTTTTAGTTTTGCAAATAAACATAGCAAAAATTTGAAACATAAAGTTATAGTAGATTTTACGTGATCAAGGTTACCGACTAAAGTCGATAACACTTGATTCTACCGATAGCTAAGCATGTCTAAGCGATTGACCGGATCTACTAAGTGACAAGAGATCATCCGACCTCTAAGCACAAACAAATAACCTAGGCTCGTAGTAGAGATCAATATTTTGTCTACATGATATGCAACTACGGATTTAACTACTCAATTTAACACAAATTAAGCAATGCATACATACAATTTGAAACAAAATATTAGACTTTAAAATACTGGGATTATCATGATCAAGCTGCTTGTTCGGTCTGTTGCTCAATTTGTTGCGGAGGGTCGTTCTCGTGGTCATGAAATATCGAAGCCTAACGATAGAACAAATAACAATGAATAAAAGCGAATAACACCGACAAAACTCAACCATACAATAACAACAAAACATACCAAACTCACACAGCAACCTAAGCATGATATAACAAAATTTTTAGAAACAGAAAACTATTCATTTTAAGTTATTAAGAATTTTCTATGAATTTTCTAAGCTAAAAACACATCAAAACACTAGTTAATTGCTTAACAAATTTTCATGAAGAGAAACAGTATCTAAAACCTATCATGATAATTAGTATACTAAAAATGAAATTTTACAGAATCGGTTTCACTGGATTATTGAAAGAGATATACATTTTCTAATTTAGAAGATACATAAAACATCCTTTAATTAATTAACAGATTTTTGCTACAGATACAAGGTTGAAACTAATTTTAGTAAATACCACATTTAAAATGAAAATTAACAGCACTGGGTTCATGCGATTTAGATAAAAATTGAATTAGTTATGCATTTTCTAAGTTTAAATGAATTAACGATTGCAAATGTAAAACACATTACAGAAATACTAAAACATTTATTCCTTTTTCTACCCACAGCGAGCTAGCCACAGCCACAGACAGGTGGACCCGCGCGAGAAACGGCGACTAGGTCCAACTTGACCCAGCAACGCCAACGGCGACGTCGAAGGCGTATTCTAAGAATACGTCTTTGACTTATCAAAGCGTACTTCTAACACATACTCCCGAAATCGTTTCCAAGAGAAAGCGTAGCATCCAAGTGCACAAGCCCCAATCGACATGGACCCACATGGCGATGACTAAGAGAATAACATAACGGTTGGATTAAAGGATTTCTAAACGCGATTAACGAGAGAGGGCCCACAAGTCGGCGACATAACTAAACAAAGTTTAGCGATAACTAAACTCCACCGCGCTCACCGCACGCGACGGGGCAGCGGCGCGGCGTGCGGTGATCTAGCTAACGGAGGGTTTACGGCGAGAGAGTGGTACCGCCGGGTTCACCGCGTCCTTGCGAACTTGATGACGGTGACCGGGACCTCAAAGATGCGTGGCGGCGAGCGGTGAGCGAACGCGGAGAAGAAGATCGGCCTCGCGAGAAGGCGTTCGAGCCGAAGCTACGGAAGGTGCGCACCGGCCGCCTTGACTCGGGAAGGTTTCGCCACGATCAAGGCGGCGATGGAGCACGGAAGTGGCGGAAATGCGTGGCGGCAAATCACCGAACTTGGAGAAGAAGGGTCGCACACCTCCATGATGCATCAAAGGCGTAAGCGAACCCACCTAGAGCATCGGTGGAGCATTGCGATCAAGTGGAACCAAGCGGCGAGGCTTGAGACTTACGAACGCTAGCAAGCTCGCGGGCGAAGCTGCCGAGGCGAAGGCGATGAAGTTGCCCCAGCGACTACGTGGATGAACCGAGCTCGGATCGGGAAAAATGGATGCGGCGAGGCAAGAGGAACACGATGGCGGGGTCATTGTTGCTCGAGCAGCGGTGAGGTGGTGGTGCCGCCCTCGGTTTCTTCTCCGACCGAAGCTAAGAAATGGGCGAGAGGCGTAAGAATGGATGCGAGGAGGAATGGGCGACCCTAGGAGGTAGATGGACTTTAGGCGATCCACGAGGCGGACACGCGCATCCGGCGTGGCGGCGGCGAGTGCGTGGCACACATGCGCGATCGCCGCCGAGCTCCGGTGGCGCGAGTCGGCGAGGAAGAACTCGACGGGAGGGACCCACACGTCGGCGGCGGTGGCAAAGCGGCTCGAGTCGGAGTGCAGTGCGGCCACGATTATATGGTTTGACTCAATCAGAGCGTGTCGATCGTTGGATCGGAGATGGACCGGTGAGATTGGTGTATGCATTCGGACCAGTCGGTTGATTCGATGCACGCGGGCGCACGATCTACATCGGACGATGCGACAATGATCGGCTCGTGCTGTGCGGCTAGTTGACGCGACCGAGTCAAGTGGTGCGGTCGGACTCGAGTGCGAGTTAGGTTTGAGCCGAGGAATAGTGTTACGTGTTTGAATTAAAAGGGCTGAGTTAGTTTGGGGAATTTTTAGAGGTAGCTCCTGAGCTCCAAAAATTCCGAAATTTTTATGGTAGCTACTATGGACAGAGAAAAACCTTGCATAAATTTTCCAGGAATTTTCATGCAACACATTTTCCTCCAGAAAATTCACAAGTTGCTGCCCAGGGGTTTGACCAGATTTCTAAACTGGTTTGACTTGGGCATTTGAAATAGCAAACAAAATCAAAAAAATGTGAAATAATTCAGGGAGGTAGATAGGATGATCAAGATGATAGGAAAAATATCAGCAGAGGATGATCACAAGTTTGAAGGCTAAGAACTTGCTGATAGCAATTTCCATTCACAAGAATTTTAATTCTAGAAAATGGAAACTGCTAGGGAAAATTTGGAAAACTTTCAAATGATTTGATGAGACAACAAAAGTTTTTATTTATCCTCAAAATTTACATTTGAAATACAAACCCTAAGTTAGGGCTGTTACAAGTCGAACGTGAGGTAAACACAATCGACTCTCCTCTTGTCAATAAATTACCGAAGTGGTCAGAAATCACCCTTGCTTTCGAGAAAGGTGATTGTCCGATACCTTCGACTAGACCAGGTCGATTTACGATAGTGGTCGAACCCACCATCAACAATTGTCGAGTCAATCGAGTTTTAGTTGATGGTGGAAGCTCGTTAAATATCTTTGTTTACGAGTATCACGGGACGAGATGCAAGTACCGGGACAAAGGTAAGACCGATGATGATATTCATTTCATGGAATCGTACCGGGGTCTTCGGCCAAACCCATTGGCCCAGTTTCTCTTCCTTTAACGTTTGGATCACCAAGCAATTTTAGGACAGAGAAAGTCTCCTTTGATGTAGTCGATTTCGATACGGCATATAACGCCATACTCGGACGACCTACTATGGCAAAAATTTTGATAGCTACTCACTATGGGTACCAATGTCTTAAGATACCAGGTCCCAAAGGAGTGATCACAATATATTGTGACAAGAAGATGGCGCATTCCTGCGACCGTCGTTCCCTTGAGATGGTTGGACAACTACCAACTCGAGACGAAAGTCAGCCTTCGATTAGCAAGTCGAAGCCTAAAGCTGCACCTAAGCCGAACGACCAGGTCAAAGAGGTTCCTCTGGACGCAGAGGAGCCCTCGAAGACTATTCACATTGGGGATTCTTCCGACCCTAAATAGGAAGACGCCCTCATCACCTTCCTCCAGGCAAACGCTGATGTCTTTGCGTGGCAAGCATCCGACATGCCCGAGTCCCAAGGAATGTGATCAAGCCACAGAGCTAGCCTTACGACACGATAAACTACGTAAAACAAAAGTTACGGAGATTTGCCCCTGATCGACGAGATGCTATTAGGTCAGAATTGGACAAGTTGTTTAAAGCAGGCTTTATAAGAGAAGTCAACCACCCAGAGTGGTTGGCCAACCCTGTAATGGTTAGAAAGTCTAACGGCAAATGGCGTATGTGCGTGACTTTCGATCTTAATAAAGCTTGTCCAAAAGATGATTTCCCTTTACCTCGCATCGATCGGTGGTTGACTCTCTCGCAGGATGTGAAATGTTGAGTTTTCTAGATGCATACTCGGTTATCATCGGATCGGTATGCATCGAGAAGATGAAGAAAAGACCGCATTTATTACACCGTTTGGAGTATTTTGCTATGTCAAAATGCCATTCGGCCTAAAAAATGTTGGAGCTTCTTTTCAACGTTTGATGCAAACGACTTTCGCTCCTCAACTAGGCCGAAATTTGGAAGCCTATGATGATGACCTAGTCGAAAAGCACCAAGCGACTCGAACATATCACGGACTTGCGAGGAGACTTTCGACAACCTCGAGAAAACACCAATTGAAACTAAATCCGAGAAGTGTGTGTTCGGGTCTCTTCAGAAAATTGCTTGGATTCTGGTTTACGAGCGGGAATCGAAGCAAATCCCGAAAAGATCAAAGCCATCACTCAGATGCACCCCGACCACGAAAAAAGAAGTCCAAAAACTCACAGGATGCATGGCGGCGTTAAGTCGTTTCATAGCACGACTGGGAGAAAAAGGACTACCTTTCTTCAAACTTCTAAGTAAACATGAAGGTTTCGAATGGTCAGAAGAGGCTAACATAGCCTTCGAGGAAGTCAAGAGGTATCTTACGAGTGCTCCTGTTCTAGTTTCCCCGAAGCTAGGAGAGACACTCTTAATTTACCTAGCTGCCACGCCAACGAGCGATAAGCAGATCTTTGGTCGTAGAACGTGAGAACATACAACGACCGGTATACTACGTGAGTGAGGTTTTGCGGACCTAAGGGCGTTACCCTCGGGTTCAAAACTTCTTTATGCCTGCTCATGTCTTGAGGAAAGCTGTGGTATTATTTTGGACGCACAAACTAGCTGTGCCGTCTGAGTTTCCCTTGGGAGCGATCCTCCAGAATAGGGAAACAGCGGGACGCATGGCAAAATGGTCAGTCGAACTTGGGGCGTTCGACATCCATTTCGTGTCCCGAACGGCCGTTAAATCCCGATCTTGGCGGACTTTGTCGCGAATGGACAAATCTGAACCTATTCGGGATCCCGATCACGATTCCCGACGATGGATGATGTACTTTGACGGGTCACTTACAATAAGTGGCTCGGGGCTAGGTGGTCATGGAATCTCTTACCGAGAGAAACCTTAAAGTATGCCATACAATTAAACTTTCGGGCCACTAATAACGTGATGATGCGAAGGTTTGCTAGGCGGCATACGAGTTGCGAAAGCACTCTCGATTCGGCGATTGCTCGTAAGAGGAGACTCTCGACTAGTCGTGAATCAAGTCGGAAAGGAGTACGGTGCTCCAATTCGACCATGTCCGGTACCTATCGGAATCGAAAGTTAGAAAAGCACTTTTGGGCTTTGAGGTACAATTTATCCCCGAAAGGATAATTTCTCGCAGACCAATGGCTCGTCTAGCTTCCTCCCGATCCGTAATACCAAAGGGGTGTTCTGGGCAACGTAAACGATCCATAGTCGCATTTAACCGAGACACCTTCTATAGAAACGACCTCTCTAGAGTGCGAAGATACATGGATGGCGCCCATTTATGAGTATCGAAAAGCCATCCCGAAAAGCCAAAATGTATACTTTGGTCGAAGGTGTTCTTTATAAAAGAGGAACCCAAGGGGTGCTCATGCGATGTATTCGCAAGCGAAGGATTAAAACTCCTTCACGACATACACGGAGGGATCTGTGGAACTCATGCTTCCTCTGAGAACCTTTGGTTGGTAAAGCTTTTGACAAGGTTTTTATTGGCCAACAGCCCTCTACAATGCCAAGGAGATGGTTAAAAAATGTGTACAGTGTCAGTCTCATAGCCGGCAAATACACCAACCAGCTTAGGCGTTGCAAACAATTCCTCTGTCATGGCCTTTTGCAACTTGGGGTCTCGATATCCTAGGACCATTACCCAGAGCTCCAGGAGGTTTCGAGTTCCTGTTTGTGGCTATTGATACGTTCACAAAATGGATAGAAGCCGAACCTGTGACTGGGATAACAACGGAAGCAGCAAAACGGTTCATGATGAGATGCGTGATCACTCGATTCGGAGTACCAAGTCGAATTATCACAGATAACGGTAAACAATTTACAAGCGCAAAATTTCAGGAATTTTGCGACGAGTTGGGAACTCGTTTGTGTTACGCCTCCGTCGCACATCCCCAAAGCAACGGAGCAGTCGAGAGAGCGAACGGCCAGATAATGAAGGGAATCAAGACCCGAGACTTCGATCAGCTGGTAAAGCGTTCAGGGGCTTGGGTACAGGAATTACCTTCAGTATTATGGGCAATTCGTACGACAGCTAGCCGAGCTACGGGAGAAACACCTTTCTTTCTAGTTTTTGGTGTTGAAGCCATGCTTCCTCCAGAAATTAAGATCAGGTCAGAAAGAGTCGACAAGTTTCACGACTCGTCTCAAGAACATCTTCGAGCAGACGACATCAACCTGCTCGAAGAACAGAGGAACAAACCTTTATTCCGTTCGCGATCTACCAACAAGCCTGCGCAGATACTATGATCGTAAGGTCCAACCTCGCACCTCGTTGCGGTGATTTGGTATTGAGACTTATCCAATCCCGGTCTAATCGAACAAACTTTCCCAAGTGGGAAGGTCCTTACATCGTGGTCGAAATAACGCGTCGGGATCGGTACGACTTGCAATGGAAGACGGCCGTGTTCTCTCAAATTCTTGGAACATTGACGATTCACGCAAATTTTATGTGTAACAAACTTCAACGGCAATAAAGCAACAGGTTCTCCCTATCTTTTTTGTCTATTTTGAATCTCGCTTTTATTCTTTCGACCATTTTTTTTTCTTCTCATCCTTCCTGTACAATGGTTAGCAAAAGGACGATACATTTAGTCGAAGTCTCTCCTCTCTGCATGTGGTTCTCGCCATTGGAAGG
Organism: Ampelocalamus luodianensis; assembly: GCA_036346255.1. NCBI lineage: Eukaryota > Viridiplantae > Streptophyta > Magnoliopsida > Poales > Poaceae > Ampelocalamus > Ampelocalamus luodianensis. The sequence goes on along the minus strand of CM070628.1, from coordinate 32,227,850 downwards.
AGCTTCCTAATATCGCTTCGTTCTTAAACAATCAGTACAAAGCTTATTAAACTCAGAAAAATGGTCGAAAGTTGTTAAGCAAATTCATATCACCTTAGCTTATTTCGAAAAATAAATTGAGAAGAGTAACCTTTTCTTTGAGATGCATTCAGCTACCTTTTCAAATAACTTGATTAGTTTTTATGGTGAAGGAAGAAACACACTTAGTCGAAGTCTCTCACGTCCGCACGTGGTTACGCCCACTAGACGGAACTTCCTAATGTCGTTCGATTTCCTACTTTGCCGCGTAACAACTAAGTCCGGAAAGATGAATGTAGCCGAATGAATCCTTAAGGTACTCGAGAAGCTTGTTTCGCTCTAGTCGTCATTATCGAGTTAATTAATCTGGTCGGAGATGGTAACATCACCTAGTGAAGCCTTTTTCTCTCGCACGTGGTCACGCCCACTAGAGGAACTTCCTAGCGTCGATCTGTTTCTACTCTTTCGACTAGTGCAAACAAGTCGATATTTGACAACTCTAAGACAGAACAAACCTCTCTGCTTTTGAGAACCCTTTCTTTACTACTTACCTAGTTTATTAAAATAAACTAAGTAAGTAGTGAGAACTAGGATAAAGTTATAAACATGACTTCATTTCTTAGTCTAATTTTTTCTAAAGATATCATCCTACGAGTTACTAACTACTCTATGAGATGATTCGCAGGAAAGATACGGAAGGAAGGAGGAATTGCTCATATCTGGTCTAACTATTTCTTCTTTTATCTTACGAGTTACTATTTACTCTACAAGATAATTTGCAGGAAAAAGGATCATATATTTAGGCGTCACCACCAAAAAAGACTTGTTTATACAAGAATATATTACAAGACTACTCTGTCTAGGGAGATTCTATCTGCATCTCCTCCGCGACCTTCTCGCCAACCGACTGCATCTCTTCGATCAGCTTCTCGGCTTCAGATTCGGTGCAGTCGAAGTCGGCTTCAACAGAATGAAGATTAAGGTTAGGATCGCGGGCCTTGAGTTTTGCTAAAATAAAACTCACAGCTCCTTTGACCGCTTCCCTTATTGAATCGTTCTGATTGGCCTTCAGAGTAGATATCATCTCGTTCAGAGTACCGACTTGTTCCCCAATGGCACTCGTATGAGCGCCATCGTGTAAATCACGAGGAACAACCCTCCGACACGAAGCCCATCGAGTACATTGTTGAAGTGAGATATTATCTTGAAGATTGATCTTCATTGATTTTGTCTCCTCCTGGGAATAAGTGAAGCCTCATAGAGTCGCTTTATTTCAGTCAATCGGTCTGATAAGAGCGAGGATTGAATAAGAAAAACGATTCTATGAGAAGATAGAATGAATAAATAGCAGGTAAAAGTTCTACTTACCAGCTAATTGAGAACCCAAGTTCTCAATCTCTTGGTCTTTCTCCTTCGCGATCCGGGAGATTTTGCGGACAACGGAGGTATTCTCATTAACCTCAGTCCGGAGAGCCCCCATATTGGACTAAAGGGTCTTATTTTTGACTTCTTTTTCTACAAAAGAATAAGAGGTCAAAAAGCAAAGGGATGCAGAAACCAAGATCGAAAGTCAGTATTAATACGTACTGTTTATTGTAACAGCCCTAAGTTAGGGTTTGTATTTCAAATGTAAAATTATGAGGAGAAATAAAAACTTTTGATGCCTCATGAAATCATTTGGAAGTTTTCCAAAATTTCCCTAAACAATTTCCATTTTCTAGAATTTGTTCTTGTGAATGGAAGTCGTTGCCAACAAATTCTTAGTCTTAAAACTTGTGAGCATCCTCTCGGAATATTTTTCCTATCATCTTAATCATCCTAGCTACCTCTCTGAAAAATTTCACAATTTTTAGATTTTGGTTGCTATTTCAAATGGCCAAGTCAAACCAGTTTGGAATTCTGGTCAAACCCCAGCTCAGCAGCTTGTGAATTTTCTTGGGGGAAATCTAGTGCATTAAAATTCCTGGAAAAATTTCACAAGGTTGTCCTCTGTCCCTGTAAGCTCCCATAAAAATTTCGGAATTTTTGGAGTTCAGGAGCTACCTCTAAAAATTCCCCAAACCTGCTCAGCCTTTTTAAAATTCAAACCTGGAAACACTGTTCCTCTGGCTCAAACCTAACTCGGGCTTGAGTCCGACCTCGCCTCTTGTCTCGGTCGCACCGCCTAGCTGCACCGCGCGCGCGCCGATCGTTCCCAACCGTCCGATGCAGATCGAACGGTCCACATTGCTTGTCTCGTCGACCTGTCCGAATGCTTACATCGATCTCGACCGTCCGTTTTAATCCAGCGGTCGGTATTCTCTTGATCGAGTCGGACCCGTGTTCGCCGCATTTGACTCTGGCTCGCGCCGCTTTGCTGCTGTCGCTGACGGGCGGGCCCCACTTGTCAGGTCATCACCTACCTCTCGCTTGAGAGTTGAGTGCCGGCGGCAGCATGCATGCGCGCCACCTCGCCTCGCCGTCCATTCTCGGTTTCCTCGCGCGTTTCACCTCGGCCGCATCATCCGCTGTTGGCCCATACCCTGGTAAAGCATTAATCACCGTCATCTACCCCACCAACTCGCCGCCTCTACTCCTGAGCGCATCGGCGTTGAGGGCTCCTCCTCCCGGGTTTCTCCGTCCTTTTTCCTATTTAAGGGTACCCAAAGCTTCCTCTTCCTCTCTTTGACCTCACAAAGCCATTCACTACCTTCCTTGTTCGCTGAGCTTACACCAAGGAGTGCGCTAACTCAGGTCACGGCCGTGGCGCCACCGCCATGTCATCGTCATGACCGGTGAAGATCATCCTCACCTTTGCGCATCATGTCGTGTTCGGATCCCTATCTTGAATTCCCCTCAACTAATTTTGAGATTCACTCGCAGGTACCGTGGAATTTTAGGTTCCCTCTTATTCGGCCGAAAATTCGAGTCTTCGTCCTCATCGCCGGTAAGTTGGTTCCTTGGTCAATTGCCTGTGTCAGCACCATCTCGTGCACTTACCCGAGCTATCTACCTCTTTATCTCCTCTGTCTTTGCTCAAAGTTGCTCCTCCTCGGTGACCCTTGATCGCCGCCGCAGGTTCTCGTCGCCGGGCCATCTCCGGCAGCCACCTTAGCTCCGCGTCATCCCGGTGAGTTCCTGGTAACCCACTGATGCTCATGCGCGCGCTAGTTTTCACCTTCTTTTCTCGCGCAGTCGCCCCTTGTCACCTCCACGGTCGGCCGCGCGCGTCGTCGCGCGCCGCCACATTGCATCTCCGCCGCGCGTGACCACCTTCGGCCGGTGATCCTCGAGCAACCCATTTTGGCCGTCGTCGCGACCGCGCGCCACTCCTTCGCGGCGGCGAATCCAGTCCGAGCGCGAGCTCTCTCGTTCTTGGTGTGCTCCTCTCTCTCGTCATGCGATAGTGGGCCACTCCTTCAAAACCAGTTCTTTAGTTTCTAATCATGATTAGGAATGTTCTTTAGTTCACTCTCATGCATGATCGATGTTGGTCTTGGAGGTTTGAAAGTATTTTAGTTCTAGTTCTCTGTATGTTTCTCTGTTGTCGTTTTTCTGTTGTCAGTAAACTGAATATTGGTTGCATGCTTATGCTATTCAAATCTTGTTAGTGTTTGATGACTTTCCTTAGTATTAGTGGTTAGTAGCAAGTCAGTTAGTTAGTGTCTTTAAGTTTCAAAGCTCTTGTTGTCTGAATGATCAAAGAGGTGGTTAGATGATCCTGTTGTTTGTCTCTGTACTTGCTTTTACAAGTGTAGTAAGGTCTTGTAGTGGTAGCATGCTGTAATTGTTAACCTTCCTATATTGGTGTGATGTTTAGGTGGGTTAGTAGCTGAATTTTATTAAAGCCCAACCTTAGTTAGAAAATTGTTAGCACCTAATAGTTGGCTAATTAACTAGTTAGTGTTTCAATAGCTCCTTGTAGGTTTTAGTGATCTTATCACTAATGATAGTTGTTTAGAGTAACTAGTTGTTTAGATGTGTTAATTTGATGCTTAGTTAATAGATGTGCACACAATCACCATCAAAGTCTGTCGAAAGAATAAAGCATATAAGAGGATTAATTTTGTGGTTAGCTTGGTAAGTAAGTAAGTTGGGTAGATCCATCACATGAAAACATGTCTAATTTAATTCTTCTCCATAGTAGCTAATTCGTTGTTCCTATTGTAATGTAACAGCCCTAACTTAGGGTTTGTATTTCAAATGTAAAATTTTGAGGAGAAATAAAAACTTTTGTTGTCTCTTCAAATCATTTGAAAGTTTCTACATTTTTTCCCTAGCAATTTCCAATTTTCTAGAAGTTGATTCTTGTGATTGGGAATTGTTGTCATCAATTATTAGCCTTCAAACTTGTGATCATCCTCTGCAATTATTTTTCCTAGCATCTTGATCATCCTATCTACCTCCTGAATTATCTCACAATTTTTAGATTTTATTTGCTATTTCAAATGGCCAAGTCAACCTAGTTTGAAATCTGGTCAAACTTACATTCGCAGCTTGTGAATTTCATTGGGAGAAATCTGGTGCATGAAAACTCCTGGAAAAATTTCACAAGGTGGTACTCTATTCCGTTAGCTTCCATAAAAATTTGAAATTTTGGAGCCTGGAGCTATCTCTAAACATTTCCCAAAACCTCTCTGTCTTTTAAATCGAACTCGGCTCATTGTTTGTCGGGCCCGAACCACACTTGGGCTCGAGTCCGCCGCACTAATGGACTCGGTCGCGTCAACTAATCGCACCGCCCGAGTCCAATCAATCGTGACCGTCAGATGAAGATCGAGCGATCCACGTCGCGTCGCGCAACCGACTGTCGAATGCATACACCAATCGGTACCGTCCATTTCGGATCCAGCGGTCGGTGCGTTCTTCGATCAAATCAAACCACCGGTTCGCACCGCCCGTCCGTCGGGCCGCGGTGGACCCTACTGTCGGTCGCCTCGTCCTCTCGCACCTCACCGGAGCTCGCGATGCGTTCGCGCATGGGTGCCACGTACCTGCTTGCGCCACCTATTTGCCCGTGTCCGCGTGGAGCATCGCGAGCTTTATAACCTCACCGCACTCATTCATTCGCCGTTTCTTCGCTCTCACTTTCTGCCGCTTCTGTTTGGCGGCGAAGAGGCGAAGGTAGCGCCGTGTTAGCGCCGCCCTTGATTACTCGCAACCACGCCACGTGATCCACGCTCGACGCCTCCATTTTGCCCAACCCGTGTCCTGGCGTCCGATGGATCACGAGGCGGTATCGTCGTCTCGCCTCCGGCGATCTCGGCCCGCAAGCTCGTTTGTGATCGGTGAGTTTCTAGCTCCGCCAACTAGTCCCTTAGGATCGCAGCGATGCCTTTGAATCTAACGGTGGGCTTGTTTACGCCTTTTGTGCATCGTTGCGGGCGTCGACCAATTCTTCTCAAGCTCGGTTTTCGCCACGGTGGAAATTCCGCCACCTCGCTTTCTTCGTCGGCGTTATCGTGTGCTTCTTGCTCGATGTTGGGGCGGCTTGTGCGCACCTTCCGAGTCTTCTAGAAGCTTGTCGCGTCCTCTCGCGAGCCGCATCTTCTTCTCGCCTCCGTTCGCGCCTGACTCGCGCGGCATCCCGTGGTCCACGTCACCGTCATCGAGTTCGTGAGATCTTCGCGAACCCGAAGGTATCACTCACTCGCCCAGAAACCCGCTGGTTAGCAAGTTCAGTTGCGCGGCCGCACCGCCGTCCCCGTGCACGCCGGTGAGCCGCCGGTGGAGTTAGTTTAGCGCTAATCTTGTTTAGCCTGAGTCTCTGATTTGTGGGCCCTCTCTGTTTAATCGCGTTTAGAAGTCCTTTAATCCAGCCTGTTGTTTGTTCTTTGAGTCACTGCCATGTGGGCCCATGTCGACGCTAGCGTGTAGCTCACGGTTATCGTTTTCTCTGCGCTGAAGCGTATTTCTGCGTGTATATCGTTAGAAGTACACCTTGATAAGTCAAAGCGTATTCTTAGAATACGCCGGCGTCACTTCGGCGAGCAATATGTTAAGTCGGCACCTTTATTTGGGCCATTTGTCGATGTGAGGGCTAGCTGGTTGTGGAGTGCGAAATGGAATTAGTGCATTATAGATTTGGAAATGATTTAGTATTTCGGTTTATGTTTTGTTGGTGATAATTCAATTAAACTTGTAAAATGCATAACTAATTCAATTTTTATCCAAATCGCATGAAACCAGTCTTTGTTCGTTTTCATTTTAATTGTGCTATTTATTAAAATTAGTCTCAACCTTGTCTCTGTAGCAAAAATCTGTTAATTAATTAAATGGTGTTTTATGTATTTTTCCAAGTTAGAAAATTCTTATCTTTTCAATAATTGTCCAAATCAATAAAACCAACTCGTAAATTTTCATTTTTAGTGTGCTAATTATCAGGTTAGGTTTTAGATACTGTTTTTGTTCATGAAAATTTGTTAAGTAATTAGCTAGTGTTTTCATGTGTATTGTTAGCTTGGAAAATTCTTAGAAAATTCATAACCTCTTAAAATGAATTGTTCTCTGTTTCTAAAATTTTGTTATATCATGCTTAAGCTGCTGTGTGAGTTTTAGTATGTTTGTTTGCTGTTGCATATTTGATTTTTGCGGTGTTATTCGTTCTTATTATTTGTTTTGTTCAATCGTTAGGATTCGATATTTGCGGCAACCAGAAACGACCCTCGCAACAACGAGCAACAGCAGCCGTGCAAGCGGTTTGATCATGATAATCCCGATATTTTAAAGTCTAATATTTTGTTTTAATTTGTATGTATGCATCGCTTAATTTGTGTTAAATTGATTAGTTAAATCCGTATTTGCATATCCTGTAGACAAAATATTGACCTCTACTACGAGCCTAGGTTGTTTCTTTGTGATCGAGGTCATTGGATGATCTCTTATCACTTAGTAGATCCGGTCAACTTGCTTAGACATGCTTAGCTATCGGTAGAAGCGGGCGGTTATCGACTTTAGTCGGTAACCTTGATCACACAAAATTTACTACAACTTTATGTTTGACATTACTGCTTTGTTTAATTGCAAAACTAAAAATGAAAACAAAAATGATTTGGACGCGGGCACAATGGTAAGATTGGTGTGATCTTTTGGGTGGATGGAAAGGTGCGGGTCAATTAAGGACCGAACATCTTGTGAGTGAATTTTTATCCAGGGCATTTCGGCGTGCTAACCACACTAGATTATATGGGACCTCTCTTGACCTAGTACTTTGGCGTGTATTGGCTCAGGGTCGCAGGAGGTCGCGGGAGGGATGGAGGTGGGAGCATGGTAGTTGTCAAAAGCTTTATCACGAGTGGGTAGTTGTCTTTCGGCTTTACCATGTAGCGTATGGGTTTCTATCCATACGAGCGGCTCGTAGTTAATACACAATATTGGAAAAAGTCTCGTAGGACTTAGTGTGCCGACATACCTTGGAAGTGTGCTTTGGCTTAAAGGCGATGCAAGTGTAGGTACATTGGTACACACTGCAGGTTAAAACTATTCGAATAGCCTCGTCTAGGTGATGGACACGCTTGGGTAAGCTTTTCAAGAGTTAGACTACAACATTTAAATTAAAACTTGATGGGTGGTGCGAATGCGGGATTAGTGCTATTGTTGTGGTGACTAGTGGGATAGTCACTTCTAGGTGGTTTATCTTTCGCTTTTGTTATTAATATCCTTTCAGTTATTTAAAATCTTAAAAATGAATTGCAAACTTGCCTTTAAAACTGTATTACCTTATTGCAAATGAAAATTGGCTTTATGCAAATGAAACATATGGCCTCCACCAAATAAGCTGCATGTAGCTTATGAATAGGTGCCTAGTTTACACGCGATCTTGCGGGTACAAAGACAATCTTTGTACTCAGTGCTTTGCTTAATGTTTTTGTTGCAGAGGAAAAGGTGAGCCCCAAGGGTCTCATACGTGAGTGTGTTGCCGTTTCGTGGGCGACTAGACTTGGCGGTCGGTCGGATACCTTGTGGGTTGGAGGCACGCGATTGGCTTTGTTTATAGCCATCTTATGACACTTTTGCTTCACTGTCGTTCTTGTTTATTTGTGTATCTTGGCACATCGGCCTTTGTGCGTAATAACTCTACTATTTGTTTATCTTCCGTTTGGTTGTGTAGTGTTTGGACTCTATGTTTGGAATGGAGTTGATGTCTAATTTTGTACCGAGGTGTGTATCTTGCTTTAGGAAGTATACATATCTCGAGGATCAGTTTAATTGATTTGTGATGCTAGGACCAGGTGGTTGGTTAAGCATTACAAGCCAAATAAATTGGGGTCCTCACATGTAATGATCTAGCTTATGTGTTATAGTTTTGTGGTTGTTTTTGAAATTTTGAGTTTTGTTGGTGTTATTGGTTCTTACTTGTCGCTTTTGCTCGATCCATAGATTGCGACAGTGCAGTGTTATCGAGTGATCCTCTGCAGCGAGTTGAGCGGCTGAGCAACGGCGACCGAGCAAGCGGTTTGATCATGTTTATCGGTATTTTAAAGTCTAATATTTTGTTTCATTTGTATGTAAGCATTGCTTAATTTGTGTTAAAGCGATTAGTTAAAGCGTAGTTGCATATCTTGTAGGTGAAATATTGATCTCTACTACGAGCCTAGGTTACTTGCTGTGATTAGAGTTAGTTGGATGAACTCTTATCACTTAGTAGATCGAGTTGATTGCTTAGCCATGCTTAGCTTCCGGTAGATTTGGGCGATCATCGACTTAGTCGATGATTTTGATCACATAAAATTATTATTGCTGTTTTTATGTTAGCTTATGCTTTGTTAATTGCAAAACTAAAACTGAAAACAAAAATGATTTAGACGCGGGAACAATGGTAAGATTGGTGTGATCTGTTGGGTGTGACTGGAAAGGTGCCCGGGTCAATTAAGGACCGAACATCTTGTGAGTACCTGTTATCCAGGCATTTCGGCGTGCTAACCACACTAGAGTATATGGGAGCTCTCTTGACCTAGTACTTTGGCGTGTATTGGCTCCGGGTCGCAGGAGGTCGCAGGAGGGATGGTGTTGGGAGCATGGTAGTTGTCCGAAAAGCTTTACCCCGCAAAGGTAGTTGTCTTTTCGGCTTTACCATGTAAGCGTATGGATTTCCATCCATACGAGCGGCTCGTAGTTAATACACAATATTGGAAACAGTCTCGTAGGACTTAGGCGTGTCGGCATACCTTGGAAGTGTGCTTTGGCTTAAAGCGATGCGAAGTGTGGGTGCGATGGTACACCGGCGAGGTTAAAAACAATTCGAATAGCCTCGTCCTAGGTGATGGACACGCTTGGGTAAGCTTTTCAAGAGTTAGACTACAACCTTTTAATTAAAAATTTGACGGGTCGTACGAATCTGGGATTCGTACTATTGTTGTGGTGACTATTGGGATAGTCACTTCTAGGTTGTGTATCTTTACTCTTTTGCTATTATTTATTCCTTACTGTTATTTCATCATTAAAAATGAATTGCAAACTTGCCTTCCAACTGTATTACATTATTGCAAATAAAATTGGCTTTGTGCAAGTGAAACATATGACCCCACGGATAAGCTTTGCATGTAGCATATGAGCAGTGCGCTAGTTCACACGTTAGTCTTGCAGTACAAAGACAATCTTTGTACTCGGTTGCTTTGCTTAATGTTTTTGTTGCGGAGGAAGAAGGTGAGCCCCAAGGGCCTCACTTGTGAGTTCACGCTTCAGGTACGTGTCTGACGACTAGGCTTGGCGGTGCAGTCGATGCCTTGTGGGGTGAAGGCACGTTGATTGGCTTTGTTTATAGCCATCTTATGGCACTTTTGCTTCATTGTCGTCTTTTGGTATTTTGTATCTTTTGGCGGTCACCATTGTGCATAATAACTCTTATTTGTTACTTTCTACAGTAGTGTGATGTTTGGACTCTATGTTTGGAATGGAGTTGATGCATAATTTTGTGGTGAGGTGTGTATCTTTGCTTTCAGGAAGTATACATATCTCGAGGCTCGATTTATTTGATTTGTGATGCTAGGACCGGTGGTCGGTTAAGCATTACAAGCCAAATAAATTGGGGTCCTCACAAAGTTGGTATCAGAGCCATTCTGACCGTAGTGACCCAAGCATAGTCGTCCTTAGGATATTTTAGAAAAGCTTATTTTCAAATTGTAAAAAGGGTTATGAAAACCTAGGCGGATTCTCAGATTTTACTCCTTACCTATCTTAGCTTTCCACTCTCATCTTACTCTAATTTTAGTTTTAAAACTTGGTTTCTCTCTTTCCTTTCAAAAGGTAGATACTTATCCGGTGGGATTAGTTTTGGGAGAATCATGAGAGATTAGCCTAATTAAAATTTGTGGGAACATAAGGGTAAGATATGTTGTGAGTTGCAAAGTGCCTAAATTTTGTCAGTTGGCTTTGTGACTTGAAGTTTTTGCTTTTATTTCGTGCTGTTGTTAAACCGTTTCGGTGAGTTATCGATTCTTGCTCTCAGTCTGGCACTAACCTATCTTAGTGAAACAGGATGGCCGGAGAGCGTGTGGCGATCGTGAGCTGGTCATGATGAGGAGCTTCCCCTCCCGACCATGGTGAGGTTCTCGCTCGGTCGAGCGAACCGCATGGACCAGACGCGTATCTTGGAGGTTATTGCGAGGAACACCTCCACTCCTGCCGGTGCCTCCGGATCTGGAGGTGGCGGACACCAGACTCGCGGGGGACTTGCAGAGTTCCTCCGTACGCAGCCGCCGACTTTCTCCCGCTCGAGGACCTCTCGATGCGGATGATTGGCTGCACATGGTTGAGCGAAAGCTCAACATAGCTCGATGTCGAGCCCGGAGAAGGCACTCTTCGCGCCCCACCGGCTTGAGGGCGCACTCTCATGGTGGGAGAACTATCTTGCCATGCAGCCGCCGCGCCATGTGGTCTCATGGGAGGAGTTCGGATCGCTTTTCGTCTCGCCCACATCCACGATGGCGATGAAGTGAAGAAGAAGGAGTTTCGCGCTCAAGCAGGGCGCAAGTGCGTGACGGAGTACACATGCGAGTTTAATCATTTGGCTCGTTATGCTCGGAAGTGGCCTTAGATGAGGCTAAGCGGGGAGAAGTTTATGGATGGCTTGTCCAAGGAGGCAGAGGACAGGTGTCTATTGTGGACTTCCCGACTTTCGGACCTTGGTTGATAAGGCCATTGTTGCCTTGAGCACAAGGCAAAGCGGTGGTGAGTCATAGCGCAAATAGGAGGCCCATCGACTGCACAGGCCGGCCTCACTGTCCCGGGTGGGCCGCACTGAGGGCCCGTCCTTTGCTCCACCAGCACCTAGGCTATCTGCACCGGCTCCTCGCCCACCGCAGCCGTGTTTCAACCACGTGCGCTGCGATCAGCCAACGAGGTGGCCTCCGTAATCCGCGGCCGAGGTTACTTGTTTCGTTGCCACAACAAGGGCCACTACGCCAACGCTTGCCCTCAGAGTGCTGGAGCGGTCCCTCGTCCTAATGGAGGACGCGGGCAGGGGAGTGGTCACGCGCCTGACCAGAAGATGATCCAGAAGGCCCAGGGTGCGGCGGTGGTCGAGTCAACCATCTTTCGGTGAGGAGGCTCGGGAGGCGCGGATGTCGTGATGGGTACACTTCTTGTCAATTATCGTCCTGCTGCAGTATTATTTGATTCTGGAGCATCGCATTCTTTTATTTCAAGATCATTTGCTGCTGCTAGTGGTCTTCACTGTGTTTCGTTGAGGATTCCTTTGCTCATTAGCTCTCGGGTCGGAAATGAGCCGATTTAGAATGCCGGGTGTTCCTATTGAAGTCAAAGGTGGGATTCTTGGCAAATCTCATCTGCTCAACTCGGCGAGCTGGATGTAATTCTTGGCATGGATTGGTTGTCCCAACACATGGGACGGATCGATTGCGCCAAGAAGATGGTTTTCTCACCAACCTTTCCGCGAAGCAGGTTGGCTTTTCCCCATGTTGCAAGGGTCACACCTTTGTGCACTTGTAGCAAAGCCGCTTTGAAGATTCGGGAGGTTCCCACCGTTTGTGATTTTGAGGATGTTTTTCCGATGATTTACAGGATACCTCCAGGTTCGAGATCTGGAGTTTGTCATTGAGTTGCTTCCCAGTGCCGCCCTATCTCAAAGCGCCGTATCGGATGCCTCCCAATGAGCTAGAAGAATTGAAGAAGCAGCTTGGTGAGCTCCAAGAAAAGGGTTTCATCCGTCCCAGTTCATCTCCTTGGGGTTGTCCGGTGATCTTTGTGAAAAAGAAGGACAAGACTTTGCGCATGTGTGTTGATTACCGCCCGCTCAATGAGGTGACGGTGAAGAACAAATATCCTCTTCCCCGTATTGATGATCTTTTTGACCAGTTGTCTGGGGCTCAGGTGTTCTCCAAGATTGACCTGAGATTGGGATATCATCAAGTCCGGATCAGGGCTGAGGATATTCCGAAGACGGCTTTCACTACTCGTTATGGCCTCTACGAGTATACCGTCATGTCTTTCGGCTTAACCAATGCTCCAGCTTATTTCATGAACCTCATGAACTTGGTATTCATGGAATATTTGGATAAGTTCGTGGTGGTTTTCATTGATGATATTCTTATCTATTCCAAGACTGAAGTAGAGCATGCTGAGCATCTGAAGATTGTTTTGGGCAAATTGCGGGAGCATCAGCTATATGCAAAGTTCAGCAAATGCGAGTTCTGGTTGAAGGAAGTGGATTCTTGGGCCATGTTCTTTCAGCTGGAGGTGTAGCTATGGATCCCGGCAAGGTCGTGATGTTACGTCTTGAGGCAGCCCAAGTCGATCATCGATGTACGGAGTTTTCTCGGTTTAGCGGGCTACTACCGCCGCTTTATCGAGAACTTCTCCAAGATCGCAAAGCCGATGAATGAATTGCTCAAGAAGGATAAGAAGTTTGTGTGCTCCTCTGCTTGTGATGAGAGCTTTCAGGAGCTCAAACAACGATTGACTTCAGCTCCAGTTCTTACTCTTCCTGATGTCCACAAGAGCTTCGATATCTATTGCGATGCCTCTCGTCAGGGACTCGGTTGTGTTCTTATGCAGGAAGGCAAGGCAGTTGCCTATGCATCTAGGCAGTTGAGACCTCACGAGCTCAATTATCCCACCCATGATTTAGAGCTTGCTGCGGTCGTTCATGCACTCAAAATTTGGCGGCATTATCTGATCGGTAACCGCTGTGAGGTGTATTCCGATCACAAGAGCTTGAAATATTTGTTCACCCAGCCGGATCTGAACCTCAGGCAGAGGAGATGGTTGGAATTGATCAAAGATTATGACATGGGCATTCAGTATCATCCTGGCAAGGCCAATGTGGTTGCCGACGCACTTAGCCGAAAGGTGTATTGCAATACTTTGATGATCCAAGAGCAGCAACCTGCACTTCTTGCAGAATTTCAGCGTCTCAACTTGGGTTTGGTTGAGCATGATTCCCTGTGCGCTACTGGTTGTGCAACCGACCTTGGTGGATCAAATCAAGGCAGCACAGCAATCAGATGATGGTGTGGGTAAAATCAAGCAGAACATCAAGGATGGATCAGCCAAGTGTTTCACAGAGGATGAGCATGGTGTTGTATGGTTTGCGCAGCGCCTCGTGGTTCCAAAGGTTGCGGAATTGCGGGATTTGATTCTCCATGAGGCCCATGATTCGCCCTTGTTCATCCATCCCGGGGCCACCAAAATGTATCAAGATCTGCGTCAGAGATTCTGGTGGACTCGCATGAAACGCGAGATTGCCAGGTTCGTTGCCAGATGCGACGTATGTTGTCGTGTCAAGGCCGAGCATCAGCGTCAGGTGGTCTTCTCGACCCTTACCTATACCGGTGGAAATGGGATTACGTGGGCATGGATTTCATCACTAGTCTGCCCCGTACTTCTTCGGGGAAGGATGCTATCTGGGTGGTTATTGACCGGTTGACAAAGGTAGCACACTTTTTGCCAGTCCGTACCACCCTCAGTGTTAGTAAATTGGCGGATCTCTATATCTCCCGCATTGTGAGCTTGCATGGTGTGCCACGAACGATTGTGTCAGATCGTGGCTCTCTTTTCACTTCTCGGCTTTGGCACAGTTTACAAGAAGCTTTGGGGACCCGTCTTTCGTTATTTCGACCTATCATCCTCGGTCGATGGTCGACGGAGCGCGTCAATCAGTGCTTGAAGATATGCTCGTGCTTGTGTTCTTTCCTATGGGAAGAATTGGGAGAAGTGCCTACCGCTTGCCGAAGTTCTCCTACAACAACGACTTCGAGCTAGTCTCGGTATGGCACCATTTGAGGCTTTGTATGGGAGGCGATCTGAGAACCCGTTGAACTGGTGGCGGGAGAGAGCAGTTCTTTGGCCCAGATTCAATCAATGAGGCGAAAGTCAAGTGCGATTGATTCGTGAGCACTTGCACGTAGCTCAGTCCAGGCAGAAGAGCTATGCAGGTCGGCGTCGACGTGAGCTGAGTTTCTAGCCCAATGACCTTGTGTATCTCAAAGTCTCACCTCTAAAGGGTCATCGTCGTTTCGGTGTCAAGGGCAAACTGGCTCCTCGATATGTCGGGCCGTATCGCATCATCAAGAAAGTGGGAGCTGTTGCATACAAGTTAGAATTGCCAGCTACACTCGAAGGAGTGCACGATGTTTTCCATGTATCGCAATTTAAGAAGTGCCTCCGTGTTCCAGTTGAGGAAACACCATTGGAAAATATCGATGTGCAGGAAGATCTGTCTTATCGTGAGCACCCCGTTCGCATCCTCGAAGAAGCTGAACGAAGAACAAGGAACCGTGTGATCAAGTTTCTTAAAGTTCAGTGGTCGAATCGCTCCGAGGATGAAGCCACTTGGGAGCGGGAAGATCGTCTCGTCAGTGAACTACCCGCCCTTCTTTTCCGGTGATCGAATCTGGGGTAGATTCTGTAAGGGGAGATTTGTAACAACCCTAAGTTAGGGTTTGTATTTCAAATGTAAAATTATGAGGAGAAATAAAAACTTTTGATGCCTCATGAAATCATTTGGAAGTTTTCCAAATTTTCCCTAAACAATTTCCATTTTCTAGAATTTGTTCTTGTAAATGGAAGTCGTTGCCAACAAATTCTTAGTCTTAACACTTGTGAGCATCCTCTGGGAATATTTTTCCTATCATCTTAATCATCCTAGCTACCTCTCTGAAAAATTTCACAATTTTTAGATTTTGGTTGCTATTTCAAATGGCCAAGTCAAACCAGTTTGGAATTCTGGTCAAACCCCAGCTCAGCAGCTTGTGAATTTTCTTGGGGGAAATCTATTGCATCAAAATTCCTGAAAAAATTTCACAAGGTTGTCCTCTGTCCCTGTAAGCTCCCATAAAAATTTCGGAATTTTTGGAGTTCAGGAGCTACCTCTAAAAATTCCCCAAACCTGCTCAGCCTTTTTAAAATTCAAACCTGGAAACACTGTTCCTCTGGCTCAAACCTAACTCGGGCTTGAGTCCGACCGCGCCTCTTGTCTCGGTCGCACCGCCTAGCTGCACCGCGCGCGCGCCGATCGTTCCCAACCGTCCGATGCAGATCGAACGGTCCACATTGCTTGTCTCGTCGACCTGTCCGAATGCTTACACTGATCTCGACCGTCCGTTTTTAATCCAACGGTCAGTATTCTCTTGATCGAGTCGGACCAATTATTCACGCCGCGATTTGACTCGGCTCGCGCCGCTTTGTCATTGCCGCCGACGGGCGGCCCCACTTGTCGTCGTCACCTACCTCTCGCTGAGAGCCGAGTGCCGCAAGCATGCATGCACGCCACCTCGCCTCGCCGTCCATTCTCGGTTTCCTCGCGCGTTTCACCTCGCCGCATCATCCGCTGTTGGCCCATACCCTGGTAAAGCATTAATCACCGTCATCTACCCCACCAACTCGCCGCCTCTACTCCTGAGCGCATCGGCGTTGAGGGCTCCTCCTCCCGGGTTTCTCCGTCCTTTTTCCTATTTAAGGGTACCCAAAGCTTCCTCTTCCTCTCTTTGACCTCACAAAGCCATTCACTACCTTCCTTGTTCGCTCTGAGCTTACACCAAGGGAGTGCGCCAACTCTGGGTCACGGCCGTGGCGCCACCGCCATGTCATCGTCATGACCAGTGAAGATCATCCTCACCTTTGCGCGTCATGTCGTGTTCCAGATCCCTATCTTGAATTCCCCTCAACTAATTTTGAGATTCACTCGCAGGGACCATGGAATTTTAGGTTCCCTCTTATTCGGCCGAAAATTCGAGTCTTCGTCCTCATCGCCGGTAAGTTGGTTCCTTGGTCAATTGCCTGCGTCAGCACCATCTCGTGCACTTACCCGAGCTATCTACCTCTTTATCTCCTCCTGTCTTTGCTCAGGTTGCTCCCTCCTCGGTGACCCCTTGATCGCCGCCGCAGGTTCTCGTCGCCGGGCCATCTCCGGCAGCCACCTTAGCTCCGCGTCATCCCGGTGAGTTCCTGGTAACCCACTGATGCTCATGCGCGCGCTAGTTTTCACCTTCTTCTTCTCTGGCGCAGTCGCCCCTTGTCACCTCCACGGCCGGCCGCCGCGCTCCGTCGCCGCGCCGCCACAGTGCATCTCCGGCTGCCGCGTGACCACCTTCAGCTTCAGTGATCCTCGAGCAACCCATTTTGGCCGTCGTCGCGACCGCGCCGCCACTCCTTCGCCGGCGACGAATCCAGGTCCAGAGCCGCCCGAGCCTCTCTGTTCTTCGGCTGTGCTCCTCTCTGTCTGTCTGACAGTGGGGCCCACTCCTTCAAAACCAGTTCTTTAGTTTCTAATCATGATTAGGAATGTTCTTTAGTTCACTCTCATGCATGATCGAAGTTGGTCTTGGAGGTTTGAAAGTATTTTAGTTCTAGTTCTCTGTATGTTTCTCTGTTGTCGTTTTTCTGTTGTCAGTAAACTGAATATTGGTTGCATGCTTATGCTATTCAAATTTTGTTAGTGTTTGATGACTTTCCTTAGTAGTAGTGGTTAGTAGGAAGTCAGTTAGTTAGTGTCTTTAAGTTTCAAAGCTCTTGTTGTCTGAATGATCAAAGAGGTGGTTAGATGATCCTGTTGTTTGTCTCTGTACTTGCTTTTACAAGTGTAGTAAGGTCTTGTAGTTGTAGCATGCTGTAATTGTTAACCTTCCTATATTGGTGTGATGTTTAGGTGGGTTAGTAGCTGAATTTTATTAAAGCCCAACCTTAGTTAGAAAATTGTTAGCACCTAATAGTTGGCTAATTAACTAGTTAGTGTTTCAATAGCTCCTTGTAGGTTTCAGTGATCTTATCACTAATGATGGTTGTTTAGAGTAACTAGTTGTTTAGATGTGTTAATTTGATGTTTAGTTAATAGATGTGCACACAATCACCATCAAAGTCTGTCGAAAGAATAAAGCATATAAGAGGATTAATTTTGTGGTTAGCTTGGTAAGTAAGTAAGTTGGGTAGATCCATCACATGAAAACATGTCTAATTTAATTCTTCTCCATAGTAGCTAATTCGTTGTTCCTATTGTAATGATCTAGCTTATGTGTTATAGTTTTGTGGTTGTTTTTGAAATTTTGAGTTTTGTTGGTGTTATTGGTTCTTACTTGTCGCTTTTGCTCGATCGATAGATTGCGACGGGTCTGGTGTTATCGAGAGTGATCCTCTGCATGAGTTGAGCGTACTGAGCAACAAAGCCTGCAAAGCGGTTTGATCATGTTTATCGGTATTTTAAAGTCTAATATTTTGTTTCATTTGTATGTAAGCATTGCTTAATTTGTGTTAAAGCGATTAGTTAAAACCGTAGTTTGCATATCCTGTAGGTGAAATATTGATCTCTACTACGAGCCTAGGTTACTTGCTGTGATTAGAGTTAGTTGGATGAACTCTTATCACTTAGTAGATTACTGAGTTCATTGCTTAGCCATGCTTAGCTTAGGTAGATTTGGGCGATCATCGACTTAGTCGATGATTTTGATCACATAAAATTATTATTGCTGTTTTTATGTTAGCTTATGCTTTGTTAATTGCAAAACTAAAACTGAAAACAAAAATGATTTAGACGCGGGCACAATGGTAAGATTGGTGTGATCTGTTGGGTGTGACTGGAAAGGTGCCCGGGTCAATTAAGGACCGAACATCTTGTGAGTACCTGTTATCTAGGCATTTCGGCGTGCTAACCACACTAGAGTATATGGGACCTCTCTTGACCTAGTACTTTGGCGTCTATTGGCTCCGGGTCGCAGGAGGTCGCAGGAGGGATGGTGTTGGGAGCATGGTAGTTGTCCGAAAAGCTTTACCCCGCTAAGGTAGTTGTCTTTTCGGCTTTACCATGTAAGCGTATGGATTTCCATCCATACAAGCGGCTCGTAGTTAATACACAATATTGGAAATAGTCTCGTAGGACTTAGCTGTGCCGGCATACCTTCGGAAGTGTGCTTTGGCTTAAAGGCGGTCTGAAGTGTGGGTACAGTGGTACACCCCTGCAGGGTTAAAACTATTCGAATAGCCTCGTCCTAGGTGATGGACACGCTTGGGTAAGCTTTTCAAGAGTTAGACTACAACCTTTTAATTAAAAATTTGACGGGTGGTACGAATCTGGGATTCGTACTATTGTTGTGGTGACTATTGGGATAGTCACTTCTAGGTTGTGTATCTTTACTCTTTTGCTATTATTTATTCCTTACTGTTATTTCATCATTAAAAATGAATTGCAAACTTGCCTTCCAACTGTATTACATTATTGCAAATAAAATTGGCTTTGTGCAAGTGAAACATATGACCCCCACCAGATAAGCCTGCATGTAGCATATGAACAGGTCTGCTAGTTCACACGTCAGTCTTGCGAGTACAAAGACAATCTTTGTACTCAGTTGCTTTGCTTAATGTTTTTGTTGCAGAGGAAGAAGGTGAGCCCCAAGGGCCTCACTTACGTGAGTTACATTGTCGCTCGTGTCACGACGACTAGGCTTAGCGGTCCGGTCAGATGCCTTGTGGGGTGAAGGCACGCTGATTGGCTTTGTTTATAGCCATCTTATGGCACTTTTCCTTCCGCTGTCGTCTTTTGGTATTTTGTATCTTTTGGCCGGTCGGCCATTGTCTGTAATAACTCTTCTGTTGTTACTTTCTGCCTGTAGTGTGATGTTTGGACTCTATGTTTGGAATGGAGTTGATGCATAATTTTGTGGTGAGGTGTGTATGCTTTAGGAAGTATACATATCTCGAGGCTCAGTTTATTTGATTTGTGATGCTAGGACCAGGCGGTTGGTTAAGCATTACAAGCCAAATAAATTGGGGTCCTCACATTTATTTTTTCCTGCAACTGTTTAGCTGCAGAGTTAGCCTCCTGAAGCTTCTTCAGGAGGTCAGTAACTTTGTCCCTAAGCTTCTTTGACTCGGCTTTTTCAAAGTCGGCGAATCAACCAAGTCTTTTCGTCGCTCTTAAACTCAGTAAAGGTAAAAGAGCGCACATGAAAACAAGTGGTAATAAGCATTTCTATGACCAATGGGTAGTAAGTAAGTTATTCTACGATCACCCCTAGTCGTAAGTTTTTCTACGACTAGTATAAGTCGTAGCTTTTCTACAACAGCCGTTACGAGTGTCACTCACTACCTCTCTGCTTGTTCGCAGAGTGTTGCCTTTTCTTGTCGAAGCTTGACAAGTTGCCGATTGTACTCGCAAATTGTAGCGACTTGCTCAACGGCTCTCTGAAAAAGAGAGAAACGATAAGATAAAGAGATAAAACCCTAAGTGAGTATCGATAAATACTTACGTTCATGTTTGACCAAGCAAACATGGAGACTATTCGTGATGGATCCTTCAGCTCGTCCATCTCCTCGACTCGCTTCCACCATACCCCTTCAAGTCGTTCATTGTCAAATACGTCTCCGCAATTGACAATGCTACTGGGGTGGGGAACTCGATCGCGGGAGCGGTAGGCGGAAGATCCTACGATGGAGTGAGGGCCAAAGAAGTCAGAGCAAAAGTTGAAATACTCCTCTTCCTCGACTGCGTGGCGTGAACTCCACGAGAGGCGGAGGAACATCCTCAACAACCTCCTTGCCAGCACGGCGGTCAGCGCTCTCGCCGTCGTCTCTCGGTGCCTCCCTCGAGGCTTGTGTGGCCTCCATCACAGTCTCTACGACAGCTCCAGATGTCGTAGCGACTTCAACATCATTGGCCTTCAGCGACTTTTCAAAGAATGCGGCCTCTTCTGCGGCACAGGGCGAGAGCTAGATCTTCACTCATCGTCGTTGTCGCACCCTTGGTTGAAGGGGTGATAACGGATCCTCTATGAGAGTTCCCTGAAATGAAGGACTGGCCGAGAATCGCAAAGCGCAACAATAAGTCAACAAATAAAGCGATAAGTAGTCATTACACTTATGTGTTTTATTTTACATACCTCTGCTACTGGACCTAACCCGAAATTTGGGAGCAACCTTCCCAACGGAAGATTTCTTCGACTTCTTCTCAACCACCATTGGTTGAGATGCACTCGGGGCAACAGGAGTCATCTCCTCCCGACTTCCCGGGTGGACAAGATCAGTCTCCACCATGTAACAGCCCTAACTTAGAGTTTGTATTTCAAATGTAAAATTTTGAGGAGAAATAAAAACTTTTGTTGTCTCTTCAAATCATTTGAAAGTTTCTACAATTTTCCCTGGCAATTTCCAATTTTTAGAATTTAATTCTTGTGATTGGAAATTGTTGTTATCAGATTCTTAGCTTTCAAACTTGTGATCATCCTCTGAAATTATTTTTCCTATCATCTTGATCATCCTATCTACCTCCCTGAATTATTTCACAATTTTTAGATTTCATTTGCTATTTCAAATGGCCAAGTCAAACTAGTTGAAAATCTGGTCAAATCCTAGGTCAGCATGCTTGTGAATTTTCCGCAGAACTTTTCAGTGCATAAAAAGTTCTGGAAAATTTATGCAATGTTGTTCTCTGTCTCAAGTAGCTACCATAAAAATTTCGGAATTTTGGAGCTCGATCTATCTCTAAAAATTCCTAAACTCTCTCAGCTTTTAAAATAAAAATCGAACACCGCTTTGTCGGGCTCGAACCGAGTCCGACTCAAACCAGACCGCACCACTTGACTCGGTCGCGCCGCGCCTAGCTGCACTACGCCGCGAGTCCAATCGATCGTGACCGTCCGATGCAAATCGAGCGATCCACGTTGCGTCTTAACCGACCTGTCCGAATGCATACACCAATCTCACCGTCCATTTGGATCCAACGGTCGGTGCGATCTTGATCGAGTCCAACCATCGGCTCGCGACCGCCGTCGATCGGCCGATGGTGGACCCTACTGTCGATATCACCTCGTCTTCTCCGCACCTCACCGGAGCTCGTTGGCGATCGCATGCGCGCCACGCCTCGTCGCTGCCACCTTTATGCCTCGTGTCCGGTGGGAGGCATCGCGTGACTTCATAAAAGCCACGAGCTCACCCACTTCTTCTCCTTTGCGTTCTCGTGCTATCTCGCCCGATTTCTTGTTTCGCCGAGAGGAGAAGAAGGTAGCGCCGCGCGTTGGAGAAGCCCTTGAGCCACAACCTCACCATCGTGAACCACACTCGGTGCCGCGTCCATTTTGGTCATCCGGATCCTTGTCGTCGTTGAATCGCCAAGGGTGGTGTCTTCGTCCCCGCCTCCGGTGAGCTCGGCCCCACGAGCTTCCTGGTGTTCTAGTAAGTATCAAGCTTCGGCGCTTGGTCCTTTAGGATCTCATTGCTTCACTGAGTCTAGTGGTGATCTTATTTTGTTCTTTGGTGCATCCCCGAGGTGTGCGGCACGTTCTTCTTCGAGCACGGTGTTCCGCCGCCGTGGCAATTCCGGCCGCCTCGGTCCCTCTTCATCGGCGTTATCTTGGGCTTATCCTTCCTGGAGTCAAGGTGAAGCTGTTGCGCACCTTCCCAAAGCTCCTCAGCGCCCATATCGTCTTCTCCTCGGGAGCAGTGGCTTCTTCTCCGCCTCCGGCCGTCGTGAGCTCACCTCAAGCGACCATTTGGCTCTGCACAGCACCATTGTGTTCGTGGGGCTGCTGCGCCAACCGGTGAGGCCACTAGCGAGCCAGTGGAACCGCTCGGCTCGGATCCTCCACCTCGCCGTCGCAGCCCACGCGCGGAGCTCCGTCGAGCCGCCTATTTGTTAAGGTCTAATCTCGTCTTTAGCTGTAATTAAGTTCTTTAGTTGTATCCCTGATTTGTGGGCCCTCTTTGGTTAATCGCGTTTAGAAATCCTTTAATCCAGCCGTTATTTATTCTCGAGTCAACGCCATGTGGGTCCATCTTTGTCGATTAGGGTTGTGTAGCTCGTATGCGTTTTCTGCGTCGAGGCGTATTTCTTGTGTGTATATGTTAGAAGTACACCTTGATAAGTCAAAGGCGTATTCTTAGAATACGCCTTCGACGTCACTTTGTGCGGTGGTTGTTCGTCGTCAACATTTTCGCGCATGCCCATTGTCGATGTGAGGGCTGGTAGGTGTGTGGGTCGAAATGGTATTAATGCATTATAGATTTGGAAATGATTTAGTATTTTCTCGGTTTGTGTTTTCGTTGATCTGTTAATTCAATTAAACTTGTAAAATGCATAACTAATTCAAATTTTATCCAAATTGCATGAAACCAGTCTTATTAATTTTCATTTTAAGTGTACTACTTGATAAAATTAGCTTCATCCATGTCTCTGCAGTGATTCTGTTATCTAATAAAATGATGTCTTATGTATCTTCTAAATTAGAAAATGCATATCTCTTTCAATAATTGTCCAAATTCAATGAACCCAGTGCTGTAAAATTCTATTTTCAGTATACTAATTGTTAGGATAGGTTTTAGATACTGGTTCTGTTCATGAAAATTTGTTAAGTAATTAACTAGTGTTTTGATGTGTTTATAACTTAGAAAATTCTTAATAAATTAAAAGGTTTTGTCCTCTGTTTCTAAAATTTTGTTGTATCATGCTTAGGTTGCTGTGTGAGTCTTGGTTTGTTTTGGTTGTTGTTGTTGTATGTTTGAGTTTGGTCGGTGTTATTCGCTCTTATTATTTGTTTTGTTCAATCGTTAGGCTTCGATATTTTGGCAACCCCAGAACGACCATCCGCAACAAATTGAGCAACGGTGAGGCAAGCGCGTTTGATCATGATAATCCCAGTATTTTAAAGTCTAATATTTTGTTTAATTTGTATGTATGCATCGCTTAATTTGTGTTAAATTGATTAGTTAAATCCGTGTTTGCATATCCTGCAGACAAAATATTGACCTCTACTACCCGAGCCTAGGTTATTTTGCTGTGATCGAGGTTGTTGGATGATCTCTTATCACTTAGTAGATCAAGGTCAACTTGCTTAGACATGCTTAGCTATCGGTAGAATCAAGCGGTTATCGACTTAGTCGGTAACCTTGATCACACAAAATTTACTACAACTTTATGTTTCAAGCATTTACTGCTTTGTTTAATTGCAAAACTAAAAATGAAAACAAAAATGATTTGGGCCGGGCACAATGGTAAGATTGGTGTGATCTTTTGGGTGTGATGGAAAGGTGCCGGGTCAATTAAGGACCGAACATCTTGTGAGTGAATTTTTATCCGGAGCATTTCGCGTGCTAACCACACTAGAGTATATGGGACCTCTCTTGACCTAGTACTTTGGCGTGTATTGGCTCAGGGTCGCAGGAGGTCGCGGGAGGGATGGAGGTGGGAGCATGGTAGTTGTCCAAAAGCTTTATCCGAGTGGGTAGTTGTCTTTTCGGCTTTACCATGTAAGCGTATGGATTTCTATCCATACGAGCTGCTCAGAGTTAATACACAATATTGGAAAAAGTCTCGTAGGACTTAGCGTGCCGCATACCTTCGAAGTGTGCTTTGGCTTAAAGGCGATGCAAGTGTGGAGTGGTGGTACACCCTTCGTGGTTAAAACTATTCGAATAGCCTCGTCCTAGGTGATGGACACGCTTGGGTAAGCTTTTCAAGAGTTAGACTACAACATTTAAATTAAAACTTGATGGGTGGTACGAATCGGGATTAGTGCTATTGTTGTGGTGACTATTGGGATAGTCACTTCTAAATTCATTTATCTTTCGCTTTTGTTATTACTATCCTATCTGTTATTTCAATCTTAAAATGAATTGCAAACTTGCCTTTAAATCAGTATTACCTTATTGCAAATGAAAATTGGCTTTATGCAAATGAAACATATGGCCTCCACCAAATAAGCCTCCATGTAGCATATGAGCAGTGCGCTGGTTCACACGTCGGTCTTGCGGGTACAAAGACAATCTTTGTACTCGGTGCTTTGCTTGATGTTGTTGTTGCGGAGGAAGAAGGTGAGCCTCGGGGCCTCACTTCGTGGTGTCTTTGTCGCCGTGGGTGACGACTAGGCTTGGCGGTCGGTCGGATGCCTTGTGGGTTGAAGGCACACCGATTGGCTTTGTTTATAGCCATCTTATGGCACTTTTGCTTCATTGTCGTTCTTGTTTTTTTGTGTATCTTTTGGGCCGGTCGGCCTGTGTCTGTAATAACCTCTACTATTTGTTTATCTTCCGTTTGGTAGTGTAGTGTTTGGACTCTATGTTTGGAATGGAGTTGATGTCTAATTTTGTAACGGGGTGTGTATACTGCTTTCTGGGAAGTATACATATCTCGAGGATCAATTTATTTGATTTGTGATGCTAGGAGCAGGTGGTTGGTTAAGAATTACAAGCCGAATAAATTGGGGTCCTCACACACCACCCTGAGAATGCTGCTTCCCCTGGCTTCAGATTCCACCGGAGTAGCAGTTTCCTTCACAAAAGACATGAACTCCTTCCAGTTCTCCTTTTCTAGTTTGTCTTACAAAGCGCGAGAAGCGGCTGCGAAGGACTTGTCATCGTAGTAGAAAGGTACCTTAACTTTGGGGACCTTGCGCTTAAGGGCAAGAGCCTCTTCTTCGCTCTCTTTCTTGCCGCGGCTAGATCTGCGGCAAACTTAGCAAAGGAGCGGGAGGAGCGAACTCGAACCCCCTTGTCGCCGACTTTTACGATCGGCGCTTCTTAGATGGAGGGGACTGGCCGACTCGTCTGCGTAGTCACCCCTACAACCACCACTCGACTTCCTCGTCGTCTGGCGGTTCTCCATGCCAACTTTCTGAAGAAGGAGAAAAGTGGTATGTATGATCAGCTCAAAAATTATAGTATTTCTCGACATTATCTAATCGTAAGTCATTCTACGATTACGTTAAGTCGTAAGTTTTTCTGACATTGTCTAATCGTAAGTTATTCTACGATTACATCCGTCGTAAGTTTTTCTACGATCGGTGACCGATCGTAAGATTTTCTCGCGACAAATCAGCTAGTCGTATACTATTCTCGACAATAAAACACCTAAAGGTAGAGTCGTTTGATTACCTTTAGCGCCTTTCTTCTCCTCGTGGTCAAAACCGTGAGGATTTGAGGGCCGCCATATTCGCTGGATGCTTCTCGCAGATGAGCGGACACGTGCGTCAACCTCCGCTCGCGAAAGATGCGGGAATATGGACAATACGATTAAGCAGACTAAATCGGGGTTAACCAAGGATAAAACCAAAAGAGTAAGTCTTTCTACTCACCGTCCTTGTAGTCCCCTGGTTGGGTCGTCCTTTCACGAGTACCTCCACATGGGAGGGACCCTTCTCTTCAAAGGACTAATCGGCGCGTGATGAAGTCCTTCACCACGTGTAACCGGTGAGCCCTCCGACTTCAAGTCTTTGATAGCTTGAATATAGGGGCTATCGGTCGAGATTCTCGGGAGTCGAGTCCCGGGAAGAAGATCGCTCGGCGTCTGTCCAACGAGCGAGAGGCTATCTTCTGGGTAACCTCCCGAGAGGAACCACCTCTTCTTCCAACCCGGCCGGGCGGCCGGGTAAACATCTGAATATACTCCTTGACTTGTTGTCATGGAGCTTTAGACCACGACTACGGCGATCCGACAGCGAGCCATTCCATAATAATATCGAACAGCTCGAGGTCCGCGGAATCCTAGGTAGGCCTCACACAAGTACACGAATACACTTAACATCGTGATGGAATTAGGACCAAGGTTCACTAATTCCACCCAGAAGTGCTCGAGTACGAGCGTGAGGAAAGGGTGAGCAAGCAATCGAAGGCCACACTCACAGTAAGCCTAGAAGACGGGAATTTGGCTTACCTCTCCCGAAGGCCAATGCTACCCATTCGCCGCAATCCAAGTCACGAAGACCCTCGGGGATCTTCTGTGGCGACAAAGCGATCATTTTGCATCGTCCATCTCCGACTCGGCCCATTCAGAGACAATCCTGGCCATTTTTTCTCTCAAGAATGAGAAGATTTAAGGTTGGGAAAGCTTCAAGAAAATGTACGAAGTCACCGGCGGCGGAAGAAACAAGAAAGCAATAGACTGTTGGGTAAAAAGGTAAGAACCCTAAGTTCTTCCCCTGCGGCCCGTTTTATAACCACACAGTTGAGATGAAACGTCGCGAAATCCCAACAGTCGCCACCGCTTCGGGAATCGTTTTAACGGACATGCTTTTTTACCTGCCCTATGGAAAGTCCCAAGACACCTTTTCACACCTCAAGTGAAATTACCATCTTGACCCCCAGGTCAAGTGAAAGACCAACCGGGAAAACCTTATTTCCGGTTTTAAGGCTACGACGACTTCGAAGTCGTAAGACATCTCGTAGTCGTGACAACCTTAAACCAATTACCTCGATCAAGCATATTCCTGGTCGAGAGAAACAAGGGTTGAAGAGTTTTTCCTTCAACGTTTTCCTAACGACCCCTTAGTGGTCAAAGGATCGTCTACGACCCTTCACTCAAGTAAGTTATTTTCACTTGAAGCTGGGGGGCTAGATGACGAGGATCTAAATAATCCTCATTTATTTACTCCATAATCAAGAAATATGACGTCATAAGACATACCCCTTAAAATATCAAAAGGGAAGAACTAGTCAGGAAGTCGTAGGCTACCCTACGACTACCCCCTGGTCGTAAGCTCTTCTACGACCACGGTATAATCCCTACGACTACCCCCTGGTCGTAAGCTCTTCTACGACCATGGTATAATCGTTACGACTACTACCTAGTCGTAAGCTCTTCTACGACTATGGTATGATCGTTACGAGTATGTCTGGTCGTAAGTTTTTCTACGATCGGGGCCTGCTACAGGTTCCTCACGACTTCATCGACCCACCGTTTGATGGCCCATTAAACGGTGAGAATCTAAGCGATCAAAATACGCGATTATCTCGACATAATCGTAGATAATTCCCACTATCTCTCGATTGTGGCGATTGTGAGATGGGAGGTTACTACTCCGGTAATTACTCTCATTATTACATAATAATGAGCGACTAATTAGTCTGGAAGGACAACGTCCACTATTGCTTAGTATAAATAGGTATCTGTTAGAGATAGAGGGGAAGGGCTTTTGGGGGAAAGAAGAAACAGAGCCTTCTTTGGAGAACAGTTAGGAAAATACTTATTCGATTGTAATCCAAAGAGCAAATACAAGATACACAGGAGTAGGGTTGTTATTCTCACCGGAGAAGGCCCGAACCTGTATAAAAATCCTTGTGTCTTCTTCGTCTGTGTGATCAATTGTGGAGACCCCCCGAATCAAACAATCTTTACGTAAGATCGGTTCTAAAACACCGACACTTTGCAACACAAAAACTGTTGATCCTTTCTCAAAAGAAAGAGGCGAACAAGGAAAGTTTCATCACACAGGAAAAGGTTGTTGCTCACAGTGAGCACGAAACCAAAAGAAATAATATGGTAATGAAGATCTGGGAAAACGAAAGTTGAGTTCTCAGCGGAGGGCATGCATCTCTCGAAAAGGGAATAGCAAATAACTACTAATAAAAAAAATGACATTGCGATTGAAACCCGACAACTCTTGAGTGAAAAGAGCAAAAAGTTTATGAACAATTAAAATAACCACAAGTTACAAAACTTGACTCAAATTCTCAAATATTCCTACTACACTCTTTCCTTTAACACTGAAATTAATTCTTTGACTAACATCGCTTTGTCACAACGAACAAGATAAGGTCTTTAGTCCAAACCACAAGGACTAATTAAGAACCAATGAAATTCTTCAATACGTCATATTTGTTCAGAACAATTCAACTACACACGAAACATGAGATCCAAATAATCTCAGCCACCAAACTCGAAACATTTCCAACTGCAGGATTTCATGAAAAGCAGGCAGATTATTCTCCTCTTAAGGGAACCAACATAATTTTTCTTTAATTGCAGCTTCACGTTGCCAACTCAAACCAAAAATCCTTTAAGATTAAATCACGTGAATCTCTTAAGAAGCAACAAGACAATTCAATACCTCAATTTATTTAAAATAATTTCAGCTACCAGATGATTCATGGGCTCCAAAATATCAAGAAAGCTAAACTTGAAATATTCTCATCTGAACGGTATTAACTTCAATTCTCTCAACAACAATTAGAAAACACTTCTAAAGACCCACGTGAAAAATGGGTTGAATCTTTCTCAAAAGAAGAGGCAATTGGGAACGATTTTTCACCAACTAGAAAACTCATCTACCACTCACACTGAACACGGGACCAAGGGAAAAACCAATTAAGCAATGAACTCATACAACATAAGTGGAGTCCACAGTTGAACGCATAAGCCTCACAAGAAGAGAATATCGAACCTTAACAGATAAGAACAAATAAGTATTCAAAATCGAAGCACTTGCATCACTGAAGAACCATTGCAACTTTGCAACATATCGTTACTCGATAAACTTCATTTACCACATAAAGCCTGAACCCCCAAAAGATCATGAACACAAAACTTGAAATTTTATCATTTAGAAAATAACACCATGGGTGATCAAATTACTACGAGAATTAACCTCAGTCTCACATTTTGACGATTTAACAACATCGACAACATATACTAGTACCAAGAATCATCAAACTTTATTACGCCATCCTAAAACTTTCCAAAGGGAACACAAACCACAAGGTTGAAACAAATTTATTATAACCAGATTATGCTAAGCAATAACAATATCACAACGCACGCTATCAAAGACTACGTACGAAATTCATCTACTCAACTGTTGGTGTTGCTCAACACCTTCTTCAGCACTCATTAACAATTGATGATTGTACTAATCATGTGTGTGCATACGGTACTAATTCCATGTAACATCCCCATTTTGGCTTGTGTTTCAAATGTAAGAAATTGAGGGTAAATTAAAACTTTTCTTACACCCTTTTACTCTTGAAACTTTTCTGAAATTCTTGTAAAGGAATTTTGGGAAATTAAAAATCAAACGCTTCATTTATCAAGTCAACTACCTCCTTGGTCAAATCTTTTGTCAAACCCATGGAAATAATTTTCCCTGGTTCTAAGGTTGCTTGGTAACACCTCTGAATTATTTCATAATTTTTGGAAATTATTTGAAATATTTTAGAGGCAAGTCAAACCTTAGTCAAACCTCTGTTTTAACCTTCGGAATTTCTTGAGAAAATTCCAGGCACAAAACCTCTGGAATTTTATGAAAGGTTAACCCTAAGATCGGGAACCTCCGCTTAAAATTTCATAAATTTTGGAGATGATCGATACCTCAATTAAATCCCCAAAGTTTCAGGTTTAAAATCAAACCCTAAGCGGTTTGTACTGCTCATTGACTCGAATCGGGCTCGGGCTCGAGTCACTTGACTCGACCGAGCCAACTAATCGCACCGGCGGCGCGAGCGGCGCGCGTCATCACCGTTAGATCTCCATCGACGGCTCTCATTCGTGTAGGCATTCGGACAACTCGTTGCCTCGCTTTCGACCGTTGGATGTCCATCGAACGATGGGACGACAGCGCGCGCCTGTTTGACTCGATCGCGACGCGGCGTCGTTGGATGCGACCGGACGGCCGCCATCGCCGTCCTCCCTCTCGCCGCGGCGCCGCGCCATGGCGGAGCCGAGCGTGGAGTGCGCAGTGTCTGTCACCTCCGTGCGTCGTCAACGGCTCTCACAGCGCATTAAATGCCCGTCACTCCACCGCCCGCTTAGTCGCCGTCTCACTGCGCCACGCCGCCACGGCGATCGCGCGGCAGCGGGAACCCGAGGCGAGCAACGGTGCTCTCGAGCTCCTCGGGCCTACTTAAGCCCCTTGTCCTCCTTTATCCTTCTTTACACACCCTTGAGCTCTCCCGTGCGCCCATCGCCTTATGGAGCTTCAAGCGCCAAATCTCCTCGCCGCCATTGTTGCCCGCGAGCTTCTTGGTGAACCGGTGCTCCGGTGGTTCTTGGGCTCCCTTCTTGCTCCTCGCACCTTCCTCTCACCTCGGTGGTGCTTAACAACCGCTCCATTTCAGTTGCTTCAACAGAGCGCGGATTTTGATTTCCCCAAATCGGCCGCGAGCATCCTTCTTCGTCTCCAGCACGGTGAGGCCTTCTCCTTCAATTCTCTCTCGGTAGCATCGGTGGGTGGTATGCAACCTATCTTGATCCCGCGGGCTCATTATTTTGGCTCGGTGATCTTCCCGCATTGCCGCCATTGTTGCCGCCGCGAGCTTCGCCGGCCGAGCCGCCACCATCCCCGCACTCTGCGTCACTCGTAGCATCGCCGTAGTCCCTAGATGCTCGGGCACCACTTGGTTGAACTGCTGCGGAGCTCCTTGTAGCTTATCGACGTTGCCGTCTTTTACGCGCCGCCCCTGCGTCGCCGCGCCGCTCGTCCACCACCGTCGGTGTGGGTGGTACCAGGTGCGCAATGCTATTGCGCACCCATTCACGGCATTCACTCGCGCCACGCAGCCTTTGGTCGCCGGCGTTGTGCCGCGCCGGTTTCGGCCGCGTTGTCGGACGACAACGCGTTGCGGGAGCGACGTGGTCGGTCTTCGGCCGTTGGATCCGAGATCAACGACTCGGAGCCTCCACGCCGCCCTTTGTTCCGCGCGTGAGGAGTGTTTGGTCTGGTTCAATGTCGTCCGTTGGATCGAGATCGACGGCTCTCATTCGCCACGCCTCAGGTGTTTGTGAAGTCCCGAAAGTGCTAAGTCCAAATCAGTATCACATTAGGTCTTGTCATTTTCATATCTTTGTCATCTTAGCTCCAAACTAGATGATTCCCATTTTGTTAGCTTCCTTATAACTTGAACTTAAATATAAAAATAATTGTAGACCATGATCAAACCTGGAAAACCATTTTCAAAAATAGTAAACAAGTGAACATAATACTGTTTTTCAGAACTTTAGCAAACTTGTAAAATGCATAACTTTTAATCTATAGATCCTTTTTGTATGAATCCAATTGGAGTAGCTTCCACTGCTAATGTATTTGCTTGGAAAATTGGTTTCACAAATTTTACTATTTTTAGTTTAATACCCTAAACAACTTAAACAAATCATAACTCTTTCAATATAACTCCAAATGACCTGAAATTTTATATGGGTTACCACTATACCAGTGGGTAGCTACCATAAACATTTCAGCTTCAAAACCTTTCTAGAAAATATTTTTGCTACAGTGCTATTTAAGTGTAGCATTTTGGCCGAAAATAGGTTTTTAGGAAATATCTTTTGCACCACAAATCCAAATTAAGTTTTTCCAGTTCCTATGACTAGGTATATCCATTTTCTACCTTGTGTATAAATTTCATCGCATTTGGATAATTTTTGCTTGTTTTTATTTATTTAAGTGTTGCTCGTCTTATTGGTTGTTTTCGCTCTTTCGCTTAGGATTCGATATTTGCGGTAACCCCGAGAACGACCCTCCGCAACAATTTGAGCCACAACAAGCAGGCAAGCAGTTTGATCATTTCCCATTAATCCCATTACTTTTAAAGTCTAATATTTTGTTTAACTTCTATGTATGCATTGCTATTTTGTTGTTAAATTGATTAGTTAGACCTCTAGTTGCATAATCTGTAGGTAAATGGTTATCCTCTACTACCTGAGCCTAGGTTATTTGCTGTGGTTAGAGTTCAATGGAGGAACTCTTATCACTTAGTAGATTACGAATGAATATTGCTTAGCCATGCCTAGTTATCGGTAGTATTGGCGATCATCGACTTAGTCGATGATCTTGATCACACAACTACTTATACTACTCCATTATGTCCAACCCTTGTGTTTTATTGATTTACAACTCAAAACTGAAAACAAAACTATATCTTGACTTGGGCACAATGGTATGTTGATGTGATCCTCGGTGTGTGGAATGGTGCCTAAGTCCCCAAGGACCGAGTTACTTGTGTCACTAAGCCAGCGCTTATTGCGTGCTAACCACACGAGGGGATATGGAACCTCTCTTGACTAAGTACTTTGGGAGGTGTTAATTATGAGCTGGTCGGTGGGTGTGTTTTTGTGTGTGTGTTTTGGAGGAGCATTAGCAGACCGGTTAGGTGGCTAATGTGTCCTTCTCCCGTGGGTTATGCTCTTAATTAGCATCGCCCATTGGAAAGCGCCTTGTTAGACTTAGTCATGCGCATACCAAAGGAAGTGTGCTAACCGTGGTGGTGGAAAGGCGGTCTATCGTGTGGGTACATTGGTACACCCTCGCAGGTTAAAACTATTCGAATAGCCTCGCCCTAGGTTATGGACATGCTTGGTAAGGTCGTGCAAGAACTAGACTACAACCTTTTAAAAAACTTAAACTTGACATGGGTGGTATGAAGGGTACTTCATGCTATTGTTGTGGTGACTATGGGTTAGTCACTTCTAGGTTGGTGTTGTTCTATATCTATTGTTATCATTGTCTCTCTTTTATTTGAACAATAAAAGTTAATTGCAAACTTGCTTTGAATCTATTACCTTATTGCAAATGGAAACTTGCTTTATGCTGAAAATAAGTCCAGAGCCTCATCCACTTAAATAAAGATTGCATGTAGTTAATTATAGTTCTGTTATCTCACACGTCAGTCTTTGCAGTACAAAAATAAGTTTTGTACTCATCCGCTTGCTTAATATTAATTGTTGCAGAGGAAGAAGGTGAGCCCCAAGGGCCTCACTTTTGTGAGTCGTGTTGCGCGCTGTTTGGGACGATTAGCTTGGCGGTCCGGTTGGTTGCCTTGTAGGTAAAGGCACACCGATTGGCTTTTGTTTATCGCCATCTTGTGGCCATTTTGCTTCCACTGTGTACTTACTTATTTGTATGACTTTTGGCCGGTCGGCCTCTCTTTTGTAATAACTCTTTTTATATTATCTATGTCTTTCAGTTGTTGCTTTTGCTTCGGCTCTATGTGTATGAATGGAATTGATGCATGATTTTGTAACGGGGTGTGTATACTGCAATTCTAGGAAGTATACATATCTCGAGGCTTGGTTTATTTGATTTGTACTGTTAGGACCAAGTGGATGGTTAAACAGTACAAGCCGAATAAACCGGGGTCCTCAAAGTTGGTATCGAGCCATTCGACCGTAGTAACCCAAGTTTGGTCGTCCTTAGGATATTTTGAGAACCTTATTTTCAAAGAGTCAAATGAGTTGTGAAAGCTTAAGTAAATTCTCAGATTTTATTCCTTACCTATCTTAGCTTTCTATCTCATCTTACTCTAATTTGAGTTTTAAAAGTTGTTCTCCTTTCCTTCTCTCAAAAGATAGTTGTATCGATTAATTGGGTTTTGGGAACCAATGAGTTTGGCAAATTGAAGTGTTAGCTGTTCTCTACAAGGTTTTGAAGCTTCCGAAGTTGAAGATTTCGGCTTAGGAGCTTGGATGCAAAATCTGGACAGCGATCGTTCAATTTCCGGACAGCAGGCTCAAAGGTTCTAAATAGGGTAGAAAACGAGAGGTTAATCAACTAAAACTTGTGGGAATAAAAGGGTAAGATGTGATACTAGTTAGCTAAGTATCTAACGTATGTTTATCGCTTTAACCTTGCTCATGAGTACTGTTAAACTTGTTGTAGTGCGCTGAAATTTTTATCTTCTCACAAACCATTGCTGTTCTTTCAATACGGGTTAATGGCATTGAGAAGTTGAGCTTGGTTTGGAGTTTCCTTGCTGTTTTGGAACTTCTTTGGAAATATTTAAAGTTTGTTTACTTGCTGTTTTGGCTTTCGGTTAGGGTGATATCTCCTTCCCTAATCGTTAGCTTTCGCTTTCATCAACTTCTAGTGTTAGTGCTTTGGTTTCTAACCTAAGTTTCTTGAACCGTGATGGTGGAGGTACTCGTAGCGGCCGTGGTCAAGACTGGTTTGATGAGGAGCTCGCCTCCTCCGACCACTACCGAGGTCCTTTGCGATCGAGCGCAACTGCTCAGAGGACGGAGGGTCTCGGCTGGATGTTATTGCGCGCAACACCTCCGCCCGACCGGTGCCTCGTGATCCGGCGGGGAGCGACATCGCCTCGTGGGGTTTGGCCGAGTTTCTTCGCACTCACCCCCCACGTTCTCGTGATCCGAGGACCCATTGATGCGGATGACCGGCTACGCCAAAGTTGAGCGTAAGCTCGACGTTGCTCGCATCGTGGACCAGACAAGGCACTCTTTGCCTCCCATCGCCTTCAGGCAGCACTCTCTGGTGGGAGAACTTTGGCCATGCAGCCCGCCGCCACACCGTCTCTTGGGATGAGTTCCGGACGTCGTTCGCCGAGCTCACATCCTGCCGCTTGATGAAGTCAAGAAGAAGGAGTTTCGCGCTCAAGCAAGGGCGTAAGTCGGTGATGGAGTACTGCACGAGTTCAACCACTTGGCTCGTTATGTTCCATCCGAGGTGGCCACCGATGAGGCCAAGGGGAGAAGTTCATGGAGGGTTTGTCCGAGGAGCTGCAAGACAGCTCTCCATTGTGGACTTTGCACTTTCGTGCTTTGGTGGACAAGGCCATTGTTGCTTTGCACAAGGCGGCGCTGGCGAGTCCCGCAGCGCAAGTGGGAGGCCCGTCCGCACAGCCGCTCTCGTCCTCGTGTCGGGCCTACCCCAGGCCCGCTTCGTGGCTTCACTACCACCGAGGCCGCCAAAGACCAGCTCCTCGCCCTCCGCAGCCGTGCCCCGCCACGCGGCGCCGCGAACGGCCAGGTGGCCCCGCAATCCGGCCGCCGGGTCACTTGCTTTTCATGCAACCGTAAGGGCATTATGCCAATAGTTGCCCTAACAGATCGAGCGGCCCTCGTCCTAATGGAGGACGCGCGGGGAGGTGGTCCTCCCGTGATCGTTGTTGTCCCCGCTACCCAAGGCGTGGGTAGTGGCGCGTCAACCTTATCTCCGCGGAGGAGGCACAGGAGGCACCCGACGCCGTGTTGGGTACCCTTCTGCTAACTCTTTCCCCTTTCTGCTTTGTTTGATTCAGGCGCATCTCATTCGTTTGTTTCTGAGTCTTTTGCTGCTGTGGGAGGTCTTCTTTTTACTCCATTGTTGGTCCCGCTGCTCATTCGCTCTCCCGGTTCGGAGTTGAGAGCTGAGTCTGAGTGTAGGGATGTCCCTGTTGAGATAGAAGGGGTAGGATTCTTGGCAAACCTTATCCTCCTTCGATCGGCAAGCTTGGATGTAATCCTAGGCATGGATTGGTTGTCTCAGCACATGGGACAAATTGATTGCGCTAGGAGGCTCATCTACCTCACCAGTCCTTCTGGCGAGCAGGTTCGCTTTTCGCCGAAGCTGCAGGGTCCGCATCTCTTCGCGCTCGAAGCGAAGCCCGCTCTAGATATTAGTGAAGTCCCAGTGGTATGTGACTTTGTTGATGTCTTCCCCGACGACCTTCCAGGGATGCCACCAGTTCGAGACCTCGAGTTTGTCATTGAGTTGGTTCCCGGTACCGCCCCGATTTCAAAGAGGCCTTACCGAATGGACCCAATTGAGTTGGTGGAGTTGAAGAAGCACCGGTGAGCTTCAAGAGAAGGGTTTCATCCGCCTAGCTCATCTCCTTGGGGATGCTCAGCAATATTTGTCCGAAAAGGACAAGACATGCAAGATGTGCGTTGATTACCGTCCACTTAATGAAGTAACGGTAAAGAACAAGTACCCTTTGTCCCGTATCGATGACATCTTCGATCAATTAACTGGAGCTCGAGTCTTCTCCAAGATTGATTTGAGAGTGGGATATCATCAGGTTCGGATTCGACCGGAGGATATTCCAAAGACGGCTTTTTCTACTCGTTATGGCTTGTACGAGTATACCGTCATGTCATTCGGCTTAACCAATGCTCCGGCCTTGTTCATGAACCTCATGAATTCGGTATTCATGGAGTATTTGGATAGGTTCGTTGTGGTCTTCATCGATGATATCCTTATCTACCCAAGAGCGATGAGGAACACACCGAGCATTTGAAGCTTGTGTTGGGCAAGCCGCGAGCACAAGTCGTATGCAAAGTTCAGCAAGTGCGCTGCTCGTTGAAGGAAGTAGCCTTCTTAGGCCATATTCTTTCTGCAGGGGCGAGTGTGGATCTTAGCAAGATCGACGTGCTTTCTCGAGTCACCTACTTCGGTCACCGGTTCGGAGTTTTCTTGGTTTAGCGGATATTATCGCCGCTTCATCGAGATTTCTCCAAGATAGCGGCCGATGACGGAGTTGCTCAAGAAGGACAAGAAGTTCTCGTGGTCCGCTGATTGCAGGAAGTTTCCAGCGCTTAAGGAGCGATTGACCACCGCTCCCGCTCTTGTTCTCCCCAATGTCCGCCAAAGCTTCGATATCTTTTGTGACGCTTCTCGCCGAGGCCTCGGTTGTGTCCTTATGCAAGAAGGCAAGGTAGTGGCCTATGCATCAAGGCAATTGAGACCTCATGAACTCAACTATCCTACCCATGACTTGGAGTTGGCCGCGTGATTCATGCACTTAAGATTTGGCGACATTACCTAATCAGAATCGTTGTGAAGTGTATTCGGATCACAAAGCGTAAAGTATTTGTTCACCCAACTGCACTGAACCTCGGCAAAGGAGATGGTTGGAGTTGATCAAGGACTATGACATGGGTATTCACTACCATCCGGGCAAGGCCGATGTCGCTGCGGATGCGCTTAGTCGCAGCGCATTGCAATGCATTGTTGCTTCAGAGCATCACCCCTCTTCTAGAGGAGTTTCAGCCTCAACTTGGGTTTGTTGAGCATGGTTCCTCACCGCCTTGGTTGTACAACCAACCTTGGTGGATCGGATCAAGTCCGCCGTGAATGGATGTTGGAGTGAACCGCATCAAGGAAAATGTCAAGAATGGAATAGCCAAGTGCTTCTCCGTAGATGAGCTTGGTGTCGTGAGGTTCGGCAACGCCTCATAGTTCCAAAGGACATGGAGTTGCGGGAGTTGATCCTCCGCTAAGCCCATGATTCCCGTTATCCATTCATCCCGGCCACGAAGATGTACCGGGATCTTCGCCGAGATTTTGGTGGACCCGAATGAAGAGGGAGATCGCAAGGTTCGTTGCGAGCGCGACGTGTGTCGCCGTGTCAAGGCCGAGCATCGGCGTCCCACCGATTGCTTCAGCCCTTGCCCATTCGGAGTGGAAGTGGGATTCGGCCGATGGACTTTATCACCGGTCTACCCGGTCTCCAAAGAAGAATGATGCTATCCGGTCGCCATCGATCGATTGACTAAGGTGGCTCATTTTCTTCCTGGCCAAGACCGACCTTCGAGTGGTCTTCGCGGATCTCTACATAGCCCGCATCGTGAGTTTGCATGGTGTACCAAAGACAATTGTGTCGATCGTGGTTCTGCTCACGCCTCGATTTTGGCATAGCTCGCAAGAGGCTATGGAACTCGCTTTCTTTCACCTCACTTTTCACCCCCAAACAGATGGTCAGACCGAGAGGGTCAACCAAGTTTTGGAGGACATGTTGCGAGCTTGTGTCCTTTCCTATGGGAAGCATTGGGAGAAGTGCTTGCCATTCGCCGAGTTTTCTTATAACAACAGCTTCCAAGCCGCCTCGTGATGGCACCATTTGAGGCCTTATACGGAGAAAGTGTAGAACCCGTTGAACTGGTCTCGAGACCGTGAGAGACCTTTCTTTGGCCCGACTCGATTAATGAGGCCGAGGTCAAGTCCACTCATTCGTGATCGCTACGCACGCTCAATCCAGCAAAAGAGCTATGCGGATCGCCGCCGCCGTGAGTTGAGCTTTGAGCCCAATGACTTCGCTTATCTCAAGGTTTCTCCTCTGAAGGGTCACCAGCGTTTTGGTGTCAAGGGAAAGTTGGCTCCTCGATATGTCGGTCCATACCGTGTTATCGAGAAGATGGGAGCTGTTGCCTACAAGTTGGAGTTGTTCGCTGCACTTGCGTGGGTACATGATGTGTTCCATGTGTCCCAACTAAAGAAGTGCCTCGTGTTCCAACGGAGGAAGCTCCGTTGGAAACTCTTGATGTTTAGGAAGATTTGACCTATCGCGAGCACCCTGCTCGCATACTCGAGGAGGTGAGCGAAGGACAAGGAACAAGACCATTAAGTTCCTTAAAGTTCAGTGGTCAAAACATTCCGAGGACGAGGCTACTTGGGAGCGAGAAGATCGCCTCGTGTGCATCACCCTCATTCTTTTCCGAGTGAACCAAATCTCTGGACGAGATTTTTGTAAGGGGGGAGGTTTGTAACATCCCCATTTTGGCTTGTGTTTCAAATGTAAGAAATTGAGGGTAAATTAAAACTTTTCTTACACCCTTTTACTCTTGAAACTTTTCTCAAATTTTGTAAAGGAATTTTGGGAAATTAAAAATCAAACGCCTCATTTATCAAGTCAACTACCTCCTTGGTCAAATCTTTTGTCAAACCCATGGGAAATAATTTTCCCTGGTTCTAAGGTTGCTTGGTAACACCTCTGAATTATTTCATAATTTTTGGAAATTATTTGAAATATTTTAGAGGCAAGTCAAACCTTGGTCAAACCTCTGTTTTAACCTTCTGGAATTTCTTGAGAAAATTCCAGTGCACAAAAACCTCTGGAAATTTTATGAAAGGTTAACCCTAAGATCAGGAACCTCCAGTTAAAATTTCATAAATTTTGGAGATGATCTGATACCTCAATTAAATCCCCAAAGTTTCAGGTTTAAAATCAAACCCTAACTGGTTTGTACTGCTCATTGACTCGAATCGGGCTCGCTCGAGTCACTTGACTCGACCGAGCCAACTAATCGCACCGGCGGTCGAGCGCGCGCGTCATCAGCCGTTAGATCTCCATCGGACGGCTCTCATTCGTGTAGGCATTCGGACAACTCCGGTTGCCTTCTGTTTCTCGACCGTTGGATGTCCATCGAACGGTGGACGATTGTGCGCGGCTGTTTGACTCGATCGCACAGCGCCGTTGGATGCGACCGACGGCCGCCATCGTTGTCCTCCTCTCGCCGCGGCGCCGCGCCATGGCGGAGCCGCGTGGGCGCAGCGTGTCTGTCACCTCCGTCGCCGCCACGGCTCTGCAGCGCATTAAATGTCCGCCACCCACCGCACCGTTTAGTCGCCGTCTCACCGCCACGCCGCCACGGCGCATCGCAGCGCAGCGCGTGAACCGAGGCGAGCAACGGTGCTCTCGAGCTCCTCGTGCCTACTTAAGCCCCCTTGTCCTCCTTTATCCTTCTTTACACACCCTTGAGCTCTCCCGCGCCCATCGCCCTTGTGGAGCTTCCAGCGCCAAATCTCCTCGCCGCCATTGTTGCCGCGGAGCTTCTTGGTGAACCAGTGCTCCGGTGGTTCTTGGGCTCCTTCTTGCTCCTCGCACCTTCCTCTCACCTCGGTGGTGCTTAACAACCGTTCCATTTCAGTTGCTTCAACAGAGCGCCGGATTTTGATTTCCCAAATCGGCCGCGAGCATCCTTCTTCGTCTCCAGCCGGTGAGGCCTTCTCCTTCAATTCCTCTCTCGGTAGCATCGGTGGGTGGTATGCAACCTATCTTGATCCCGCGGGCTCATTATTTTGGCTCAGTGATCTTCCCGCATTGCCGCCATTGTTGCCGTCGCGGTGCTTCGTCCGAGCTGCGCGGTCATCCCCGCACCTCCGCGTCACTCGTAGCATCGCCGTAGTCCCTAGATGCTCGGGCACCACTTGGTTGAACGCTGCGAGCTCCTTGTAGCTTATCGACGTTGCCGCCTTTTACGCGCCGCCTCGCCGTCGCGCGCCGCTCGTCCACCACCGTCGGTGTGGGTGGTACGAGAGGTGCGCAATGCTATTGCGCACCCATTCTCGGCATTCACTCGCGCCACCGTGCCTTTGGTCGCCGGCGTTGTCGCTGGTTTTCGACCGCGTTGTCGGACGACAACGTTGCGGGAGCGACGTGGCTGGTCTTCGCCGTTGGATCGCAGATCAACGACCCGAGCCTCCACGCGGCCCTCGTTCGCGCGCGTGAGGAGTGTTTGGTCTGGTTCAATGTCGTCGATTGATCGAGATCGACGGCTCTCATTCGCCCACGCTCTCGGGTGTTAGTGAAGTCCCGAAAGTGCTAAGTCCAGAAATCAGTATCACATTAGGGTCTTGTCATTTTCATATCTTTGTCATCTTAGCTCCAAATTAGATGATTCCCATTTTGTTAGCTTCCTTATAACTTGAACTTAAATATAAAAATAATTGTAGACCATGATCAAACCTGGAAAACCATTTTCAAAAATAGTAAACAAGTGAACATAATACTGTTTTTCAGAAGTTTAGCAAACTTGTAAAATGCATAACTTTTAATCTATAGATCCTTTTTGTATGAATCCAATTGGAGTATCTTCCACTGCTAATTTATTTGCTGGGAAAATTGGTTTCACAAATTTTACTATTTTTAAAAAAATCATAAGGATCATATTTTAGTTTAATACCGTAAACAATTTAAACAAATCATAACTCTTTCAATATAACTCCAAATGACCTGAAATTTTATATGGGTTACCACTATACCAGTGGGTAGCTACCATGAAAATTTCAGCTTCAAAACCTTTCTAGAAAATATTTTTGCTACAGTGCTATTTAAGTGTAGCATTTTGGCCGAAAATAGGTTTTTAGGAAATATCTTTTGCACCACAAATCCAAATTAAGTTTTTCCAGTTCCTATGACTAGGTATATCCATTTTCTACCTTGTGTATAAATTTCATCGCATTTGGATAATTTTTGCTTGTTTTTATTTATTTAAGTGTTGCTCGTCTTATTGGTTGTTTTCGCTCTTTCGCTTAGGATTCGATATTTATGTAACCCGAGAACGACCCTCCGCAACAATTTGAGCCACAACAAGCAGGCAAGCAGTTTGATCATTTCCCATTAATCCCATTACTTTTAAAGTCGAATATTTTGTTTAACTTCTATGTATGCATTGCTATTTTGTTGTTAAATTGATTAGTTAGACCTCTAGTTGCATAATCTGTAGGTAAATGGTTATCCTCTACTACCTGAGCCTAGGTTATTTGCTGTGGTTAGAGTTCAATGGAGGAACTCTTATCACTTAGTAGATTACGAATGAATATTGCTTAGCCATGCCTAGTTATCGGTAGTATTGGGCGATCATCGACTTAGTCGATGATCTTGATCACACAACTACTTATACTACTCCATTATGTCCAACCCTTGTGTTTTATTGATTTACAACTCAAAAACTGAAAACAAAACTATATCTTGACTTGGGCACAATGGTATGTTGATGTGATCTGTCGGGTGTGTGGAATGGTGCCTAAGTCCCCAAGGACCGAGTTACTTGTGTCACTAAGCCAAGCGCTTATTGCGTGCTAACCACACGAGGGGGATATGGAACCTCTCTTGACTAAGTACTTTGGGAGGTGTTAATTATGAGCTGGTCGGTGGGTGTGTTTTTGTGTGTGTGTTTTGGAGGGAGCATTAGCGAGGCCCGGTTAGGGTGGCTAATGTGTCCTTCTCCGTGGGTTGCGGCTCTTAATTAGCATCGCCCATTGGAAAGCGCCTTGTTAGACTTAGCCATGCCTCGCATACCAAAGGAAGTGTGCTAACCGTGGCTGGTGGAAAGGCGGTCTATCGTGTGGGTACATTGGTACACCCCGCAGGTTAAAACTATTCGAATAGCCTCGCCCTAGGTTATGGACATGCTTGGTAAGGTCGTGCAAGAACTAGACTACAACCTTTTAAAAAAACTTAAACTTGACATGGGTGGTATGAAGGGGTACTTCATGCTATTGTTGTGGTGACTATGGGTTAGTCACTTCTAGGTTGGTGTTGTTCTATATCTATTGGTATCATTGTCTCTCTTTTATTTGAACAATAAAAGTTAATTGCAAACTTGCTTTGAATCTATTACCTTATTGCAAATGGAAACTTGCTTTATGCTGAAAATAAGTCCAGAGCCTCATCCACTTAAATAAAGATTGCATGTAGTTAATTATAGTTCTGTTATCTCACACGTCAGTCTTGCGAGTACAAAAACAAGTTTTGTACTCATCTGCTTTGCTTAATATTAATTGTTGCAGAGGAAGAAGGTGAGCCCCAAGGGCCTCACTTTTGTGAGCTGTGTTGCGGCGCTGTTTGGGACGATTAGCTTGGCGGTCCGGTTGGTTGCCTTGTGGGTAAAGGCACACCGATTGGCTTTTGTTTATCGCCATCTTATGGTCATTTTGCTTCATTGTGTACTTACTTATTTGTATGACTTTTGGCGGTCGGCCTCTCTTTGTAATAACTCTTTTTATATTATCTATGTCTTTCAGCTTGTTGCTTTTGCTTGGCTCTATGTGTATGAATGGAATTGATGCATAATTTTGTAACGGGGTGTGTATACTGCAATTCTGGGAAGTATTCATATCTCGAGGCTTGGTTTATTTGATTTGTACTGTTAGGACCAAGTGGATGGTTAAACGGTACAAGCCGAATAAACCGGGGTCCTCACATTCCATTTGCAATCACATAACCATATATAAACATAGATTCACATTTCACCTTTGTTCAGAAATCATTTCAAAACATGATTAAAGATCC
Organism: Ampelocalamus luodianensis; assembly: GCA_036346255.1. Lineage (NCBI taxonomy): Eukaryota > Viridiplantae > Streptophyta > Magnoliopsida > Poales > Poaceae > Ampelocalamus > Ampelocalamus luodianensis. The sequence goes on along the minus strand of CM070628.1, from coordinate 32,185,145 downwards.
ACTAACATAATTTCTTATAAACAAGGTTTCATGAATCGATACACCAAAGACCCATCCGTACTTTATACAAGTTTCAACAATTTTAGCATACCAGGAAATAGATAAATCTAGCTCTTATGTAAGATCTATAGGTTCTGAATGGATATGGACAGTCTTTATTTAACATACACCATGTATCAAATACAAGGACATTTCAAATTAATAAATTTCACTTTCATGGATGGTAGTTAAGAATAATTGATTTGCACCATGCTAAAAACCCAACTTGGTAACCCACATCATAGCAGTTTATTCGTTTAGTTATAACTTCTCATTTTAAGCATGGCAAGTCATCACAAAAGGATTCTAACGCCTTACTTCAGCAAAAGAGAGACTTCAAACCTCAACGCTCGAAGTAATCCAAAAGAAACACATAAAGTCAAAGCTTTCCCATGCAAACGAACTTACAGCGGGAAACTCTCACTAATCAAGCTATCAAACGAGTAAATGAGTCATTCTTTTTCAATGAGAAAGAAGGAGCAACCATGAAAACATCAATCTTGCCAATTGACAACGATCACAAGTAGTAAAAGCAACTCAACAGTCAAAAAGCAATAATTGTTTGAGAGAACCAAGAGGGATCTATTAAAACCATAAACTATCATGAACCACAAACCAGGAGAAATTCATCAACCACCACAGACAAGAACCGCCAAAATCGTAAATCAAGGAAGAGAACAACTTTCTAAAGCAACTCACGCTTAACACCTGAAACTATGGTACTCGGGGTCACTACTCCTCTAACCACGTACTGCGAACAGTGGTGTAACCTGGTGAATCCCAGAGTAACAACCACGACCTCCACTTCTTATCATCCGTTAACAACACACTTCACCAAAATACTCAATTATGAATATATAGGATCATCTCATGACAATCATAGTATTAGTTCATATTAACAACAAGAACGATAGTACAGAAGCAATTCAAGAACAGTTCAATATGATGAAACACACCACTAGAAATACGAATACGATGGATTACCCAAACCCCACCTACTGTGCACAGTGTGTCATTTTAATAAATTAATTACCACGGACCTAAAGCCCGCTCTGATACCAACTGTAACACCCCGGCTATTCGGAAGCCAAGAAGTCACCTAAATCATCTAACATACATCCATAATGCGGAAGAATTTGAATAATATTAGCTAATGATATAAAGAAATCACTATTTAATAGAACCATGGTATGACATTAGTCTGAATTCAAGCAAGTGTAACGAAAGATGATCGAAGATCACAAATAATACATAATCAATCATAATATGGAGAAGGTATCCTTCCTTCACCATTTAAATTTATTTAATACAGTTCATCACTTAACGAATGAAAGATAGAAACTAAATCATATTGTTGAACTTGATTATGGTGAATTGCAAGATTAGTGCGTGTCTACTCCCTCCCGATAGAGCCAGCATCAATGTTCACCTAAAATAAACAAACAAAGCAAGAATGAGTCCGTGACTCAGCAAGTACAGTGGATAAATGAACATACCACAAATACGAACAAGAGCTCATCATTAAAGAATTGGAACATACCCCGAATGAATATATGGATGAATAGAATGAATGGATTTAATGAAAAGGATGGACTGCACACATGCTTATACCGGTATAGCTAGTGACACACCCGTCGGTGTGCACTTAAGCCCGTATTTAACCAAAATACGGGATCCCAATCCCGTATGAAGAATGTTTCATACGGGTGTCCAAAATTGCCCACATTGGACTGGTGGGTCTTACGTGCCCATACTGGAATTGATGGGTCTTATAATCCATTCCCGTGGAAGGCACATGAAACATGATGCATGAACTGAAGTATGAATTATGAAAGACATCATATATATACCCATGTATATAACACATAAGAAAAGGACATAAACTTTGAATATTCTCGTGGATATCAGAAAAAACACAATACAGTCATCAAGCATGCATCATACTCCAAATATATGAACATCAAAGTACTTGCCTTTCGCGAAGCGCTGCGGTAGGCAAAGAAGATGCCCTAAACCGAAGCCCTCTCGCCTACACAAGCAAGTACTGAAATAAATACAACATATAACAGGCGCTTCCAATAACGTTCTACAACGCCTTCCCGACGACCCACAATTAACTAGTTAGCTCTAATATGAAAACAGACTATTCGTGCATAAACCAAACTAGACAGCAGAACGGTAAAAACATATCTATTGGTCCGAACTCGGAATGAGGTGAGACTAGTTTATATGGATTCTTAACGACAAATCTACAATACTCTAGTTGACAAGGTAACCCAATTCGGCCAATCTAATTCACTAACGATTAACTGAAATAGCGAACGTAAACTGTCTACACAATTAAGACAACAGTATTAAAACGATCATAACTTTTAATATACAACTCCGAATTATGCGTTCTTTAACAATATCAAAAGCTAAGACCAAGACCTACAGTAACCTAGTTGGGTGAAAGCCCTGAATTTTCCGTTAACACACTCATATTTGAAAAGACAACTTGACAATTTATTCTCGTCAGGATTCTGGACAGCAGAGACGAAAACTAACATAACTTTTGATATGTACGTCGGAATTCAGTGTTCTTGGCGGCCACCGAAAGCTAAGAACAAGATCTAACTAACTCTAGGAGGTCAAGTCTTCGGATTCGGAATCTAAGTCATCGAAACAGTGCGCGTAACAATCTGGACAGAAACTTAAATAATCGCAGCAGGACTTCGATCCAACGAACATGGCATCAAACGCTCCTACTAAGATCCAATCAGCGAAGAGAATGAACCATTACCCTTGTAGAACCCTAGGAAGACGCTGGTCAAACACCCCGAAGAAGATCCCTTCTCTTCTCTTCCTTTCTCCTTTCATCTCTTGCCGAAATCCCTTTCTCCCTCTTCCTTTTGGCCAATGGCAGCAGCAAGGAAGGAGATGCAGGGGTGTATGGGGGTGTGCTACAGTACCATGCTACAGTAACATATGTGGTTGTCTGGGGGTTTTAGGGGGAAAAGGGGCAGTTTGGGCCATGGGCCTTAGGGGCGCCTCCCCCCTTAATGGCCCATTTCATGGCCGGCCAAAGACAGCCCTTAGCTTGGGCTGGAGGCCCAAGTTCCCAATTCTAATAGAATCCTTAAATTTAATTTAATTTTTCTCTTCCGAACAAGTTTCTCTCTTATCGATAAACGGGATATTACAGCGCAAGGGAGGAGGCAGCCAAGGGGAGAGGCGTGGGAGGGAGAGGAGGTGGCGGTTCAAGGGGAGGGAGTGGGGGAGTGGAGAGGTGGGGCTAGGGTTTGGGGGAAGTGGCGCCCCCCCTATGGCCGGCCACCCCCCTTTTCCCTCATGGGCCGGGCCCCAAGCCCAGGTTGGAGTGGAACAGCGAAAACCCCCTCTCAAAAAGATGAATTGAGAAATTTCCTGTTGGTCCCTCTCGAAAATCCATTAAATTCTCTCCCGAACATCTAATCTTTCCTGACTAAAGCTTAACACACTTTCGGGGTATTACACACTCGAGAGCTACTGAGAGCACGGCGGCGTTCCGAGAGCTACAAACGGAAACAAAGTCACGCATTAGGAAAAATGGGGACGGCAAGGAACTTAGAAGCTAAGGAACCTTGAGGCACGGATTTTACCAAAGGGATGAGCTCAAGAGACCTCCCTCTCCTCGGTCAATTAGAGGAGAAGTGAGGGAGATGGTGACACGGGAGGGGGTTTTGTGCAGGACCGAGGATGGAGAAGGCTACGACGTGAAGTTGCGATGCTCGGGGATTGGCTGGGAGGGGCGGTGCGGTCACGGCAAAGACGGAGCGGACTCAGAGCTCACGCGGCGCGTGGCGCTCAAGCCCTGCTCGTGCGCGCCCGAGGTGGAAGAAAGCCCTGACCGGTGGGCCCAGCCGGTCAGCGACACACGATAAGAGGGCAGTGGCAACATGGTTCGGTCAAACCAAGTGGCGCGGTGTGGCCTGAGCCAGAGTCTGGCTCGAGCCATAAGAACAGTGTTGAGTTTGAGTTTAAATCAGATTTGACCAGAAAAATAGAGGGTTTGACCGTGGCTTTAAATATAGAAATAAAATTCTATAAATTCTGAAACTTTTTAGAGGGGTTCCAGGGATAATCTAGTACCCAAATAAAATATTAACCTTACTATTCATGATATAAATTGTAAAGTTTAAATTCAAACCTAAATTGTGTCAATGAATTGTGTTCGAATTTTCGGAGGGTTGAATTGAGTTCCAACAATTTTGGAAAAATTATATTAATTCATGATAATTCATATAGTATTTTAATAAATTATTTTCAGAAGATGTTCAAAAGTTTTTATTGTTGTTTTTAGTTGGGGTTCAAAATTGAAGTGTATGTTTATAATTTTTTTGATAATTTCCAAGTGCAAAATATTATGCAAATATTTCAAAAACACTATGCATATTAATGAGATGCACACTAATTACCATAATTAAGTTGGGGATGTTACAAACCTCCCACCCTTACAAAAGATCTCGACCCCGAGATCGGTAGAAGTTGGACAAAAAGGGTTCTAAAAGAAGATACAAGAACTGAGGTCTTGGTTTCCTTCAAAGATAGTGCTAAGATACCCTAACAAGGTTACAAGGAATTGCTATGACATTTTCCTTCCCACTGCTTTGTTGAACCTTTCCATTCTTAATTCGAAGATACTTCAAGTAGAAGGAAAAAGATCTGGATATTCTACTCACATCCGGTCTTCACGCTCCCAAGTGGCTTCATCTTCGTATGGTTACTCCATCGAACCTTGATGAACTTGATGTTACGATTTCTTGTCTTGCGCTCCATTTTTTCAAGAATGCGAATCGCGCGCCCGATAAGAAAAATCGGGTTGCAAATCAATGAAGGATCGCGGCAAGGCTACGATAGCACAAACAAAAATATACCGCGCAACCAAGGAACCACCGCAAGTCATAGATCACGAGATTACCACTAGACGCGCCGACTCGTAGCGGAAGTAGAGTCGATGTAGCGAGTTGATGCAGTCGTAGTCGCACTTGCTACGCGTCTTCTCCTCCTACTCCGACTAACGCCGCTAAGTTCTCCTCCGGCTCCGATGAACGTCGTGAGTCGCGGATCGTCCTAGTGCTGATGCTTCGCAACAGCACCTCCAAGGTATCCACACGTACGGGGCAGGGACACCACGCGCAGGAGTGCTAGCGCCGGCGGCGTGGTTGAGGAGAGCGTGGCTATTAGGGTTTCGGGATTTCTTCCAGAAAAGATTTGATCAATCATCACTCCATGCCACCGCCCCTCTATATATAGGCATCCATAATGGATCCCGACCAGGAGGCCCATTAGGAACTCGAGGCCTATAAGAATTCGGATCACCATCCAAATCAAATCCTAGCCCTTTAAGTGTGTGACCCTATAGGTTCGTGTGTAATTGGTTGTGACTCGGAAACACTTTCCCGATCACGAGTCGTCAGCGGTACCTAGCAGCATATAACGATTCCCGAACATACACAGAATATATCGGACGAACTTTAACGCAATATGATCTACAACCAGGTCCTTATCACTTATGACCAGCTGCGTACTTAGTCACGGCGGTTCATAATTAGTTATAATCGATTCATAACTCCTTACGACCGGTTAGTATCTAACTACGACAAGTTTGCAACTCCTCACGACCGATTGGTGATTATGTTCGAGTAGTCTTCGACTAGGTCGCATCTCCATACGACTTCACCGATCTACGACCTCGGCAATCGAACGACCGCTTATGTATTCTCCCTTTGCCTCACGACATCCGGTTGAACTCGGGTGAGATAATATGTCATCCATGGACTGCTCAATACTTTCTCAATCAAGTGTCGAATAACATCATGTGGTCGACACTTCGACCACTAGTGGCATGGCCATGCACTTTCTTTATTCGACCACAACGAGGGCCAGAGACATCTCTCCCGTTATGTTAGGAGGGGCAAATCCCATATCCGACCAGTCACATTCCTCCGCATGTTTCATAGCATACCCAAAGCTACCTTTATAACTACCTGCCATTTGAGTAGCGTTTGGCAACCCCTAAGAGTGCTATTACACATGTAGGAAACCATGCTGATCTCAGTCCGAGGATTATACATCATCATTGCTTGAGACCAACTAACGACACATAGAATCATAACAATCTCAATAGTGTCTCAAGGTGGGTCTTATCCAACACTATGTTCTCTAACATGTGTCCACATTATTGATTCGATATTCTATATCCATGACCAGTGAAACATGGTCATCAATCAATACATGTACTAGTCGTAGAGTCACCGGTGTTCGACCGGTGACATTCGACTGTGGATACTTTAAGAACGATATCATATAAGATAAAGAGTTTCACCAACAAGTCACATACTCATTGATCTATATAACTGATGATTCATTCAAGGAACAAGATAACATATTATCAAATGTTATGAACATACTAAAATACAATCATCTCTATGATTGCCTCTAGGGTATATTTCCAACAGTCTCCCACTTGCACTAGAGTCAATCATTTAAGTATCTAATACCGATAGCTCTTGTGTGCGCCTCATGCTTTGGCTGTGTGAGAGGCTTTGTCAACGGATCAGCAACATTTAAATCCGTATGAATTTTGCATATCTTAACATCTCATCTATCCACCAATTCGTGAATAAGGTGGAAACGTCTGAGTATATGCTTGGACTTCTGATGGGATCTAGGCTCCTTAGCCTGCGCAATGGCTCCATTATTGTCACAATAGAGATCCATTGGGCCCGAGGCACTCGAACCATGGCCAATTCAGCAATGAAATTCCTTATCCAAACACCTTCCTTCGCAGCTTCAGAAGCCGCAATGTACTCGCCTCCGTCGTAGAATCAAGAACCGCCCCTTGCTTGGAACTTTTCCACTCACTGCTCCTCCATTCAAAATGAATACAAAACCAGATTGCGAACGATAATCATCTTTGTATGTTTGGAAGCTTGCATCGGTGTAACCATTTACAACGAGCTCTTCATCACCGCCATAAACTAGGAACGCATCCTTAGTCCTTCTCAAGTACTTAAGAATGTTTTTCACACGGTGTCAGCTGACCTTCACCGGGATCAGCTTGGTATCTACTCGTAACACTTAGAGGATATGATACATCTGGTCGAGTACATATCATGGCATACATGATGGATCCAATAGCTGAAGCATATGGAATACCATTCATACGGTCTCGCTCATTAGTTGTCGAAGGATACTGACTCTTGCTAAGACTTATGCCATGTGACATAGGCAAGAACCCTTTCTTGGCATCCTGCATGCTGAACCGAATCAACATCTTGTCAATATAAGTACTTTGGCATAATCCAATTAGCATTCTTGATCTATCTCTATAGATCTTTATCCCTAAGATATATGCTGCCTCTCCTAGGTCCTTCATAGAAAAACTATTTTTCAATGATACCTTAATGATTCCAAAGATTGGAATGTCATTCCCGATCAATAATATGTCATCTACATATAAGATCGAATAACGAGTGCGCTCCACTAACCTTCATGTAAACACAAGGTTCTTCTTTGTTCTTGACAAAACCAAACCTTTTGATCTCTTCATCAAAACGTATATTCCAACTCCGAGATGCTTGCTTCAACCCATAAATGGACTTTTGAAGTTTGCATACTTTCGTAGCATTCTTTGGATCGACAAAACCTTCAGTGTGTCATGTACACATCCTCACTTAGGTTTCCATTAAGGAAAGCCGTTTTGAAATCCATTTGCCATATCTCATAGTCGAAATATGCAAAGAATAGCTAGAATGATCCGTATAGACTTAAGCATCGCCACGGTGAGAAAGTCTCATCGTAGTCAACCCCTTGAACTTGTCGAAACCCTTTTGCGACTAGTCGAGCTTTATGAATGTGAACATTTCCATCCATATCAATCTTTTTCTTATAGATCCATTTGCACTCAATGGTTTTAACACCATCAAGAGGATCGACCGATTCCAAACTCGATTGTCACTCATGGAGTCTATCTCAATTTCATGGCTTCAAGCCATTTCTCGAGTCCGGTCCATCATCGCTTCCTCATACGACTTAGGCTCATCATTATTCAATAATAATACATCATGCCCATACCTTATAGGCAATTGACGTGGCCTTTTAGATCTACGTGGGGTGATGCCTCATCTCTGAGTTCAACAACAATTTGTCCATCCCGTAGAGGTTCAAAGAGGAGTTGAAACACTTTCGGATGTTTCCGAATTTCTTCGAGCTGCACCTTTCTCCCACTCGACTTCTTTTGAAAGAAACTCTTTCTCCAAAAGACACCATTTCGGCAACAATAACTTTGCCCTCTTCCCATTGTAGAAGTAATATCCTTTGGTTTCCCTAGGATATCCTATAAAGAAGCATTTATCAGACTTGGGTGTGAGTTTATCAGACGTCAAACATTTAACATAGACATCACATCCCCAAATCCTTAGAAAAGACAAACTGGGACTCTTCCCAGTCCATATCTCATATGGTGTCTTATCTACGATTTTGATGGTAATTTATTTAAAGTGAAAGCGCGTTTCAAGAGCGTAACCCCAAAAATACAATGGCAGATCAGATTGGCTCATCATCGACCGAGCCATGTCCAACAAGGTCCGATTACGCCGCTCGGACACCCCATTCCATTGTGGAGTGCCCGGTGGTGTAAGCTGTGGAACAATTCCACATTGCTTCAAATGATCACCAAATTCATGGCTCAAAATTCACCTCCACGATTAGATCGTAAAGATTTGATTGTCTTGCCAAGTTGATTCGCACCTCATTCGAACTCCTTGAACTTTTCAAAGGATTCCGACTTGTGCCTCATTAAGTAGACATATCCATATCTACTATAGTCATCGGTGAAGGTAATGAAATCATGAAAACCACCTCTAGTCGTGCTCATTGGTCCACATACATCAGTATGTACGAGTGCCAATAGGTCGGACGCCCTCTCAGTTCGACCAGTGAAAGGAGTCTTGGTCATCTTTCCGAGTAGGCAAGATTCGCACGTTTCAAATGATTCTAAATCAAATGAGTTTAGAATTCCATCATCATGGAACTTCTTCATACGTTGCTCACTTATGTGACCCAAACGACAATGCCAAATAAAAGTGGAATTCATATTATTAGGCCTAAGCCTTTTCGCATTAATATTATAGACGGGTGCAACATCAAGATTCAAAATAAACAGCCCATTCAAAACAGGTGCATAGCCATAAAACACTTCATTCAAAAATATAGAACAACCATTGTTCTCAATAATGAATTTATAACCTTCTGCCATCAAACATGAGGCAGAGATAATGTTTCTACTCATGGCTGGAACGTAATAACAATTATTTAATTCCATAATAAATCCTGAAGGCAAAAGTAATGGCAAGGTCCCGACGGCTAATGCAGCAACCCTTGCTTTATTCCCGACGCGAAGTTCCATCTCGCCTCTTGCAACTCTCCTAATCCTTGTTAGACTCTGCATCGAATTGCAAATATGAGCAACCGATCCGGTATCAAATACCCATGAGTTAACAGAAGAATCAGCAAGAAAAACATCTATAACATTAATACCTGAAGTGGAAGGTTTAGTCCCTCCATTCTTTTCAGATCAGCCAGGTATTTCTTGCAGTTCCTCTTCCAATGGCCTAGCTCTTTGCAGAAAAGCATTCATTCTCTTGAGTCGGGCGGACTTAGTCTTGGGCTTAGGCTTATTGGTTTGGATCCTATCCAAGCTTTAGCCTTACCCTTTCCATTGACCTTAGTCTTAGCCTTTTCTTGAAGCTCGTACTCTTTTGCACCATCATCACATGATCGTTGCTTTTCTTAATCGTCTTCCGCAGTCTTGAGCATCATATGCGATTCGGTGAGATTCTTGTCTAAATCGCTCATATGGAAGTTCGAATGAACGACCCATAGCTTGCAGGAAGCGAAGCAAAAATCAAATCTGTAGCCAACTCTTGACTAAGTGGAAAACCAAGTTTTTCCAAGCTCTGTGTGTAACCAACCATCTTGATCACATGTGGGCTCACCGGACTACCCTCAGCTAGCTTACACCCAAACAAGTTCTTTGAGATCTCATATCTCTCAGTTCTTGCTTGTGTCTCAAACATGCCTTTGAGCGCCACGATCATATCATAGGCCTTAATGTTCTCAAACTGTTTCTGAAGGTCTGAGTTCATAGCAGCAAGCATGTGACAGCTAACATCAAGGGACTCATCACATGCCTTTTTATAGGCGCTTTTAAGGGCAGCAGCAGCATTTTCAGCATGCACATCTGGAATTGGTTCCTCTAAAACATGTTCCTTTTTATCTTGCCTAAGAACAATTCTTAGGTTGCGGGACCAATCCATAAAATTTGTTCCATTCAGCTTTTCCTTATCAAGTATCGAACGTAAAGCAAAACTGGATGTAGGTACAGCAGTTGGTGCCATGATCTAGAACATAAAATATGCAAAACTAAGACATATGTTCAAAAGTAACTTGTATTAAACAATTCAATAAAGATACTCCCACTAAATACCATATCCCTCTTATGACATTCTAGTGATTCAAGACCCATAATTAATTAATCTCCTAGTGAGCTTTGGCATCACTGCTAGAAGATTAGTGAATATGGTAAGCAACCCTTTGCTAATCACATCTCTATATGACTCTTGTTGTTGGGCAGCATCTCTATGCTCCGGCACCAACCCTATGCCCCAAGGTCCATAACCGTTATGATAACCTTGTCAAGTTAGACCAATGCTAAGCATGTAAGTGTCTGACACAAACCCATCTAGCCAACGAGAGTTAATGGCACTCTGCTTTGGCAAGACCTACCATTAAAATACAAGACTTTGGATGGTGCAAAGAAATTGGGAGGGCATCAATTTTAACTCAATATTTAAGTGAGGAATTTTACTTCTACCATGTCAAGAGCATTCAAAGCAATTAAATAACATGCATAGAAATAAAAGACAGAGAAGAAAGGTATTCACAGACAATCATATTGTATTGTGATATAGTATGACCCTTCCACAAGGTGATCTCCATCGTCGTGCTTCCTGTGCGCCTTGTCTCCAAGTACTCCCACTAAACTATTACCGCTAATAGCACTAGTGATAAAATACAAAGGGTGAAAAGGCATCACAAGTCCACACGCAGAGCCGTTATACAAATATAGACAGCCTTGGGCTGCAATAAGCATGACACGCAGTCATGAACATTACACACATACATGCATCTCATACATAACGGGTCATACTATTCACAAAATCCTGCAAGAACAAGTTAGGCATAGAATCGCATTCTATCTAACGATGGCATGAATTAGCAAAACCAAAAACCAAGTTTAGGTCCTAATCCACGGAGTGGCAACCCGCTCCAAAGGCTAAGCCCTATCTATATTCTAAGGTCCGCTCGGCGGATCCGCCATCGCTCCGTCCATATAAATCGCATTGGATTAATCACATTAACCCTTTCCGATCGGAACTCGATTCGATCAACAGATTGATCTTCGCGTGCTTCATGGATTTACGATCATCGTCATGTCCCGATGGCGGAAACCCGACCGGTAGAGGCAAGTCGTGATACGACCATGTATACACGATCACAGAACAACGATCATCAATCACCTTACGACCACCGCGCATGGACGATCATATCGACCATCGCCAAGAACGATCTATCACATAGAACGACCAACATAAATAGAAATAGATCACATCTACGACCCCCCCGCATATCACCATATGCATCTAATCTGAATCTAAAACTAAGCGGGATGGCTCTGATACCACTGAAGGATCGCGACAAGGCTACGATAGCACAAACAAAAAATATATCGCGCATCCAAGGAACCACCGCAAGTCATAGATCACGAGATTACCACTAGACGCGCCGACTCGTAGCGGAAGTAGAGTCGATGTAGCGAGTTGATGCAGTCGTAGTCGTACTTGCGCCGCGTCTTCCTCCTACTCCGACGAACGCCGCAAGTTCTCCTCGGCCCGATGAACGCCGTGAGTCGCGGATCGCCCTAGTCTTTGAAGCTTCGCAATGCACCTCCAAGGTATCCACACGCGGCGGGGACACCACGCGCAGAGTGCTAGCGTCATGGCGTGGTTGAGGAGAGCGTGGCTATTAGGGTTTTGGATTTCATCCGAAAAGATTTGATCAATCATCACCCCATGCCACCGCCTCTATATATAGGCATCCATAATGGGTCCCACCAGAGGCCCATTAGGAACTCGAGGCCTATAAGAATTCGAATCACCATCCAAATCAAATCCTAGCCCTTTAAGTGTGTGACCCTATAGGTTCGTGTGTAATCGGTTGTGACTCTAAACACTTTCCGACCACGAGTCGTCGCCGGTACCTAGCAGCACATAACGATTCCCGAACATACGAGAATATATCGGACGAACTTTAACGCAATATGATCTACGACTGTGTCCTTATCACTTACGACCACTCGCATTTAGTCACGGCGATTCATAATTAGTTATAATCGTTCAGAACTCCTCACGACCGCTAGTATCTAACTACGACCGTTTGCAACTCCTTACGACCAGTTGGTGATTATGTTCGAGTAGTCTTCGACTAGGTCGCATCTCCATACGACTTCGACCAGTCTACGACCTCGGCAACTGAACGACCTGCTTATGTATTCTCCCTTTGCCTCACGACATCTGGTTGAACTCCAGGTGAGATAATATGTCATCCATGGACTGTTCAATACTTTCTCAATCAAGTGTCGAATAACATCATGTGGTCGACACTTCGACCACTAGTGGCATGGCCATGCACTTTCTTTATTCGACCACAACGAGGGGCCCAAAGACATCTCTCCCGTTATGTTAGGAGGGGCAAATCCCATATCCGACCAGTCACATTCCTCCGCATGTTTCATAGCATACCCAAAGCTACCTTTATAACTACCGATTCACTTGAGTAGCGTTTGGCAACCCCTAAGAGTGCTATTACACATGTAGGAAACCATGCCGATCTCAGTCCGAGGATTATACATCATCATTGCTTGAGACCAACTAACGACACATAGAATCATAACAATCTCAATAGTGTCTCAAGGTGGGTCTTATCCAACACTATGTTCTCTAACATGTGTCCACATTATTGATTCGATATCTCTATATCCATGACCCGGTGAAACATGGTCATCAATCAATACATGTACTAGTCGTAGAGTCACCGGTGTTCCACCGGTGACATTCGACTGAGGATACTTTAAGAACGATATCATATAAGATAAAGAGTTTCACCAACAAGTCACATACTCATTGATCTATATAATCGATGATTCATTCAAGGAACAAGATAACATATTATCAAATGTTATGAACATCTTGAAATACAATCATCTCTATGATTGCCTCTAGGCATATTTCCAACAATCAAGGTCTTCCAAATTGGTTGCTTCGGTAGGGACTCGAAGAATTTCTTCAGTTGAGATACATGGAATACATTGTGCACATCTGAAAGTGATGGGGGTAGCTCTAACTGATAGGCTACCGATCCTCGCTTCGCTAGAATTCAGAAAGGACCGATGTAGCGATGTGCCAACTTGCCTTTGACTTGAAAACGTTGCATTTCTTTCATAGGGGAGACTTTAAGGTAAACATGATCGTCCATCTCAAAACTCAACTCACGACGATGACGGTCGGCATAAGACTTTTGACGAGATTGAGCCGTCCGTAGTCCCTCCTGGATGGATGGAGAAAAGAGAGTTTAGGGCTTCATGAAGAATTACTTCTTTAAGCTTCACGTCAATTGCACGACCAATCTCTTTCGAATCCTCAAAACACCTTGGTCGCTTGTTAAAATCCGAACTTCTTTCCAAGGATAGAACGTCTCGAGCTTGAGCCAACCACTACAATCTCAACACTTTTGGTTTGGCAACTCCTAATCGTCGTTCATCCAATTAAAGTCCACCGATCATAGTCAATCTATAACAAGCATACTCTAATCTATCATCCCACAATTTATACATTAACCACCGAAATCGTTTGCTTTGATGTAATCTTCCAAACCACCCTAAATTTCTAGGTTTGATTTGATTCTAAAAGTACATTGACTTCCTTCCAAATTTTAACAATTCGAGTAAGTACAAACAACTATTGATCCAATCTCGCAATATAAATCATGGTTTCACTCCAAACTTGATCACATTCTCGGGAACACTAATAATCATAAGTAAACCACCATATTGCACAGATATTCCATTACACGTGCTTTATAAAATTATATCATAGGGTATCTCCAGCATAACTCTGAAATCATGAGCACCAAAAGAACCATATTTCAATGTCTATAATCCACAAATTGACATATATTTGCAATCATCCATCAATTATGTGTTGTTTTCAGCAATTGTCCTCACAACAATTCAAATTCCTAAAAGATGGTAACTATGCAAGATCAAATTGCATTTTCCGGCAATGTCTATATATTTCTGCTCTTCAATCCTTTTGTTAGCATGATCAATCCACTTGCAATAACCAATCCACCAAATACACTAATTAATCTGTCAAGGTCTAATCCACTCATCCCTACTCTAGGGTCAATTGACCTCCAAAATCAACATAATTATCCTAGGTCATAGATATACCTCCTTTATCCAAGGTCAACTCCGACCTAAGAAAAATCAAATTATCAAAAAGATCACCCCTCCAAGGTGAATCCAACTATAATCCAAATAATCCGAGTTACTAACATTGTCCCGATCCGTTATGCACATTAATGTTAGTTCAATTCAATAAGATTAACTCGACGTCTTCCATAATCTACTTATGTTCAAGTATTAGCTAATTCCAACCACTACCTTTAATCATCCCTCAATGATCCAATTATATCATCTGTGGGACAACTACTCCCAAAGAGATAAATCTCGCATTGAATCGTCATAGTCATCCAATACACGACTATTCAATCACCTTATCATTCCTCACCTCTAAAGTATTATGATCCGGTTATATACTCAAATACAACTTCAAATTCTCAAATTATCATCATAGGTATCCACCAAAATTTATAATATAACATCACAGCTTCCAAATTCTAACTCTATCACATCGACCAAAATCGATTAACAATCTTATCGATATAACGATTGAGACATACCAAAATTCTAAATCCACAAGTGAACTCACAACATTTATTCATTCAATTCCATACATGTATTCCATGATTTCCACCGCACATCCACCAACATGAATCCAATATCACCCATGAGCAAGCTTACATCGCACTATAATAGTTCTTTAAACTCATATCGCAACTTCGTATGGTAGCGCTTACCAAAATCCACAATTGATCTCACAAAGGTTAATGTCATAGGGTACCAACATCAAATTGACTCATCTAAGATCATATTCGGGGACTAGGAGTAATAATCCAATTTCTCGATTATCAACATCATTTAATCATTGAAGTCCACCAACCTCAACCTAACATAAAGGATAAAGATAAACAGCAGTTACTCCATCACATCCTTCTCTTTACCAATTCTGCTATTAATCTCTTATTTAACATATGATTTCTTGTAAAGAGATGAGAGGGAAAAGCATAAGGTAAGCAATTGACAGCAGGGGGTAACTTAACCTAGCATGAATGCACAATGAAAACACATTTATGTGTTACAAAATGGGGTGCTAGAGCCCAGGTGGATAGCACAAGATACAAATGAAAACATAGTTAGTTTTCCGTCGTAGTTGCGATACAACCCGCCCATAGGCGATACACATCTACTTGGAACGAAAGAGAGCAAATGATCTTTACAAAATCCAGCGTCTACAAGCTACGTAGTATCCTTAGGGGTATAATATCTAAGGATAAATCCTAATTTATTCCTAAAATCGCAGCAAGGCGTCGTCTTCTCGTTCTTCCATTATTGCTCTTCACCGGTGACTATTTAACGTTTCTAGGGCTGGAAGAGAGATGAGCATTGAAGAAAATGATTTTGCACAAATCAAAAGAATAGTGAGGTAAGAAATTAGATGCTAGGATGGGTAAGAAAGAAAAGAATTATATTACTAACATTTTTGCCAAACTTTTGATAGTTTGAAAATATTCTTTTGCAAATCAAAATCCTATTAACATCCATTGCTACGGCTTTAACCTACAGTCAGTATGGCTCTGATACCAACGCTGTGAAGCCTCACGGGTTCGGAACTGTTTCAAGCTAAGTAATTACGCTAAAAATGCAATACTTAACGTGAGACGAAAACGATTCCAAATGCCCAGATATGTGTCTCATATTAGCTCCCAAGGATCAGTGGCTAACATGCACATATCCTAATACAACATTGCAATCACATCCATACACAACCATACAAAAGAAATAGAAATTTTGATACATCTTCAACATATAGAACCTTATGGTCCTAATTTTACATAAGAGGGCCAATCGGCCAAATCTAAATAACAATAACACAACTAAATCACAGCGAAGATAAACTTAAAGTAAAAGGGAATAACCGAGTTGGCATACCCAAAATCCCACAAGCAACCAACTGGAGTTAAAGCCGTTGCGCTCGTCGTCCTACTCGATCAAATAGACACTTTTCAAGTACAAAGTTGTACTCATGAGACTTTTCAAGAAAAATAAGGATGCAGGTAAGTATTAATGGAAGGCTACTACACTAGTCAATTTTTAGCATAAAGCAAGTTTTGCATATAGATAAACAATAAAGATTCTAACTTGCCATTTGTAAAAACATTTTGTAACAGTATGTAATGATCAACAAAGGTATAATCTCCAAATATAATCAACACTCGAACATCCCATTCATGACATAATTCATTCCTCAACAAAATTAACGCGCGAACTACGCGTTCATGATAACATTTCAGATCTGAACAAACTATCATATTGACATAGAATTTCAAACCATAAACCAAACTTAATTTCCCAAAAGCTAACTGTGCATGCTTTCCCATAAGTGATGTCCATAACCTAGGACGAGGCTATTCGAATAGATTTAGTTCTCTGCAGAGTTGTACAGCTTTATCCACACGATATGAATACCTTATACTGTCGCCATGCATTCTTCCGAAGGAGTGTGACTAAGATATCATAACGAGGTTGTTACAATGTCATGTCCTAACTATCAAACCACCTGAGGAACAGAATCCCATAGCAGACTAAGCGCCTCGCACCATAGGTGAACCTCGTCGCGTAAGTAAGTCCCTTTCAAACAAGAGACCCTTAGGGGCAAGTAAGAGAATGAAGAACTTGCCCTCGCCAGATTGATAAGAGAACAATTAAATAATAACAATAACAATAACAATTGTCAACCTGATTGTGTTCTGATAGTAACACACAACAAATTATTAAGCCAAGCCTTCGCCATTATCCCGGCGTGTGGTTGTACGTAAGACTTGGTTCATCACACCACAGACCGGTCCTTAAACACTCAGACGGGGCTACACAATTCCATAACAACAACAACAACAACAACAATATTTCATGATCACCCTACACTCGTCCAAGTTAAGAACATAAAACCAATGCCCAACATGTCCACAAACCCCAGATGCGAAGATCTGGATACATCCCTCAAATCCATCATAATCCAATCCATATAATCCTCAAATTTCATTAGGATTCCATTCAATCCACCGGCCGATGGACTAGCTCTATCAACCACTTACGACTACAACTACTAGCATGGCTAAGCATCATTCTATTAACTAGTAAACAATCCCATAAAACATATAACCTTAGTCATTCAAGGAAAAAGGGTAATCAATATTCAAAGGTAGGCCAATGCAACAATTAGAAAATTAACTACTTCTACCCATAAACATACCTTTCAAAATAGCATGCAATTGCGATAATAAAACTCACACAAAACTTTTAAAAACCACTGGGAGCAATATGATCAAGAGGAGGGTGCTCGTATCTTTGCTGTACCACTTGTTCAATCTCAGGTTATACTCATAATAATCTCACGAATATATCGTTATCGTCGAAAACCTAATGAAAGACGATAATGCAATAAATATCAAATAAAGCTAGAAATTCAACATGCTCAAAAATGTATGAAATTGATACAGTAGGTAGATTATGAGTTTATATGAATTTATGTGAAAGATTCATTCCATTTGGATGTAGTATGTGAAAATTATGGTGGTTTGAATCTCAGCTTTCTAGAAAATCCAATTTGGTACTATTTATCCAATTTAAATGTTTGGTCAAAATTTGAAGAGTAGTGATGGATACAAGGATTACATAGATAAATTGAGGAAAAAAATTATAAGACCAAATCAGTTGAGTTTACCTCATTTTGAGTTTTTCAAGATTTAGTTATGAATGCCTAAAGTTATCGACATTTTAGAGTGTAAAAATAATTCATTTTGGGATCAATTTCACAAAATATATCTTCTGAGTCATTGGTAAGGCTGAAACCATTTTTAGAAATAAGTTCAATTAAAATGAAAATTATCAAAAGTGGTTTCACTGTTTTGGAGTTAAAATGAAATAGTTATGTATTTTTGAAGTTAAAAGCTTTTTCTTATTGTGAAAATAATAAAGTTGTGGATCATTTTCAAAACTATATTCTCTGCTACAGAGACATGTTTGAAGCCTATTTTAAAATAAAATTCACTTAATATGAAAACTATCAAAATTAGTTTCATTAATTTTGGAGTTGATTTGAATTAGATATGGATTTTGAAGTTACAAAAATTTTAGTGTAACAAAAATTCACTTCGAAATTCTATAAGCAATTAAGTACTTTTCTCACCGAGCACTCTTCTAGCCTCGATCGTGTGACGGGTCCTGTGGTCAAGGGTTGACTTGTCAAGAATGACTCGGTCTTGGCCAAGGCTTTGCTAAAAGCGTATTTAAGAGGATACGTCTTCTAATCTTGAAACGTAAATATGCTCGAGTCTACTAAGAATACCCTTTTCTTAATCAAAGCGCACTTCTCGAGTTTTGCACAACCACTTAATCGCCATATGGCCCACTGTCATAGGGACCAAGTCTACCGTTTCTAGTTAACCTAATTTCCGACATAGATTATGCCATTAAGTGCTAATCAACACAATTAAAACCTAATGATCACTCTGGGATGTTGGTCGTTTTGACCGCAGAGAGTCCACACACCCGTGTCTTTCCTGGTAGCTTGCCGGCGCTGTGGTCCACGCCGGTGCCGGACAAGGCCATAAATGGGTTTCTCATACCCTAGCGAAGCTAATGGCACAAGTGGCTAAGCTCACGGCGGTGCGTGCCGACAGCACGCTGAAGAAGGGCGGCGGTGCTAAAACGGCAACAACGCAGGTGACGCCACGGTGCAAATTAGTGCAAAACAACGTATGCTTGAGCTACTAGGAAGTCAGTGGAAGCTTACCAACGGAAAAAGAAAAGCTGGAGAAGCTTAGGAAGAAACTAGTGCCATCAATGGAGACGGCGACGCTTGGGTTCATGAGGGGAGAGAAACCTGCGACAAAAGATCAGTGAAGAATGGTTGTGAGGGGTTCAGGGGGCAGAGAAGATGGTGTAACCAAAAGAAAATCGAGAAATGGCTCACCATGACTCAGAGCTCGCGTGGTGCGTGGCGCTCAAGCCCTGCTCGTGCGCGCCCGAGGTGGAAGAAAGCCCTGACCGGTGGGCCCAGCTGGTCAGCGACACACGATAAGAGGGGCAGTGGCAACAGGTTCAGTCAAACCAAGTGGCGCGGTGTGGCCTGAGCCAGAGTCTGGCTTGAGCCATAAGAACAGTGCTGAGTCTGAGTTTAAATCAGATTTGACCAGAAAATAGAGGGTTTGACCGAGGCTTTAAATATAGAAATAAAATTCTATAAATTCTGAAACTTTTTAGAGGGGTTCCAGGGATAATCTAGTACCCAAATAAAATATTAACCTTACTATTCATGATATAAATTGTAAATTTTAAATTCAAACCTAAATTGTGTCATTGAATTGTGTTTGAATTTTCGGAGGGTTGAATTGAGTTCCACCAATTTTGGAAAAATTATATTAATTCATGATAATTCATATAGTATTTTAATAAATTATTTTCAGAAGATGTTCACAAGTTTTTATTATTGTTTTTAGTTGGAGTTCAAAATTGAAGTGTATGTTTATAATTTGTTTGATAATTTCCAAGTGCAATATATTATGCAAATATTTCAAAACACTATGCATGTTAATGAGATGCACACTAATTACCATAATTAAGTTGGGGGGAGGGTCTGGGTTGTTTGATTTGAAAATGAAATATTTTTGGGAAATATATTTTTTGAAGTGATTGGATGTTATTTAATTAAAGTTGGGTTATTTTTATTTTATTTTTTTTTCCCTTGTTATGGGGGAAATTAAATAATCATTTGTATTTATTGTGTTAGTTTATTATTTTTTCCTTTTTCTTTTTTATATTTTAATTGGTATGAGTGGGTTGGGTTGGATAAAATAATGCGGGGGATTTTTTTTATTTTTTGGAAGGGTTCTGGTTTCCCTGTTCGGATGGGATTTAAATCCTATTGTTGCTTATTTGGTTTTTTGGAGCCATTTGCATTTTTTTGGTTTGTTTGTTTTTTTTTCTTTTTGAAATTTTTTTTAAATGGATTATGATGTTTTTTTTTATTTTTCAGTAAACCTTTTTTTTAGGATAAATTATATAAATGTATTATTAATTATTTTTATTGAATTATTTAGTAAAAATTTTTTTTATTTCCATTGTGTTTAACTGGGAAATGATCTAATACTATCTTTATTAATATTTCTTAAAAGGAGTTTTGATTAAGTTTTAATTTTTTTATAAGGATTTTTTAATGTAAAAATAAATTAGATTTTAATAAGAAATTTTGTTTTTTAATTTTTAGTTGTTATATGATTTGAAAATGTATTTAAAATAAGATGTATCAATATAGGTTGTGATTTTCTTGTTTATATTTGTTTTTATGTACTTTGAAGGGTAAAAAATTTTAAGAAATATTTTTTTTCACTTTTTTTTTTGTTTATTTTTTTTTTTCTTAAGATTGGTACTTTTGGTTTGGTTGGGAGATATTGGCATAATGTGGTCCAAGTGCAATATATTATGCAAATATTTCAAAACACTATGCATGTTAATGAGATGCACACTAATTACCATAATTAAGTTGGGAAATTATTGTTATGTCAAGTAGTGCGATGCTCTCTTGATTCTTGTTTATCTTTGTGTGTTTATGAGAGACCATTTGCAATTTGAGTTGACGTATGTTGAGGCGTAGTCTTTTCCGTTAGGAAAAGAAATTGATTGTTTTGGTGCATCGAGTGATTTTTTCCACTCTTAGCTTATGTGGTGTGGTTCTCCAATTGTCTACTTGACGAGTAGAAATATTTTGTGGTGAATCCTTTGATTTGGATCGTGGTCCTTTGAAGGAAAGCTGGTTGCTAGTGTGATGCTTGAGAGTTCTTTACTCTTACATTCTTGGGTTCTGTTTGCAAAAGATACCGTTGTGCTTCTAGTAGAATGATGTGAGTGGAATTTGTGATCAAATTCTTTAAAAGGGTATATTGGGTTATCCAGTATATTTAATAAGAGAAAAGTGTTTTAAGAAAGAGGATGGTTTGAGAAAGTGGTCTTAATAGTTATTATGGAAATTTTGCCAAAATGGCAGGACTGTTGGTGCCAGGGACGACAAAAGAATTATGCGGATGTTGGCGAGAATTGGAGTTTGCGGTGGGAAGTCTTGTGCTCCTTCGGTGTCTCCAACCAAGGGTATTGTTCGTTTTGGTACCACCGAAGCATAGCCCGCAGTACATCGGTACTTTTCGTGGTTGCTCGGGTCGGTAGTTTGGCTTATCGTTTGGAGTTGCCAAACTCTTTGAGTGGTGTGCACAATGTTTCCCATGTGTCTATGCTTGAGAAATACTTGGGATCAGAACACAAGATTGACTGGAACAAGTCACAGTGGAGCAGATCTCACTGTGGAGAGTCGGCCGATTCGTATCTTGGATACGTCGGCGGGTCTTGAGAATAAGACCATCAAGTATGTGAAGGTCCTTTGGACGAATCGATCCAGAGAGAAGCTACGTGGGAGTTGGAGGATCATTTGCAAAGAAGTACCCGAGCTCTTGGAGGCTGGTGAGTATTCCTAGTTTGGGTTGCTTTTTTCTTGTTGTTCTTTTCTTTGTTGTCTGTAGAGTTGGATTCGAGGGCGAATCCTTTTAAGGTGGGAAGAATGTAATACTCCGGAAGTGTGAGAAGTCAAGAATCGGATTAATTAAAATTAATCGGTATAGAATTATTTAATCGGGAAGAATTTTATTTTGAGTCGTCAAATCAAGTTGAGAGAGGGCTTTTCCGCTTGTTCTCATCCAATTGGGCTCGGCCTTGGCCCATCAAGCCTTCTTGTGGCCGGCCAAAGGGGAAGGTGCCACCTCCCAAACCCTAGCCGCCCTCCCTTTTCCCTCCTCCCACTTGCACCGCCCTTCCTCCTCCCTTGGCCGACTCCTCCCCTTTCCCTTGCGCCTCCCCTCTGCCAGGGTGCTGTCCCTTGCGCCTCCCCCTGTCCAAGGCTGCTGCCCTTTTGCGCAAGAAGGAGGAAGAGAAGAATTACTACAAAAAAAACTTTCAAATCTATCAACTTTCCTTTCAAGGATCTTAGTTTGATCGATCATGCACACACTGCAGACCTAACATGATAATACATATCATATCCATTAATTGTTTTGATTATAACCTCTCACTTAACCAAGACAAAACATCGCTAAAGGGTTTAACATCTTCTTTCATAAAAGAGAACTATTAATCTTCAACACTCAAAATACCCAAGAGAGATACATTGACTCAAAGTCTCCACGTACTAAAGGACTTGTAAAAGAAAACTTTCATTAACCAAAAACATCAAGCGAATAAATAGGTCAAGTTTTACAATAAAAAAGACAAAACTCTAATACAAAGGTCAATCTTGACAATTAACAAAGTTCACCAACCGCGAATAACTCAACAGTTGGGAAAACAATAATTGCTTTAAGGGACAAGTTAAGCCAATAAAAACATATCAATCTTTCTCAAAGAAACCCATCCACTGCAATGAACTACTGACCCAGAGAAATTCATCAACCACAACTGGACAAGAATTGACCAAATTCAAATTCAAAGAAACGAACAACTTCTCTAAGATACTCACTATCACGCCAGTACTAAGATATCCAAGGTAACCACTTCACTAATCCCTTACTACGAGCAGTGGTGTAACTGGTAAAGCCCGAGCCACAACCACTACCTCCACCTCTCAACATGGGTTATCCCCACACATATAACAATAGCATTATAATATAAATATATCAAATCGTCTCATAACAGGAATCATCAATACAACTCAATAGAAGCGTAAATGCAATGCAAAAACCCAATCCCACCTACTGTGCTTAGTGTGTCAAAATTAATATTTCATTACCCACGGACCTCTGAACCGCTCGATACCAACCTGTAACACCCCAACTCCACAAGAGCCAAGAATGCTACTAAAATAACCTTACACAAAACTAAACTAAGATAATTTACTAAATTTGGTAGAGTCTCCTTTGTATTTCTAACAACACATGGGTTTCAACGTTAAAAGGAGTTATAACGAAATACTACAATATTCAAGATCAACAATAAGTACTCAAGAACTTACTAATCGATTGAACAAATCCTCAAACTTCCAACTAGACTACTCATCATTATTACAAATAATCCGATACGGTAACATAAACATGTCAAATCCTTAAACAGTAGCTTAATTATTAAGGCATGGTCCGAGAATTAAAGTTCATGACAGATGTGCGTCAAAGCATAACGCTACTCCCTCCCATGCATCTGCGCTTGAACCGAGTACCTAAAAACAACAAGAAAGCAAGAGTGAGTCCACAGACTCGCAAGTACATAAATAAAAAGACACATAATTCAATCCATAACATCAAGATCCATATTCAGGAGCACATCACTAAATCATTCTACATGCAAATGCAATGCTCAAGGATTCCTTTTCTTTATCTCTTTGTGCATTTTACGGTAATGCAAAGTATGCAACCAGCTGCATACCCATGCTGTTGGCCGCACGAGGACCAATTGCCCAATACTCCGCAAGTATTGGGGACCTCATGCCCACACTTCACGAGTGTGGGGATCTCAAGCCCGTCACATTCATGACGGGGACCTCAAAGATGTGCATGCTTGGTCATCACAAGACCAGGCCTCAACATGATATCAAAATGCATATGCACCATCTCTTTTAACATCAAGCACCAATGACAATAACAACATTCATGAATAAAGGCAATAACGACATTCATGAATAAAGGCGATAACAATATTCATGAATAAAGCATATCCATACTTTGAACATTCACCATTCTGATTATGCACACTTATCAATAGCCATACGACATTAACAAGCATCAAACCCGCATTCATATCCAAGCAATTACAAACAAGGTTCAAATGATGCACTTGCCTCAACCGTGCGGGAACGAAGGACGCGAAGAGGGTGCCGCCTCCGGAACCAGTCCCCCACCTAAACATTCAATTAACAAATGCTAAGACAGCAATAGAGGACCACTCAAACCATAAAAGTAAACACGGACTCACAAAAGTTCCTTTACGCGAACCCAGCCCCAATTTCTAGATGTCGCTTGTCCCCTCTGTGGACAGTCATGTTCTAAAATTCATATCTTTTGTACAGGGATCCAAATTAGGTGTTCTTGGACTTCATTGAAAGGTTATAAAATTCCCAACTAAACCTAGTTGGTGAGTCTTCCTGTTTCGGCCATCTACTACCCTAACATTCGAAATAACAGAACATCGTTTTCACGTCAGTAAATATGGTTGAGGCTATAATTGTGATCATTATGGGAATTGGATATTGATGCTTAATATCTTTGTAGTTAAATTAGCTTGTAAATGAATGTGGATTCACATTATGGATGTGGACATATGGATACTTTAATGATGTTGTATATTTGTTTGTAGTCTGAATAGCCTGTTAAACAGTTTGCTTGCTAAGATTTTATCTCACGCTTGTTGTTTCTTTCCCCCTTTCAGGTGATTCTTAAGCATTCCTGGGATGGGTAGAGCGGCACTACAATAATGCACTCAATTCATAGATTCATGCTGTAATAAAGTTGAGAGTAAATTAGCCTAATGACTAGCTTTTCGCGAGGGTTCTGTCGAATTATTATTGATGAATTTGTGGACTACACTTGGTTTAATCTGCTAGAGGTTGTTTAATTATTGAACTTGTTACCGTTAGCTTTATTCCCTTACTTGTTTATGCTTCCGCTTAGTGCTTCTTGTCTAGAGTTGCTGCCGAATTAATTTTGTCTTGAAATTATTGGCTAGTCAGAGTGGTTAAGTAGCATTCCAGGGTAATGTGGATCTTGGGGTGTTACAGTTGGTATCAGAGCGGGCTTTAGGTCTGTGGTAATTAAAAATATTAAATTGACATACTGGTGCACAGTAGGATGGGATGGGTCAAGCATTGCATTCGTGCTTTGACATGTTATATTGATTATTCATGCTATGAGATAATCTTGTATGTTTATGTGTTGTTTCTATGATGCTATGAGTGAGGATAGTCAATGATAAGAGGTAGGGTTTGCGTTGCCTTGGGCATTGCCGATTTATACCCCGTTCGTGAGTGGGGATATTGATGCGATTACCTCGGGTAACTTAGTTGCGGATGTCATGGGTAAGTTTCTTAGAAAAGTGTTATCCTCCTTGAATTGATGTTGGCGATTCTTGGCCTATTGCGATTAATGATTTTCTCTGGTTAGCCGTTTATTGCGGTTGTTAGGTGTCAATAGGCCTCCAATTGTTCTTGAGGCCAAGTATTGTTTCTTCTGTTTGATGGGTTGTTTGATGCTCGTGAGCAGTGCTTTTGGAGAGACGATATTTTTTTCCGTGTTGTTCCATCTTTCTTCTTTGGAAAACACGACTCTTGTATTCGTTTGATATTTTGAGAGAGAATCAAAGCTTACGTGGGAAGTTCATTAACTTGTGGAAGCATTGGCTCTATGCATTTCTTCGAGTTATTTCGACTTTTGAAGTTTGATTTTCTCCTAGAAGGAGTGTTAAAATCCCTTTATGATGTTTTGTTGTGTTTAAGTAGTAGGTGGCAATTATGTAAATAATTGATAGATTGTGAATTATCAAGTTGAAAAGTTAGTGTGGTACATCATTAATTTCTACTAACATCTTTAGAAGTGAAGTTGATTAATATGATGTTGTCTGTTGTAGTTTCTTGAAGATTTGTGGCTAAGAATTTAGCGATACATGTGTAGAACTCATGCATTTATTAAGGATTATGAAAAACAATTGTTTTGACTATTGTAGTTGTTTAATTTTCCCAACTTGTTGGATAGATTGGATTGATTGATCTTAAGTAATTAATCGACCATTCGGGATGGTCAAGTAAGGAGGTGTTGGAATATTGCCTTAATAAGATTAACCTTAATTATGTCCTCTCTTTACATACTTGATGAGCATGTACAATCTAAAGTTATGTAACTTTTACCATGCTAGATTGTTGAAACATGTATACAGAAAGGGATGAAGGTTGATGTATTGATTTGTGGAATCTTATCTTATAAAGTGGTATTATTGATGTTTAAAGTTATTTTATTTTAATATCTTAACATAAGGTGGAGTATCGAATCAGTGCTCTTTATTGTCTTTGTGATTGCAAATTAGAGATAGGATCATTAATGCTATCTTGATGAAAAATTAATAATCAATTATTGACAGAATGGCTAGAGTGTAATTACTTTTGCTAAACTAGAGTTGAGCATCAGTACGAGATAAATGTATGGAATCTAATAAGAGATTCATACTAGCATGTTTTGTGAGGTTGTTATGTTCTATTATCATCTTGTTAAAGAGTTTGTTTTAATATGATGGTTTATGCACTAGGTTTAACTAGATTAAGTAGTTGGAATCTTATTTGGATAATAAGAACATGATGAAGTGATTATGGTGTTCAATGTTTTAAAAATTAAAGGAATTGGTTAATTCCATAATACTAATTGAATTGAAGGGTGTGAGATTTACGTTGGAATCTTTTTGTACCTTATGACTTGTGTGATAGCCGAGGTTGCTTTGAGTAAAGCGACATGTTGAATGATCTTTTGGTTTTATCGAATCTCGTGTTGTGGTCTTCAAGCATCCTTTGTTGGAAATGGCGGGATGTTGTAATCAAAGAAAATTGCTTCTTATTGAAAGGAAAAGTTGTACTAGAAGTATTTGAGGTCAGTTGATCTTATCTTGTGTTTTCCAACCTCATTGCTATTTGTTTTTCTTTTGGTCTTTTGCTCTGTGATGATAACATTTTCGTATGCTTGAATTTATTTCTTCTTACCTCTTCTTCTAAGAACATGGTAATTGTTGTGGGTTGCGAAGCCTTTTGTTGGTCGTGGTTTTGGGATAGAGTATGATTTGCGGGCTAGTAGAGTCTATCTACAATGGTGTAGATGATGTACTCAATTGAGCTAATTGTTGAGGTGGCCAACTTGAGATAAATGAGTTGGTGTGTTGGGTAATGATTTGAAAATCCTTGGTTCAAGGAAGTTAAATTATTAAAAGAAATGATCTACTCGGAAACGGGTATTACCCTTGACGAAACACCGCGAACGTGAAGAACTCCCAGCGCAGGCCACGAACTCTCCCTTCCCTCTCTTCTTCCCTTCTCCCTTCTTCCTTCTTCCTTCTTCTTCTTTTTTTTCTTGGCCGGCCACCACAATGAAGAGGCATCGGAGGAGAGGGGCACCACCATGGAAGAGAGGGATTGCTACAGTAACGTGCTACAGTGGTGGCGGTGGTACTGTAGCACGGAATTACTGTAGCAAACCTAGGGTTTCCCCTCCTCCTTTTGTTGGTGGTTGATTTTCTCATGGGCCACTATGGCTAATTTCCTCCTTTATGGCGGCCACCTCCTCCCACCTTTGGGCCAAATACCAATGGGCCTCGAGGCCTCGCCGAGTTGTCCAAATTTTGCAGAAACCCCTCTTTAACTGCTTAAATAACTATTTTCTATTTGATCCTTCCCTCAATTCAATTTCTAAATAGTCCTTCTCTTTAAATAACCTAATTCTCTCTCAATAATCCTTTCGGATACTTTTGGGGTATTACACATGCATATGCATTACATTGTGGAAAGATCATTTGCATACTTATGCAATATATTGAGGTGAAGTTATTTTGCAAACAAACGCAACTTCATAGTTGCAATGTGGAAATTGACTCATGAGAGTCTCTTGTGGTATGAGTAATGTGGTTGTGGTGGTGGAATGGGGTTCATCCCTTGTGGCATGGTAGAGGTTGTGATTGTGGCATGAGATTCTTCTCTCTTGTGGTAATTGTTGATAGCAGTTGTGGATGCGAGAAATAGTAAAGTTATGAGGTAAAACATGTTAATATTTTATTGTCATTGGTAGTGGTAGTGGTGAATAATATGAAGCAGTTGATCAAGATTCAATTGTTGATATTTTACTATCATTGGTAGTAAATATGGTTGAGGCTATAATTGTGATCATTATGAGAATTGGATATTGATGCTTAATATCTTTGTAGTTAAATTAGCTTGTAAATTAATGTGGATTCACATTATGGATGTGGACATATGGATACTTTAATGATGTTGTATATTTGTTTGTAGTCCGAATAGCACATTAAGCAGTTTGCTTGCTAAGATTTTATCTCACCCTTGTTGTTTCTTTCCTTTCGGTGATTCTTAAGCATTCTGGGATGGGTAGAGCGCACTACAATAATGCACTCAATTCATAGATTCATGCTGTAATAAAGTTGAGAGGAAATTAGCCTAATGACTAGCTTTTTGAGGTTCTATCAATTATTATTGATGAATTTGTGGACTACACTTGGTTTAATCTGCTAGAGGTTGTTTAATTATTGAACTTGTTACCGTTAGCTTTATTCCCTTAGTTGTTTATGCTTCCGCTTAGTGCTTCTTGTCTAGAGTTTGCCGAATTAATTTTGTCTTGAAATTATTGGCTAGTCAGAGTGGTTAAGTAGCATTCCGGGTAATGTGGATCTTGGGGTGTTACAAGTGTGGACTACGGCTAGACCACGGCGTGAGGTCAAGGACGTGGCGGTGGTTGGCGCGACGCAGCATGAGCGAGCCACGCAACGGCGAGGACACGCTGTGGCGTGAGGAAGAAGAACATACCGACGGGTTGGGCAGCGTGTCAAAAAGAAAGGGCGGTCAGCCGTGATTCTCAATCGAGCGGTCCACAAGAAGGAGACAATCGGAGGGTCCGGTAGGTGGCCAACTTGAGATAAATGAGTTGGTGTGTTGGGTAATGATTTGAAAATCCTTGGTTCAAGGAAGTTAAATTATTAAAAGAAATGAATTGGGAAATTATTGTTATGTCAAGTAGTGCGATGCTCTCTTGATTCTTGTTTATCTTTGTGTGTTTATGTGAGACCATTTGCAATTTGAGTTGACGTATGTTGAGGCGTAGTCTTTTCCAGTTAGGAAAAGAAATTGATTGTTTTGGTCTGTCGAGTGATTTTTTTCACTCTTAGCTTATGTGGTGTGGTTCTCCAATTGTCTACTTGACGAGTAGAAATATTTTGTGGTGAATCCTTTGATTTGGATCCTGGTCCTTTGAAGGAAAGCTAGTTGCTAGTGTGATGCTTGAGAGTTCTTTACTCTTCTGTTTGGGTTCTGTTTGCAAAAGATACCGTTGTGCTTCTAGTAGAATGATGTGAGTGGAATTTGTGATCAAATTCTTTAAAAAGGGTATATTGGGTTATCTCGAGTATATTTAATAAGAGAAAAGTGTTTTAAGAAAGAGGATGGTTTGAGAAAGTGGTCTTAATAGTTATTGCGGGAAATTTTGCCAAAATGGCAGGACTCATATCGCTCTGGGGCCGACAAAAGAATTATGCGGATGTTGTGCGAGAGGTGGAGTTTGCGGTGGGAAGCCTTGTGCTCCTTCGGGTGTCTCCAACCAAGGGTATTGTTCGTTTGGTACCACCGGGAAGCTTAGCCCGCGGTACATCGGTACTTTTCGGTGGTTGCTCGGTGGGTAGTTTGGCTTATCGTTTGGAGTTGCCAAACTCTTTGAGTGGTATGCACAATGTTTTCCATGTGTCTATGCTTGAGAAATACTTATGGATCCGAACACAAGATTGACTCAGAGCAGTCACGGTGGAGCGAGATCTCACCGTGGAGAGTCGGCCGATTCAGTATCTTGGATACGTCGGAGCGGGTCTTGAGGAATAAGACCATCAAGTATGTGAAGGTCCTTTGGGCGAATCATCGAGAGAAAGCTACGTGGGAGTTGGAGGATTATTTGCGAAAGAAGTACCCGAGCTCTTCGAGGTGGTGAGTACTCCTAGTTTGGGTTGCTTTTTTCTTGTTGTTCTTTTCTTTGTGGTCTGTAGAGTTCGATTCGAGGGCGAATCCTTTTAAGGTGGGAAGAATGTAATACTCCGGAAGTGTGAGAAGTCAAGAATCGGATTAATTAAAATTAATCGGTAGAGAATTATTTAATCGGGGAAGAATTTTATTTTCAGAATTCGTCAAATCAAGTTGAGAGAGGGGCTTTTCCGCTTGTTCTCATCCAATTGGGCCTGGGCCTTGGCCCATCAAGCCTTCTTGTGGCCGGCCAAAGGGGGAAGGTGCCACCCTCCCCAAACCCTAGCCGCCCCTCCCCTTTTCCCCTCCTCCCACTTGCAGCCGCCCCTTCCTCTTCCCTTGGCCGACTCCTCCCCTTTCCCTTGCGCCTCCCCTCTGCCAGGGTGCTGTCCCTTGCGCCTCCCCCTGTCCAAGGCTGCTGCCCTTTGCGCAAGAAGGAGGAAGAGAAGAAGGAGAAGAAGGAGAAGAAGGAGAAGAAGATCTTGTGTGGGGTTTTGTTCAGCAAGTTCTAGCGGGTCTACAAGGGTAACGAGATGCCTTCCCCGCTGTTTGATCCATAGTAGATGCGAAACCGATTAGAATTGTTGGATAATTGTTGGGCTGCAGAAGATTCGATTCTGTCCAGTACCTTGCGTGGGTATTTTCGTGTATTTAGAGGCTGAATTTTAAGATTCCATCTCCTAGAGTTATGTGGGATCTGTCGTTATCTTTCAGTAGCCGCGAAGATCACTCAATTCCGAGGTCTGAGTCAAAAGTTATGATCGTTTTAGTATCTGCTGCCAGAAATCTGACGAGAATAATCTGTCTGGTTATTTCCTAAAATATGAAAGGGAATTTGGTAGAATCTGAAAGTTCACCCAACTAGGTTATTGTAGATAATTCGATAACCTTTTCATATTGATAAAGAACGATCAATTCAGAGTTACCTATTAAAAGTTATGGTCATTTTAGTTTTGTTGTTCGTTTGTGTAGGCAGTTTCTGTACTGAAAGTTCAAACAATGGTTAGCCTAATATTTTGGCCGAATTGGATTATCGTGTCAACTAGAGTATTGTTTATGAGTCAGTTAAGAATCTACAGAAATTGGGTTTACCTCTTTTTGACTTCCATTTCTTGAGTTATGTCAATTACCGTGCCGCTGTCCAGAAACGGTATATGGCAGGAAGCGTTGTTTTCAGTTTCAGCTTTGTAAACTCGTTTTGAGTCGTCAAGTAAGCGATGTAGAATGCCGATTAGTAGCGCTGAGTATATTATGTCTTAATTGAAATTATTTTACCTGTTTAGGAGGTGAAGCCTCAGGTTTAGGAGTATCATCTTTGCCGGCTAACGCGTCGCATCGTGGAAGGCAAGTAAATGTAGCAGTTGTGCTACGGTTTAACCCGTTGTTCTTACTACTTGCACTATGCATGATTGACGTAATGTTAAACGATATGCTATGGTTACATGTTTTCTATGTATGAATGTGGTAGCAAGATATTAATCAATTGCTATGTTTGGATGAGTTTGGGTAGTATTGTGGTAATTTGCTTAATGAGCCAAATGCGGAATATGAAAATAAACTCAAGGTGGACATGTTGATAATTCCTTGTGGTTACATTCATGATGATCATGTTGTGGTCTATGTGGTAGAATTCCCTTTAGATCGACTGATTTTGATCTTGGTGAATCGAGTGGGGGTTATGTGGTAATGGTTTTATGACACAATGGTATTGTGCTTAATGAGGCACATGTGGATTATGAGGAAGTATTCATGATGAGTATGTTGTTGACATTCGTGGTTAAATTCTTGTGGTTTATGATAATCATATCATTCATGACATGTGATAACATTTGCATTGTGGATGTCGCCGCTTATAGCGCGATCCGTGCGGTACAACATCATGCATTGCCGTAGCACGATGTACACTTTTACCTTATTGGGTAAAGGTGC
Source organism: Ampelocalamus luodianensis (assembly GCA_036346255.1). NCBI lineage: Eukaryota > Viridiplantae > Streptophyta > Magnoliopsida > Poales > Poaceae > Ampelocalamus > Ampelocalamus luodianensis. The sequence goes on along the minus strand of CM070628.1, from coordinate 32,152,845 downwards.
GGTGGAGCATAGCATGCATATGCATTACATTGTAGAAAGATCATTTGCATACTTATGCAATATATTGAGGTGAAGTTATTTTGCAAACAAACGCAACTTCATAGTTGCAATGTGGAAATTGACTCATGAGAGTCTCTTGTGGTATGAGTAATGTGGTTGTGGTGGTGGAATGGGGTTCATCCCTTGTGGCATGGTAGAGGTTGTGATTGTGGCATGAGATTCTTCTCTCTTGTGGTAATTGTTGATAGCAGTTGTGGATGCGAGAAATAGTAAAGTTATGAGGTAAAACATGTTAATATTTTATTGTCATTGGTAGTGGTAGTGGTGAATAATATGAAGCAGTTGATCAAGATTCAATTGTTGATATTTTACTATCATTGGTAGTAAATATGGTTGAGGCTATAATTGTGATCATTATGAGAATTGGATATTGATGCTTAATATCTTTGTAGTTAAATTAGCTTGTAAATTAATGTGGATTCACATTATGGATGTGGACATATGGATACTTTAATGATGTTGTATATTTGTTTGTAGTCCGAATAGCACATTAAGCAGTTTGCTTGCTAAGATTTTATCTCACGCTTGTTGTTTCTTTCCCCCTTTTGGTGATTCTTAAGCATTCACAGGATGGGTAGAGCGGCACTACAATAATGCACTCAATTCATATATTCATGCTGTAATAAAGTTGAGAGGAAATTAGCCTAATGACTAGCTTTTCGCGAGGGTTCTATCGAATTATTATTGATGAATTTGTGGACTACACTTGGTTTAATCTGCTAGAGGTTGTTTAATTATTGAACTTGTTACCGTTAGCTTTATTCCCTTAGTTGTTTATGCTTCCGCTTAGTGCTTCTTGTCTAGAGTTGCTGCCGAATTAATTTTGTCTTGAAATTATTGGCTAGCTGTAGAGTGGTTAAGTAGCATTCCAGGGTAATGTGGATCTTGGGGTGTTACAAGTGTGGACTACACGGCTAGACCACGGGCGTGAGGTCAAGGACTGTGGGCGGTGGTTGGCGCTGACGCAGGCATGAGCGGAGCCATGACGAACTGGCGAGGACACGCTGTGACGTGAGGAAGAAGAACATACCGACGGGGTTGGGCAGCCAGTGTCAAAAAGAAAAGGGCCGGGTCAGGCCGTAGATTCTCAATTAGGCGGTCCACAAGAAGGAGACAATCGGAGGGTCCGGTACTCAATAAATCCGAGCTGTTCATCTTAAATTGGACGGTCCACGTGAAGAGGCGTGGTTGGGTGGTCCGAACAGCCCATTCCACCGGAACCGTTGGATTCAAACGGATGGCTCAGATTTCGTTGCGCCGGACTGGGTTGGATCGAGCTGGCTAGGTCGAACCAGGTGGCAAAAAGGGTCCGGTCGGATGAACAGTAGGTGAGTCTGAATTTTGTTTATCTGTTTTTTGTAAATTGGCTCAGGCGTTGAGGTAATTTCTAGACCAAGCAAAATAGCTCCAAAAAATATGAAATTTTTAGGGGAGGCTGAAATATAGAGAAGATTACTCTGTAAATTTTCTAGGGTTTTACTTGTAGTACATTTTCTCCTAAAATTATTTTAAGTGCATGTTCTTGATGTTTGACATTCAAATTTCTACTTTGACTAACTGTTTTAAAATAGCAAATTATTTCTAGAATTTGTGAACTTTTGAAGGTGAGTTTATAAGGTGTTACAGGACCTAGGAAAAATACTTCCAGGCACTGTTCACATGTTTTGTTTGTATTTTAACTTCAAATTCAAATTTGAACATGCAAATAAACAAGGAACAAAATAATCTTCAAAATTTCGGACGATCCAAACAGCAATATGAGAGCAAATAGAATGCAACTGAAGTATTCCCATATTGGGAACCTTTTTTAGTCTTGCTTAAGTTTCAATTTGACCTTTTGAAAGGGAGAAGGAGTAATGGATTCTAGGTTTAAAATCCTAGTATTTGAAAATCAAGGAATTTCAACATAAGGTTTTATACCCCACTCTGAACTAAGTTTTCAAACTCTTGACAAACTTTTATTTTGTTTGAAAATTTTCATTTCCAGGTTTTGAAAAACTAGGTTGTAACCTATTTGCTTAGCAACAAAAAGTTTTAAAAAGGTCTAAAATTTCATAAATGCACAGTAGATGCATAGCTAATCTAACTTAAGAATTTTGGGCTATTAAAAACGACATCACTAATGAAGTCAACGATATGCCACCGGATGATGTCGATTGTGGTTCCGATTTAGATAGGCTGCACGATAACAATCTAGATCAGATGCTTCACAGTGCAGAACGGAATTGTGATGAGAGGGAGTATGTTAAATTCTGGGGATTGATGGAGGACTCGGAGAAACCTTTATTCCTAGGCTGCAATCTGGAATACACAAGGTTGTCATTTGTACTTGAACTGCTGAAATTGAAGGCAAGCAACAGTTGGTCCGACAAAAGTTTCACGGCGCTATTATGTCTCTTAGCGGACATGCTTTCGGAGGGAAACGAGCTGCTCAAAACCACCTACAAAGCCAAGAAGGTTCTTTGTCCATTGGGAATGGAAATAGAAATAATACATGCATGTCCGAACGACTGTATCCTCTACTGTTACGAGTATGCAAACATGCATGTATGTTCGGTGTGCAACGCATCCCGATACAAGCATAAGAATCAATCAGATGACGGCGAGGGAATCGAGGTGAAGAAAGGACCTTTTGCTAAGGCGGTGTGGTCTCTTCCTGTAATTCCCCATTTGAAGCGGTTTTTTGTGAACCCAAAGGAAGCAAAACTGCTGCATTGGCACTCGGAGGAGCGTAAGAATGACGAAAAGCTAAGACACCCTACTGATTCTGCCTAGTGGAGAAACATCAATAGGAGGTTTGCAGACTTCAGTGCAGAACCGAGGAATATAAAGTTTGGATTGAGTACAGATGGAATGAATCTTTTCGGTAACATGAGTAGCCGACATAGCACTTGGCCCGTGACGCTCTGTGTCTACAACCTTCCTCCTTGGTTGTGTATGAAGCAGAAGTATATTTTACTATCGATAATTATCCAAGGGCCGAAGCAACCTGGAAATGATATTGATGTGTACCTAGTACCATTGATGGAAGATCTAAAAATACTATGGATTGAAGGGGTATAGGTATGGGATGCATACAAACGAGAGAACTTCACCCATACAACAGGATGAAGAAACAATTCGATGGAGAGAAGGAGGATAGTTCAGCTCCAAGGCATTTAAGCGAAAAAGAGGTCTATGATATGGTTAAGGATTTAGATGTTGTGCTTGGAAAGAGACATAAATCGAGGACTCGTGAGAAGAACATCTGAAAGAAGAGATCAATATTTTGGGGCTTACCTTATTAGGGGCACCTAGAAGTTTGCCACTACATCGACGTCATGCACGTAGAGAAGAATGTATGTGACAGCTTTATTGGTCTCTTACTGAACATTCGTGACAAAACAAAGGATGGTGTCAACGCACGGCTTGACTTGGTTGATATGGGCATCAGACCTGAGTTAGCACGGATAAAGACCGATAAAGGATGAACGTACCTTACCCCTACTTGTTACACTCTGTCCAAGGCCGAGAGAACTAAACTGTGCTAGTGCTTGTATGGTGTGAAAGTTCCGTTCGGTTACTCCGCCAAAATGAAGAAACTTGTTTTGATGGAAGATTTGAAGTTAATTGGCATGTAGTCTCATGATTGTCATGTGCTGATGATACAGATGCTCCCTGTTGTAATTAGAAGTATTTTGCTGATCAAGATCCGAGAGACAATCATAAGGCTGTGTTATTTCTTTAACATAATTGCTCAAAAGTCATCGATCCCAAAGGACTAGATGCTCTGCAGGACGAGGTGGTGACGACTCTATGTGATCTTGACATGTATTTCCCTCCGTTGATTTTGATATCATGGTCCATCTCATTGTTCACATTGTGAGGGAGATAAAGATATGCGGGCTCATGTTCCTACGTAGCATGTACCCGTTCGAGAGGTTCATGGAAATTCCCAAGTCCTATGTACGAAATCGATCTCGACCGGAGGGCAGCATCATCGAAGGTTATGCAACCGAAGAGGTCATTGAGTTCTACATCGATTACATGTTTGAGGTTCAACCGATAGGTATACCTCGATCTCACCATGACAGGAGGCTCGAGGGTATCGGGACCATCGAAAGGAAAGCAATCACTCCAGAGATGAGAGCGTATGCTAAAGCCCAGCACAAGGACGTGCTTCGGCAACAGAATCCGGAGCTATCGGATGTTTGAATCACGAGACAACACAACAGTCGGTTCAACCAATGGTTGAAGGAGCGACTCGGTAGGAGCATGTCAAGTGATATGCTGACATGGCTTGCAAAAGGACCAACATTCACAGTCGTGACATGGAAGGGATACGATATAAATGGGTACACATTCTATACGCAGGATCAACATATAAAGAGTACTAACCAGAATAGCGGTGTCGCTTAGATGCGTTCAGTACTGATGGCCTGAGGAACTCCTACTATGGGCTCATAGAGGAGATATGGGAGCTAGACTACGTGCTTTTCAAGATCCCCCTGTTTCGGTGCCGTTGGGTCCATCTCCCACAAGTGAAGGTCGACAAGTATGGCATCACTACCGTGGACCTCGAGCGTGTCAGATACAAAGACAACCCATTCGTACTCGCTAACCAAGTTGTTCAAGTCTTCTATGTAATCGACCAGGCAAATAAGAAGCGCCACGTAGTCCTTCATGGAAAAAAGAGGATTGTCAGAGTTGAGAATGTAGTGGATGAGGAAGAATACAATCAATTTGACGAGTTGCCTCCTTTCGAAAACGACATAAGGGTCGAGGAAGAACAACATGATGAAACTAGTTACATACGTGTCGATCATCATGAAGGGCTAATTTTTAAAGATTGAACAATGTGTGTATATATATGTACATTCTGAATGGTTAATTTTAGTTCATTTGAGTTAATTTATTTGTACTATGAAATGGATGTCCTTGTTTTTGAAATGAATATGAATTGGATATATACATGTACTTGTTGTGTTTTCTGCTTATTTCAGAGGGCACATGGCTTGCATTTCCTGAGGCTAGCCAATAAACAGAATTAGATTAACCAATACAAAAAAATATCACAGATAGTTTCATCTACAAACCATCTGTGATACATAAGCTATCACAGACGGTTCCTTAGCATAAACCATCTATGATACATCATATATCATAGACGGTTCCTTAGTAAAAACCATCTGTGATATATCATATAGACGGTTATTTATTGGAACCGTCTGTGATGAGCTGTCTAATATAGCATATTTTTGTAGTAGTGGGCCCTTTTGGAGCTCGCAGGTTGTTGTGTTGATGACAGTGTTCTCGTTGACACCCTTAACCTAGCATTTCACCTTTGTTAATCGCTTGAAAAAGCTGTGCATGGACTCATCTTGGTGCGTTCTATCATGAACAGATGCCCCGTGTCCTTTAGCTTGGCATAGTTTCCTTGCACGTTATTGCGGATTTAGTCTCACAGTTGCTCTCAAGCATATACTACCTGAGGTGGTATGGTAAAGAACCATGTCATCGCCTCGCCACTGAGGGAAAGGTTGATGCTCTTCGACTTAGTGGTGTCATCTCCTTCGGCGGTCTCGATGGCGATCTTGTAGACCCAAGGAACCCTGAGGGGTCCGTGGTTCTCTCATAGGCTTTGATGTCAAGCATCTTGAAAACCGTCGTCGTCCACCGGGTGGCCTCTAGGCCGGCGCTCAACGGGGAGTTTGGATTTGCCCACAGCATGGGCTCCCATCGCACCGCTGGGGGAGGCGTGGGTAGGGTAGGCGCAGCTACCCCTCCTTTGGTCGGACCCAGTGCGAGGTCACGCTCATCGGGGTTGTTGCGGGAGTTATCGCCATGGGTTGTCAAAGGCTTAGCATCACCTGGCAGAGGTCCGCTGGCTCCTTCTGTATTACCTCGTACGCTGCTCGGGTTACGCTCGAGGCGGTGGACTGCAGAGTCCCTGCCTGAAGATCATTGGGAAGGGAGGCTTCTATCCAATGGGTATCTCTCCCGACGATTTCTCCGTGCGTGTAGTTGTTGGCTTCCTCCTTGGCGGACTCAGCAACGGCTGCGACACTAGATGTTCTACTTCGCTTGGCCCGTGGGGCCCTTGGTGCTACCACCACGGCCGCTGTTTCAGCTGCTGAAACCCGAGGTGCACTGTTCTTACGAGGTGCCATGCTAATTTGATTCGCTCGGTATGACCTATTCTTGTGTGACTTGCTTGCCGTTCCCCACGGATGGTGTCAACTGTCGTAACTACAAACTAACAGGAGAGAGAAATGAGGGCCCCTAGTTCCCTGTTGATGTCGAGGGGGAGCCCCGAAGGTCCTCAAAGGTGGGAAACAATATTAAAGTGTATTAAAAGTGTGTTTTATTGCTCAAAATATCCTCCCATTATTACATGGGGAAATGGCCTATTTATAGTGTTACATCCAGAGCACAGGAGATTACAATTCTACCCCTAAAAAGGTCTTATATATAGGGGTTTTAGGATCTTTCCATCTCCCTAGGCGTAGCCTCCTGTGCAGAGTAGACTCTTGTGGCCCTGGTACACCACACATGTACTCTTGGTTCATAAGTGACCTTGACTCCCTTCGCTCCATGTGAGGTGGTCTAGGGCGAGGGTCCTCGGGACGCCTTTCACTTCAGGGTGTGTTTTACTTTTCTACCTATAAAAGGTCCTATGTTTATAGGGTTTTAGGGTCTTTCCATCTCCCTAGGCGTAGCCTCCGGCGCATGATAGACTCTCATGGCCTTGGTCGACCATGCATGTACTGTTGGTTCGTAAGTGGCCTTGACTCCCTTTGCTCCACGTGAGGTGGTCTAGGGTGGGACCCTCGGGACGTCTTTTGCTTTAGGGTGTGTTATATTTTTATGTCGAGGCTGCATTCAGTGACCATTCTGTACCCTTCACACTACAAGATGAACACCCCTTTGCCAATGCATATATGTGTTGGTAAAAATCCAAATAAGTGTTGGGACGATCTATACTAATGTATTTACTATGCGTTGCCATTGAGGCCGTTGCGAGAGTCTATTACAACAGATAAATAAGCGTTGGTAATAGATATGAAAAGGTGTTGCAAAGTAGCAACAGATATAGTCATGTTGTAACTACACTTGTATGCGTTGTTATTTACCATGCATAGATGACTTTTACTATTTTAATAATAGATATAATTATATTGTCACAACGCATAGAAGCGTTGGTACTTACCATACATATGAGTTTTGCTATTTTGGCAATGGATATAATTAGGTTGCTACAACGATTATAAGTGTGTAGAAGTCAAAGTATAAAAATCATTATCGATCACAACATGGTTAAAAAGAACACTCATATATTATAAACAAATTGTTGCATTACACAGAGAACCATCCACATAAGACATGATATAAATATTTTACTTTAACATCATTTCTTAACAGAATAAAATCTAAATGTAATGAAGATCTTGAACATCATTTCCTAACAGAATGTAATCTAAATGTAATGAAGATCATTTGCCTATGTCACCATTCTCCACCTTGCAATGAACATGTCATCCGTAGCATCATTTATGTATCATATCAACATACAATGAAAAATTAGAGTCCATTAATGCATTATTAGGAAGAAACAAAATCACAATATTAAAGTAACAAAACTAAGAAGAGCACCGTACATAAGTTGATGGCCACGCAATATCAGCTCCTACTGCATGACCAATCAATTTGTAGCCTTTGTATGGCCGTATCAATTCTTCACATTTCGCAATTGCAAGATCGACATGCACCATCCAAAATTCATTTCCTAGCTGAACGACATCAAGTTTATATTTTGGATCACAACTTATGATTGTAGCAAGAGCCACATCCTTATTTGCATTTTTCCTGCTCTTCAAGAATACTTTAGTGCCAACCTAGTCCACACATATAAGTACATGATCAAATATTTTACAAAGGATGCAGTTAAATATTTTTAGAGAATCACAGATCAAATAAACATAAAGATTGTCGTACTGCTATCGATTTGGAAGCCAACCAATTAAATGTATTACGCTGTTGTTTCTACAAAAGATATTATGTGGAACATTAGTATACAATTTAAATAAATTTTTAGCAAAATAGAAATAGAGGTGACAAATTTAGAAGGTGTATCTTATACATCAACAAACATGGTTGCACTAGCTCTTTTGCGGTTTTTTTGTTCTGGACGTCATGCTAATAACAAGAGGTCAAATAATTAGAAATAAACATTGAAGTACTGAATAGAACAGAATGTGTGTTTATATTTAATTATTTGCTAAATATGTAATCAGTAGAAACATAATTGCTAAGAATAATTCTTACCTTGTCACGAGCCATTTGATGTTTTGAGCAATATGAAGGTGCTTCATGATCAGTAACCAATAGTGTATGTTGTTTTAGTAACCTCACATTCTTAGAGAAACGCCAAAAGCATTTGTAGTAGAAATAAATGTCAGTTACCTTGATAGCATTACTGTTGTTGTTTAGGACCAACCTGGTGTCATCGTGGACAAGACTTTGGTTGCAGCTAATATCAAAATTCAAAAACAGAGAAGCACGTAGTATGTCAATACACACAGGGTAATCTCTACATGAAAAAGACCTAATCTCAGCAAAGTACACAGGATGACATGATTAATCGAACCATTTCAGCAAATCTAACTCACGAAATAATGCTATGGAACTGTCGGTGAACAAACTGAATAATCGGTCACACTTTCCTGGATGGAGCTAGATTATGACAAAAACTTTGCACAAAGACGTGCATACAGTCCAGATCATATGATAATCTAACAAATTAAAAACTCATTAGTCGATCGACTGCTGGATGGATAGTGATATCCCTACTTCCCTTGTGTTCGTTGCGACTTACTGATTGACAATTCATCAAGTCCACGTAAAAAATTGTCGTCTCAGAGTAAACATATCAGATTGACTTCAGTTCATGAAGTTTGACAATTCATCAAGTTCACATAAAAACTCATTGTTTAGGACCAGCCTGGTGTCGTCGTGGACTATGATTTGAATTGAGCATGGTCCAAATGGATGCAGATTGACTTTAGTTCTTAGCTTAAGAGATTGCACAATCAAGATCAGCCAGTCCAGTTTAAAATCATAACCAGGTACTATAAATTAGAATATTCTCAGAATAAATAAAAGCTTAATCAGTTCTTCAACGTTCAATCATGCATACACCTGATCTATATATTGTCAAACTTATTGAGGACCACTGATAACTTGCTACTGGATGTTACATAGTTACATACAGCTAGTTTGACAAACCCCCATTAGATCGATGGTCAAAAGAGAAAGCTCAGAACAAATAGATCACCCCCTTCATATATTTGAAGTTTCAAACTAACACATCTCAAGAGAACCCCGATGACCTACGAACTATTGCAGGTGCATGCCATGTGACGGTGCGGAAGAACTTGTGGTTCTGAAATAATCAAATTATATGTGATACATACATCATGAACATGAGACAGCGATCGGAACCTTGGATGCCAGGCACCCTCCAGGATCGTATCTGGAACTAGTAAGTCAACGCCTGCTTTTGTGTGACATATATGCGCATAACTGAGTACCTAGTTGCGTGGCATCCTATCTCGCTGGTTGATGGATCATAGATTGAGAGTGATGTGCAGTTGTTCCCGGTTACTACTTGGTAACTAGCTTACCATCCCAGGAGGCGGTGGCATTAACTTACTTATCACTTACAGCCTTGGGTAGTACCAAACAAAGACACATAGAGTACCAACATATTGTATTCCTACTCAACCACCGTGAGTTACAAACATTATATAAATGAGCAAACCTTGTCTGAAGAGGAGCGTTTGTTTGGTAGCTGCAAATCGTCATCCTGGAAATCATTTTGCTTACTCTGCAGTGAAAGAGAAGAAATGAATACACTCTTAAACCTTAGTTGGAAAATAATACAATATCCATACACTACCATCGTATTATTTTGCTGTTGAACCATACTAAAGTCTGAGTCCTTAAACCTCCTGTTTCTGTAGTGTTTGGTTAAGAAAACCTACAACATAAACAAATACAAAACATATAATTTGATTTAGAAAATCATGAAGCCAGTAGAAAATGTGTTTAATCTATCAAATCATGGAGAAGCAATCTAGCATGATTGATTATAAATAAAGTTCACATACGTGGTTAGAAGAACTATTGACCTATAATGTTCATGCAAAATAAGCATAAAGCAGAAACAAATGTTATGCAATAATAACAATCAAGTGTCAAATTACCAGGGTGGAGATCAAGTTAAAACCAGACTAATAGAAGCGCACTGACTAAAGTTAAGCAAAGCTAGGGCAGTACGAAAGTTATTCAAACATGTACAAATATTTGTACTGCAAGGATAACAAACAATGCATCGTGCATCCAATAAGGAAAGAGAAAAATTCAATTAACCACTAGATGAAACAATTAAACCTGCTAAGAGGAATGATTGTCAAGAAATTTTACTAAGCAACTTTAGATGGATAGCAACTTACATATGGATATCTTCTTCTAAAATTGAGTACAAATTCTAGCCTAAGAAATTGCCATGTCACCTCTTGAATTGCACACCATCCTTGGGAAAGAACTTTAAAGTTGGTAACACTCAAGCCACATTCAGTGTCAAGTCCTAAGCATAAACAGTCAGAGAACATTCAAGCGTACTTTAAACTTGGGGAAGAATAGTACATGTTAAAAAGTACACTTATGGTGACATATTAAACTAATCATGAAAACAACCACAACCATTCTATCTAGCATAGCCTAATAAGTGTCGAGTCCTAAGCATAAACAGTCACAAAACATTCAACTTTGCCTTGTGCCACATAGTACATAAACAAAGAAATGGTCAGTGCCATCATACACTAGCAAGACACTACTTTGCACCCCTCCCTCACACAACCGATCTTTGTGATATAGCCTCCATAATTGTACACAAAAGCATAAATCTTGATTTCATTTCCATTCCTCGTTATGCACAACAATGAGTATAACTTCATTTCTGGTTTCAAGGTAGAGTTATGCACAACAATTGAATATTCTGTCAATAGCAAACTTTGTCCAATGTCAAACCGTTTTGTACTTACAGACATATGTTCCACATTGAATCTCAAGACACCACAGAAACCCAATTATTGAACAGACAAATCTTCCTTTCGCACATGAGAAATGCAACACAAGGTCATGAACAAATCCAAGGATCAAAATGCATCAAGCTCACAATCGCAAGGCCGAGAGACAATACCATGCTTATCCGCAGCTTGAACACATCCTGAATAATCATGTAGTTCTGGATCATGTCATACTCGGTCTTTGCATCAAAATTCACCTGCAAAACCACAAAATAGACAACACAATCATCTAAACCCCATAAAATAGATCAATCAGAAATCTAAACGAATAAGGCAGCAGAAGCCTCTTAACCTTGTGCATCGGCACCACTCCAGGGTGAACCATATCCATCAACTGGCAGCATCGCCCCCGACGCTGCCTGAGGGGAACAAGAGCAAAGTCTCAAAATTAACACAAAATTTTGGACCAAGCCACGCTCCCAAAATTTCAGAACAAGAGCAAAGCTCGGGGAAGGAGGAGGAGGCAGGCGGCAGCGGCGGCATCGGGAGAAGAGGGGGCTCGGGGCGGTGGTGGCAGCAAGATCGGGAGCGGCTGGCGTCGGGGACCGGGGTGGCGGCTCGGGAGGAGGAGAAGAAGGGGAGTGGGCGGCGGCGATGGCGACTTCGGGGAGGAGGAGGAGGCTGGCGGCGGCGCGGCGGAGAGGAGGCGGCTCGGGGTCGGTGGAACGGCGGCGTCGGGGAGAGCGGCTGCTGGCGTCGGGGTCGTGGCGGCGGCGTCGGGAGCAGCGAATCTGGCGTCGGGGCAGCAGCGGCGGCTCGAGGAGGAGGAGGGGAGGGCGGCTCGGGGGTGGAGGAGGGGAGGGAGCGGCACCGTTTGGGGGAGGACGACGGGGCTCGGGCAGCAGATTAGGGCACTGAGCAGGTTTGGGAATTTGGGTAGGCATGCCGTGTGAACGAAGGAAGTAGACAGCGGCCAAAACAAACTGGCGCGGCGCCTGAAATAATACGCGCCCACCAAAAAAAATTGGCGGGGCAATAAAAAATCTAGAGGCAAAAACGAAAAATTGTGCGAGGCGCCATCGATAGGTCTACCTGTATTTCAAATGTTTGCAACGCATAAGGCTTCAACACATGTTATCTGTTGCCATCCACATAATTTATGACGAATACATTTTGCAATGCATATTATGCGTAGCCATAATATTACTTCGTAACGTATGTACAAAGTGTTGCAACGTATGCGTTGTTAAAGGGTGTTTATCTTGTAGTGTCATTAGGTCACCGGTGTACCCCTGACTGTGTCAAGGTGTACCCCTGACTTGGTTGGTGCCTTCACTGGGTCTATGGGGCCGGTGGGCCACCCCTACGACACTACCTAAAACTACTATAGATCGGTGATGCTCGAAAATGAGATCCAAATGTTACCTTGGAAGTCTAGCATAAAGAAAAAGATGGTTTAACACAGTACGAGGCTTCAGACATTAGTCTTTTCCATGTGATTGACTAAAAGAAATATATAGATGGGACAAATGAAAATGGCACAAGTTGATTGATGTTTTATCTATGTTGTCAATTTTTCTCTCTATGTTTTATGAATATTTGCATGGTCTCTTGAGGAACATATGACGCAGAAATACACAGAGGTGATGATGCAATACAGCTCCATAATCATGTTTGCCACTTATGTTTGCCACACGTTTTAAAGGAAAGGGAACATATATTCTACCTTCGTGTAAAAAGTCCTTATGTACAAGTGCAACGGGCTGGCGAAGTTTTGCTGGAGGCGATCTACTCTTTATGTGAAGTACCGTACTCCATCTGTTCATTTTACACACGATTGAAATTTACTATTGACAAATATCTGACGTTTTTTTCCTCCTAGTACGCATTGGGTTTTGAGTAGAAACTTGGTATTGAGCACGAGCTCCTCGTGACTTATCTAATTATTTTTTACGTAAGATATTTGCCAAACAAGAGTACACATAGATACAAACCGTAGCAATACATAGCATATAGCACGTAAGGTGAAGCTTTTATTAACTCCAACAATCAAACTAAAATATCAAATTCTCATTCATAGTCAATTCTCGTAAATTTGGAGCCAGTAAACCCTTGCCATCATATCCTCCTCGTGAGAGACACAGCAAGGAAATCACCCGGTTTATTAGGATACTCGTCTTGGGGAATGATTTTCATGTGCCGCTCTGCAATCTTCACGAACTCATCCATAATCTGTGTCGACGATCCAAAGTGTTGCAGTATTATTGGCTCAATTACAGCTCTAATGGAGCAAGCTCTCATATTTGGAGTAGCACCTCTTCCCACAGCCATTGAAGGCCCGTGGACAGCCATCTTGTCAATTGAAAAGGAGCCCTCGGCTTCTATGATCTCCCTTAGCTCCTTTTCAGAAGGCCCATAAACCGGTATGTTGAAGGAATCAAGTTTCTCTCTATCAATCAAACCCTATTAATTGCCACCAAATCGATGCTCATGATGTTACTAATATTCAAGTAGTACTGTAGCCATGTAGTGGTGTAAGTAGCATACGTACCATTGATGCCATTTCGTGTAGAACGCGAGCTACAAATTCCAGCTGTTGTAGGGCCTTGCAGGCAGCATCATCAGAACGGCGTCCAAGCATGGAGAAGACCATCCGGCCTCCGGGAACCAGTTCTTGAGCTCTCAGCCCCAACAACCGCGTGAAGTCCTTCTCAAACTGTCGAGCGTAAGCCTCGAGGACTATGGCGCGCCTTGCTCGCCTCACCGCCTCGTCGCCGTCGTACAACGCGATCCTGTTCCTCACCAGATCTTCAGGTACCTGTCGTTAATTAATCACTAGGAGTTGCAGTACAATTGAGAGGAACATGTATGGTTGAAGAAACAGCCTGAAAACGGTAGCTAACCTTTGACAGCCAATGCAGGCTGGTGGTTGAGCAAACGAGATGCAGGCTGCATTTGCTCAAGAGCCTCCCGTGAAATGAGCCAGGTACGATGCTGGCTAAGACCGTACCAGAGCTTTCTTGGCTTTGCCTGTACGCGGCCAGGGTCTTCACCACCAAATTGAAGTCGTTGTTGGGGAGGTCGTTGAGGTGTATGCAGATCTCCGGCGGCTGCTGTTGCTCTTGCAGGCAGTGGCGGCGGACAGCGTCGACGGCCGTCGACGTGAGCGCAAGCGCGTTCGGGCCGGAAGAGCAGCCCAAGTCGGCGATCCCGATGCTGCCTGGGAGAGGAGTGGCACTGCGGAGTAAGCTTGCGATGGCGTCTTCTAACATGGGCTTCATGTTTTTTTGCTCGGAGCTCTGCGCGCATGAAAAATCAAGCTTCTTAAATTTCTCTGAAGCTTCAACTAGCCTCCATTTAGGATTACAGAGAACCGTAATATCTGTTTGTCCATGGAATTTGCCTGAGCCTTTAAGGTCCTCAAAACCAAAAACCTTTTGATGTATTATCTTTTTACAGAACCTAATTTTTCTCTTTCCCCAATTCCTTTTGTTTTCCTCTTTTGGTTTCATGGTTTAACTAATCAAACTCTTATGAACAACCAAAAGAAGGCCATAAAGATGGAAATTAAGAGATAATGCTCGACTGGGTGAATAAGAGAGACATGCCGATAGATACCTGAAGACCGGAGTTGCGAGCATAGCTTGTCAGTCCATCTCCTGAAACCATGTGCACTGTTTGCGTGGAGGCCATGGTTTTCTCGCAACTCGTCTATCTCCTAATCAGCACTTGCCAAGAACTAGCCAACCTGCAGGCGCATCCTATATATATATATATATATATATATATATATATTAACATGCTGCAAGAATTATTTCCATTGGTAACTTTAGTCATGTCACATGGCGATGACTAATGCAAGCAAGCTCCAGCTACATGCCTACATCTTCTTTTCACAGCTTGATGCTGCTGATATCGTCTTATCACGTGACAAATGGTCAAGGTGTTTGAACGACGGCAAGAGGCCAGAGCAAACTTTGCCTTTTCTCGGAGTTTCTGTCTTGCCTGCGAACTCGATGCCGGGCAGCACCCGTTGTCTGTGTGGAGCAGTGGGGGGTTCAAAACCGGTTCCAGATTTTTGACCGGAGGGGCCAGTAAGAACGGTTTAGCCGAAAATTGGAAAATTTCAGCTAATTTGGGCCAAAATTTTCAAATCAAAATTTGAATTTTTGGATTTTAAATTAGAAAAGTTCAAATTCAAGTCAAATTCAACCAAATTTGATTTTTTTTTTGGCTGATTTTAGATGGTTTGAAGTCTTACGGGGGCTCTGGAAAGACTGACATTGCCAATTTTCGGCCGGTAAACCGAACCATGGTGTGGAGCAGCATGCCCCCTTGAATGCTGATGCATATGTAAATACAGGACGTGTGGGGTCCCCGGTAATTATCTCCTTAAGACCGAGATTAGACAAGGTCTTAGAGACATAATTACGGGTCTCCGGTAAATGAATTCCAATTTAACTCTATCCAAGTGAGAGGCTTAGCCGAATACTAGAGCCTCAACGATCATGCGCTGCTCCTTTGCGGCGCTACATGATGTCGATTCTCTTTCGATTGAGCACTACACTTAGTGAGTTAAATGGGGATCCATTAACAATGAGTATGACATATATTGGCTCCCAAGATCAACGACCAATATACTCATACCCTCATCCAACGTTGGTTACATCCATACAACGCATACAACAAGAGATAAAAGACATCTTGCATAATAGTCAAAGTCTACAACTTATTACATACGGTGACCGGCCAAATTCAAAGTAAAGTATCAAGTAGCAAGCGAGTAAATAAATAAAGCAAAGACCAGTAGTGGTATGCCCATCACCCATCGACAACCGATGGGGTTAAATGGTAGCACACTACTCGTTAGTGTTACCCAAGTCAACACTAACGAGATCGTCATACTCATATTCTTCCTCACTGAAAAGCCGACAAACATCCGGTGAGTACAAGTGTACTCAAGTCTTACACAAATAAAAATAGTTATGCATAAGGGTCATTCAAAGGATGGCTCATATTGGTTTAGTTTTGCGAAAGAGACGCAACAATTAACATCCTACACATACTAGTTTTTCATGTGCCCATTTAAAATCAGATTTGAAGTAGAAGTAAAGCATATGGTAAAGCATTTCAGTAATAAACAATTTAATCATACAAGGACCAAAGTGGCAGCCCACTTTGATGTACTAAACACATGAACATCCCGTTCATGACGAATACCAAGTTCAACCACAATTTTAATTGAAAGTCTAACAATAGTAACTCCCGAACTCAAGCGGTTGTCCATAGCAGTGGACACGGCTATTCGAATAGATTGATACCCCTGCAAGGGTGTACTACTTACCCACACGACTTGATTGGCCGTAAGCCTCGGATGCCTCCGAATATAGCACACTTCCTATGGTGTGCCGGCCGGGTAAATCAAGATATGGTCATTTTTAGCAAGAAGATCCCATTGGGCTAAGTCCCTCTTGTGAGATGGTTCCTTGCCTAGTACAAGCGTCTGATAGCACTTGCTAGGGGGCTCACAAGTTATATTGGAAATACCGATGCAATCAAAACAAAAAGAATTGGCGCTCTCTTGTACACTATAAAGGATTACATCGGCTCCTAAGGAACATAGGATTTCACGGTCGCTATGCCCTTACACCACCAAGGACTTAACACAATAAAACCCTCCCCTACTTAACCATCGGCTCCCAACCCGCGTGTGGCGACGAGTGTACTTGAATTAACAGCGTTACAAGGTTCGGTCCTCAATTGTCGGACAAGTCCTTCCACTTACCCAATGCTCGTGCACAAAGCACCATCACTAACCAACACTTGTCCGGACCAGCTCATTTAAAAATGACAAAATTTAACTCATAAAACAGTTACAAAGATCTGAAGTATAAATCATAAAATGAGAGTTGAGTTTGTCCCAAAACCGCCGGGTTATTCCCCACGATCGAACTACAGTGTCTAGACTTGCATGGCTAAGCAATTCTATAACCCATAATTCACACATCCTATCTTAAGCATATAGGAGTTGGCATAATTCAAGATTAACCTCAAGCATAGGACATAACTAAACTACACATCACAAAAATATTTACATAATCAAAATAGCATGGAAGCAATTATCATTGCACTAACTTAACCAAAGCGGGATCAAATATGATGCAAAAGAAAGTTCAAATGATGCTTGCCTTGCTGGTACGATGGTACTGCTCGCTCTCGATAAGCGTAAGTGTCGATATCAATGTGCTCGGGATCTATATAATTATAACATCAAATAAATACCGAGAAAACAACTCAAAAACTAAAATACTCAGAAATGCATGATTTTTCTACAGTAGTTAGGTCATGATTTTAGATGGATTTAGGTAAAAGAATTATTCCATTTGGAGTTATGAATTGAAAGTTATGCTATTTTGAATTTCAGGTTTCAATATGCCTTTACTTAAGCAACTTAATTATGGAGTGAAATTTTGTGGAGCAGTGGTGATTACAAGGGTTACATGAATAAATGGGCAATATTATCATAAGTTCAAAACAGTTGAGTTCGCTCCAATTGGAGTTTTTATGATTTAGTTATGTATTTTCAAAGTTATCAGCCTTTTATAGTATAACAATAATGGAATTAAAGATTACGTTCTCCCAAAATAGTTTCTGTGACAGAGGTAACATGGAGACCATTTTAGAATTAAGTTCACTGAAAATGAAAATTATCGTAAGTGGTCTCACTTTGTTTTGGAGTTTCAATAATTACTTATGCATTTTTGAAGCTATAGGTCCTTTTCTATTGCAACAATAATGGTTTTAATGGATTAATCTCCAATTAATACTCTCTGCTACAGAGACATGTTTGAAACAAATTTTAATATAAAGTTTACTAAAAGTGAAAATTTTCAGAAGTGGTTTTATGTGATTTGGAGTTAAAATCAATTAGTTATGTATTTTATAAGTTATTCATATTTAACAGTATGCAAATAAACCCATTTCAAATTTTATAAAGTGTTTAATCCTTTTCTTACCGAGCGCACGCTAGCCACAACAGCTGACCTGCGGGCCCGGTGCACCGTATGTTTTCTATTTAACTCAGATTTTAAAAATCCGGTATTGTGGTGAAAGCGGGTCGCTGCTCGATCGCTTGGTCTACGGACAGTCCACGCACAACTGTAATGACCCAAGTTTATAAACAGTTATAAAATGCTTTATGAGCGATGAATGAGATCTGTTCATAGCATTCTATTCATTTCTATAATTTGGGTAGTATGTTACAAATTGTAAACCTTCCTTTTTAGCCAAAATCCAAAAGAACAATTTAAAGTCTTAAGCAGAATACAAGGTAAAACTTGTATTATGACTGGAAGTATTTTTTATTAAAGCCTAGGTAAATTATCTTGGCTAAAAATATTTTTGTTGCATTTTAGAAACTAAATTGACTTAAAGAAAATAATTGTCTTTAAATGAATACTTTCGGGCTAGAATAAATATTTATGTATTTTACCAAGTGATTATGTGATTTTAAAAATTTATCTGGAAATATATCATCCTAGTAGCCTCGAAAAAAATTTCATGATTTTACAAATTTATTTGCTATTTTTAAAAGCCAGTCAAACCTTAAAGCTTTTGAATGAGTTACGGTCAACTAAACGGTTTGAATCAAACCCTAGCATAGTGACTCGAGCCTTGTGATTGGGTCCAACCCGGTGCAAGTGGTCCGGCCCGAACGCGTTCGAAAGCGCGAGCGAACCTATGTGCGATATGGCGTTGATTTCCAATCGAGCAGCGAGCGGCGCATTGCCTCGAGCCATCACGTGTACACCTTAATCTCGCGTTGGATCTTGATCTAACAATCGAGATCGATATGTGCAATCGGACAACTCGGAGCCCTTCTCAATCTCCACCGTTCATTCTCGATCCATGGCGCATCCCTTTTCGTTTTAAACTTAAAGGCGCTTTTATCTGGCCGTTAGATTCAAATCCTACGGTTTTCCTTTTACCACGTGCTATTAAGGCCCCGCGCTCCTGCGGGCGTTAGATCTTCATCGTGTGGTCGGTTGGTGTATGCATTGGACGACTCGGATTCCCTCACGATCTCGGCCGTCCATTCTTGATCTAACGCGCCGCCCTTTTCTTTTGAAATTAAAAGCGCGGCTATCTTGAGCCCATAGATCTAGATCCTCACGTGCGCCTTTTGACCAGTGGGCCTTTAAATCCCAAATTCGGTGGATCGTTGGATTTCAATCGTAAGGTCCATATGAGTGTATGCAATCGGACCATCGGTTCATTTTCCATCTTGACCGTAGAAATCAAATCTAACGGTCTTTGTGTCATCGCATCTAAAAGGGTGGCGTGTATCCTTTTATTTGATCGTTGGATTCAATCCAGCGTCCAGTTTGAAAGTAGATCTCGAGATTCCTTTGGGCCGTTTAAATCTCGATCGACCGATTGAGATCGCACGACCATATTTTAAATGGACCGATTCAAATCTTTTAATCTCTCTATTTATCACAAACGCCCATTTCCAATCGGACGGTGATATTCTTTGAGCCTTTATGAAGCGTTGTGAGAATGACAAAGGACCCACATGTCGGATGTTGCCTCCCTTCTTCCTTATCTCTGCGCAGCCATTTACGAGACAGAGGAGAAGATTATCCCAAGATTATGCAACTAACTTTTGGGATAATTAGCCTAAATGGACACCTCATCAACTCTAGACTCTTCTCCTGCCTGCCTCGTAGCTCAACATCCATATATAAACCCTAGCTTTTCTTGTTGCCATTGTTGAAGAAAGCTCATCCTCCATTGTTGCCAGTGGAGTTCTTGCTCTTGACCCTTTGCTTATCCACCTAAACTCTGGTTCCACCTTGCAATAAAGATTGGTTATCTTTTGTAGGTTAAATCGAGTTTATTTCTCTGTCAATCCACTTGGGTTTCAAATTCTGTGTGTCTTTCCTCTCTTGGTAAGCTAAAACCTAATTTTCGATATCTTGAGCATCTTAAGAACCTTAGAAGCTGCTGTGAATCATTCTTTTGAGCATCGGTAGCTTTAACTACTCTAAGCGAAAAGTTGATGTTATAACTTTTAGTTTTCCATGTCATTTTCAAGACCTAGGGTTTCTCTGTCAACTTGTTATCCTAATTAGGTTTAGACCAGACCCTAGTAGCATAACAAGTTATTCTTTTAATCCTTGTTATCATCTATTTAGGTTGATAGCAGAAATTTATCTCTGTTCTCTTTTGTGGCTCAGCGGAGACAAAATAGGTTTTACTTTAGCTTTTGAAATCTAATCGATTAGGGTTAGCTTAAGGTTAGCTTGGGATATTAATTTCCCTAAAAGATCATGCTAAGTTTCATTTATGAACTTTTGCATGTTCTATTTTCCTTTCCAAAGCGCAATCTGTCTGTTTTGGCTCTTTTAAATTAAAGCTGGAACTTTGCACTAAACCCTAGTTTTTGTCTTTTGAAAGCGATAAGTTATAATATGGGTTAGTATTACTATTAGGGTAGATATAACTTAAGCATACTGCTAATCATGCATTTCCAGATTGATCATGCATATTTCTTCCATTTTGGACTTATTGTCAGTTTTGGTATTTATTGGGTCTTATTGCTTCTTATAGAATCTGGTTCATCTCAAGTTTTGAATGTCTCGAGCAACTGAACCTGCAATGAGGTTTATTATTATCAAGGCAAGCATCCTCTCTGCACCATATTGATCCCAAATTTTATACATTAGATTTTCTAAATCCGGTGACAAGCTTTGCTTGCTATGTTTGGAAAATAGAAAATATGATCTGTTAGTAGTTAGTTATGACCTAACATGATGGATTACCTCAATTGTCACCATACACTCAACCTTAGCATAGCACTGTATATTATAACCTATATCTTGATTTTAGCTTAGACTGCGATCTAGAGATTTTAGAGTTTGACAAGCATATCTTGTCAAACATGGGAATCTAGCGAACTCTTGTTATTTTAAACTCTTTGTCAGTTTCTTTAAATCGAGACTTGTATTTGAAATTTAAAGCGATCGGACAAGAGGAAGCTAGTGAAGGTGCTTTTGCACGAGATTGGGTTTTGTGGTGGACTTGTCAAGGTTAATTAAGGACCGAACTCGACTATTCAATTCAAGTCCCCACGTACTTCCACATGCGATGTATGGTATTTGTTTGGTTAAGTAAAGGTTAAGACTATTGGGTTGGAAACAGAGAGTAAGAATATGTGTATTGCCCTTGTATGGCATAGATGCTTTAGTCCGATGATGCGTTGTATGCCATGTGAGCTTGTATGTCGATGTCAGATGTTCTTAGAAGGGTGAGGGCGTATATGTGCTCCGTAGCATATCGATACCTTAATGGTGCGATTGCATCCTAATATGGGTAGTGAGCCCAGTTCGCATTTAATTGTTTGGATCGGCATCTGCGGCGTAACATGTGTGCCTCGGTTAAGAAGATGCTATCGATCGTTGTTTAAGAGAGATCGGTTCACACATGGAGGTCCAACTCAATAGTGTTAGCTTGTTGAAAAATACCAAATCTTAGTTTCCCGTCGGCATACCAAAAAAGTATGTCATCATTGGAGGCATCAGAAGGCAGCGGGCTAGCTAAGTCATGTGGGTAAAGATGTACACCTGCGGTATAAACTGTTCGAATAGCCGTGTCCACGGTAATGGACGATAACTTGAATTGATGTCACTGTATAGAAGTTTTGATTTTCAAAATCTGGTTTGGTTTTTAGTGTGCATGAGGATTCATGCACTGCATCGCTCACAATTATGCCATTTACTTACATTACGGTCCAAATTTGATTTATTAATTGCTTTATCAAAATTTAGTCTTTGTAGGTTAAGATGTCTGCTTTATGCAAAACTTAACCATTTACCTTCTGTTGTAACCTTATGCATATATAAATTCTACTCCTTTGGGTAGGCTCTACTCAACACTTTCTTTTATTAGTTTGTGTAAGACTTGTGAGTACCTTCCAGTACTCAGGTGCTATCACCTATTGTTGCAGTGAGACGGTTTCTTTATGAAGTACCAGTTAGCGCCTATCGGGGTGGCGCTAACGAGTAATGCTTCTTCTTTCCTCCACGCAATTGCTGCGGGTGGATGAGGCCATTAGTGGACTCTAATATTTTGTTTTGCTTCCATTTGTTAAACTTTTGAAGTGACCAAGTCACTTAATATTGTAGTATTAACCAGAATGATATAAACTTATGTTTAAATATGCAAATGTATGACTTGTATGTGTATGATGCAATGTTGTTGAAGGATATATATATATGCAATGATCGTTGATCACAGGAACCATTGTGAGATATATATATATATATATATCAGGATCTGTTTATTGGAATTGTTACTTGTTAAATTTATATCTTTAGCATGATCTTTAATTAAGGGACGATCTTGTTCCTTCATTAATAATTGTTCTCTGATATGAATTTAATTAAGTACATTTCAATAATCAAAGCGCCACAGCGTTGGTATCGAGCATCGTTGCACATGAGGTTAGAAGTAGCTTTGGCAGAAGTTATTAGAGAGTCTTCTAATAAAAATATTTTCAAGCGGTAATGTATTTTCGAAAGCTTAAGAATGACATCTTTTATTTCTTATCTTCCTTAATGTCAATTCTTGCCCAACTTTCTATTGGTTTATTTAAAAGTGAATTGTTTCTTACCTTGTCCTTTTGTCTATAGATGAGTGGGTGGTATTTGGTCAAGAAACCCAGTGAGGATGTTGATGGATTTCCACCTTACTTGGGACATGATGTGGCGAGCCAATTTCACCTATCGGTAGAGATCGCCATCTATCGGCGAGACCGAGGACCGGGATGGAGAAGTACAGTGCCTTCATCAATGTCATCGCTAGGCATGTAGTTTGGCGGTGTTCCCTCTGTGTCCAAGCAGCCACCTCGAGGCTATGGCGGTTGGGAAGCGCAAGTAGGATGATGAGCCTTCTTCGTCATGATTTGTGGAATTGTCTCAACCAACCTCGACCACTTCCCAAATCAAGGTCCTACCTCGAGTGAGCATGTTTGATGAGATCTGTTTGGCGAAGACCCAGTGCGGCGGTTGGCGAGGATGGTCGCATTATGGACCAAATCCATCGCTGCATTGTGAGGGAGTTATGGGAAACTTCGGCATCGCCTTAATGAGGCCAGAGTACTGTTACTTGAGTCAACATGAACCGCGTTCCTAGCGTGCTTTATGGTGACAACAAGACCTCCCCATGCTGTTGCACCACCTCTTCTGGACTTCCGAAGTGGCCGGTGCGTGCTGTTTATGGACAAGTCGCCAAGCCGGATGATGCAGGGTTTCCTCGCACCTGCGGACTGCACCTCCTCGAGGTCATCGACCATTTGGGTTCTCGGCGTCTTATTAGTCCTTTGGATCCACAGCCGACCACGGGTTCCCCTGGAGCTCATCTTTTGAATGAGTTTCGGTGAACTTTAAGGGATCTTTACGCTAGCACCTCGACGATGAATCCTCGTGGATAGGTGTCTTTAGGTTTATGATTGCCCTTAAATAAAATGTATGTAATAGGGCAATAGTATCTTGTCACAGAATATGTAAGTTCAACTTTTGGTTTTATGTCGACCTTTGTGGCCGACTATCTGTAAAGGCTGGAACGAACCTTTTGCTGTTTATATGAAGTTTCTGGTTTTGGTGTTAATTTAAATGCATAACATAACATGATGCATTATATGTACAATGTTTGTTTCTTTTCTAATCTCAACCTTGTTTGTGTTTGCCGAGTATATCATTGTTATGTTGTTAACCATGGTGTGGTAACAGGATGACAGGACCTACTACTCGTGCACAAGCGCAACAAGGGAAGGGCATGTTGACTCCCGTGCCTCATTCTCAGGGAGGGCCGGACCGAACCTTCCAGCTCGGGAGTCCGCAAGGTGGTCCCGGGAAGAGGAGCTTCCTCCACCACCTTCGATGGCCGATGTGCTCATGCAAATTGGCGCAATCGAATGGACCAAGCAGCGCATCTTGGGCGGTTGCGCGCAACACTTCTTCTCTGTTGCACCGGTTGTCGAGCGAGGAGGTCACCATGTGCGAGGCGGTCTTGCGACTTTGTGGACTAACCCGCCGTGTTCTCTAGCTCTCGAGATCCCATGGAAGCAGGAGGGCGGCCGGACCATTGAGAAGAAGCTATTAATTGCTCGGTGTTAGAGAGGAAAAGGTTCTCTTCGCGATTATCGACTTGATGGACCGGCTAGCATATGGTGGGATAATCTCCTTGCCATTCAAATTCTTTGGACATGTCCCTATTTGGGATGAGTTCGTGGAAGCTTTTAGAAGCTCATATTCTGAAGGGTCATGATGATCAAGCAACAAGAATTTCTCGCTCTCAAGCAAGGGCGAAAGTCTCATTACGAATATCTCGCATGAGTTCAACTTCCTTGCCGATCGCGATGATGTTTAGTGACCTTCGTCGTGAAACCGTTCTTGAATGGGCTATCCGAGGAATTGCAGATATTGTAGCTTTGCATGACTTCCGAATTTCTCTCATTTGGTCAACAAAGCAATTGTGGCGAGTAAGAGCAAGGCTGTGGAGGAGTCACGCATGGCGGCGGCGGACTTCTCGATTTATTCTCGGTGGCGGCTCACCAAGGCCTCGCATGTGGGTGTCGGACCACCGCGAGCACCAGCTCCATTGCACCAAGGCTGCGGTGTTTGCCCCTCACCCATCCTCTTCCACTAATCAGCAAGACCTAGTGGAAGCCGGCCACTATTGTTGATCGGGCGGGGTGATATGTTATCATTGTGGCGCCGGGGCATTTTGCCAATCGGTGTTATGCCGGGCTGCAGGAATACCACCTATTTCACCTTCCCACCAATGTGCATCTGCACCACCTTCCCGACTATGGTCAAGCGACTGTTAGGTTCGAGCGGGTGAACAGTTACTCTGAGAAGCGGTGTCACTCGTGAAGTTGTGCTTGGTATGCTCCTAGTTAATTTCAGCACTGCAGCTGTTTTATTTGATTCTGGAGCATCCCATTCATTTGTTAGTAGGCAGTTTGCTACTCAACATCATTTAATTGTGCATCATCTTCATCCACCTCATATCATCCATTCACCTGGATCAGCCTTTATGACTAATCAAGTCTGCCGTAATGTCAATATAAATATTGAAGGGGTAGACTTTTGGGCTGATTTGATTGTGATAGATTCTAAAGGGTTGGATGTTATCCTGGGAATGGATTGGTTATCCAAGCACCTTGGGCAAATTAATTGTGCTCACAAATCCATTTCTTTAACTAATGAAAGCGGCACTTGATCGTTTTCAATCGAGGACAATGGATTCTCACCTTTGTGCTCACCAAGTTGATACTACTCCTTCTTTGGAGTCGGTTACCAATTGTCCGTGAGTATGTTGATGTCTTTCTGAAGATCTTCGGGTTGCCACGGACCGGAAGTGGAATTGTTATTGAACTTGTTCTGGAACTGCTCCTATATCCAGAGTCCTTATCGAATGCCGTCAATGAGTTGGTTGAATTGAAGAAGCAACTCGGAGAATTGCTTGACAAAGTTTATTCGGCAAGAGTTTCTCACCTTGGGGATGCCCGGCAATCTTTGTCAAGAAGAAAGACAACACATTGCGGATGTGTGTGGACTACCGTCAGTTAAATGAGGTCACTATCAAGAACAAGTATCTTTTGCCTCGCATTGATAATCTTTTTGATCAATTGGTTGGTGCCCGAGTCTTTTCAAAGATTGATTTGCAATCGGGCTATCATCAAATCAAGGTTAGAGCTGAGGACATTCCTAAAACAGCTTTCTCTACTCGTTATGGTTTATGCAGTACATCTGTCATGTCCTTTGAGTCCGACCAATGCATAAGCCTATTTCATGAACCTTATGAATTCGGTGTTCATGGATTTCTTGGATAAGTTTGTTGTCGTGTTCATTGGCGACATCCTTATTTATTCAAGTCGATAAAGACCATGAACAACATTTGCGACTTGTCTTTGAAAGCGCCGTCGGCATCATTTGTATGCTAAGTTTAGCAAATGTGCTTTACGGCTCGGAGAAGTTGCATTTACAGGGCATGTGTTATCGAAGGAGGTATCGCTGTTGATCCAAGCAAGGTACAAGATGTACTAAATTGGAAGCCTCCCAAGAGTGTCCACCAAATCAGAAGTTTTCTTGGACTTGCGGGTTATTACCGTAGGTTCATTGAAAATTTCTCCAAAATTGCTAGACCTTTGACTCAGACTTTTGCGAAAGAGAAGAAATTTGAATGGTCACTAAATGTGAAGAGAGTTTTGACCCGAGAACCCTCTTGACTAAAGCTCCGTTCTCACTCTTAGGATATTCATAAGAACTTTGACATCTATTGCGATGCATCTCGCCATGGACTTGGTTGTGTGCTTATGCAAGAAGGCCGAGTTGTGGCATATGCATCTAGGCGATTGCGCCCTCATGAAGTTAATTATCCTACACATGATTTGGAATTGGTGCGTGGTCCATGCATTGAAGATTTGGCGACATTACCTTCTTGGTAATCGTTGTGAGATCTATACGATCATAAAGCCTAAAGTACATATTCACTCAATCGATTTGAACATGAGACAAAGAAGATGGCTTGAACTGATCAAGGACTACGACATGGGTATTCATTATCACCCAGTAAAGCTAATGTTGTGGCGCACGCTTTAAGCGTAAAGTCACAATGCAATGCACATTCTCTCTACTGCGGCCAAGGACTTGTGTGCTGATTTTCAGTAGCAAGTCTTGACTTGGGGAAGAAGGTTTTCTTCTTTGCATTACAAGTGGGCCGACATTAGAATCTCAGATTCTTGAGGCAAAGAAAGCTGATGCAGGTAGCCAAATTAAGGAGAACTTGGCGGGTAAAGCCAGCGAATTTTCGAGGATGATCGCGGTGCGATTTGGTATCGCAATCGTTTGGTGGTACTCTGCTGATCCTCATCTGAGAAGTCTAATTCTTAGAGAGGCTCATAATTCCAAGTTTTCTCTACATCCTGGAAGTACCAAGATGTATCAGGACTTGAAGAAAATATTTTGGTGGAGCCAAATGAAAAGGCAAATTGCTCAGTATGTTGGTGAATGTGATATTTGCCAGAGGGTTAAAGCTGAACATCTGAAGCCAGCTGGTACCCTTCAGCCTTTGCCTATTCCACAGTGGAAGTGGGAAGAGATCGGTATGGATTTTGTTACTGGTCTACCCAAAACTTCCAATGGGTCCGATGCCATTTGGGTAATCATCGACCGTTTGACAAAGGTGGCTCATTTTATTCTGTCAAAACCATCTTTAGTGGCAAGCTAGCGAGCTTTATATTGCTAGAATTGTTTGTCTTCATGGTGTTCCCAAGGTCATTGTTTCGACCAGTGGCCTCAATTTACTTCCCACTTTTGGAATTGTCTTCATCAGGCTTTGGGGACTGAGCTCTCCTTCAGTACTGCTTATCACCCTCAAACTAGTGGTCAAACTGAGAGAGTGAACCAAGTGATGGAAGATCTTCTTGAGCCTATGTGCTATCTTATAGCAAAGGCAGGAGAAATCTTTGCCATATGTGGAATTTTCCTACAATAATAGTTACCAAGCAAGTATTCAAATGTCACCTTTGCGACCTTGTATGGGAGGGCTTGTAGGACTCCCTTGAATTGGTCCGAGTCTAGTGAAAGATCATTCTATGGTCGGACACAGTAAAGGAAGCGAGAAGAGCAAGTTAAATCGATTCGAGATTGTTTGAAAACTACAGTCTCTCGAGAGAAGAGCTATCGCGACCATCGTCGTCGTGAATTAAGCTTTGAGGTAGATGACCATGTCTATCTTAAAGTGTCACCCATGAAGGGTACTCATCGTTTTCAGTAAAGGGAAGCTCGCACCTCGTTATATCGGACCCTTCCGAATTATTGCCAGCGAGGAGTCAGAGCTTATCAATTAGAACTACGAATCCCTCTCGTGAGTGCATGATACTTTTCATGTGTCTCAATTGAAGAAATGCCTTCGTGTTCCTATTGAGGCAATCGCTTATGAGCATCTTGATCTCAACACGATCTTTCCTATGAAGAACAACCAATCGTATCCTCGACACAATGGAACGCAGGACAAGAAATCGTCTTGTCAAGTTCTTGAAAATTGATGGGCTAATCATTCGAGGATGAAGCCACTTGGGAGCGCGAAGATCTAATGCGATTGAGCACCCCATCTTTTGTTGTTTAGAACTTTCCTTTGAATCAAGAAAGGAAAGTTTAAACAAAGCGATGTAAACAAAGATGTAATGATAACACTATGTTGTTATGTAAAGTTCTTCTTTGTTATCTTTGAAGGAAATCAAGGCAGCAGATGTTGAATTTCCTTATAAATCATTTCAATTTCACTTCTTCCTAATCTCTAACTTGTTCCAAATCTAGGGACGAGATTTTCTTAAGGGGTAGGTTTGTAACAGCCCCAAGTTTATAAACAGATGATAAAATGCTTTATGAATAGTAATGAGGTCTTTGTTCATAGCATTTCTTATTCATTTCTATAATTTGGGTAGTATGTTACAAATTGAAAACCTTCCTTTTTAGCCAAAATCCAAAAGAACCATTTAAAGTCTTAAAGGAATACAAGGTAAAACTTGTATTATGACTGGGAAGTATTTTTTATTAAAGCCTAGGTAAATTATCTTGGCTGAAAATATTTTTGTTGCAGTTTTAGAAACTAAATTGACTTAAAGAAAAATAATTGTCTTTAAATGAATACTTTCGGGCTAGAATAAATATTTATGTATTTTACCAAGTGATTATGTGATTTTAAAAATTTATCTGGGAAATATATCATCCCAGTAGCCTCCAGCAAAAATTTCATGATTTTACAAATTTATTTGCTATTTTTAAAAGCCCAGTCAAACCTTAAAGCTTTTGAATGAGTTCTGGTCAACTAAACCGGTTTGAATCCAAACCCTAGCACTGTAGCGACTCGAGCCTTGTGGTTGGGTCCAACCCAGTGCAAGTGGTCCGGCCCAGGCACGTTCGAGCGCGAGCCCGAACCCTATGTGCGATATGAGCCGTTGATTTCCAATCGAACGGGCGAGGCCGCATTGTCCCTCGAGCTGTCCACGTGTACACCTTAATCTCCGCCGTTGGATCTTGATCTAACGATCGAGATCAGTGTGTGCAATCGGACAACTCCGGAGCCCTTCTCAATCTCCACCGTTCATTCTCGATCCAACAGCGCATCCCTTTTCGTTTTAAACTTAAAGGCACGCTTTTATCTCAGCCGTTACATTCAAATCCTACGGTTTTCCTTTTTACCGCGTGCTATTAAGGCCCCCGCGCTCCTCTGGGCCGTTAGATCTTCATCGTGTGGTCCAGATTGGTGTATGCATTCGGACGACTCCGGATTCCCTCACGATCTCAGCCGTCCATTCTTGATCTAACCGCGCCGCCCTTTTCTTTTGAAATTAAAAGCGCGCGGCTATCTTGAGCCCTTAGATCTAGATCCTACGGTGCGCCTTTTTGACCGTGGGCCTTTAAAGCCCAAATTCGGTGGATCGTTGGATTTCAATCGTAAGGTCCATATGAGTGTATGCAATCGGACCATCCGGTTCATTTTTCCATCTTGACCGTAGAAATCAAATCTAACGGTGCTGTGTCATCGCATCTAAAAGGGGTGACGTGTATCCTTTTATTTGATCGTTGGATTCCAATCCAACGTCCAGATTTGAAAGTAGATCTCGAGATTCCTTTGGGCCCCGTTTAAATCTCGATCGACCGATTGAGATCGCACGGCCCATATTTTAAGGTACCGATTCAAATCTTTTAATCTCTCTATTTATCACAGCCGCCCATTTCCAATCGGACGGCTGATATTCTTTTGAGCCTTTATGAAGCGCGCGCGGCTGAGAATGACAAAGGGACCCACATGTCAGATGTTGCCTCCCTTCTTCCTTATCTCTGCGCGCAGCCATTTCTGAGAGCAGAGGAGAAGATTATCCCAAGATTATGCAACTAACTTTTGGGATAATTAGCCCTAAATGGACACCTCATCAACTCTAGACTCTTCTCCTGTGCCCTGTAGCTCAACATCCATATATAAACCCTAGCTTTTTGCTGTTGCCATTGTTGACCGAAGAAGCTCATCCTCCATTGTTGCCCAGTGGAGTTCTTGCTCTTGACCCTTTTGCTTATCCATC
Organism: Ampelocalamus luodianensis; assembly: GCA_036346255.1. Classification (NCBI taxonomy): domain Eukaryota; kingdom Viridiplantae; phylum Streptophyta; class Magnoliopsida; order Poales; family Poaceae; genus Ampelocalamus; species Ampelocalamus luodianensis. The sequence goes on along the minus strand of CM070628.1, from coordinate 32,122,563 downwards.
CTAAACTCTGGTTCCACCTTGCAATAAAGATTGGTTATCTTTTGTAGGTTAAATCCAGAGTTTATTTCTCTGTCAATCCACTTCGGGTTTCAAATTCTGTGGTGTCTTTCCTCTACTGGTAAGCTAAAACCCTAATTTTCGATATCTTGAGCATCTTAAGAACCTTAGAAGCTGCTGTGAATCATTCTTTTGAGCATCAGTAGCTTTAACTTGCTCTAAACTGAAAAGTTGATGTTATAACTTTTCGGTTTTCCATGTCATTTTCAAGACCTAGGGTTTCTCCTGTCAACTTGTTATCCTAATTAGGTTTAGACCAGACCCTAGTAGCATAACAAGTTATTCTTTTAATCCTTGTTATCATCTATTTAGGTTGATAACAGAAATTTGTCTCTGTTCTCTTTTGTCGGCTCAACCGACAAAATAGGTTTTACTTTAGCTTTTGAAATCTAATCGATTAGGGTTAGCTTAAGGTTAGCTTGGGATATTAATTGCCCTAAAAGATCATGCTAAGTTTCATTTATGAACTTTTGCATGTTCTATTTTCCTTTTCAAAAGCGCAATCATCTGTTTTGACTCTTTTAAAATCGAAAAGCGGAACTTTGCACTAAACCCTAGTTTACGTCTTTTGAAAAGCAGTAAGTTATAATATGGGTTAGTATTACTATTAGGGTAGATATAACTTAAGCATACTGCTAATCATGCTTTTCCAGATTGATCATGCATATTTCTTCCATTTTGGACTTATTGTCAGTTTTGGTATTTATTGGGTCTTATTGCTTCTTATAGAATCTGGTTCATCTGAAGTTTTTGAATCTGTCTCTGAGCAACCCGAACCTGACACAGAGGTTTATTATTATCAAGGCAAGCATCCTCTCTGCACCATATTGATCCCAAATTTTATACATTAGATTTTCTAAATCCAGTGACAACTGTGCATGCTATGTTTCGGAAAATAGAAAATATGATCTGTTAGTAGTTAGTTATGACCTAACATGATGGATTACCTCAATTGTCACCATACACTCAACCTTAGCATAGTACTGTATATTATAACCTATATCTTGATTTTAGCTTAGACTGTGATCTAGAGATTTTAGAGTTTGACAAGCATATCTTGTCAAACATAGAATCTAATTGAACTCTTGTTATTTTAAACTCTTTGTCCAATTTCTTTAAATCAGACTTGTATTTGAAATTTAAAGCGATCTGGACAAGAGGAAGCTAGTGAAGGTGCTTTTGTGCACGAGATTGGGTTTTGTGGTGGACTTGTCAGGGTTAATTAAGGACCGAACTCGACTATTCAATTCAAGTCCCCACGTACTTCCACATGCGATGTATGGCGCTGTTTGGTTAAGTAAAATGTTAAGACTATTGGGTTGGAAGCAGGAGAGTAAGAATATGTGTATTGCCCTTGTATGGCATAGATGCTTTGGTCGATGACTGCGTTGTATGCCATGTGAGCTTGTATGTCGAGATCGGATGTTCTTAGAAGGGTGAGGCGTATATGTGCTCCGTACCATATCGCTACCTTAATGGTGCCGATTGCATCCTAATATGGGTAGTGAGCCATTCGCATTTAATTGTTTGGATCGGCATTCGGCGCAACATGTGTGCCTCGGTTAGCGGATGCTATCGATCGTTGTTTAAGCGAGATCGGTTCACACATGGGGTCCAACTCAATAGTGTTAGCTTGTTGAAAAATACCAAATCTTAGTTTCCCGGTCGGCATACCAAAGGAAGTATGTCATCATTCGGAGGCATCCAGAAGGCAACGGGCTAGCTAAGTCATGTGGGTAAAGATGTACACCCGCAGGTATAAAGCTGCTCGAATAGCGTGTCCACGGTCATGGGCGATAACTTGAATTGATGTCACTGTATAGAAGTTTTGATTTTCAAAATCTGGTTTGGTTTTTAGGTGTGCATGAGGGATTCATGCCTGCATCTTCCTCACAATTATGCCATTTACTACTTTGTTCGGTCCAAATTTGATTTATTAATTGCTTTATCAAAATTTAGTCTTCGTAGGTTAAGATGTCTGCTTTATGCAAAACTTAACCATTTTACCTTCTGTTGTAACCTTATGCATATATAAATTCTACTCCTTTGGGTAGGCTCTACTCAACACTTTCTTTTATTAGTTTGTGTAAGACTTGCTTTGAGTACCTTCCGTACTCAGGTGCTATCACCTATTGTTGCAGTGAGGACGGTTTTCTTTATGAAGCACCGTTAGCGCCGATCAGGGTGACGCTAACGAGTAACACTACTTCTTTCCTCCACACAATTGCCTGCAGGTGGATGAGGCCATTGGTGGACTCTAATATTTTGTTTTTGCTTCCGCTGTTAAACTTTTGAAGTGACCAATTCACTTAATATTGTAGTATTAACCCGAATGATGTAAACTTATGTTTAAATATGCAGATGTATGACTTGTATGTGTATGATGCAATGTTGTTGAAGGATATATATATATGCAATGGTCGTTGATCCTGGGAACCATTGTGAGAGATATATATATATATATCCGGGGATCCTGTTTATTGGAATTGTTACTTGTTAAATTTATATCTTTAGCATGATCTTTAATTAAGGGCGATGCATTTCTTCCGTTAATAATTGTGCTACGAGATGAATTTAATTAAGTACATTTCCAATAATCCGGGGCGCCCACACAACCGTGCGTAGCGCACGGGGTTAACGGGCTAGGCCCACCCTTCAGTCGCTCCGCGCGTTATCCACCCGGGTTTCTGTGCGCGACCCCACACGTCAGTGACAGCTAAAGGCGGCTAAGACAGTCATTTAGTGCTAATGACGGGCGCTTATCGTCTAATGACGTGCTACAGTGTCGGTCGGGGTACGGCACAGCAAAATTGCTCCCGCGCGGTTGCACGGCAGTTCACCGACGATTTCGGCCACGGCGGTGCCGGCCAAGGGCTGGGATGGATGCGCAATAGCATTGTGCTCCAAATGAGAGTGGTCTCGACAGTTGAGTCGGCCGGTACCGGCGGCTAGCCGGAGAGGAACGGCAGCGGTTCATACGGCAAAAGTGAAAACAGCAAGAAGGAGCTCCGCAGCTCAAACAAGCAAGTGCATGAGATCCTAGGGACTAACTAGGAGCTACCTGAAGCTAGGAGAGGGCTTGAGGAAGCTTGAAGCAGCTGGAGGCTTGTCGGTGCCGGAGAAGACGAAGGCGACGACACGGCTTCACGTGGAGCAGGCGGCTGGAGCAAAATGGTGACAAAAGAATGGTCGGAGTAGCTTAAGGATCATCTGAGGATGCTATACAAGCGAGTAATCGGCAAAATACTCACCAAATCAAAGTGGGAGATGAACGGGTGTCCTTAGGCCGAAAATGATCAAATCTTCAAATTGTACTAAGCCTGTCGTGCATTGCTGAAACAAGGTGAGGGGTTTTGATCAGTGAACTAAAGCATACAAGGTGACGCGGTGGTTTGAGGATAATACCTCTTGACAACGAAGAAAGCTTGAAGATGTCCGCGGGTGCGCGCTCTAGAGCCGCCGAGAGCACGATCACGGTCCAGGAGCTACAAGCAAAGATAGGAACTGAGATGAGCAAAAATGGAAACGACATGGAAGGTGGAAGAGGAGGAACCATGCGGAGGAAGCTCACCGAAGTAGAGGCGAGAACGAGCTTCCTTCCCACGGTAGAAAAGAGGAAAAGTGAGCAGCATTTAGGGTTCGGAGGTGTCTTAAGCACGGAAAGTGACGGAGTGGGGCGGCGTGAAGAGAGGAAGCTCGGGAGTGGCCAGCGGACGCGGTCGATTGATGGCGTCGACGGAGGTGCTCGTAGGCGTCGCGGCGCGTGTGCGCGGATGCCCGAGGCACCGCGGGAGGTCAGGGACGGAGCTGACAGGTGGGCCTGGGTGGTCAGCGATACAAGGCGATGCGCGTATGTAAGCTAAGTGGATTAGCGCACGCCATTGGATCTCGAGTGGACGGCTTGGATTAGAAAGAAAGGCGCTCGGGCCGTGGCGAAGGGGTACGCGATCTGGGGCGTCGGTTTTCCATCGGATGGCTCTCATGCGGTGCAATTAGGCGGTTGGCTTGAGTCCGGTCGCCGAGTCGGACTCGAGTCAGAGGAACGATGCTAAGCCGATTGGGGTTGAGTTTGACTGAGAATTAAATTAGATTCACTACTTTGACAGAGCTTTATAAATAGAAATAAATTTCATAAAATCCTCAAATAATTTGTGGGGGTTCCTGGGAAGACATAGTTCCCATAAAAATTATAAAACCCTACTGTTCATAATATATTTTGTGATATTTAAATTCAAACTTAATGTATGTCTTTTAAGTTGGTTTGAATTTTCATTAGGTTCAACCTAGTTCCAAAAATTTTGGAAAATTTATATTTATTCATGAAAACTAATGTAGTATTTAATTAAATTGGTTCTAGATGATGATCGCAACTTTTTATCACTGATTTGAATTGAAATGTGAATTTTGATGTGTGTGTTCACCTCAAATTAGATTTTCCAAGTACAATATATTAAGGAAATGTTTGAAATCAATAATGCATGCTAATGAAATACATATTAATCCATTTTAATTGTTGGGGCTGTGACAAACCTCCCCCCTTACAAAAGATCTCGACCCGAGATCTGGGTGGAGAAGAATTAGAAAGTTTTCATTAGAAGTTATAATTTATGTTGTCTTGATTTCCTTCAAAGATAGTGTTGACAGGTTATAATTTACATTAATATGTTTTACCTTTCCTTTCTTGATACGAAGGCACTTCATGTAGAGAAGAGTTCTGGATATGCCGCTCGCATCCGGTCTTCACGTTCCCAAGTTGCTTCATCTTCCGTGTGGTTGCTCCATTGGACCTTGACGAACTTGATGTCACGATTCCTCGTCTTGCGCTCGGTTTCTTCGAGGATACGAATCGGGCTCTCTCGATAAGATAGGTCGGGTTGCAAGTCGAGTTCGTCCAACTCGGTTGCTTCCGTTGGGACTCGAAGACATTTCTTGAGTTGGGAGACATGGAAGACGTTATGCACGTCTGAAAGTGATGGTGGCAACTCCAATTGGTAGGCCACCGATTCCAACTTAGCTAGAATACGGAAAGGTCCAATATAGAGAGGTGCTAATTTACCTTTAATTTGGAAGCGACGAACTCCTTTCATAGGAGAGACTTTAAGATATACATGATCGTCCACTTCGAAACTCAACTCGCGACGACGACGGTCGACATATGACTTCTGTCGTGATTGAGCCGTCCTAAGTCGTTCACGAATGACACGAACTTGTTCTTCGGCATCTTCCACCAAGGTTGGGCCATAGAATGGCCTCTCCCCGGCTTCGGACCAGTTCAAGGGTGTTCTACAAGCTCTCCCATACAATGCTTCGAAGGGTGACATTTGAATGCTTGATTGGAAACTATTGTTGTAGGAGAACTCCGCAAACGGTAAACATCTTTCCCAACTATCACTGTAGGATAACACGCAAGCCCGGAGAAGGTCTTCCAAAACTTGGTTTACCCTCTCAGTTTGTCCATCCGTTTGCGGGTGACAAGCGGAGCTAAAGGATAGGTTGGTCCCCATTGCTTGATGCAAGCAGTTCCAGAAATGAGAGGTGAATTGGGGACCTCTGTCTGAAACAATCACTTTGGGTACCCCGTGGAGACAAACAATTCTTGAAATATAAAGTTTTGCTAGTTTGGCCTCGGTGTAAGTGGTCTTGACAGGAATAAAATGGGCAACCTTGGTTAAACGATCCACAATCACCCATATAGAATCAAATCCAATTTTAGTTCTAGGAAGGCCGGTGATGAAATCCATGCCAACTTCTTCCCATTTCCAGCGGGAATGGGCGGGGATCTAGAGTACCGGTGGCTTCAAATGCTCGCCTTAACTCTTTGACATAGATCACACTCGACCACATCGTACAACGTGCCGCTTCATTCGGCTCCACCACAGTTTCTTTTTCAAATCTTGATACATTTTCGTACTCCCGGGGTGGATAGAGAATTTTGAGTTATGAGCCTCCTTGAGAATCAATTCTCTCAAGTGGCGATCAAATGGTACCACCATACGGTTTCCAAACCATAGAGTACCTTGTGCATCTTGCTTAAAACATTTAGCCTTGCCTTGTTTCATTAGTTCTAAAATTTGAGCCACTTCTAAATCAGTTTCTGGGCTTCCCTAATTTGGTCCTCAAGTGTGCAAGTCTGCGAGGGCTGCAAGCGAACCTTCTTCAACTATCTCCAAGTGTAGGCCTTGCAATGCAGCACATAAGCCCGCAGAAAAAGGAGTTACCGACAAACAGTTGCATCGAGATTTTCTGCTCAATGCGTCGGCCACGACATTAGCCTTCCCTGGATGGTAATGGAGTCCCATATCATAATCTTTAATCAACTCAAGCCATCTTCTTTGTCTCAAGTTCAGGTCGGCTTGGGTGAAAATATATTTAAGGCTTTTATGGTGGTGTAGATCTCGCAACGATTCGGTGAGGTAATGTCGCCAAATCTTCAAGGCATGAACTACAGTCGCGAGCTCTAGGTCGTGTGTGGGATAATTGGCCTCATGGGGCCTCAATTGCCTCGATGCATAGGCCACCACTTGGCCCTCCTGCATGAGCACACAACCGAGCCCGTGGCGAGATGCATCACAGTAGATATCAAAGATCTTGTGAATGTCTGGCAGAACAAGCACGGGAGCTTCTGTCAGGCATTCTTTCAGGGTTTGGAAGCTTTGCTCGCATTCTGCTGTCCACTCAAATTTCTTTTCTTTCTTTAGAAGTTGGGTCATAGGCTTTGCAATTTTCGAGAAATTCTTGATGAACCTACGGTAGTATCCCGCAAGTCCAAGAAAACTACGAATGTCAGTGACGCTCTTGGGTTGCTTCCACTCAAGGACATCTTGCACCTTACTAGGATCAACAGTGACACCGCCCTTAGATAGGATATGACCCAAGAAACTAACCTCTCGGAGCCAAAACTCACATTTGCTGAATTTGGCATACAGCTGATGGTGGCGAAGCTTTTCTAACACCAGTCTCAAATGTTGCTCGTGCTCAAGATCAGACTTAGAGTAGATAAGGATATCATCAATGAAAACCACTACAAACCGATCCAAGTATTCCATGAACACCGAATTCATGAGGTTCATGAAATAGGCTGGGGCATTGGTCAAACCAAAGGACATGACTGTGTACTCATACAAACCGTAACGAGTAGAGAAGGCGGTCTTCGGAATGTCCTCGGTTCTAACTTTAATCTGATTGTAGCCTAACCTCAAGTCAATTTTGGAGAACACCAGAGCTCCACTAAGCTGGTCAAATAGGTCATCGATCCGCGGGAGCGGATACTTGTTCTTGATGGTGACCTCATTCAACGGACGGTAGTCAACACACATCCGTAGACTCTTGTCTTTCTTCTTGACAAAGAGGGTCGAGCATCCCCAAGGCGAGGAGCTAGGCCTGATGAAACCTTTGTCTTGCAACTCCTTAAGTTGTTCTTTCAATTCTGCTAGCTCATTGGGCGCATCCGTCTGACCTTTTGAGATGGGCGCGATCAGGGTGCAAGCTCAATGACAAACTCTACCTCTCGGTCGGGGCATTCTGGAAGTTCCTCGGGAACACATCAGGATACTCACTCACTATTGGTACCTCCTCTAGCGAGAGAGGTACTCGCCTCTAAAGCATATAGGTGAGAACTACCCACTAAAGGTGCAAAGACGACCTGGATGCCGTCCTTGCTAGTCACTGAAATAGACCGCTGGGCACAATCAATCTTCCCCTGATTCTTAGATAACCAATCCATCCCTAAGATAACATCAATGCCCACTGAACTTATCACTATTAAGTTTGCTGAAAAGTTAACATTTTGTATTTCAATTTTTACGTCCCTGCAGACTTGATCGGTGTAGAAAACCGACCCTAGGGACCGAATATGATAAGGCGGGTGAAGTGTATGTATCTTGAATTGGTTAAGTGCAGCATACTCGTTTTTAATAAAAGAATGAAATGCTCCAGAATCAAATAAAACCGATGCAGGACATGAATTAACAAGTAGTGTACCTAGCACGACGTCGGTGCGTCGGTCGCCTCCTCCTCTGAGAGACGTGGTTGACGCGACCACGTGCATGCCGGGTGGAGTAGGTGCTGCTCTCGTGGTGGTGGCGGTGGCCTCATTGGGTAGTGGGTGGTGGTGCTAGAGCGAGCACGCCCAGGCATCCTCGCCGCTTGGCGAGGCATCTGCGGCATAGTGGCCTCACGCCACGATGGGAAACAAGTAACGCCGGGCTTGTATGCCCCGCCGATCGTGGTCTCGCCCCTTGTCTGCCGCTGAGCTGCCGGTGGAGAAGGTCGTGGAGGTGCCACAGAGACCTCGATAGTGTCGAAGGCCGGGGCACGAGGTGCCCGAGGTAATCCCGGCGCGACCAGAAAATCGCAACTTCGCCACGCCGTCTGTAAAGCCTTCCTCCTCTTCCTCGACTCATCCATCGTCATGCTCTCATGCTCCACCACTATCGCCTTGTTGACGGATCCGGAAACTCCTGAAATCATGTGCAGCTAAAAGAAGCCGCAACTCCTCGGACAGCCCATGGAAGAACCTGTTCCGGCGACGAGCGTCTGTCGAGACGTCGTCCGGAGCATACCTGGCCAAGTAATTGAAATCATGCAGGTACTCCGTGACGGTCCTCCGTCCCTGTCTCAAGGCAAGGAACTGCTGCTGCTTGATAAGCAGCACTCCCTCCGGTATATGAGCCTCTCGGAACGCGTCCCTGAACTCGTCCCAAGTCGGGACGTGGCCAGCGGGCTGCATGGCAGAATAACTATCCCACCATGCGCTCGCCGCACCCGCCAACTGATAGCTGGCAAACAAGACTCTCTCAACTCCGGTACACTGCGCAATGTTCAGCTTCTTCTCTATGTTGTGCAGCCAGTCCTCTGCCTCCATCGGGTCCTTGCCGCCCGCAAATGTCGGAGGGTTGGTCCGCTGAAACTCAGCGAGACCTCCGGGACGCTTCGGTGTGGGCAGCTCCTCCCGCCGAACGGAGTCGGGCGGTGTTACGGTACGATCGCCTCAAGCATCCGGGTCTGGTCCATCCGGTTGCGCTCAATCATCATCATAAACTCGACCATGGATGGCGGCGGAGGGAGCACCTCCTCAGGCGGTCCGCCCTGCTGGGGCGGCGGCTGAGAGGGCTCGCCATGCTCAGACGGCTGCTGGGACGACTGCCCCTGATCGTAGAAATTGCTCAAGGGTGCTAGACGGGGTGCCCTAGATGGGGAGCCTCTGCCGCGCAGGGCTCCGGATCGCGTAGTCGGTCCTGTCATCCTGTATTGGACAAGGATGGTTAGTAAATAAGATAAAAGCCATTACTTGGCTATACATGCACAATCAATATCAAAGAGTAGGAAAATTGTAACGTCAAATGGAACACCAAGCATTAATCAACATAAAACCAAATCGATACAACCCCATACATAACCGCCCGCAGGCTTAAGGTTACAACTGAAATAGTAGTGTTTGCAAATAAAACATAACCGTTCAACATCTACTACTCTATTACATAAACCTAAGGATACAAGCTCAAACATAGAGCTCACGCCTAATGACCTAGATATTATTCCGGTCAAAGTTCACCGGAAAGTCATCGAAGCGAGTGGTATCCGTGGGATCTGTGTCTTCGGGTCTCTGGGTTGGTGAGGCGTAAGGGGATCTCACGCCGATGATATGGCCTCCTACTTCAGGAAGACGATAGTCTGGCGGCGCAGAAATGTACGGTGAAACCTCATTAGCGCCATACAGCACATCCGGACGAATGAGCCTCATGTCATGCATAAGCTGCAAATGCTCCTGAGCTATAATGAGACGACGACGCGTCTCCCATAACTCATGCACTATGCAGCGATGCATTTGGTCCATTACGTGAACCAATCTCGCCAACTGCCTGACTTGGGGGTCCTCCCCAAACTGGATCCTAGCAAATGAGCTCACGTCCGTAGCGCGTGCGCGCATCGGAAAGTGATCATATGGGGGTTGGGCTAACTCTGTCAGGTCGTAGCGAAGACGACTCATGGCCACCAAAGCCACTTCTTGTAACGCCATGGCCTCAGAAGTACCACGCGCCTGGAAGCGGTAAGGTATGCTCCCCGTGACTTGTCTAGCAACGATATCTATCACTGCCATAAATTCCTCCATTCCTGGTCCTCGATCACGGCGGTAGATGGAATAAGTGGGCTGATATGTGAAGTTCGCCCTCCACATCATGTCTCGCAGCAATGCCGGGTATCCATCCACTCCTTCAGCTTGAGTTTCCCGGACAAGGTACTGAGGGTTCATCTAAAGGCAAGAAGGCAAGGTAAGTTAGTTTCATAAACCAAAACAGGATCAGGAGAGAAAAGATACTAAGATGGATAAGGAATAAAAGATATTCTTAACTTAAACTTTCTGAAAATACTTTGATAATTTGAAAAATAATTTGACCAAGGTACTTACTAACTTAATGCCAGTGCTACCTCTAACCTACAGTCAGTATGGCTCTGATACCAACGCTGTGGGGTCCCCGGTAATTATCTCCTTAAGACCGAGATTAGACAAGGTCTTAGAGACATAATTACAGGTCTCCGGTAAATGAATTCCAATTTAACTCTATCCAAGTGAGAGGCTTAGCTGAATACTAGAGCCTCAACGATCATGCGCGCTGCTCCTTTGCGAGCGCTACATGATTGTCGATTCTCTTTCGATTCGAAGCACTACACTTAGTGATTTAAATGGGGATCCATTAACAATGAGTATGACATATATTGGCTCCCAAGATCAACGACCAATATACTCATACCCTCATCCAACGTTGGTTACATCCATACAACGCATACAACAAGAGATAAAAAGACATATCGCATAATAGTCAAAGTCTCTGACTTATTACATACGTGATGACCGGCCAAATTCAAAGTAAAGTATCAAGTAGCAGTGAAGTAAATAAATAAAGCAAAAGACCAGAGTGGTATGCCCATCACCCATCGGCAACCGATCAAGTTAAATGGTAGCACACTACTCGTTAGTGTCACCCAAGTCAACACTAACGAGATCGTCATACTCATATTCTTCCTCACCCGAAAAAGCCAGCAAACATCTAGCTGAGTACAAGTGTACTCGCAAGTCTTACACAAATAAAAATAGTTATGCATAAGGGTCATTCAAAGGATGGCTCATATTGGTTTAGTTTTGCGAAAGAGACGCAACAATTAACATCCTACACATACTAGTTTTTCATGTGCCCATTTAAAATCAGATTTGAAGTAGAAGTAAAGCATATGGTAAAGCATTTCAGTAATAAACAATTTAATCATACAAGGACCAAAGTGGCAACCCACTTTGATGTACTAAACACATGAACATCCCGTTCATGACGAATACCAAGTTTAACCACAATTTTAATTGAAAGTCTAACAATAGTAACTCCCGAACTCAAGCGGTTGTCCATAACCGTGGACACGGCTATTCAAATAGATTGATACCCTGCAGGGGTGTACTACTTTACCCACACGACTTGATTAGCCCGTAAGCCTCCAGATGCCTCCGAATATAGCACACTTCCTATGGTGTGTCGGCCGGGTAAATCAAGATATGGTCATTTTTAGCAAGAAGATCCCATTGGGCTAAGTCCCCCTTGTGACATGGTTCCTTGCCTAGTACAAGCATCTGATAGCACTTGCTAGGGGGCTCACAAGTTATATTGGAAATACCGATGCAATCAAAACAAAAAGAATTGGCGCTCTCTTGCACACTATAAAGGATTACATCAGCTCCTAAGGAACATAGGATTTCAAGGTCGCTATGCCCCTTACACCACCAAGGACTTAACACAATAAAACCCTCCCCCTACTTAACCATACGGCTCCCAACCCACGTGTGGCAGCACGAGTGTACTTGAATTAACGACGTTACCAAGGCTCGGTCCTCAATTGTCCAAACAAGTCCTTCCACTTACCCAATGCTCGTGCACAAAGCACCATCACTAACCAACACTTGTCCAGACCAAAAGCTCATTTAAAAATGACAAAATTTAACTCATAAAACAGCTACAAAGATCTGAAGTATAAATCATAAAATGAGAGTTGTGTTTATCCAAAAACCGCGGGTTATTCCCGACGATCGAACTCCGTGTCTAGACTTGCATGGCTAAGCAATTCTATAACCCATAATTCACACATCCTATCTTAAGCATATAGGAGTTGGCATAATTCAAGATTAACCTCAAGCATAGGACATAACTAAACTACACATCACAAAAATATTTACATAATCAAAATAGCATGCAAGCAATTATCATTGCACTAACTTAACCAAAAGCGGGATCAAATATGATGCAAAAGAAAGTTCAAATGGTGCTTGCCTTGCTGGTACAGTAGCTGCTCGCTCTCGTAGCGTAAGTGTCGATATCAATATGCTGGGATCTATATAATTATAACATCAAATAAATATCGAGAAAACAACTCAAAAACCAAAATGCTAAAAAATGCATGATTTTTCTACAGTAGTTAGGTCATGATTTTAGATGGATTTAGGTAAAAGAATTATTCCATTTGGAGTTATGAATTGAAAGTTATGCTATTTTGAATTTCAGGTTTCAATATGCCTTTACTTAAGCAACTTAATTATGGAGTGAAATTTTGTGGAGCAGTGGTGATTACAAGGGTTACATGAATAAATGGGCAATATTATCACAAGTTCAAAACAGTTGAGTTCGCTCCAATTGGAGTTTTTATGATTTAGTTATGTATTTTCAAAGTTATCAGCCTTTTATAGTATAACAATAATGGAATTAAATATTACAAAATAGTTTCTGTGATAGAGGTAACATGGAGACCATTTTTAGAATTAAGTTCACCGAAAATGAAAATTATCAAAAGTGGTCTCACTGTTTTTGGAGTTTCCAATAATTACTTATGCATTTTTGAAGCTATCAGTCCTTTTCCTTTTGCAACAATAATGGTTTTAATGGATTAATCTCCAATTAATACTCTCTGCTACAGAGACATGTTTGAAACAAATTTTAATATAAAGTTTACTAAAAGTGAAAATTTCCAGAAGTGGTTTTATGTGATTTGGAGTTAAAATCAATTAGTTATGTATTTTATAAGTTATTCATATTTAAGAGTATGCAAATAAACCCATTTCAAATTTTGTAAAGTGTTTAATCCTTTTCATACCGAGCGCACGCTAGCCACAAAGGTGACTCATGCGCCTGGTGCCGTGACGTTTTCTATTTAACTCAGATTTTAAAATCCAAATACGGTGGGGTCCGCTATCGATCGCTGGTCTACGGACCAGTCCACGCACAACGTGCGTAGCGCACGGGTTAACGGGCTAGCCCACCCTTCGCCGCTCCGCGTTATCCACTCGGGTTTCTGTGCGCGACCCCACACGTCAGTGACTGCTAAAGGCGGCTAAGACAATCATTTACTGCTAATGATGGGCGCTTATCGTCTAATGACGTGCTACAGTGTCGGTCGGGGTACGACACGGCAAAATTGCACCCGCGGTTGCACGGTAGTTCGGCCGACGATTTCGCCGCGCGTGCCGGCCAAAGGCTGGGATGGATGCGCAATAGCATTGTGCTCCAAATGAGAGTGGTCTCGGCAATGAGTCGGCCCGATCGCGGCTAGCCGGAGAGGAACGGCGGCGGTTCATATGGCAAAAGTGAAAACAGCAAGAAGGACCTCCGCAGCTCAAACAAGCAAGTGCCTGAGATCCTAGGGACTAACTAGGAGCTACCTGAAGCTAGGAGAGGGCTTGAGGAAGCTTGAAGCGGTGGAGGCTTGTCGGTCTTGAGAAGAGGCGAAGCACGACACGGCTTCACGTGGAGCGGCTACTGGAGCAAAATGGTGACAAAAGAATGGTCGAGTAGCTTAAGGATCATCCGAGGATGCTATACAAGCAGTAATCGGCAAAATACTCACCAAATCAAAGTGGGAGATGAGCGGGTGTCCTTAGGCCGAAAATGATCAAATCTTCAAATTGTACTAAGCCCGTCGTGCATTCTTTGAAACAAGGTGAGGGGTTTTGATCGATGAACTAAAGCATACAAGGTGACGCGGTGGTTTGAGGATAATACCTCTTGACAACGAAGAAAGCTTGAAGATGTCGCGGTGCGCGCTCTAGAGCGAGAGAGCACGATCACGGTCCAGAGCTACAAGCAAAGATAGGAACCGAGATGGCGAAAATGGAAACGACATGGAAGGTGGAAGAGGGAGGAACCATGCAGAGGAAGCTCACGGAGTAGAGACCGAGAACGAGCTTCCTTCCTCGGCAAAAAGAGGAGAAGTGAGCAGCATTTAGGGTTCGGAGGTGTCTTAAGCACGGGAAAGTGACGGAGTGGAGGCGGCGTGAAGAGAGGAAGCTCAGGAGTGGCCAACGGACGCGGTCGATTGACGGCGTCGACGGAGGTGCTCAGGGCGTCGCGGCCGCGTGGCACGGGATGCCTGAGGGCACCAGCGGGAGGTCAGGGATGGAGCTGACAGGTGGGCCTGGGCGGTCAGCGATACAAGGCGGCGCGCGTATGTAAGCTAAGTGGATTAGCGCACGCCGTTGGATCTCGAGCGGACGGCTTGGATTAGAGAGAAAGGCGCTCGGGCCGTGGCGGGTACGATCCGGGCGTCGGTTTTCCATCGGATGGCTCTCATGCGGTGCAATTAGGCGGTTGGTTGAGTCCGCCACGAGTCGGACTCGAGTCCGAGGAACATGCTAGCCGATTGGGGTTGAGTTTGACTGAGAATTAAATTAGATTCACTACTTTGACCAGAGCTTTATAAATAGAAATAAATTTCATAAAATCCTCAAATAATTTGTGGGGGTTCCTGGGAAGACATAGTTCCCATAAAAATTATAAAACCCTACTGTTCATAATATATTTTGTGATATTTAAATTCAAACTTAATGTATGTGTTTTAAGTTGGTTTGAATTTTCATTAGGTTCAACCTAGTTCCAAAAATTTTGGAAAATTTATATTTATTCATGAAAACTAATGTAGTATTTAATTAAATTGGTTCCAGATGATGATCACAACTTTTCATCACTGATTTGAATTGAAAGGTGAATTTTGATGTGTATGTTCACCTCAAATTAGATTTTCCAAGTACAATATATTAAGGAAATGTTTGAAATCAATAATGCATGCTAATGAAATACATATTAATCCATTTTAATTGTTGGAGCTGTGACAGGACGCCCATCCTCTGACTTTGCAGATGTAAATACGGTACTATAGTATCGTGACATTGCTTCGCATCCATCAGATCAAAAGCAAAGGCTAAGATCAGGATTCATCGTAGCAAGCATGTAGCAACACCGTAGCAAAGAGATGCATAAAAATAATGTAGCCATGGTACTGTATGAAACACTGTAGTAATACTGTAACAGTGGATCCAAGCCATTCTTCCCGAATCGGATAGCTTAGATCTTCGCAATGTCACGGCACTGTGCTCCTCTGGCATTGCCAATGCAATGGCAAAGGATGCGAATCGTAAATACAGGGGAGGTGCCTTACATTAAGCTTAAACACTATATATAACAACTGTCTACTGGCATATTGGGAATTTAGCAGACAACTAATTGTTGACACTCATTTTACTACGGAATTTATTTCCCAATCCCCTGCATATTTGTTGAGAAACTAGTCTCCGCACTTGGCTAGCCAACGTTTACCATAGGCACGATAATTGGTACACCAGATGTCCAAAGTTATTTTTATTGTTATTAAATTGTGGTCATAACTAGGATAAGTTAGATTATTTCCTATAGTTTCCATAAGTGGTATGGTTTGCGACTTTTTGTGTTGTAGAAAAATAGATACAAAATTGTTAAGCCTGTTGTCCAGTAACACAACAGAATGACCTTTAGGATTGAAATCAAGGGATTTGACGGCTTAATTGCAAAATTTGCGTAACTAGGAAAATATGAAAAAAAATGTGTAGATTCCGGAATACATATGGTTTACTGTGTTTTGATTACAGAATTTAATGTTATGGCGGTTTAATCACCGGGACAGGGGATGAACTGTCCAGTGAAGGAGGGATTGATTAGGTCAAGTTGCATGTAGGAGTAATGCCAATTTATTTTACGCTTTTGTACTATTGTCACATGTTTTCAGGTTAGTATTTGCTTTGTCCAGATGGTGTTGCTTTGGGTTTGGTGCCATTTTCGCATCGTTTCATTTTTTCTTAGTTAAAAGGCAAGTGTATGGTAGAACGGTAGACGAGTGTTTGTTCTTGCCGATTGATTATTATAATTTTCTCACCATGCTATATTTATGATTATTCTTGTGCTCTACGATGTTATATGATTTTGATGAATAAAACATATTGATAGTTACATGGTAATGATGGAATATGATAAATGATGATTGTAGGACCTTGGGCTTTGAATACTCGAAATCCTTGTATGTGTACCATACTAGTCCGATAATCAGTGGCTAGTACATACATCCACAACATCGATAATCACATCCATACACAATATGCATATAACATGAAACATATAGGACTTAAACTTAAGCATTATACAACAAGTTGATATTACAAGGGCCGACCGCCCAAATTAAACTACAAGTTTTAAAGAGTGAACAACAGAAGCAGGTAGGCAACCCATAAGAACTAGCCCTAGAAAAGACCCGTCACAGTACCCTTTGGTATCAGAGGCAAAGTAAGCATCATCAGGAACTGGTTCGGCCTCATACTATGAACAACAATTTAAGCAAGATTGAGTATATTTTGTACTCTGTAAGACTTGTAGTGTATCACAACATAATATAAATGCAAGGCTAAATAAGAATATGGCTCTACACTACAAGTTATTTTCAGCATGAAGCAAGTTTGATTTGCAATATCGAAAAGTAATAATTTGCACCAAAAATTTTAAAGATAGATTGATATATAATGAAATAACAAATATGTAACTTTAACAATTGTAAATCACAACCCTCCTCATTTGCGATCATCGATTCATTCTCAGTTGTAGACATGGCACACATGACAACAACAAAACCATCCCATCATTTTCCAACAGGACCATTTTTGGAAAAGTGGAGACTATACCCGATGAAACTACACTAATCATGCTCATGACCGCGAGCACGGCTATTTAAATAGATTTATACTCTGCAGAGGTGTACAACTTTACCGACATGATACAAGCTCTCTAGTTTGTTTGGTATCCGTCGACACCACCGCGCAACATGTTAGTATGCAGTCTAGAGTTCGTAAAGCCTTTACATCACCTAGTCCTAACATTGCACTAGCCTAGCGAATGATAAACCCTCACTTCACCGGGTTCCTCCCGTTTTAGTGAGGCATTCACCATTGTATCAGAAAGCTTTGTTCCTAACCTCTCGGTGAAGGGAGCCCTTTCGAGCAAACCTTCATGGATTGCCCATACTACTATGGTCTACCAACATGCAAGGCTAGTCCTAAACAACTTAATTAGCTAAGACTGCCCCAGTTTAGCACATGTGGTTGTACAGCTTAAGCTTAGGTTGGAAATACCGGCGTTCGGTCCTTAATCAACTCCTGCGAAGATCTCCCCCTATCTACATGTGAGATCACACCTCCCACATTTATCAGTTAGTAATAAAACTCACCCGCGTCAAACACTAGGTTTTCCATTTTCATTTTATACCAAACTAATAGAGGTAATCCCTCTAGTCCAACATTTGAAATTCTCCCAAATGCATACGCCAATTTTATCAAACATTCAAATCTAGTGATAACTATAGCACGGCTAAGCATCTATGCAATATTCGTAATCAAAATACCCAAATTGACATTACCTACTATCTACACCATGTCCTAAGAGCTATAACCGTAAGGATATAAACAGCACAAGGAGGATTCATGCACACAATAGGAATTTAACTATCGCTACCCATAAACATAGCAATTTTTAGACAAACATAGACGCATTCATAATAGATTTTGCAAACGAAATACAATAATAGAAATAGTGGGGTCAACATGATCAAAGGAGTGCTTTCCTTGCTTATGTTGTTCAGAGAGTGAGGGCGCTTGTTCCTCAAATGATTCATTCATGATTTCGATGTCTATTCGAAGGAACTGAGAATAAATCCAAAATAAAAAAAATAAATTAAACAGGAAGAAAATTCAAATATTTTTTGCATATTCAGCTAGAGCATGAATTTAGAAAAAAGGAATAATCCAATTTGGAGTTCATATGCAAGTTATTAGCATTTGAATTTTGCATAGTTTGAAAAATCTTTAAAATCAGAAAGTGATGATTTTGGTGGCGTATTTTTCTGAAATTACGCTTTCCAACAGAGAAGTTGTATTTCTTTTGAACCGAAAGTGGCCTTTTCCACTTTTTTACATTTTTCTGAAAATTGATTACTTACATGTGGGCCCTACATGTCAGTCTCTCAAGATTTTAAATCATGTATTTATTTAAGATAACAGTGGATGATCCCACATGTTATAGACTCATTAGTTATTAATTAAGTGAATAAGCTTAACTTAATTTTTAACCTGAATTAATCCTTGAGTGCGCAAGTTAATTAATCCTTAACTTAGTTTTTGTGAATGGAACAGAAGCAAAGCGAAAGATGATGCGCATAAGCTCTAGAGTGCTATTGTGAAGCTAACTTGTGGTAGTATGGGGACCAATGGTCACCAGAGCAGTAGTGACAACGCTTCCCGCAGCAGTGCCATGGGCAGCCATGGTGAACTCCATAATACACATGCCAATCTGCCAATCTACTAAGCCTATTAGTACTATGGGACTACTAGAAGCTCACCAAGGTGGTTAATGACGTTAGAGGATGGTCGGAGAGGTTGGAGCGGTGTCAGGCCGAGGCGGCGATGATGGCTTCACGGTGATAGGGATCCTTGGAGGAAATTGACTGAAATGGAGCATGCGAATAGCTTCAGGAGAGTACAAGAATGGGGTAAATGACCTTGATGAGGTCAGGGGCTCACTGAGTAGTGAGGAATGGCGGAAATGGCTACGGCAGCCAAGTCGAAGATGATGACTATGCTCAGTAAAGTATTGTATGAGTCATGCAATAGAATTAGGGGTTTCGCTTGTCAAGGAAATGGCGTAAGATGATGCGGTTGCATAGGGTTTAACCTCACCAGAGTAGTGAGAACACGGTGACTTGAATTGGGCATGTGCTGGAGATGAAGACGATTATTGTGCTTCAACATCATAGAGCTCCAGAGGCTACATTGAGCAAAGAAAGGGCATGAGAGAGGTGCAAGCTGAGTTGTGACGTGCTTGTCATGAGGAAGGATGCTCACTGGAAGTAATGGTGGTCAGGAGCTTGCTCATCGGCATCGAGAACAACACACTCGTTCTTAGCAATACAGAGAGCAGGAAGCTTAGAGTTTGCACGAGATGGAATGAGGGGCGAGCTGAGGAGATGATGATGCGACTAAGGGCTTAAGATGCCATGAAAAATGTGCGAGATGGGAAAAAGAAAATGGGAGCTCGCACTGGCTCTCCCGCCCACATGGGAAAAAGGTTATGAAAGAGGGGTGGTTGGCCACTATAGCAATAGGTGGGGCACATTGGAGTTGTTGGTGCGTCACTCTATTAAAAAAACTACAGGCGGCGGTTGCAAACCAGGGGCCAGAGGAGGCGACGCGGGGGTGGCATGTTGGAAGACGAAGCCTAACATGTGGGTCCATAGCATCAGCAAGAGAGGGAAGCAGGGCACGAGGCGGGCTAGCATGCTTGCGAAGGAGCTGGGCCTTCGGCCCAATGGAACAACGAGAAAGAAAATGAGTTTGAACATATTTTGAACAGGCTAACTGTTTGACAAATTTTTTTAATATACTAACTGAGCTCCAAAAATTACAAAATTTGTTTCAGAGGCTCCTAAGACTTTTTAGTTATTTTTGTAATGTTTCCAAAATTTATCTGTTCTGAATTTTTGTTGAAAATTCTTTTAAGGTCACTGTTTGTATGCAAATGCAATAATTGATTTTGGAAAATTTTCAAAAACATGCTCAATATATTTCCACAATTATTCTTAGTAAAATTATCCCATGTTTGAATATTACAATTATTGGGAAACATTGCATCACTTGCATTCAGATCATGAAAGAAGTGCATTTGAGCCACGTCGATGAGAAAGTAATATAACTAGTGCAAATTGCATGTCGGGACCCAGAATTACGATTCTGAAACCCTCTGTGTATACTGCACTACTCCTGGATCACACTAGTGCACACAGTGTTAACATAGGTAAATATCGATCCACACAAGCGATAAATAAAGTAAACGATTAGTTTGAATAACAAATAAGGGTTTTGACCTTTATGGTCGAGTTTACACTTATTAAGCCACGTAGGGCTAACAGAGAATAAAGCAGTATCGGAACGGAAATAACTCCAGCGTAGATCCCATCAATTCACCACGTGCAACCGATCGATCCGACCTTAACGATCGGCAACCTTCGCGAACTCCTCCTCGAAATCAGGCGTAGACTCCTTCTCTTCTGTAGGTTTGGGTGCAAATTTTACAACAAGTGTGAGTACACAACCGTACTCGCAAATCATACCACAGAATGCAATTTATAGATGCAGGCTTATTCCAAAAGAAAAGGCTTCTGTGGTTCTTTTGCATAAAAGCAACTTTGCAATTGAATACGAATAATAGATTGAAAGCATAATTCAAAACAAATAGACAATATTAATTGAACAGTTGTTTCCACAAAGACACACAGCTAAACAGATTATTTCACACAGCCATATGATTGTGGTCACACAGCTCCCATCCCAACACTTTATGAAAACTACCCCTCGTGTGAAATCCCCGAGCATGTCCATGACCGCGGACGTGGCTATTCGAATAGATTGTTTAACACTCTGCAGAGGTTGTACACTTTACCCACATATACAACTAGTGTAGCAAGCACTAATCGTAACAAAATAGTTCGGAAACTTCATCTGACACATTGACATTCCCGATGTGCTTTCCCGCTATACCAAGTCACATAGAATTAGTATAACACGCACCGCTGGACAAGGAAGCGGCGAACCGTCCTGTGATGCAACCACCAAGTAGTCACACCTCCACCCTGTCACACAGCCTAACCTATCCACCTGAACATCAATACCGAGAATCCATAACTTACTAAGTTAGGCCCGTCCCATACCAGGCATGTGGTCGTACAGTAAGGCTCAGTTCAATGGCGCACAAAGTTAAGTCCTTAATTGACCAAGGCAAGACTTCCATTTTCTAACTAGATCACAAAGATTATCAAACCCATGCACACAGCTTCCACCATATCACACAGCTTCCACTACTTGCCTCGGTCCAAATCCTTTCCCACCCAGTTGGTTTTAGTGCAACACATGCTATCACGAAGTAATAACATACAACACACAGTTTTACACAAAGTTCCATAGTCACTTAGTCACATTTAATATTTGCAACTTACATGAGATGTGAGACTCGTAGCATGGCTAAGCAATTTTACTCGCATCTAACCAACCCACGTTGGTGCTACAATAATACCAACTAATAAACCAATCTAGGGTGACAAGGAATTATGGCATACAAAGTCAAGGGGTGATAACAAATTTGGATAATAACTATGCCCAAATCATTTAAATACATAATTAAAATAGAATGCAATACTTTGAAATAAAGTAATTTGAAAACTAGGTTCAAGATGATCAAAGGTATGACTTGCCTTGGAAAAGTTCTATGCACTGGTCTTGATCTTGGGGTGCTCCTTCTTCACCAAAATTCCCCGACGAATCGACGTCTACTTGCAAACGAGACAAATAAACAAAACAAATAAATAACAGAGGCAAAACAAGCTCCAAAAATTAAATAAAAAATCTCAGATAAATAGAGCTTGAATTTAGATAAATTTAGAAATTTGAATGGGCTCAATCGGAGTTAGGATGCAAAAGTTATGGCCTCTTCAAGTTTTAAATCTAAAAAGAAACCCTAATTTGGATTTTCCAGAATTTCGAATTATTTCTCTGAAAAAATCGGATTATTGCGCAATGCTGACGTCAGCGAGGAATTTCGAAAATTAAAAGAAATAAAAGAATATTCTGATATGTAGGACCCACATGTCAGTGAGATGGCTCACTATGGACTAGGTCTACTGAGCCTCGGGTTTTGGGGCGGGGTGGACTGCCATGCGGCGCTGACGGGGATGCTGACGCGGTGCCATGCGAGATGACACGCAGGCGCGGCCGCTAAGGTGGCTGCCGACGTGGACGGCCATGTCAGCTTGGCAAGCGGCGGAGGCTCGGGGACCGAGGGTCCCGGCGAACGGCGGCGATTCACCGGCGGTGAGTGGTACTGGGAGGTAGAGGGTGCGACGGCGATCTTGCTGAGGTGCTCACTGGTGCTCGGGGGTGACAAGAGTGGCGGTGGCGAGCGATGAGCGGCGGAGGGGCTTCGGGCTCGACGGCGACGGTGCTGGAGAGGTCCTCCGGCGAAGGCGATGGTGGTTCGGGGATGCGGACGACGCGGCGATCCCGGAGATGGCCTCCACTGACGACGAGGTGGTCTGGAACGACGACGGTGGAGAAGAAGTCCTTCGGCCGCTGGAGATGAAGATGAAGGCGGCACCTAGGGCTTCTGGCGGCGCTGTGCTCGCGGCGGCTAGGGTTTTCAGGGGTGGCGAGGCTCGGGTTGCGGGATACGAGGGTCCTAGGGGCCTTAAATAGTCCCGGGAGGCGAGTCCGCGAAGAACACGGCGCGGCAGCGGCGATGGAAAAGGGAGAGTCCGAGTCGGGGATGATGAACAGTAACCCAAGGTGGGTCCCACACGTCAGCGACGGCGGCTCAGGCGCGGGCGCGTGTGAAACGGCGCGGCTGCGAAACGGACTCATGATCTGACCGTCCATCTAAGATCGAACGGTCCACAATCAAAGGAACGATCGGAACCTCCGGTTATATCGTGCGCATCCAGCCGTTCATCCTTGATCAAACGACGACGGGTGAACGAGGCATTCGGAGAGAGAGAGAGAGAAGGGCAGAGAGGCTGACAGGTGGGGTCCACCTGTCAGCGGAGGCAGGCGCGTGCACGGGCGATCTAGGCCACGCGCGGGAGTTGGGCCAACGGCAAACAGGACTGGGCCGAGGTTAGGGAATTCGGCCCGATTGATTTCTGAGATTTTAAATAGCTTTTCTATTTTCGAAAATACCAGAAATTCAAATAGGCAATAGAAAATAGCAAAGGAACTCAGAAAAATTCTAGAAAAATCTAGAAATTATATCTGAGCACATAGAACCCAAATAAAATAGTTTTGGCTAATATTCATGTTGGGATTATTCACATTAAATGTTTTTAATTGTAAAGTCCAATATTAAGCTTTTGAATTTAAATTCAAATAAATCCAAATGGTGACTTTTTCCCTACTAACTATTTAAAGGATTTTTAAACTCAGAAAATTGGGATGTTACAAACCTCCCCCCTTAAAGGAATCTCGACCCCGAGATTCAGGTTAGCTAGAGAAAAGGCTAGAAACTCGGCCAGCCTCTTCTTCACGCTCCCACGTTGCTTCTCCTCTCGGTGGTTGCTCCATGAACCTTGCAAAAATGAACAGTCTTGCTTCTGGTGTGGCGCTCTGCGACATCGAAAATCTTGACTGGTTGCTCTTTGTAGGTAAGATCCTCCTTTAAATCAATTGATTCCAACGGGGCTTGCTCTTCTGGCACACAAAGACACTTCTTCAATTGCGAGACATGAAAGACATCATGCACTCCTGCTAACGACTGCGGTAACTCTAACTGATAAGCAACTTCTCCACGGCGTTCCAAAAACTTGAACGGACCAACATACCTAGGGGCAAGCTTCCCTTTGGCATGAAACCCTTTGACACCTCTGAGCGGGGTAACTCGAAGATAGACGAAATCCTCGGGTTCAAAACTGAGGTCACGGCGACTATTATCGCATAGCTCTTCTGCCTGGACTGAGCTATCTTCAATCTTTCTCTTATCATTGCCACTTGCTCTTCTGCTTCTTGGATGATGTCTGGACCGAATACTGATCGTTCAGCTCTTTCTGACCAATTCAACGGGGTTCGGCAGGCACGGCCATACAAAGCTTCAAATGGTGACATTTGCAAACTAGCTTGATAACTGTTGTTGTACGAGAATTCTGCATATGGTAAACTTTTATCCCATCGGGCAGCATTGGCTAGAGCACAAGGTCTCAGCATATCTTCCAATATCTGATAAACTCTTTCAGTCTGTCCATCTATCTGTGGATGATACGTGGTACTGAAATTCATATGGGTACCCAATGCTTCATGCAAACTTTGCCAAAAACGAGAGGTGAACTGAGATCCTCGATCTGATACTATCTTCTTGGGCACACCATGCAAGCTGACAATTCTGGCCATGTACAACTCCGCAAGGCGATCTCCTGAGTATGTGATTTTGACTGGCAGGAAATGGGCCACCTTGGTCAAACGGTCGACTATTACCCAGATCGAATCGTAACCTGACTAGGTCTTGGGTAAGCCGGTAATGAAGTCCATTCCGATCTCTTCCCACTTCCATTCTGGAATCTTCAGCGGTTGCAACAAACCTGCTGGCCTCTGGTGTTCTTGCCTTTACTTTCTGACAGACGTCGCACAAGGCAACGAACTCTGCGACTTCTCGCTTCAAATTGGGCCACCAAAATTTAGTCTTAATATCCTGGTACATCTTGGTACTTCCAAGGTGAATCGAATACTTTGAGTCATGGGATTCTTTTAAGATTAGCTGTCTTAGACCATCGATATCTGGTACACAGATACGACCATTTACCCAGAGTATGTCTTGATCATCCTTGGTGAAATTTTTTAATTTCCCTTCCGCCATTTTGACCTTGATGTCTGACATCACGGGATCCTTTGGTTGCGCTTCACGAATCTGCTTCTCCAGGGTAGACTGTACCTCCAAATTGGCTACGAATCCTTCGGACACAACTTCTAGCCTTAGCTTCTGAAATTCTTCATAAAGTTCTGGGCAGCTCTTCTTTACTTCCAAAGCATTGCAGTAACTCTTACGACTCAAGGCATCTGCAACTACATTGGCTTTTCCGGATGGTAGTGGATTCTAAGATTATAATCTTTGATCAGTTCTAACCATCTTCTCTGTCTCATGTTCAAGTCTGACTGAGTGAAGATGTACTTCAGGCTCTTATGATCTGTGTAGACTTCACAGCGATTACCAATGAGGTAGTGACGCCAAATCTTTAAAGCATGCACTACGCCAGCTAATTCCAGATCATGAGTTGGGTAATTCTCCTCGTGAGGTCTTAATTGCCTGGACGCATACGCGACAGCTCTTCCTTCTTGCATCAGGATGCATCATAATCCTTGACGCGAAGCATCACAGTAGATATCGAAATCCTTGCGAATATCTCGCAAAATCAGCATCAGTGAAGTCAAACGCTTCTTCAACTCTTGAAAACTTTCTTCACAAGCTGGAGTCCAAGTGAACTTTTTCTCCTTTTTCAACAATTGCGTAAGAGGTTTAGCAATTGATGAGAATCCCTCGATGAAACGGCGGTAATAACCTGCCATTCCTAAGAAACTGCGAATCTGAGTTACGGTCTTGGGCTGCTCCCAATGTAACACTGCTTTAACCTTACCAGGGTCAACTGCTACTCCCTCGGCTATCATCACATGACCAAGGAAATCAACTTCCTTCTTCCAGAAATCACACTTACTGAACTTGGCATACAACTGATGCTCTCTGAGTTTTTCCAAAACTATCCTTAAATGTTCGGCGTGTTCTTCCTCTGACTTGGAGTAAACCAGAATATCATCAATGAACACAACTACGAACTTGTTCAAATATTCCATGAATACTTTATTCATCATGTTCATGAAGTATGCAGGGGCATTAGTCAGACTAAAAGACATGACTAAGAACTCATATTGTCCATACCACGTTGAGAAAGCGGTCTTTGGTATATCTTTAGGACAAATCTTCAGCTGGTGGTAACCTGATCGCAGGTCGATCTTTGAGAACACTCCGACTCCTTTCATCTGATCAAATAGATCATCTATCCGGGGTAGTAGGTACTTGTTCTTGATAGTAACTTCGTTGAGCGAACGGTAATCAATAAACATTCTCATACTTCTATCTTTCTTCTTGACAAACAACACTGGTGCTCCCCATGGCGACGAACTAGGTCTCACGAAACCTTTCTCAAGAAGTTCTTCTATCTGCTTCTTCATCTCTACCAATTCATCGGCTGGCATCCGATAAGGTCTCTTTGAAATTGGTGTTGTCCCTGGCACTAGGTCGATGACAAATTCAATGTCACGATCTGGTGGCATTCCCTGTAAATCTTCTGGAAACACATCTGGGTATTCACTGACGACTGACACTTCTTCTAAGGAAAGGGTCTTCAAGCTGTTTACTAGCAAATATCCATCACGAACTGAGGTGGCTAGAAATTCTACCTTGTTTCCTTTGGCATCCTCGACTGTTACGGCTCTTCGGCCACAATCTAGCACGGCTTTGTACTTGGATAACCAATCCATGCCAAGAATGACATCTAGGGTTTGGGTATCTAGAACAATTAGGTTGGCTAGAAACTCAACTCCAGCTATGAGTAACTTAGCTCCTAAACATCCCACCCTAGTGCTTAGCTCTGCTCCAGGCGACTGGACTAACAGAGTATGCTTAAGATGCATAACTTCCAAATTATTCTTGGTTGCAAACATTCCAGAAACAAACGAATGTGAAGCTCCAGAATCAAACAAAACTGATGCAGGTACTAAGTTAACCAGAAACTTACCCAGTACGACGTCCGGTGATTCCTGGGCTCCTTCCAGAGTGATGTGGTTGACACGGCCTCTGATCACGGACTGTGGTGCTCCTTCGGCTTGACCAGCAACTTGTGAAGCTCCTTGGTTGCTGCCTGGCGTTGGCGTCTTGGATGGAGTAGCTCCCAGGTTAAAACGTACTGGAGTGATTGTTCCCCTTTGCGGACACTGGTTGGCAAAATATCCTAGCTGACGACAGGCATAACAAACTTTCGGTTTTCTTTGCTGATTGCTTCCCGGGCTGGGGTTGACAGGTGCAGGGTTGCGAAAGTTCTGGGCAGCTGGACGGGGTGCTGAAGTTGGTACAGGTGCTCTAAACGTAGTCTGGGGTGGAAACCGATTGAACTGTGATGGCACTGTTCTTGCCCTCTGTTGTGATTGATGGTTCCCCTGCTGAGCCATTCGACGTTTGCGGTTATCTTCCAGTTCCTTGCGTTTGTCCTCTAGAACAAAGGCTTTATTGACCAGCTCCTAGAAGTCGGGGAAAGTATGGGCAATTAGACTGACTTGCAGTCCAGTGTTTAGCCCCTTCAGAAAGCGACTCTGGGAGCCTTGTCCGTGACTACATCTTCTGCTGCATAGCGAGCTAGCTGGGAAAACTTGTTGAAGTAGTCGGACACTGACATAGCTCCTTGCTTGAGAGCGTGGAACTCATCCTTTTTCAGATCGATAGTGCCTTCAGTACATGATACTGGCGAAATGCTACAGAAAATTCCTCCCATGTGATATCTTGTAGCGTCTCATGGGCGGCACAGAAGTTCTCCCACCATTCGACAGCTATGCCCTCCATCTGGTGAGTAGCATACAAAACCTTCTCACGATCGCTGCACTGGGTGATCAGCAGCTTTCTTGCAATAACCCTGAGCCAATCATCCGCCTCTACTGGGGAGACGTGTCCGGAAAATAATGGTGGACAGGTTCTCATAAACTCTGCATGTATAGATGGTCCATGGTGACCATGAGCAGCTGGGGCTCCATGCTGTTGATTGTTGTTGTTATTGACCTGGTTGCTCATAGCTTGCATCTGAGTCATCATGGTATTCATCAGCTGAGTCTGGGCTGCCATGAAAGCTCCAAAGTTTTACAAGTCACTTGGGGGTGCTTGTGGTGGAACTGCTCCTGCGGCTGGTTGCTCATTGCTTCTCTATTTGGGTGCCGAACCACTAGCGCTAGCTCGATGAGTTTGAACCATCTCGCGAAGCTCCAAGGGTTAGATAAGGTAGCAAGCACAAGATAAGTTAAGAACTAAGCAAGGGGGTATGTTAAACCCAACAAAACACAGCTCAAGAAACTCAAACGAAATATCTTTATTAATTAGGGTCTTAGCATGGCTGCAACAAATGTCTAGGGGCCTTTGCAGCTCATGCTCGCACACAAAAGAAACAACGACCTAAGCACACAAAACTACCGCCTAAAGGGCGACTCACTAAACTGAAACTGGCTAAGCCTGAAAAACTGAGACTTAGGACAACTACTCACGAAAGCCTCCACAACCGTGGCGGCGCTCCTGACGACTATAGACTCGGAAGTGAGCCAGCATCTTGGCAAACTAATCCCGATGCCCGAATCGTGCAAGAGAATAAAGCGCTCGGTGCAACTGCTGGCTCCTCTAGCTTTGTGTCTTCCTCTGGCTCAACTGGGCCTTCCTTTGGATCTTCTTCAGGATTCTCCTCGGGGTCTTTAGAGAATCTCTTGCAGCGTAGCGACCTTCTCTTCAGCTCTCTGCAATGCCTCATAGACATGATCCAGCTCTGTGATAGTCCTCTCCAAGGCTTCCTCCTGGGCAGCTGCAAACTGGGCGAGATGCATGACTGTAGCGTTGCTCTCTTCTTGTGTAGACGGGTATCGTGCTGGCAAGTCCACGACTGCAGCTCTGGGATGGTAACGGAAGATGGTGTCTTGAAGCTCCCGTGCGTAGATGTTGCAGATACGAAGCATGGCCAAGCGCGACGACTCCTGGATGCCTTCCAGCCAAGTGATCTTCCTCACGAGATGTGCGAAGGTTGGCTCGCCTTGTCGCTCCTCCTGCGTAGATCGATCGAGCGACAGATCACTCCATCGCTTTGTCCATTCACAATCCGCTTGTTGCCGACGCATAACGGACGATCAAAGCGCCCAAGAACTCAGTAGCGACTTCCAAAGCTCGGCGGCGATCCTCCCGTGCGCCACCATAGCTCGAGACGAGGCATCTGTCAAGACAGCATTTAAGAGGGTAAGAGCAACTTTAAAACAATGAGAGAGAAAAGATTATAGCAAGAGTTGAGTCGAGAGAGATATGAGAAGAGTTAAGCAATTAATTAACCTTGCAAGTTAATTTTTTCCTTTAGAAAATAGATTGGACACTCTAAAGACGACCAATCTAACTAAGGTCAAGACCTACGACAAGATGGCTCGATACCACCTCTGCCGGGACCTGCATTACAACTCAAACCTCTCGTATACCGCACTAGTCCTAGATCACGCTAGCACACAAGTGTTAACATAGGTAAATATCGATCCACACAAGCGATAAATAAAGTAAACGATTAGTTTGAATAACAAATAAGGGTTTTGATCTTATGGTCGAGTTTACACTTATTAAGCCACGCAGGGCTAACAGAGAATAAAGCAAAGCAGCTGAACAGAAATAACTCCAGCATAGATCCCATCAATTCACCACAGGCAACCTGCTAGAATCCAGACCTTAACGATCAGCAACCTTCGGCGAACTCCTCCTCGAAAGCAGGCGTAGACTCCTCCTCTTCTGTAGGTTTGGGCGCAAGTTTTACAACAAGCGTGATTACACAACCGTACTCGCAAATCATACCACAGAATGCAATTTATAGATGCAAGCTTATTCCAAAAGAAAAGGCTTCTATGGTTCTTTTGCATAAAAGCAACTCTGCAATTGAATACGAATAATAGATTGAAAGCATAATTCAAAACAAATAGACAATATTAATTGAACAGTTGTTTCTACAAAGACACACAGCTAAACAGATTATTTCACACAACCATATGATTGAGGTCACACAGCTCCCATCCCAACACTTTATGAAAACTACCCCTCGTGTGAAATCCCCGAGCATATCCATGACCGCGGACGCGGCTATTCGAATAGATTGTTTAACACACTGCAGAGGTTGTACACTTTACCCACAAGATACAACTAGTGTAGCAAGCACTAATCGTAACAAAACAGTTCGGAAACTTCATCTCACACATTGACATTCCGATGTGCTTTCCCGCTATACCAGCTCACATAGAATTAGTATAACACACACCATTTGGGTGGAAGCGCGAACCATCCCGCGATGCAACCACCAAGTAGTCACACCTCCACCCTGTCACACAGCCTAACCTATCCACCTGAACATCAATACCGAGAATCCATAACTTACT
Organism: Ampelocalamus luodianensis; assembly: GCA_036346255.1. Taxonomy (NCBI): domain Eukaryota; kingdom Viridiplantae; phylum Streptophyta; class Magnoliopsida; order Poales; family Poaceae; genus Ampelocalamus; species Ampelocalamus luodianensis. The sequence continues at coordinate 32,092,400 of CM070628.1, read as the reverse complement.
AAGTTAGGCCTGTCCCATACCAGACATGTGGTTGTACAGGAAGGCTCATTTCAATGGCGCACAAAGTTAAGTCCTTAATTGACCATGGCAAGACTTCCATTTTCTAACTAGATCACAAAGATTATCAAACCCATGCACACAGCTTCCACTATATCACACAGCTTCCACCACTTGCCTCGGTCCAAATCCTTTCCCACCCAGTTGGTTTTAGTGCAACACATGCTATCACGAAGTAATAACTGTAATACTCCGAAAGTGTTACAACGTCTAGTCGGGAAAGTTTAATCGATCGGGAGAGAATCAAATGGAGTTTCGGGAAGGACCTTATAGAAGTTACTCAAATAAACAGCTTGAGAGGGGGATTATGCAAGCTGTCACCTCAACTGGCCGGGCTTGGCCCATAGGGGCCCAAGTGTGGCGGCCAAGGGGGAGAACACCCCTTTTCTCCCCCCCCAAACCCTAGCCGCACCCTCCCCTCCCCCTTTCCTCTCCCACTCCCAACCGGCCGCCCCCTCTCCACCTCTCCACCTCCCCTCCACCCTCCCTTGCGCCCTCTCCATTCCCCCACCACCTCCATTGCTGCTGGCCAAGGAGGAGTAGGAGCTCCATTGCAGCCGGCCAAGGAGGAAGAAGAAGGAGAAAAGAAGAGAAGGAAGAAGAAGGAGAGGGAGAAGAGAAGAGAAGAAGAGGGAGAAGAAGGGATCCGCAGCGGAAGCATCGTGGTCATCCTCCCCGCTGTGTGCTCTCTTCGTTTCGGCAAGGGTAACCCGTGGTTCTTTGCTTTAGGTCAATTTCTAGTTGTCTAATTTTCGGATGTCAGTTCGTCGATATTCTGCAGCAGTGAAGTTTGTCGGTTTTGATTAGGTTAGAGGCATATTTGGGTCTGTGTGTCTCCTAGAAAGTTGTAGCTATCGTAGTTACCTTTCATTGCCGAAAAGAATCAAGTCATTCGTACTTCGGTAGCCAAAGTTATGAATTTATTAGTATTTCTGTGTTTCTGGAGAGAAGCAGAATTGCTAGTGTTGGTTAACCTGATAGAAGTGCATATTTAGATGGGTTTCCAGAGGGTCTCACCATAACTAAAAATGAGGCTAATCCTCTTAGCTTTCAGGAAAGCTAAAGATCACTGAATTCGGACGAACGTAGAGAAAGTTATGATAGTTTCTTTGTCGCTGTCCAGAAACCCGACGTGAAATGTTTGCTCTGATTAAATAGATTGGTAGGTCTGGTAGATGGCCGAATCAGAGGGTCTCCCCAACTAAGTTTATTTAGACATTTTAATTACCTTTTCAGATTGTCCAAGATCATCCTATTTGGACTCCTTAGCAGAAAGTTATGAATTTTTGAAGTCTGCTGTCCGCAGTGACCGATCGCTAGAAATTAGAAAAGCTAGACGTGATAAGAAGATTAGCGATTTCGATTGTAATGTGATGTATGATTTTGGTCCAGTATGCTATTCTTAGTTTGGGGTTATCTTCTTGTCCAGGTGGCAGCGAGATCCCAAGGGCAGCACCCACTTCGCGTCCGCCGTTCTCGCGCGGTTGAGGCAAGTATTCGGGTTTATGTGAAGTATTGGTTGCATGTCATGATTGAGTGGTGTATTGTTCATCATTGCCATGTGAATGTGTTGTGGAGATGATTTTAGTTGTGTTGATGCTTGCGAGTTATGTTTAAGGTTCCTTCATGATGCTATTGTTTACATACCCTGACTACATATTGAGTTATGATATTGGAAATATTATGTTGTAGTTCTTATGCATGTTGGAGCATTTTGAGACTTGGTCACGTGGTGACCAAGAGTACAATGTTGAGGTCCCTGTCATATGTAATGACAGGCTTGAGGTCCCCGCATTCATGGAATGTGGGCAATGGATACAGAGGTCCCCGTCATTGTGATGACGGGCAAAGGTCCCTATACATGTGATGTATAGGCTTTGGTCCCTGTGCTGAGGGCACAGCATGGGTGTTCATTGACGGATGAATACCCGCATTACCATAAAATGCGAAACGAGATAAAGATCAAAGAGTGCATAGCATTATCATCATTTAAATATTTGAAATGTTTTAACGGTGTTGAATAAAGTTGTTTTTAGATGTTATGTCTTTATGAATGTTGCAACCTTGTTGATACTTGCTGAGTCGTATGGCTCACCCTTGCTTTGTCTTGTTATAGGTACTCGCAAGAACGTCATGCATGGGAGGAGTAGGCATTGGAAAGCACGCACTACCTCACAACATTTATGCAATTGCTATTTAGTTTCACTTAGGAATAAATAACTGTGTGGAGACTATCTATGGATGTTTTATGATGTTGGTTGTTGGATTATTCATGGTTATGAGAATGAGGTTAATTGTTTACAATCGATCGATTATTTTTTATGCATGAAAGACTTGGATTATAGAAATAATAATAAATGCCATGATCATCTGTTGATACCTCGATTTTGTTGTGCTTACAAAGGAAGTTCTGTCAAAAAGATTATAGATTGTTCTAGTTAGTTTAATTCTTGTAGCATTCTAGGCTCATGTGGAGCTGGGGTGTTACAGTTGATATCAGAGCGGGCTGTAGGTCCGTGGTTAGTGAAACATTAATTTTGACACACTAAGCGCAGTAGGTGGGTTGGGTTTTTGCATTGCATTTACGTTTCCGTTGATATTATAGTTTGACTTGTGCTTTAGTTGACTGTTGTGCTTATTGTTTAAAATATTTTATCATGTTTGTGATTGTTTAGAGATGGCAAGGGGTGGAGGCCATGGTCGTGGTCGTGGCCGGCGGTGGTGCCGCGAGGTTGCAATGCCCCGCCGGAAGTTCGTAACTCGAGTCGGGAGGCTAGTCCTGCGGGGTCAGAGGAAGAGGTTGCATCCGCAGTGCAAGAGAATCAGGCCCCACACCGGTGCTGTCGTCGCTCCCATGGTGGCTCCTGCAGCGGCCTCTGCAGCGTTTGCCATGGGGCTACACCAGTGGAATGCTTTGAGGTTGGACACCTTCGACGGGTCAGGCACGCCAGTTGATGCAGCTAACTGGCTGCGACACATGGAGAGGCATTTTGGAGCTCTAGGGATGACTTCAGAAATGAGGGCGCAGTTTGTCGCCTTCCAGCTCAAGGGGCAAGCAGATATCTGGTGGGAAGGAGTCTTGACAGCTAGGACTTCTGCCCATGGTCCAGTCACTTGGGAGTTGTTTGTGGAGCAATTCCGAGGAGGTTTTATCTGCCTCGCTTGTGGAGAGGATGTAGGTTTCATTGCAAAGCTACAAGCGAGGGCAAGATGACAGATGTCGAATATGAGGCGGGTTTTAACAACTGATCCGCTTTGTTCGGCAGTGGCTCTGACGAGGTGGAGAAGGCCAAGAGATTTCGTAGAGGGTCGAGACAGGAGTTTCGCAGTTTTGGGGCACTGAGTCGCGTGACTTTAGCTCCACTGGTAGAGCAAGCTCGGGCATGGAACTTGAAATGCGGCTTGGGAAGATTTACTGTGCATGTAGGTACCATGGTCCAGAGGATGCAGTGGCGATCGCTAAGAAGAGTTTTGGGGAAGTGGGTCATCACGAAACCGGTTTACAAGAAGTTCAAGGGCCCGCAGAATTCTTTCAAGTCCAAGTCCGCAAGTCCACATCATCCTCTTCTTTTCGACCTTCTACGAGTGCTCCTAGATTGCGTCGGTTCTGGGCAAGGGATGAAGTGTTTCAAGTGTGGTAATGAGCATCGTGCTTGAGTGTTCTTGGTGGGTTCTTGTCGCCACCGTGGTCGGAGGGCCACAAGGCTTTGGTTTGTCGGCGAATCTGCGCGGTGTGATCAAGTGGGAGCCGTCCCATTGCCGGCACCAGAGCAGCGACTTCATCTCGGGGTTCAGTGCAGATGTTAGCGGCCACTCCTACTTAGTCCTCGGGTTAGCCGCAGTCTTATCTTCCTTATCCTGGGGGTATTCCACCGCCAAGGTACTTTTGGCCACCGGTCCCTGCGGCACCGTTTCCAGATTGCGGCTTCAAAGACTCCTCGCAGCCGCCGCGCCCCATACCGTGGTGTTGGGGCTCCTTCCGCCCGCCAGTTATTTCTTATGCCATGCCGACGGCAGAGCCTGCAGTCATCCCGATGTGGTGACAGCACGCTCCTAGTGGACTCGGTGGAGGCATTTGTACTTTTGATTCGGAGCTACTTCTCTTTGTATCGTTAGAGTTTGCTAGCAGGCCAAGTTGAGTTTGCGTCTATAGCTCGGCGCTTTAGTTAACTCTCCGGGGAATCCTTTCTAGCTCCACGATTTGTCCTGGTTGTGTGATCTCCTTGGATGGGGAAGAATTTATTGCTAATCTAATGGTCATGAAGATGGAGCCGTTTGATGTTATTCAGGTATGGGTGGTTGCATAGCTATCGAGCGGTTATATCCTGTTTCGGAAGACAGAACCTTGCAGCACCTTTCAGGCGGAGGTAGTATTTCGTGAGTGCCCTCTTACTCTCTTTGCGTCGGGCTAGTCTCGTATCTCCGTAGTCGAGCGCAAGAGTGGGTTTCTTTTGTCTCAGTGGGAAAGTCGAGTTCCTCTTTGATCGGAATTAATTCCGGTGGTTCGAGAATTCTTAGATGTTTTTCCGGAGAGTTGCGAGATGCCCCACCACGCCCGCGATGGAGTTCGAATTGATTTAGTACCGGTGCCCGACGGTTTCTATGACCCTCACCTGTCGCACGTCCTTTCCGGGAGGAACTAAAGAAGCAATTGGATGAATTAAGGGCGAAGGATCTTATTCGACCTAGCATATCTCCGTGGGAGCTCGGTTTTATTTACCAAAAAGAAGGATGGTAGTTGGCGCATGTGTATCGATTACGTGCACTCAACGGTGACCATCAAGAATAAATACCCTTTACCTCAGATTGAAGATTTATTTGATCGGTTGAGAGGGCAAAGGTATTTTCAAAGATAGACCTTCATCGGGCTATAATCGATTCTGTCCGAGAAGAGGATATCGAAACGGCGTTCTCTACAAGGTATGGGCACTTTGAATTTAAAGTTATGTCTTTTGGACTAACGAATGCCCCTGCCGCTTTCATGGAGACTATGAGCAGGATGTTGCATGAGTATTTGGATGATTTTGTCATCGTCTTTATTGATGATATCTTGATCTATTCAAAGGCGAAGTTGAGCATGAGCGTCATCCGAGGATGGTGTTGGAGGCGTTAAGAAAATAGATTTTATGCCAAGCTTAAAAGTGCGAGTTACGGATGTCCGAGGTGGGATTCTTGGGGCATGTTATAAATGATAAGGAATATCAGTTGATCAAGTAAAATCTCCACGATGGTAGAATGGGGAAGGCCGACTAACGTCAAAGAAGTGAAGCTTCCTTGGTATGGCGAGCTATTATCGGCGTTTTGTGCAGATTTCTCCATAATTGCGGCCGTTGTCGAGCTCACGAAAGATGTGAAGTTTCGGTGGGATGAGGATTGTGAACGCAGTTTTCTTATTTTGAAGGAAAAGCTAGTGGATCGCACTGTTCTCACTATTCTGAGCGGGAAGCGATTCACGTCTATTCCGATGCTTCGAGTTGGGTTGGGTGTGTGCTCATGCAAGATGGTAAGGTTCGGCTTATGCGTCTAGGCAGGTGAAGAAACATGAGCGAACTACCCAACACGTGATTTAGAATTGGTGCGGTGGTGTTCGCCTTGAAGCTTTGGAGGCATTATCTCTATGGTGAGTCTTGTGATGTCTTTACGGATCACAAAAGCACAGAAATACATCTTCTGCAGAGGACCTGAATCTAAGGCGAGAAGATGGTTAGAGTCGATCAAGGATTATGATCTCACGATTCGGTATCATCCGAGCAAAGCCAACGTGGTGGTCGATGCTCTTAGTCGCAAGGCGACACGGTACGCATTGGATTGTCTAGTTGCGGATTTTGACCGCATGGGGATATCTTATTGCTATGCGAGTTCGGCTCATGCCGAGATCCGATTGATTTTAAGTCGACCATTCAGGCGTGTGCGGGAAGCACAACAGAGTGACCCGTTATTGCAAAGAGTCAGGAGACGTCTGAATTTGGGCAAGGAAGGAGATTTTAGTTTGGATGGGTGTGGAGCATTGCGATTCAAGGGACGATTATGTGTGCCACAGAAAGCAGGAGTTAAGGATGACATCTTAAAGGAGGCACATCGCACTCCGTATACTGTTCATCCAGGAGAGACGAAGATGTACCGTGATTTGAAGCGAGCACTTCGTGGAAAAGAATGAAAGTGGATATTGCCAATTATGTAGCCTCTTGTGGTGTTTGTCAGCAGGTGAAGGCTGAACATAAACGTCCTGCAGGGTTATTGCAGCCTTTGGAGGTACCCCAATGGCCATGGGATGATATTTCTATGGATTTTGTTGTTGCGTTGCCTCGTTCACCGCGAGGTAAGGATGCAGTTTGGGTTATAGTGGATCGATTCAGCAAATCTGCACATTTTATTCCCATCCGCACGACTAATTCAGCTAGTGATTTGGCTCCTATCTATTTGCGGGAGATTGTGAGATTGCATGGAGTGCCAAAGACCATCATTTCTGATAGGGATGCCAAGTTCAGATCCAAGTTTTGGGAGAGTTTGCAGAGTGCCTTGGGCACACAACTCCGCCCGAGTCTGACTTTCCATCCTCGACGGATGGGCGGTCAGAGTGCACTATTCAAACCACGGAGGACATGTTGAGGTCATGTGTCCTGTCTTGGAAAGGTAGTTGGGAGGATCAATTGCCATTGGCGAGTTTATGCACAATAACAGCTATCATTCGAGCATAAAAGCCGCTCCATTTGAGGTTTTATATGGGCGTAAGTGCAGGTCACCTCTTTTGCGGGAAGCCGTGGGTGAGAAGGTAGTTTGGGACCGGACTGGTGCAAAAGACGGTTGAACGAGTGGCCTTGGTGAGACAATTTATTAGCGACTCAATGTGAGGACCTGAATATTTAACTAGTAACACTTAACCTCCAATTGGTTCTAGCGTTACTAATTAAACATTCTAAGCCTCGATGGACATACGCTTCCTGCACTGCAGCATATGTACATCATCACAAAATTACACATCAATTCCATACACATACATCACTAAGTTCAACAACGACATACATACAAGAAAGTTATTACAAAAGAGAGCCGACCGGCCAAATAGAACAATATACAAGAATGACAATGAGCAAAAAGCGCCATAAGATGGCTAGAACAAAAGTCGACCGGTTAGCCAACATAACCAACAAGGCAACCGACCGGCCATAAGCTAGTCGCCCATAGCTACCACAACACAACTCGCAAAGTGAGGCCCTTCGGCTCACCTTCTTCCTCTGCAACAAAACCATTAAGCAAAGCAACTGAGTACAAAGATTGTCTTTGTACCCGCAAGACTGACGTGTGGAATACCAGGCCTATTCAATAAACTACATGCAAGCTTATTTAGGTGGAGGTTGTATGTCTCATTTTGCATGAAGCCATCTTTATTTGCAATAATGTAATACATTTAAAAGCAAGTTTGCAAATCTGTTTTGTTATCAAAATAATGATGAAGTAAAGATACATACAAGTAACCACACGGAAGTGACTATCCCAATAGCCACCACAACATAGCACGAATCCCGATTCGTACCACCCATCAAGTTTTAATTTAAAAGGTTGTAGTCTAACTCTTGAAAGACCTTGCCAAGCGTGTCCATAACCTAGGACGAGGCTATTCGAATAGTTTTAACCCCGCAGGGTGTACCAATGTACCCACACTTCGCATCGCCTTTAAGCCAAAAGCACACTTCCAAGGTATGCCGGCACGGCTAAGTCCTACGAGACATTTCCAATCTTGTGTATTAACTACGAGCCGCTCGTATGGATAGAAACCCATACGCTTACATTGCAAGCCGAAAGACAACCACCCGTTATGGGGGGGAAACCTTTCGGACACTACAATGCTCCCACCTCCATCCCTCCTGCGACTCCTGCGACTCTGGAGCCAATACACGCCAAAGTACTAAGTCAAGAGAGGTCCCATACCCTCTAATGTGGTTAGCACGCTAAAATGCTTGGTTTAGTGTAACAAGATGTTCGGTCCTTGTTGACCCGGGCACCATTCCAGTCACACCCAAAATCACACCATCTTACCATTGTGCCCAAGTCTAAATCATTTTGTTTTCAGTTTTAGTTTTCATAAGTAGACATGGCACAAGGTGGAAATCATAAGCATAATAAGTTTTAAGTGATCAAGGTTATCGACAAGTCGATAACCGCCCATTTCTACCGAAGCTAAGCATGGCTAAGCAATTGATTCGCAACTACTAAGTGACAAGAGCCCATCCACGAACTCTAAATCACAGCAAGTAACCTAGGCTCATGGTAGTAGAGGATAATCATTTGCTAAGGAAATGCATCTACTAGGCCAACTATTAAAACAGAGTAGCAATGCATACATAGAATTTGTAATCAACATAAATACTTAAAATACTGGGATTAACATGATCAAACTGCTTGCCTTCTTGCTGTTGCTCAATATGTTGCGGAGGATCGCTCTCGGGGTTACCGCAAATGTCGAATCCTAAGCTTAAAAGGCAAAAGAACCAAGAACAACCAATAAGACTAGCAACACTTAAACAAAAGAGCAAGCAAACATCATCCAAATACAACGAAATTTATACACAAGGTAGAATACAAATATACCAAGACATAGAAACTGGAAAAACCTAATTTGGATTTGTGGCAAAAGATATTACTTAAAACTCATTTTCTACCATAATTAGCACTGTAGCAAAAATATTTTCTAGAAAGATTTTGAAGCTGAAATTTTTATGGTAGCTACCTCTGGTATAGTGGTAACCCATATAAAAGTTTAGGTCATTTGGAGTTAAGATGATTTAGTTATGATTTTTCTAAGTTCTACAACTAGCATATATCATTTCTCAGAACATGAATAAAGACAAAGCCTAGATCAATTTAAAGCATGTCTATAGGCCAAATTTACCAAGTTGAGTTTGCTCACTTTGCAACTACAGAGAGGAAGTTATGTGGTTTACAAATTTTTCATGAATTTCTAGACCTCATTTTTCATTAACAAGATCATGCTATTAAAATCATTTTCTCTACAACACCGGCCTAATTTCACTCTCGATTAAAGTTCATACCATAACAAAGCTACAAAGAATGGATTTATTCAAAAGGAGTTAAAATGACAAAGTTATGCACTTTTGAAATTTGAAACAAAGAAAAGACTTAGGAAACTTTAAGCTCTCGGAGGTCCAACCGAACCGAAGACAAGGAGAGGTCGTGGGCGTTAGATCAAGGTCCGACGACCACGAGCCTCGACGCGACAAGCCGCAAAAGACCTCCTCCCAAGATCGGGAGGTGCGGATCGTTGAGATCTGATCCAACGATCACGACCGGTGCGTGCACGCCGCACGCAAGGAGGTCTATGCGCCTATCGAGGTCGTGGACCGCGGACGAGATCCGCGGTCCCGAGCACTAGGGAGGTCCTAAGGCTTTAAATCCGAGGAAAGAGGTCGGGACGGTCAGAATCTCACAGAGGAGATCCCAACGGTCTAGATCTCCGGAGAGAGGTCCTACGGCTAAATCCACAGGAGGAGGTCCTAGACGGTCAAGATCTCCAGAGGGAGGTCTTGATCGGCTGGGATTGACACGAGGAGGTCTTGGATGACCAAGATCTTCTCGGGGAGGTCCTAAGCGATAGCGTTTTAACGGGAGGAGATCTGGACGGTTCAGATTTGACCTAGGGAGGTCTTGGACGGTCCAGAACAACGCGGAGGGAGGTCTGAGCGATAGAGGTTTTACAAACAAAACCTAACGCTCAGATCTAAAGCCGGGGAGGTCGCGAACGGCTAAGATCAAGGTTGGGGAGGTCCTGAGGGTTTCCTAACAAGGACCGGGGGTGCTCTTTTTGCAAAGAGGACCTCGAGGAGATCTTTCACAAAGAGGACCCCGGGGAGGTCTTGAAGGTGGTTTTTACAAAAATGACCTCGAGGAGGTCTTTTTGCGCAGGAGTGGTCCTAGTGGCTCAGATGGAGTTCCAAGAGGTCTTAAACGGCTAGGATCTAACCAGGGGAGGCCCAAGCGCGTAAGATTTTACACAGAGCCAGATCTAACGGCTAAGAGCTAATCCCAGGAGGTCTTTAAAGGCCGAGGTAGAACTAGGGAGGTCCTGGGACTTAGAAATTTCCGCGGAAACCCATCTGCGGTACAGATCTAACCGAGGGTGGTCTTAATGGCCGAGATTAAACGAGGGGGAGGTCTTACACTTACGGGTTTTCACGGGGAAGATCTAAAGGTCCAGATCTAAACGTGGGGAGGTCTTAGACGGCTATGAATACGCCTAGGAGGTCGGGGACTTAGTGGTACGCACGTTTTGCCGGCAAAACAGCCTTAAAGAGCAATCTCGGACAGCATTAAACATCCTCGCACGACATTAATGCCAATCATTAGATCACAACTCCTGTCCGAGTACGACACGGCAAAACGCCCGAGCACCTAAACGAGCTCACCGCCGGCGACGTAGGCCACGCCGGCGGGAACCAAGAGCACAGCCTTGCTCACAATAGCGCAGCGGACCTAACGGAGACACTCTCGACCGCGGTGACGACCTTGAACGCCGGCGAGCCGGAGAGGAGCGGTGAGCAAGCCTTTGACAAAACCAAAAATATGAAAAGGTTCGCTATGACCTAACCTAACACGCGCCGAGCTCCGGAGGCTAAAATAAACTCACCCGAGTGTAGGGAAGGTCCGAGGAAGACGGAGGACTTGGAGAAGGTCGACTAAGTCCGGCGATGAAGAGCTTCGGAGAGGAAGAAGAAGATGGCCTCGACCCGCAAAGCCACTCCCCAACTCGTGCACCACCGCAATGAGAACCAAGCCAAGTTAGAGCAGGCTCGAGTTGAGGAGATCAAGATGATGATGAACAAGGCCGGAAGTTCTTTGGGACCACCGGAGCCCGGAGGTCTTCAGGAGAGCTCCAAAAGTGACAATGGAGGCAGGAGGTGGTGGTGTTAGATGTTTGAGTTTGGGAATCACCAACCGGGGAGCCCAACACAACCAAGAACGAAGAAGGAGAAGGAGAGGAAGGCCTCGGGCTATGTATAGCCCGGGAGCTTGGCAAGGGCTAGGCGAAGCCTCATCGTGAGCATGAGCCATGCCTCGCCAGCAGCACGCACGACAGGACAAGTGGCAGAGCGGTGAAGACTTTGAGGTTAAAGCGACTAGCAATAAATGCATGTCGCAGAAGAGCCGCTGACAAGAGGCAAAGGTGACATCTCACCGCCTCCAACCGCTCGACTCGACACACGCGCGCGGTGCGGGAAAACCATGATGACCGGACCTCCGGAGGTCGTGAGGAAGAGAAACAGAGCCGAGGAGAGGTCCCGGACGTCCCGGATGTGCTCGGGAGGTCATGGACGCCCAAGAATCGCCGAGGTGGGGAGGTCTTGCGCGGCGAGGAGGTCCTGGGAGGTCGTGAGCCCCACGATGGACATCCACGGCTTGGACCACCCTAAGGCGCCGAGGGCGCCAAGAGCTCCTCGGATCGGGAGGTCGTGAGCATTGGATTGAGATCCAATGGCTCAGCCTTGCGCGCAAAACTTGAGCCCGAGTGCGGCGGCGGCGTGGTCCAACCAAGTCGGTTGAGTTGGGCTCGGTCCGAGCCCGAGTCCGACTCAACCGATTTAGTTTTTCGGTTTTAGAAGGAGCTGCTCTTGAGAAATGTTCGAGGCAAGAAACCGACTCGAGATTTACGAAATTTTTACAGAGTTGGTGACTCAAACGAGGACCTAGCATAAAATTTTGAGGCTTGGTCCGAGGATTTTCCTCCAAAATTTAACAAGGCATCGGTCCAAGGTTTGACCAGATTTTGAATTGGGTTGACTTGCCTTCAACAACATTCAAACAATTTCTAAAATTGTAGAATTTTCCAAAGGAGCCCCAAGCCAACCCAAGAATTTAGGAAAATTATTTCCGTGAGATTATCACAAGATGGAACAAGAATGACTAAGAAGAATAAGATGTGGGTCGAAAAGACTTGTGATTTTTGTATTCCCATAATCTCTTTACAACTGATTGCCCAAAGCATACAGAAATACAAGATGTAAGAAAAAGTTTTAATTTCCCCTCATTTTCTTACATTTGAAACACAAGCCTAAAATTGGCTTGTTACACTCAAAGCAGACAGAAGAGTTATGCGGATGTGAGGAGAAGAGACTTAGAATTTGAAGTGGGAGATCAGGTGCTCCTCAGAGTGTCCCCCACTAAAGGTGTTGTCATGTTCGGTACCAAAGGGAAGCTTAGCCCGAGGTACGTTGGGCCATTCACGATCTTGGCTCGGATCGGGAAGTTGGCATACCGCTTAGACCTACCAGAGGCTATGCGAGGAGTGCATAACGTTTTTCATGTGTCTATGTTGAGGAAGTTCCTTCGTGATCCAGAGCATCATGTTTCATTAGAACCCTAACCATTGACCAGATCGACATTTGAGTCTAAACGGTGCACTCGAAAGATCAGAAAAAGAGTTGAGGAACAAAACTTTGAAGTACGTTAAGGTGCTTTGGTCGCAGCAGACAGAAAGGGAGGCCACTTGGGAACTGGAGTCTCGCATGCGTGAGCTTTATCCGGATTTGTTCATCTCAAAGTGCACTCGTTGCTAAGTTTCAGCCTCGGTTTTATTTCTTGAAGTTTGGAGTTTAGATTCGAGGTCGAATCTCGTTGGGGTAGAATGTAATACTCCAAAGTGTTACAATGTCTAGTCGGAAAGTTTAATCGATCGGAGAGAATCAAATGGAGTTTCGGAAGGACCTTATAGAAGTTACTCAAATAAACAGCTTGAGAGGGGGGATTATGCAACTGTCACCTCAACCTGGGCCTGGGCTTGGCCCATAGGGGCCCAAGTGTGGCCGGCCAAGGGGGGAGAACACCCCTTTTCTCCCCCCCAAACCCTAGCTGCACCCTCCCCTTCCCCTTTCCTCTCCCACTCCCAACCGGCCGCCCCCTCTCCACCTCTCCACCTCCCCTCCACCCTCCCTTGCACCCTCTCCATTTCCCCACCACCTCCATTGCTGCTGGCCAAGGAGGAGAAGGAGCTCCATTGCAGCCGGCCAAGGAGGAAGAAGAAGGAGAAAAGAAGAGAAGGAAGAAGAAGGAGAGGGAGAAGAGAAGAGAAGAGAAGAAGAGAGAGAAGAAGGGATTCGCAGCGGAAGCGTGGTGGTCATCCTCCCCGCTGTGTGCTCTCTTCGTTTCGGCAAGGGTAACCCGTGGTTCTTTGCTCTAGGTCAATTTCTAGTTGTCTAATTTTTGGATGTCAGTTCGTCGATATTCTGCAGCAGTGAAGTTTGTCGGTTTTGCTTAGGTTAGATGCAGATTTGGGTCTGGGTGTCTCCTAGAAAGTTGTAGCTATCGTAGTTACCTTTCATTGCCGACAAGAATCAAGTCATTCTGACTTCGGTAGCCAAAGTTATGAATTTATTAGTATTTCTGTGTTTCTGGAGAGAAGCAGAATTGCTAGTGTTGGTTAACCTGATAGAAGCGCATATTTAGAGGGGTTTCCAGAGGGTCTCACCATAACGAAAAATGAGGCTAATCCTCTTAGCTTTCAGGAAAGCTAAAGATCACTGAATTCGGACGAACGTAGAGAAAGTTATGATAGTTTCTTTGTCGCTGTCCAGAAACCTGATGTGAAATGTTTGCTCTGATTAAATAGATTGGTAGGTCTGGTAGATGGCCGAATCAGAGGGTCTCCCCAACTAAGTTTATTTAGACATTTTAATTACCTTTTCAGATTGTCCAAGATCATCCTATTTGGACTCCTGAGCAGAAAGTTATGAATTTTTGAAGTCTGCTGTCCGCAGTGACCGATCGCTAGAAATTAGAAAAGCTAGACGTGATAAGAAGATTAGCGATTTCGATTGTAATGTGATGTATGATTTTGGTCCAGTATGCTATTCTTAGTTTGGGGTTATCTTCTTGTCCAGGTGGCAGCGAGATCCCAAGGGCAGCACCCACTTCGCGTCCGCCGTTCTCGAGCGGTTGAGGCAAGTATTCGGGTTTATGTGTAGTATTGGTTGCATGTCATGATTGAGTGGTGTATTGTTCATCATTGCCATGTGAATGTGTTGTGGAGATGATTTTAGTTGTGTTGATGCTTGCGAGTTATGTTTAAGGTTCCTTCATGATGCTATTGTTTACATACTCTGACTACATATTGAGTTATGATATTGGAAATATGATGTTGTAGTTCTTATGCATGTTGGAGCATTTTGAGACTTGGTCACGTGGTGGCCAAGAATACAATGTTGAGGTCCCTGTCATATGTAATGACAGGCTTGAGGTCCCCGTATTCATGGAATGTGGGCAATGGATACAGAGGTCCCCGTCATTGTGATGACGGGCAAAGGTCCCTATACATGTGATGTATAGGCTCTTGGTCCCTGTGCCAGAGGGCACAGGCATGGGTATTCATTGACGGATGAATACCCCGCATTACCGGTAAAATACGAAATGAGATAAAGATCAAAGAGTGCATAGCATTATCATCATTTAAATATTTGAAATGTTTTAACGGTGTTGAATAAAGTTGTTTTTAGATGTTATGTCTTTATGAATGTTGCAACCTTGTTGATACTTGCTGAGTCGTATGGCTCACCCTTGCTTTGTCTTGTTATATGTACTTCTGGCAAGAACGTCATGCATGGGAGGGAGTAGGCATTGGAAAGCACGCACTACCTCACAACATTTATGCAATTGCTATTTAGTTTCACTTAGGAATAAATAACTGTGTGGAGACTATCTATGGATTGTTTATGATGTTGGTTGTTGGATTATTCATGGTTATGAGAATGAGGTTAATTGTTTACAATCGAACGATTATTTTTTATGCATGAAAGACTTGGATTATAGAAATAATAATAAATGCCATGATCATCTGTTGATACCTCGATTTTGTTGTGCTTACAAAGGAAGTTCTGTCAAAAAGATTATAGATTGTTCTAGTTAGTTTAATTCTTGTAGCATTCTAGGCTCATGTGGAGCTGGGGTGTTACAATAACATACAGCACACAGTTTTACACAAAGTTCCATAGTCACTTAGTCACATTTAATATTTGCAACTTACATGAGATGTGAGACTCGTAGCATGGCTAAGCAATTGTACTCGCATCTAACCAACCCACGTTGGTGCTATAATAATACCAACTAATAAACCAATCTAGGGTGACAAGGAATTATGCCATACAAAGTCAAGGGGTGATAACAAATTTGGATAATAACTATGCCCAAATCATTTAAATACATAATTAAAATAGAATGCAATACTTTGAAATAAAGTAATTTGAAAACTAGGTTCAAGATGATCAAAGGTATGACTTGCCTTAGAAAAGGTCTATGTACTGGTCTTGATCTTGTGGTGCTCCTTCTTCACCAAAATTTCACGACGAATCGACGTCTACTCGCAAACGAGACAAATAAATAAAACAAATAAATAACAGAGGCAAAACAAGCTCCAAAAATTAAATAAAAAATCTCAGATAAATATAGCTCGAATTTAGATAAATTTAGAAATTTGAATGGGCTCAATCGGAGTTAGGATGCAAAAGTTATAGCGTCTGGAAGTTTTAAATATAAAAAGAAACACTAATTTGGAATTTCTAGAATTTCTGAATTATTTCTCTGAAGAAAAATCAGATTATTGCGCAATGCTGACGTCAGTGAGGAATTTCGGAAATTAAAAGAAATAAAAGAAAATTCTGATATGTGGGACTTACATGTCAGTGAGATGACTCACGGTGGACTAGGTCTACCGAGCCTCGGGTTTGGGGCGGGGTGGACTGCCATGCGGCGCTGATGGGGATGCTGACGCGGCGCCACGCGGGATGACACGCAGGCGCGGCCGCTGAGGTGGCTGCCGATGTGGACGGCCATGTTAGCTCGGCAAGCGCCGGGGCTCGGGGACCGAGGGTCCCAGCGAACGGCGGCGATTCACCGGCGGTGAGTGGTACTAGGAGGTAGAGGGTGCGGCGACGATGTTGCTGAGGTGCTCACTGGTGCTCAGGGGTGACGAGAGTGGCCGGCGGCGAGCGATGAGCGGCGGAGGGGCTTCAGGCTCGACGGCGACGGTGCTGGAGAGGTCCTCCGGCGAAGGCGATGGTGGTTCGGGGATGCGGACGACGCGGCGATCCCGGAGATGGCCTCCACTAACGACGAGGTGGTCTGGAACGGCGACGGTGGCGAAGAAGTCCTTCGGCCGGAGATGAAGACAAAGGCGGCGCCTAGGGCTTCTAGCGCGTGCTGCTCATCGCGGCTAGGGTTTTCAGGGGCGGCGAGGCTCGGGGTGCGGGATACGAGAGTCCTAGGGGCCTTAAATAGTCCCGGGAGGCGAGTCCGCGAAGAACACGGCGCGGCGGCGGCGGCGATGGAAAGGGGAGAGTCCGAGTCGGGGACGATGAACATGTTGGACCGAAAAGGCGACTAGAGGGGGGGTGAATAGGAGCACGATCTCTTTTTCTCCAATTCAATTCAATACGAATCTCACTCCAATAGCTATGAAAGCTATGAAGATCAATCAATCATGCACATGGAAGACTTGTATTGAATCAACTCAAAACCAGTAAAATCAACACAAAACCAAAACAAGAAGGCTCAGTGGTCGACCTCTCACGGGCGGTCGATCGGTCAGTCGGCGTCGATCGACCTGAAGCGGTCGACCGACTCTCGGCGTCGATCACGGTTCGATGAACAGAGAAAACAGCCCGACAAACCAAACACAAATTGATCAAACTTTTGATTCGTGCGCCCAAACTCGTGAAATTTCACACACACCTACCTAAGTATGTCGAACCTATTCCAAGCAACGATCGTGATAATTCTTGCCAAGATTCTGACCTTCTACAGTTTGAGCGAAGTTAGGTCAAAAACCGAGTCAAAACGAAAATATGATCTTGAGACTTGCTCGTGGGTGATTGATGATATTGATGATCCTAGATGTATTCCCACACGTCACAGCAAGCTAGATCACGCCCGTAAACTAAGCAAAACTCGCGGATCAAAGAAAGACTTAAATCATCAAAAAAGAGAAAGAAAGCAATTGACCTCATCTTGAAGAAACTTTCTTTGGATTGATTTGATATGGTATTGGTTTACAGCCACTCCATCAATGGATGACAAAGACTCAATACATGAGCACGAAATCCAATCCAACTCTCTAGAACCCTAACCTCCGCTCCTCCTCTCCCTAAGCAAATTAGGGTTTCAAAAACAATGAAAGGGTCGAAGGGGGTGCAGCCACCTCCCTCCTCTATTTATAGTGGAGGCCTAGGGTTTCTAATAGAGTCTCCCTAATGGGCTCCCGTTAAGGCCCAAATCAAACGGGTGACACACGCACGCCTTTTAAAGCGCCGTGTCCAAATTGTGCGAAGCACTCGCTTGCTCCGCCACGTGTAGGTTGATCCAACGGCTCTCATCATGTCGGCAAGTCTCTTCCATCCGGCTCCCACCGAAACCACCATAGCACTTGCACCGACCCCCGCGCCGCTTGATTCAACTGGGCCGCACCGAAGCGCCTGTTCGGTCACCTTTGTCCATCTTGCACCATACTTGAGTCCAATGACTTCACCCGGCATCGTCGATCGTTTTGAACCTCAGCTCTCCAAGCCTAGTCCCGATCATCCTCGCCGTTGACCGTCGTTGACCACCAAGCAACCTGCACAACAATAGGCAAGAAAATCGAAATCGGGAACAAGTTCTTCACAACTTGACCCACGTTAGTCAAAACATGCATCATGCAACACATATGACATGAAACCCATGAACTTGACCTAATCAAGCAACCATCGCCACCACACGGCTGACGACATAAGTGAAAACCGGTCGATCGCAAGCCTTGGCGATCGACCGCCACCGCTCGGCTCGATGCCAACCGACGCCGGCCGGACCGCCACCAAAGGACTTAGCCAAAATTTCAACACTGAAATCCGCAACCTCTCTGGAAATTTAAAACGAATAGAACTTTTTACTAGAGGCTCCAAAAATTATGGGACCAAGTGCAGTAGAATCTCCTCACTTGCCTACACCCTCTATTTTTGGCCCAGCCCCAAATTCCAAAACAG
Organism: Ampelocalamus luodianensis; assembly: GCA_036346255.1. Taxonomy (NCBI): domain Eukaryota; kingdom Viridiplantae; phylum Streptophyta; class Magnoliopsida; order Poales; family Poaceae; genus Ampelocalamus; species Ampelocalamus luodianensis. The sequence goes on along the minus strand of CM070628.1, from coordinate 32,074,326 downwards.
CTTTCATGGCCGGTCGATCATCGGTGGCCGGCCGCATCGCCACATCGCCGGCGGTCCGCCGCTCTCCATGGTCGGCTTAGCTTCAAGGGCACAAAGATGTGGCCCCTACAGCTGCGGTGAAATCCCAACTTGCTCGCCTGAGGGACTAGTGAGGAAGACCATCTTTCTAGCACAATCGATTTGCCCCAAGTGTTGGGACAACCAATCCATGCCAAGAATCACATCCAGGCGCGCCGAGTCAAGCAAGATGAGATCCGCCAAGAATTCCACTCCTTCGATATTAATGGGAACGTCCCGGCATTCTTGATCAACCCTCATTTCCGCTCCCGGAGAGCGAATAAGCAAAGGAATCCCCAAAGGAACAAAGTGAAGGTCACAATCAGCAGCAAATGATCTCGAAATAAAGGAATGCGATGCTCCAGAGTCAAATAATACTGCAGCGGGACGATAACTAACAAGGAACGTACCCAACACAACGTCGGGTGCCTCCTGAGCCTCCTCAGCCGAGATGTGGTTGACTCGACCACTCCCGACACTCTGGGTCTTCTGGATCACCTTTTGGTCAGGTGTGTGACCATTCCCGCTTCCTCCATTAGGACGAGGGGCTGCTCCAGTCCTCTGAGGGCAACTTCTAGCATAGTGGCCCTTCTTGTTGCAGGCGAAGCAGGTAACATCAGCAGCCGGGTTGCGGAGCGCAACTCGCTCTTTGGTCGCCGTGCACGTGATCAAACACGGCTCTGCGGGGACGAGCGGCGGCACCAACGGCCTCGGTGGTGGTGAAGCAAAGCACGAGCCCCGGTGCGGGCCCAACACGGACGAGTGAGGCCGGCCGTGCGCACCGATGGGCCTCCCACTTGCGCTGGGACTCACCCAGCGCCCGCCTTGTGCTCGGCGACGATGGCCTTGTCAACCAAGGCACGAAGTCGGCAAAGTCCACTATAGATAGCTTGTCCTGCGGCTCCTCGGACAAACCATCCATGAACTTCTCTGTTTAGCCTCATCGAGGCCACCTCACCCGAGCATAACGAGCCAAATGATTAAACTCAAAGATACTCGACACGCACTTGCGCCCTGTTTAGCGCAAGAAACTCCTTCTTCTTGAGCTTCATCGGGCCATCGGAATGTGGGCCCGACGAAAGCGATCTGAACTCATCCCACGAGACAACGTGGCCTGCGGGCTGCATGGCGAGAAAGTTCTCCCACCAAGTGAGTGCTGCGCCCTCAAGTTGATGAGATGCAAAGAGTGCCCGCTCCTGCTCCTGGCACTGAGCGATATTGAGCTTTCGCTCAACAAGACGCAGCCAATCATCCGCGTCAAGTGGATCCTCGGATCGAGAGAAAGTGGGCGGCTGCGTACGGAGAAACTCCGCAAGCCCACCACGAGACTGGTGGCCACCACCTCCAGATCCTGAAGCACCGGCGGGAGTGGAGGTGTTCTCGCAAGGACCTCCAAGATCCGGTGCGGTCCATGCGATTCCGCCGTCGAGCGTAACCTCACCATGGTCGGAGGAGGGGAAGCTCCTCATCTGGAACCGGTGGCCGATGTGTTATGGTGGTTCTTGTCATCCTGCTCCACAAAAATAGGTTAAACACAACCTCGAGCAGAGACAAAGAAAACAACTAACCCTAAACAAACAAACTTTAAAAGCCCAAGTAACCACATAAAATTACAGCAAGATCATAAAGATAACAACCATCCTCCTATTATGACTAACTCGTATGGAACAACGAGTAATCAATTTTCAGGAAGATAAATTTCAGAATATTAACTTCTGTTCAAAAACAACTAAGAAACAAGGTGAGAAATTTACTAAAGAAGGGTTAGACACTTAGCTATCTCATATCACTTCTTACCCGTGTATTCCCACAAATTTTAGTTGACTTAACCTCTCATTTCAGCACCTTTTACTACTCAAATGCTAGCTGTCCAGAAATATCTTGCTTGCTGTCCATATTTTCTCCATTCAGCTTCTGGCCGAAATTTGTGGCTTCCAGGAGCTTCTAATCTTCACAAGACAGTCACACTTTCATTTTATAACTCTCATGGTTTACCCAAAACCAATCTACTCGATAAACAACTATCTTTTGAAAGAAGATGAGAGGAAAACTCAACCTTCAAATTCAGTTCAGAATAAGGTGAGATGAGCAAACTAAGATAGATGAGGAGTAAAATCTGAGAACTTACTTAAGATTTTCAGGAAAGCACTGATATTTGGAAAGTAAGTTTTCAAAATATACTAGGGACGACCAAGCTAGGGGTTTCACGGTCAAGATGGCTCGATACCAAACTCAGTGAGACCCGGTTTATTAAACTTGTAATACTTAACCTTCCACTGGTTCTAGTATCACAAATAGAATAATCGCGTCTCGATGAACATGTGCCTCCCGCAACAAGCAGACACATACATCAAATCAAAGCATGCATCATTTCCATACAATGTAATATAACAAGTCTACCAAAAGACATACATAATATAAGTTATTACAACACAGCCACCGCCAAATGACTTAAGTAGCAAATAAGTAGCAATGAAGCAAAAGTTGCCATAAGATGGCTTAAACCAAAAGACGACGGTTAGCCACATAACACCACAGGGGCAACCGACCGCCGCATAAGCTAATCGCCCCTTAAACCGCCACAAAGACAACTCACAAAAGTGAGGTCCATCGGACTCACTATCATCCTCTGCACAACACAAGCAATGCAGGTGAGTACAAAAATGTACTCGCAAGACTTACGAGTAACAAGCCTATACATAGCTATATGAAACTGTATTCAAAGGAATGTGGTTATATGGTTCTTTGGACGCACAAAGCAAGTTTCATTTGCAATATTGTAATAGATTGAACAGCAGTTTGTAAAATCTGTCTTTAAGCATTTAAATAACAACGAGTAAACATAAGTATGAAGTATCCACCTAGAAGTGACTTTCCCAAAAGCCACCACAACATAGCATAAATCCCTGATTCATACCACCATCAAGTTTTAATTTTAAAAAGCTTGTAGTCTAACTCTTGAAAGACTTCCCCAAGCGTGTCCATAACCTAGGACGAGGGTATTCGAATAGTTTTAATCCTGCGAGGGTGTACCAATGTACCCACACTTGGCATCGCTTTTTGCCAAGCTATTAAGCACACTTCCTTTGGTATGCCTAGCATGGCTAAGTCCTACTGAACCCTTTCCAATGGAATATGCTAATCAAGAGACATACGTATGGGGTTAATCCTTAGTGATCTGCCGACGAAATATGGATCACAAGGACCCATACGTGGAGCAAGATACACCGCCTCGCTGGTGTTCCTCTCCTACAACGTGTCCATGTTGCATATAATCAAATATGCAACCCACCACGCGACTCATTAATTAACACAGCCCAAAGTACTCAGCTAAGAGAGGTCCCATATCCCTCTAGTGTGGTTAGCACGCACAAATGCTTGGTTTGGTGTAACAAGTAGCTCGGTCCTTAATTGACCCGGGCACCATTCCATTCACACCCAAAAAGATCACACCATCATACCATTGTGCCCAAGTCTAAATTGTTTTCACTTTCAGTTTTAGTTTTGCAATTTAGACAAAGCACAAGGCTGAAATATACATATCATAACAGTTTGTGTGATCAAAGTTATCGACAAGTCGATAACCGCCCATTTCTACCGATAACTAAGCATGGCTAAGCATAATGACACGTAAACTACTAAGTGACAAGGGTTCATCCAGCGAACCCAAAATCACAGCAAGTAATCCTAGGCTTCAGTAGTAGAGGAATAAACATTTCCTACTAATAATGCATCTAGTAGGCCAGCTATCGACAATAGTTTAAAACAACATAGCAATGCATACATAGAATTTGCAAACAACATATTAGAATTTGAAAATAGTAGGAACAATATGATCAAATGAATGCTACATCCGCTTGCCTTCTTTGGAGTGCGAGGATCCGATGGTCATTGTGGCTCAATATCAGCAATAAAATTATCTTCGGAACCTAACGCGAAAAGGCAATAAGCAAATAAGAACGAAGAACACCAAATAAACTCCAACAGCAAATCACATCCAAATCTAATAAAATTTACACAACAGCTAGGGAATGATCTAAGACAATGACAGGAGCAAGAATCATGCAATTTGGACTAAGCATGCAAAAGATATGAACAAAATGCTCTTTCTCAGCCTTATAACAACCTAATTAATAAATAGCACTGTTCATGCCGAAATTTTCCAGAATGATCTAAGTTCTGAAACTTTTATAGCAGGTAGATTATAACATCCTAATAACAGCAAAATTGAGTTTACTAAATTTGGAGTTATACACATTTACTTATGATTTTTCTAAGGTGTAAATCTAATGCAAGTCATTTTACAGAATTGTGAACATGCTCGAATCTTATTCCATATGAAAGTATACTGACAGATGAATTTAACAAAATTGATTTTGCACAAATTGGATTTAAACAGAAAAAGATATGCATTTTTCAAGGTTAAAACTATTTTCGAATATTCAAGTGACAAAAATCAAGTTATTTCTAGTTATACAATTTTACACATCGAATATGCTTAAATCCATTTTTATAATAAACTTAAGTGACAACAAAATTTATTACGATTGGAATTATCTAAAAGCGATTAAAATGAATTAGTTATGAGTTTCTAAAGTTTTTATATCATTTTGATTGTTAAATAACTACTTACAGAAATACGCACAAACTCAAATAATAGAATAAGACGTGGACACTTATCCACCTCGATCTAAAATCCTACGGCTCACGCGCGCGAAAACAATGCAGCGTGAAAGCTAATCGAGAGCCACCGTTGGATCACGATCCAACGGCTCACGGAGTGTATGCATCCGGGCGGTGCGGTAGCTTGGGCCAATCCCACCGCAGATCTGCGGATGGGCGGTCGAGCGCACCAACGGTCGGAAGGTCGATTGCATACACGATCTCACCGTTGATCGCAAGATCGGCGGTCGAGAATGATCAAGTCATCGGAGGGTCGAATGCACTCACGATCCGGGCCGTTGATCAAGGGATCGACGGTGACTAAGGATTGAAGTTTAAAAAGAGATGCCGACACGTGGGACCGCATGTCAGTGAGTTAGGGTCACGACCGCAACGTTTTAACCCACGTGCACTGGGCCCACATGTCAACGACTAAGAGTGGCGGTTTAGGACAGAATTAATGCCATTAATGATTAACATTAAATAGACACTAATGACTTACAAATTTGATTTTAACCCCGGGTCCACAAGTCGTGACCGCAGGTGATTTAAACGATGATTAAATGCCGACACATTAATTAATCAATGATTAAGCCTTAATGATGTCGGAACAGCGCGGGAACGCGCCAGCGGGTGATTTAAGAAGGTTGGGCCCACAGGTCAGTGGCCCAACGACAACGGTTAAGACACAATTAACGAACTAATGATTGACAATCACTGTGTAATTAATGTGTCCTAATCAAATGACGAAAATGGGAGTTTTGTGCCGGCAAAACCCGAGCGATTTCAACGGCTTGTCGCCGGCGACACTGGCCGCGGCGGCGCCGAACAAGAACCAAAATGGAATCGCAATAGTGTTATGAACCTAATGGTGGCATTCTCGACGGCGGTGAGGGACTAGAACGCCGGCTAGCCGGAAAACGAAAATGGGAGCTTTTACTGCTAAGTGCGAAAATAGCGAAAAGCTCAGCTGCAGTCCAAGGAAGCGGGTGCCAAAGCTTCTAAGGACTAATAAGAAGCTACCTTGATGAAGAGAAGCTTCAAAGATGGCCGGAGATGCTAGATCACTGAGGAAGCTCACGGACTTGGAGAAGAAGGATTGAAAATGACACCCTGAGCCAAATGAGTGATTCCAAAGCATCAGTATAGCTTCATAATGACTCACAGAAGCCACAAGAGCAAGGAATTAGAAAATGGAGCACTCACCTGAGCTGAGGAAGAAGATGACCAATTTCGGCCGAATTTGAACAAACCCCAAATTGGACAATTCCTGAGAATCAAATCCAAAATTAAGTGAGGGGAAATGTTCAAGGAAGTAAATAGATAAGGATAGGGCAAAGAAACATGAAGGAGAACCACTGGAACACCAAGAACACCAATGGAGCTTTTCGGGTCAACAATGGCAACTTGCCATTCTTGAGGTGATAAGCTCCAATACTGAGAATGGGGCTTGATGGTGGTCTAAAGAAATTCCAGGAGGTGATTTGGGTGCTTATAAGGTACTGGAGGTATTAGGGTTTGCACCACAAACTTTTCGGGCGGCAAAACACAGAGCACAAGGTGCGGCCGACAAGGAAAAAGATAGTAGATGGTGCAATAGGGTATGGCATGGCCGAAGGTGTCTCCCACGACCCACACTATTGACTAGGGTGGCTGTAGGAAGCATGACAAGACACTGCCACCACCCCTACTGTGCTCGCACGGCTAGAGGTTGAAGATGACCAGAGGAAAGGCTTGGGCGTTCCAGAGCCCCACGATTTAAATCGGACGGCTAAGATAGCGCCACGCCTCTGGGCTTTAAAACACAACGAAAAGGTGACGAGCCCTAGGATTAGAAATGAACGGCTCAGATTGCCCCACGTCGCAAACGTGGTTTACAACAGAGGGACAAGCGAGCGTTGGATCTTAATCCAACGGCTCTGATTCAAACCAACAACCGGAGGGTCCGAAGGTTTTGGAGGATCTCGACGGTTGGATGGAGATCTAACGGTCGACATTCATTTAAGCAACGGAAGGTCCGAAGGTTACAGCGCGCGAGCCGTGCGATTTAGATCTAACGGTTGAGATCCAACGCGCGTTTTAAAGAGAGGCTCAGTGCGCTTAGTTGTTGGACCGAGTCAATTAACTCGAGCCCAGTCGACTCGAACCCAAGGCACGATGAAACCAGTTTGATTTGAAATTAGAACGAGAGACTTTGAAGGATTTATTTGGGGTAGCAAAATAACTCCAAAAATTATGAAATTTTTACAGGAGCTTGCTAACCCAGATATTAACCTTGTGTAAAATTTTCAGAGGTTTTATACTGTGAATAAATCTCCAAAAATTCTGCAAGGCTCTGTTTTAATGTTTGACTAAGAGTCAAACAGGTTTGGCTGCCTCTAAAATATTCAAACAATTTCTAAAAATTGTGAAATTTTTCAGAGGGCTACAAACCATCCCAAGAACTTAGGAAAAATATTTCCAGAGGATGATCACAAAATTTGACAAGATTGTTTTGGAATGTCAAAGTTTGGATCAAATAGACTTAATGACATTGTATTTCCATAATCCCTTGTACAAGAATTGTTTGGCACAACAGAAATACATGATGTAAGGAAAAGTTTTAATTTCTACTGATTTTCTTACATTTGAAACACAAGCCCAAAATTGGGACGTTATGACCACCGCGGTCTCGATATGGCGAAGGCAGTCGGCCACCAAAGGACTTAGCCAAAATTTCAACATGAAATCCATAACCTCTCGGAAATTTAAAGCGAATAGAACTTTTGACTAGAGGCTCCAAAAATTATGGGACCAAGTGCGAGAGAATCTCCTCACTTGCCTACACCCTCTATTTTTGGCTGACCTCAAATTCAAAGCGACTTTCATGGCGGTCTAACCGCTCGGTGGTAGTCGGTCGGATCGCCTGTCGCCGGTCGACGCCCGCTCTGGCGGTCGGACCGCCCACTTGTTCACCGATACACCACTTGAGGCATGGCGGTCGCGCCACCGGGGCGGTCGACCGCTGAGGCTCGACAGAACTCGAACTGCGAAAACTCGTGTTTCGCAAACCTTCAACGTCATTGCCAATTGACACATCATCCTAAGATCATGAGCATATCCCCATGATATCCACAGAACAGTAACCCAAGGTGGGTCCCACACGTCAGCGACGGCGGCTCGGGCGCGGGCGCGTGTGAAACGGCGCGGCTGCGAAACAGACTCAAGATCTGACCATCCATCTAAGATCGAACGGTCCACAATCAAAGGGACGATCGGAACCTCCGGTTATATCATGCGCATCCAGCCGTTCATCCTTGATCAAACGGCGGCGGGTGAGCGGGGCATTCGGAGAGAGTGAGAGAAGAGCGAGGAGGCGGCAGTGGGGTCCACACGCCGAGACTGGCGATGTGGGTGTGGCCGGGCAGGAGAGAGTTGGGTCGTGGCGACAGGATGGGCGAGGTTAGAAATTCGGCCGATTGATTTCTGAGATTTTAAATAGCTTTTCTATTTTAGAAAATACCAGAAATTCAAATAGGCAATAGAAAATAGCAAATGAACTCAGAAAAATTCTAGAAAAATCTAGAAATTATATCTAAGCACATAGAACCCAAATAAAATAGTTTTTGCTAATGTTCATGTTGGGATTATTCACATTAAAGGTTTTTAATTGTAAAGTCCAATATTAAGCTTTTGAATTTAAATTCAAATAAATCCAAATGGTGACTTTTTCCCTACTAACTATTTAAAGGATTTTTAAATTCAGAAAATTGGGATGTTACATTGCATGAGCTAGGTCAGTGAGAAAGTTATATGACTAGTCTAGAGTGCTCTACAGAAAGACCTACGTTAGTAGGCACTCCACATGAGTGGAGGTGGGACATCATATGAAAGAGGACGGGGCAAGAGTGGTTCCTCGACAGGTGAACACTCCACTATACCGGTATTAGTTATGAGATGTGCAGATGGACATGTAGTATAGCCAAACAATGCATTAATGAAATAATGAGGTGATGAGGATGATATTATAAATGGGAAATGCTATGCTATGTGATGTTTATTGTTTTATTCTAAACTTGCTGAGTCTTTGGACTCACCCTTGCTTTGTTGTTATTTTTATGTGAATGTTGAAGGTGACATGCATGGGCGGGAGTAGCATATTCAATTCACGTGCAATCAATAATTTAGATATCACTTTTACTTGTCATTTTCAGACTTCAATGATTTCCTTAGCTAGTTAGTTTTAATAATGGACCTTAATGGGAATATTTAGTCATGTGCGGATCACATAGTTTATAACTGTTGACGAACTAAAGTAGTTGTTTATCTTTATGTTGATTCTAGTTGTCTATTTTGGGTAATGCTCTAGGGTGCATGGTTATAGGCGTTCTCGGGTGTGAGGTCCCGAGCGTTCTCAAGCATGAGCTCCGAAGCTTATATGTGTTACTTCCTCTACACTAGTAAATTTCTAGCCACGCCATAGACCACCCCACCACCTGGACTCACTGTCTCAGCGTGCAACCCGTAAGTGTCTGCGTCATCTCACATTCTAGGGCTTGGCGGAGCTATTGGGTAATCGTTTTGGGCAGTAGAGTAGCGCATAGCCACCACACCATGGTACCTTCATTCCCGATGTCGGTCGCCATGGATAGCTGTGCTCGGTGCTCCCCACGCCGAGACGGTGTGCCTTTACAGCTCCCTTAGGGTGTAGAAGCTCGTGTGTGTGACGCCTTGCTGGATTAGCCACCGGCTTGTCCCCTGCGTCACAGGCCAGAACGCCGCCTCCATCACACGTAGTCATGCCGCTACTGTGGGTCGTTGCTGCCCACGTCGCCGACGTCCATGGGATCACTGAGGATGTGGGAACCCATTTTGGGACTCCTGGGTCATCCCCGAGGTCCGATTCACCAATGTCATTGTAGCCTCCTATAGCAATGTCATTAGTAAATATATTAAATTTTAGATAATGTTAGTATGACTTGTTTTCCAAACATTATTAGAACAAGATTAGAACATCTGGTCTATTCCTTTCTCGTCCATTTTCTTCCTCACTATTTTGAGTATTAAATTGGACTATCTCTTCTTGTAACTTCCATAGTTTGTCGATATCTGATCCAAATGTCATGATGGGTGCCCAAGAGTCTTTTGACCAACTCTTTGAAGATTATGCACTAGCAATGACACATCGACATCTTTCCATGTGTTCAAGAGAACTTGATCGCAAGAATTGAAGACCAAGAAGAAGTTGTACGTTGCCCCTCTCATTCTGCGAGAATCATCATCATGGATCGCAACCAATGAACGTTTGACGAAGACCGTGACCAGTCTGAGTTTCCTTCAGACCAGCTATATCGGATAGATCAGCATATGCTCCTCTTGAGTGTCGAGCCAAGTCACCCAGTTAACCTAGAGTTTAATCGACTAGACGATTAGATTTTTGTTCTTCTTCTTCTGTGTGTAGATTGGCTATGAGTTTTATGTTTCTTAATAACTTTTTAGCTATTTGTGTGTTCCTTGGGTTTAACCTGCTCTCCTTGGTAGATTGTCTTCTCTTACCTTATGAGTTTACCTCTCATCTATTAAGCCTTGGTTTGCTAGCAGATGGAGAGCCCAAGTGGATCCAACCTTGTCAGTAACCTTGAGACAATCTGTGCCATCCTTGATCTTGTCAATTCCAGTGGACAATTATCAATACTAGGGGTAACAGATTAGCACATGGGACAATTTTTTGTAGCTCAGACTCAATTTTTGAACACGATTTTCAAGTGAATGCAATAAAGTTTAGAGAGAACAACATAAATTGGAGAGGAAATTACTAAAAAAATTTAGAAATTGAGAGGGTTTTGGACTTTGGGCTTCTAGCCCAAGGCTTTGTAGCTCTTGTGGGCCGGCCTTAAGGGGCCCAAGAGGGGAGGTGCCCAACTCCCCAAAACCCTAGCCAAACACCCTTTTTTTAACTGTAGCATGGTTACTGTAGCACACCCCTCTCCTTCAGTGTGTCTCCATTGTTGCCGGCCAAAGGAAGGAGGAAGAAGCTCTTTGTGCTGCTGGCCATGGTAGATCTTCTTCATGAATTTTGATCAGTGATTCCTAGTGTTTCTATAAGGGTAACGATCAATGTTCTTCGCTTTTGGATCGTGGTAGATGCGAATTTTGGCTTGTTTAGTGGATCGTATTCCTGCTGTGAGTAGAACAGATTCTGTCCAAGTACTTGTGCGACTGTTTTCATGTGTTTAGAGTCTAAATTAGAGGATCCCATCTCCTAGAGTTATGTGGGGTTCGTTCTTAGTTTTTAGTGGACATAAGATCACTCAATTCCAAGTTACGATTTAAAAGTTATTATGAATTCTTTGCTACTGTCCCGAAAGTCTGACGAGAATTAATAGTCACTATATTTATTAAAATATGACAAAGTTAGAGGATGATTCAGGAGTGTTTCCCAAAACATTTTTTTGTAGATAATCTCATTAGCTTTCAGGATTGATAAAGGACACCCTATTTGGATTTGTAGAACATAAGTTATGTACATTTCAATCAGACAATCCAGAATGTGTGTCGGTGTCTGTCATTAGTTTTGACCCGTGTGCCACATTTTGTTAAAGGCAAAACCTGAGTATCATGCCAACTAGACTTTTGAAGGTTATGTTCTTAACTTTCCATAATGATAAAAATATTGGTTTTTACTTAAGCCAATCAAAAGATATGATTGTTTATGTACTGCTCTCCAATTCTGTTAGACCGATTATAGATTGGACTTTCATCTGAAAGGTAGCCTAAGTTTTTGGCCGAATTAGAGGATTCAGCCAACTAGACTATTGTGGAGGCTTTCGTTACCTTTCCATAGGGTCTGAGATCACTCCTTTTCGATTCTTGGAGCAAAAGATATGATATTTTTAGTACCGCTGTCTAGTTTAACGTCCTGCTAGACTATCGGTTAATTTGGTTAGAGCAATTATATGAACCTTGGGTTTAGGAACATGATATTAGGCATTGTGGGTAGCATCTTATTCACGTTGTTTCTTATTCAAGCGACTAAATTGTGTAGAAGGAGGGAATTCGAGATTAGAAGCTTCATCCTTACCTCCTAACACATCGTAGTTCAAAAGGCAAGTACAATTGATTTGTCTTGATTGCTATTTGTTCCACTTGAGTGATGAATGTGCAATGGATAATTCCGGTATTACTTGCTTCCCCTCATAATTGATATATCTTGATTCTTTGATTATATGTTTACGTTCAACATATTCATTCGTTCTTCCATTCGTGTTTCACCCACGGGAGTGGGTAGCGAAGTCCCATCATTCCAACATGGGCAAGTACATGGTGTATGTAGTGCTATGGTTTGTTTATAGTGCTTGATGTTCATACCATGACTAAATGCTATGGTTTAGGAGTAGTTTTCAATGATTTCTGATTCATTCCATATATGAGAATACATGCTTCTTGAGATTTCATCTTCCATATTCATGCATTCATTCATTCATTCATTGTTCATGATTCACCCACGGGAGTGGAGTGTAAAGACCCATCAATTCCAGTATGGGCATGTAAGACCCACCATTCCAATCTGGGCAAATTGGATCCCCGTTATGAAAAGTTCTTCATACGGGCCTTGGATCCTCGCATTTTATGAAATGCGGGTCTGAGTGAATACCGACGGGTGTTCACTAGCTATACCAGTTGTGAGGACTCCGGTTTATTCGGCTTGTACTGTTTAACCATCCACTTGGTCCTAACAGTACAAATCAAATAAACCAAGCCTCGAGATATGTATACTTCCCGAGTGCGATATACACACCCTGTTACAAAATCATGCATCAATTTCATTCATACACATAGAGCGAAGCAAAAGCAACAAGCGAAAGACATAGATAATATAAAGAGAGTTATTACAAAAGAGGCCGACCTGCCAAAAGACATGCAAATAAGTAAATACACAGCGGAAGCAAAATGGCCATAAGATGGCGATAAACAAAAGCCAATCGGTGTGCCTTTACCCACAAGGCAACCAACCGGACCGCCAAGCTAATCGTCCCAAACAGCGCCGCAACACAGCTCACAAAAGTTAGGCCCTTGGGGCTCACCTTCTTCCTCTGCAACAATTAATATTAAGCAAGCGGATGAGTACAAAACTTGTTTTTGTACTGCAAGACTGACGTGTGAGATAACAGAACTATAATTAACTACATGCAAGCTTTATTTAAGTGGATGAGGCTCTGGACTTATTTTTAGCATAAAGCAAGTTTCCATTTGCAATAAGGTAATAGATTCAAAGCAAGTTTGCAATTAACTTTTATTGTTCAAATAAAGAGAGGCAATTATAACAATAGATAGATGACAACACCAACCTAGAAGTGACTAACCCATAGTCACCACAACAATAGCATGAAGTACCCCTTCATACCACCCGTGTCAAGTTTAAGTTTTTAAGAGGTTGTAGTCTAGTTCTTGCACGACCTTACCAAGCATGTCCATAACCTAGGACGAGGCTATTCCAATAGTTTTAACCCTGCAGGGGTGTACCAATGTACCCACACGATAGACCGCCTTTCCACCGGCCACGGTTAGCACACTTCCTTTGGTATGCGGGCATGGCTAAGTCTAACAAGGCGCTTTCCGATGGACGATGCTAATTAAGAGCCGCAACCCACGGGAGAAGGACACATTAGATGTACCTAACCGGTGCGCTAATGCTCCCCTCAAAACACACACAAGAACACACCCACCAGACCAGCTCATAATTAGCACCTCCCAAAGTACTTAGTCAAGAGAGGTTCCATATCCCCTCGTGTGGTTAGCACGCAACAAGCGCTGGCTTAGTGACACAAGTAACTCGGTCCTTGGGGACTTAGGCACCATTCAATCACGCCCAGCAGATCACACCAACATACCATTGTGCCCAAGTCAAGATATAATTTTTGTTTTCAGTTTTGATTTGCAAAATGGTAAAACACAAGGGGTTGGACATAATGGAATAATAATAGCATTAGTGTGATCAAGATCACCGACTAAGTCGATGATCGCCCATTACTACCGATACTAGGCATGGCTAAGCAATATTTATCCGAAATCTACTAAGTGACAAGAGCTCATCCAACGAACTCTAATCACAGCAATTAACCTAGGCTCAGGTAGTAAAGGATAATCATTTACCTACAGATTATGCAACTAGAGGATTAACTAATCAATTTAACAACAAATTAGCAATGCATACATAGAAGTTAAACAAAATATTAGACTTTAAAAGTAATGGGATCAATGGGAAATGATCAAACTGCTTGCCTGCTTGTTGTGGCTCAAATTGTTGCGGAGGGTCGTTCTCGGGGTTACCGCAAATATCGAATCCTAAGCGAAAGAGCGAAAACAACCAACCAATAAGACGAGCAACGCTTAAATGAAAGAGCAAGCAAAAATTATCCAAATGCGACGAAAATTATACACAAGGTATAATAGGAATATACCTAGACATAGGAACTGGAAAAACCTAATTTGGATTTGTGGTGCAAAAGATATTCCCTAAAAACCTATTTTTGGCCATAATTAGCACTGTAGCAAAAATATTTTCTAGAAAGATTTTGGAGCTAAAACTTTTATGGTGGCTACCTACTAGTATAGTGGTAACCCATATAAAATTTCAGGTCATTTGGAGTTATATTTAAAGAGCTATGATTTTTCTAAATTGTTTAGGGTATTAAACTAAAATATGATCCTTATGATTTCTAAAAACAGTAAAATTTGTGAAACCAATTTTCCTAGCAAATACACTATCAGGGGAAGCTACTCCAATTGGATTCATACAAAAAGGATCTATAGATTAAAAGTTATGCATTTTACAAGTTTGCTAAAGTTCAAAAAGCATGATTATGTTCACTTGGTTACTATTTTTGAAAATGGTTTTCCAGGTTTGATCATGGTCTACAATTATTTTTATATTTAAGTTCAAGTTATAAGGAAGCTAACAAAATTGGAATCATCCGATTTGGGTTTAAAATGGATTAGTTATGTATTTTGAAGTTTAATACCTTTTCGATTTGCAAATAAAGCTTTGGGAAACTCATAAAGGCTATTACGACGTGGGTGAATAGGGACCATCGATCTGGATCGGACGGCCTGCGCCGCGGCGTGCACAAAGACACACACACAGCGCTCACGAGGCTCACCGTTGGATCAATATCCAACGGTCCAAATGATGATGGCATTGGACCGAGCGAATGCGCCGCAATCCCACCGTTGATCTTGATCCAACGATCGAGATTGAACCACGCCGACGCGTTTGAAAGCGCGCGCGGCGGCTGCGGCCGTGGACCGTCGATCGTGAGATGGGCGGCTCACAATCAACGCTACGACACACACGCATGAACACACGAAATCTCGACCGCAGATCTAAGGATGGGCGGCGCGCGTTGGGCCACGTCGCGCTGACTGCGTCGCGTCCGACAACGCGACCGAGCCGCCGGCCAATCGCCGGCGACCAAAGG
Organism: Ampelocalamus luodianensis; assembly: GCA_036346255.1. NCBI lineage: Eukaryota > Viridiplantae > Streptophyta > Magnoliopsida > Poales > Poaceae > Ampelocalamus > Ampelocalamus luodianensis. Next base: position 32,059,150 of record CM070628.1, on the reverse strand, counting down.
CACGGCGCGCGAGAGGATGCTAACAGCGGGTGCGCATAGCATTGCGCACCCTCGCACCACTCACACGGCGGTGGTGGACCGAGCGGCGGCAGCGACGGAGAGGCGGTCCACGGCAAAGACGGCGGCGGCGATAAGCGGCAAAAGAGCTCCGCATCGGCCCATTCAAGCGGTGCGAGCATCTAGGGACTACGAGGCTACGGCGGACGCGAAGTGCAGAGCGGTCGGGTAGCTCGGCGACAAAGCTCGCGGCGGCAACAATGGCGGCAACGAGGAAGTCGTCCGGACAACTAGAGAGCGACCGCATCATCAAAATAGGTCCACGTGCCAATCGGTGCTCCCAGAGAAAAGAATTGAGGAGATGGACTCACCGACCTTTGGAGAGCGAAGAGGCGCTCGCGGCGAATTGGGAACTCGAATTAGCCTCCCTGCGACGATAAACCCAAAATTGGTGAGGTTAAGCCGGGAGTAAGTAGGGAGCGAGGAGCAAGAAAAAGAGAGGAGAGCCCTTCGTGGTACCGCCTTCACCGAGAAGCTCATGGCAACAATGGCGGCGAGAAAACAGTCGTTTGGGAGCTCCACGAATGCGGTGGGTGCAGGGAGAGCTCACGGGTGCGTAAAGGAAGGCGGGGAGGAAGATGGGAGCTTAAGTAGGCGAGGAAAGCGAGGAGCAATGGCGGCAAGCCTCGGATGCGGCGCCTCTCACGGCCGTGACGGCGGCGGGAGCGATTGAGCCATGGACTTGCGAGGCGGTGCGGCGCGCATTAAATGCACTGCGAGACCGTTGCGAGGTGACCCGGTAGCTGCGCTCCAACCACCCCTGCCATGGCGCTGGCGACGCGAGCTCGGGCTGGCTGCCGCGAGCGAGAGGAAGGCGGCGATAGCCACCGTCCGATTCGCATCCAACGGCTATCACGCGATCGCGTTGAAACGGCCGCGCGCTGGCGTCCACCGTCCGATGGAAATCCAACGACCGAGCATCAAAGGGCAACGGAGTTGTCAGAATGCATACACGAACGCGAGCCGTCCGATTGAAATCAACGGTCCGAGCGCGCGCGCCGATCGATCGCGCGGTGCAGTTAGTTGACTCGACCGAGTCGGTTGGCTCGAGCGAGTCTTACTCGCACCGAGAACAGTGCAAACCGATTAGGTTTTGATTTTTGAACTGAAACTTTGAGGATTTAATTGAGGCATCAAATCAACTCCAAAATTTATGAAATTTTAACTGGAGCTTGCTTACCTTGGGGTTAACCTTCCATAAAATTTCCAGAGGGTTTGTGCACTGGAATTTTCTCAAGAAATTCAGAAGGTTAAAGCAGAGGTTTGACCAAGGTTTGACTTGCCTCTAAAATATTTCAAATTATTTCCCAAAATTATGAAATAATTCAGAGGTGTTACCAAGCCACCCTAGAACCAGGAAAATTATTTCCAAGGGTTTGACAAAAGATTTGACCAAGGAGGTTGTTGACTTGATAAATGAGGCCTTTGATTTTTAATTTTCCAAAATTCTTTTACAAGAATTTCAGAAAAGTTTCAAAAGTAAAAGGATGAAGGAAAAGTTTTAATTTACCCTGATTTTATTACATTTGAAACACAAGCCAAAATTTGGGATGTTACACCAGTATAATCAGAAGTGGAGATCATGCATTTCATTCATTCATATGGTTTCTACCATTCTACATTCATATTCTATTCTATGATGATAAGTTCTTAATCAGCCACTCCACATTCGAATTCTATTCTATTAGGCTTTGTTCTTATTCAGTCGTTCTACATTTGTATTCTATTTTGTGATTGTTATTCTTATTCAGTATTGTTCATATTATTCTGTTGTACTTGGTAAGTCGTGGACTCATTCTTGTCGTGTTTATTTGTTTTAGGTAAACAGTGAAGACGGCATGCATGAGAGGGATTACTCACACGAATCACTTCTTTCACTTCACATTCGTCACCCTTTTAAACAGTTGAACTTGTTATTATCTTTTATTTAATAAGTTGGATTGTAATAAATGGAGTTCTGATGATTTAGACTTTCATTCATCATGACTTGGTTGTTGAATGCTTAATGATCTTCGTATAAACCTATGATAGTCTTATCATATTTGATTCAATATGATTGGATGATAGAGTTCGATATGTTGTTAAATTCTGATTCAATTCTTATACTCAACTTTTGAGATGTTGATCTCCTTATGTCATTAGTTGAAATATGGTTGAAATTATTCTGTATTGTTGTTATATGTTAGTCTTATAGGTAACATTTTGGCTTCCGCATAGCCAGGGTGTTACAACGATGATACAGAATATGAACAACATGATGACACAGTAGAATTAGACCACCGCTACCTTAGTCAATTTGTTGAATCAGAGTGATCAAGCAAGCCGCCGTACCATCACCAGTGTTAGGACCCAAAAATACAATTCAGGAACCCCCGTGTATTCTGAACAAGTCCCAGATCGGTAGCTAGCTCACACAAAAAATAGTGATGAAATACTATTTATTTATTCGATTTAACTAAAAAGATCTCAAAATAACAAATAATAGTAATAACTGGACCTTATGGTCAACGTTTACTTATCTTGCAACGCAGTGCTAAAGAAACAAAAAAACTATTGTAGCGAAACAAAACTCTTGAAATGGTCAATCAACATGCTCACAGGCAATCGAGTGAAGAACGCATCCTAATCCACAAAACCTTCATGGTACTCGTGAGTAAATAACTCTTGAACATATTGATACTCTTCAATTGAATCGCAGAAATTGAAGCCGTGGGCACATAAAGCACTCAGTAAGTCGTGGGGAAATGTATGCAAATAGTATTCATGTATGGCTCGAACAAAGGTTAGTTGTATGGTTCTTTAGTAGGAAGCAGCATTTATGATAAATACAATAAATATATTCAAATGCATCATTGAAAAGAATAATAAATACATAAAGTAAACAATTTCCTTCAAACAACCAGTGAACTACCCATCCACTTCCCAAGACAAACCACCAAGTGAATTACCCATTCACCAAACAAACATTATATTCATCAAGTGAACGTCCCATTCACACTCTGACTCATTTTATAAAAAAGTCTACCTCCCATGTGAAATCCCCGAACACGTCCATAACCACGGACACGGCTATTCGAATAGTTTTACACTATACAGAGGTTGTACAGATTTACCCACATGACATGACCTCTCTAGTTTGTTTGGCATCCGTCCATACCACTGCTCACTACCTTAGGTAAGCAGCCTAGAGCACGTGACAAGGCCCTTACAAAATCCTGTTTTGACCCAGTTCTGCCGATAAAGTTTCAACACTGAATGTCTTTCCGACCAGACAAGGCCCCCCACTTGCGCCAAACACAACCCAAACAAAACCAAATCAAAACATCGCTAATTAATTAGCTAGTTCCCGCCCATACAAGACATGTGGTTGTATGGTTAAGGCCCAGTTCAATGGCGCACAAGATTAACTCCGTGACCAGTTACTCAGGCAATCTTTCCACAACCCAAACGTGCTAAACCCACACCATCAATCCACCAACCTACTTGCCCGAGAGAAAACCATTTTTGTTTAACTAAAACCAATGACATACCCTGTCATGGTACACAAATTTTAACAGCAGTGGCTAACCACCACGATTCCATATATCATTAAGTCAAGATTAAACATTATGACACATGTGATAATGAACCCATCATAACTAAGTTGAACTAAGCATCTGTACGATGCCCATGTTGGTAATATAAATATGTCCAACTAAAATTATCCATGCTAGGGTGATAAAGGATTCATGGCATTCAAATAATCAATGGAGGCTGTGAGGATCCTGGTTTATTTAGCTTGTAATGCTTAGCCTTCCATTGACCCTAGCATCACAAATCAAATAAACCGAGCCATACACACCCCGTTACAAAATCAAGCATCAATCCCATACACAAGTGATTACAATATCCAAACTTCCCAGAAATACAGTATACACACCCCGTTACAAAATCAAGCATCAATCCCATACACAAGTGATTACAATATCCAAACTTTATAATATACAACATAATGAACTTACAAGGTTCAGTTTCATACAAAAGGGCCGACTGGCCAAATAACAAGATAATATGTCAAGTACGCAGCGAAAAACAGTAAATTAACTGAATTAAAATCATGAATTCACCATATAGGAAGACCCAATAGCTTGCCATAACCCGCAGGGCAACCGACTGGGTTGAAACCATAGAAAACCGACGTTCCTGCGCAAACTTTCCTTACCCGATTCGATCTCAACACCTGCTATCCAGATTAGTAAATACAAGCAAACAATGAGTACACGAATGTACTCGCAAGACTTACGAGTAACAAACCTAGTTACTACTACAAGCAGGCTTGAATCAAAGGAGAAGGCTGAAGGTTTATTTTCAGCGTAAAGCAGATTTTATTTGCAATAGATAATATGTTGAAGGCAATTTTGACAATCTAAATTTTATTTGCATAAATAACAGCGAGACAATAAGTAATAACATAAAGACAACCTGGAGATGACTAACCCAATAGCCATCACAACAATAGTACGAATTACCCATTCATACCACCCGTGTCAAGTTTTAATTAAAAGGTTGTAGTCTAGTTCTCACGGAGCGTATCCGAGCGTGTCCATAACCTAGGACGAGGCTATCTGGGGTGTACCAATGTACCCACACTTCAGACCGCTTTTCCACCAGCCACGGTTAGCATACTTCCTTTGGTATGCAGGCACGACTAAGTCTAATAAGACGTTTTCCAATATTGTGTATTAACTACGAGCCGCTCGTATGGCCAGAAAACCATACGCTTACATTGTAAAGCCGAAAAAGCAACTACCCACTCAGGGTAAAGCTTTTTGGACAACTACAATGCTCCCAACACCATCCCTCCTGCGACTCGGAGCCAATACACGCAAAAATACTCAGTACAGGTGGCGCAATTAACTCGGTCCTTAAATGACCCAGGCACCATTCCAGTTACACCCCAAAACACACCATCTTACCATTGTGCCCAAGTCCAAATCATTTTGTTTTCATTTTTAGTTTTCACAAATAAACATAGCACAAAGGTTAAAACATAGAGTCATAATAAGTTTGTGTGATCAAGGTTATCGACTAAGTCGATAACCGCTCAATTCTACCGGTAACTAAGCATTGCTAAGCATCATATCGTAGAGACAAATAAAAGACCATAAATTATTCACCGGGCTCTATTCACCAGTGAGGATAATAACCTATGGCGGTGGAAGGGGTGAATAATTTCAGGGAAACAATGCAATGGGATAACTACCTCTAACCGACAAAATAAATCTTGACACAAAGAAGCATGCATACTTAGGTTTTGCAAACAAGATATTAGACTTTAAAAGTAATAGGAGCAATATGATCAAATGATGTTACATCTGCTTGCCTTTGCTTTGCTGGTACTCTGGACATTCACACAATCAACTCCGCTGCACTCCCAAGTCATCGTCATCTAACGATAAGAACCGACAAAGCGAGAAACATCGAATAAACACCAAGATTCCAAAAGTATCCAAAAATTAAGAACACAGATGATAGATTATGAATTTAGAAACAAAAATTAGTTGATTTGGATTTTATTTAAATTAGTTAGGATTTCTTCTTACTGTTCTTTCCAAACTCACTTATTTTCCACATTATCATAGATTTCATTGTTTGTTTATGAGGATCCAAGCGAAGCTTATTTTTCATATTAGGTTACTACTACTGGATAATTGTCCAACCAAATAAATGACTCAGAAACATATCTAACTACTGCACTAACCAGGTCATAAACCTATTGGCAATTCTGATAGTTGTCATGTTATTGCTACTGAGAACGTATGACGACGGACGATACCTAGAGCTTAGGTGATGTTGTTTTCCTTAACAGGCCACCTAATCCTCACAAGCACTCTCTCTGCAGGCATTCTATGTATACATCCACGATGATCATAGAGTCAAAATCAATCCTCTTATATGTTCTCCTCTTTCGGCAGACTTTGATGGTGATAGTGTGCACAACTATTAACTGCAGATGGGCTCTAGTTACCTACTTAACTATTCTAGCCTAACCATTCACTTAATTATCATTTTAATCAATTGATTTTCTCACTGGCTGCTACTACAAGAACATAATTGGTCATTTCATCATTTTCTAACTGAACATCCATTAGCTAAGTAGCATACTACCACATTTTAAATAGCTAACTATTCTATGCAACCTTCACTGTGATAAGTTCATTTAGGCCTACAAATCCGATTCATCCACTAATATGAACCTCTACGCCATTATCACAGTGTGGATTCTCCTAGCCTTTGAAAGGAATCCCTGACATTTCAAAGGAATCACCTTCTGTGCTAATGCATTTCATAAAAAGGATTTGCTGCACTGCAAGGAGGCACTGATGACTAATCTCTTTACTAGTTCAATTATCTACTTAAATAGACCTTTGACTAAACCTCTAATTGCCTCTGTTAATCAACTGAAATCGCCCTCCAAAAGAACATGTAAAATCTAAAGTAGTATCCAACCCCAGGTCCACTTCTTAGAGCACTTATCGCTTAACCTCAGAACTAACAACTGACATCTTCTAAACATCCTTAGGTTACAAATTATGCTCATAAATCAGACAGCAGAAACTTCTTCTGAACTGCAGTGCTAATCTTCATACAAGCCTTTAAACTTCAAATTTTTGGTTAATTCACAAGAGTGGTTCAGTTACAAGATCAAAAGCATTTCGAATATCTAGCAGAGGAAGGGAGAACTACACACAGGGAGTTTAGGGACGCAGCACAGGGGAGGCTCGGGTCGGTTTGGAGCGGTGGTCATCGTCGGCGGAGGAGCGGCGGCGATGTAATACCCCAAATTAGAATTCGGGAAGAAACCTAGTTAAGAAAAAGGAAAAAAAGAAAAGTATTACGGAGTTGGTTCCGGCGGAGGATTAATTAGAAATTATGTTTTAGCGGGAGAAAGAGGGGGGGTTTTGGAAGTTTCCGGCAACTTGGGCCTGGGCTTTTGCCCATAGTGGCCCATGTGTGGCCGGCCAAGAGGGAACACCCTTTCCTCCCCTCCTAACCCTAGCCGCCCCCTCCCTTGCCCCTCCACCCTTTGGCCGCCACCCCCCCATCTCCTGCCCCTCCCTCCTCTTGCGCAGCACCCCCTGGCCGACCACCTCCTGGTTCCCACTTCCCCCTTCCGCCATCTTCAGCCCGTGGTGCTCCCTCGCTGCCGGCCTTGGAGCTCCCTTTGCCAGCCATAGGAGCAAATTAGAATTCGGGAAGAAACCTAGTTAAGAAAAAGGAAAAAAAGAAAAGTATTACGGAGTTGGTTCCGGCGGAGGATTAATTAGAAATTATGTTTTAGCGGGAGAAAGAGGGGGGTTTTTGGAAGTTTCCGGCAACTTGGGCCTGGGCTTTGGCCCATAGTGGCCCATGTGTGGCCGGCCAAGGGGACACCCCTTTTCCTCCCCCTCCCTAACCCTAGCCGCCCCCTCCCTTGCCCCTCCACCCTTTGGCCGCCACCCCCCCATCTCCTGCCCCTCCCTCCTCTTGAGCAGCACCCCTGGCCGACCACCTCCTGGTTCCTCTTACCCTTGCGCGATCTTGACCCGTGGTGCTCCTCGCTGCCGGCCTTGGGCTCCCTTTGCCGGCCATAGGAGGAGGAGAGGCGAGGAAAGGAGGTCATCTTCGCGGGGAGGATTCTTCTTCTTGCTGCGGTTCTTCAAGGGTAACTTTGGGTATTCTTCGCTGTTCGGATTGTATAAGTTTCTATGGTTGAAGTTTGGTATATCGAGTCCTGTCATTTGATAGATCGCAATCTGTCCAGAAGTTTGGACGAGGGTTTTCACGTTGTTAGAGGCAGAATCTGGGGACCCAACCTCTTAGAGAAAGTTGGGTTACGTCCTTAGCATTCGGTGGCCGCCAAGTTCACCTAATTCCGACATACAGATCAAAAGTTATGAATTGTTTAGTGGGACTGTTCTGTGAATCAGCCGGTATTCTGACAGAATTTAGTAATCCGATTGGAGAGAGATTTTAAAGGGACAATTAGGGGATCTCAGAATAACAAAAGTTGTGGTTAATTGTCGTAGCTTTCAGGGAAGGGCAAGAACGCGAAATTTGGTCAAACGAGTTGAAAGTTATGGTAGTTTTTATGCACTGTCCAGAAAACCTGACGCGAGATCGACGTTCTGTTAGGAGGCAAATTAGGGGAAGTTAGTGGCCGAATCAGGAAGTCCCACCAACTAGTCTTAGAAGGGGAATTTAATAACCTTTCAATCAAGTCTAAGATCACCTCATTTGGACCCCTGTACTAAAAGTTATGAATTTTACAATATGGCTGTTTACAGGAGGGTTAATTCAGCATGTAGGAAAAGTGGAGTCGGGGTCACGTTTCAAGCTTTTGTTATCTCGTGCTTGCTATTATAGTTTATTTGGTATATTGCCATTGTCTTAGGAAGCTTTTAAATGTATTCTTAGGTGGGGACTGGTTCGAAGCAGCACCTACTTCGCATCCACCGTTCTCAGCGGTTGAGGCAAGTACCTTTTAAGAAGAGTAACTATGGATGGTTTGACCATGTTTTGCTAGTACGTGGTATTGATAGCATTGGTTGATTGATAGAGTCACATGCTTGTTAATGATGATAATTGTGCTTGATACATGCTATTGGCAATATGATGTGAATGCTACAGATGATGAATGTTTTGATACATGTGTTAGATGGTGTGAAATGATGGATAAATATGATGATGATTATGATATGTTTGGTATGCACCATATACAGTTCTAGTATTGTTCATGCATCGTGCAATCATGTTAATGTTTATTTGCACCATTGGGCATACACAAGGATGCACGATTAAGATCCCACATTCTGGAATGTGGGCGGTGAGAGAGATCCCCATCGTGTAACGATGGGCAAAGATCCCCACACTTGCGGTGTGGGCTTGAGGTCCCCTATACTTGCGGAGTATAGGGCAATTGGTCCACGTGCTTTGCGAGCAGCAGGCATGGGCTCGTAGCGGCGGTTGCTTGCCCGCATTACGGTGTAATGCGCAACAGAGTGAAAAGTGAAAAGTTGCATTGCATGCCTGCATTCATGCCCATGTGATGAAGTTTTGAGTAATTGTGTAGCACCGTAACTTGATGTTTCAATTATTAATGTGGTGTGATCTTATATTGTACTTGCTGAGTTCTTGAACTCACCCTTGTTTTTGTTGTGCTTTTAGGTACCATTGCAAGAACGTCATGCATGGGGGGAAAGTAGATCCGATCTGGATGCACACATTGCCACTATCATTTAAGTTTGATTAGTTTATGGAATGATTACTAATAATTGAGCAAACTGTTTGAGACTGGTTTATGATTAGACGTTAGGCAATAGGTTTTGTAATAATGATGAGTAGCACTCCTTAAACTTTTGGTTATTGTTCTAGTTGTTAATCATACTTCTATTGAATAGTGATGATTTTTTTTATGAGTAGATTTGGAGATATGATTCATTAATTAACGTTGAAACCTCCGGCTTGCTTCTAATATAGGGAAGGTTCTGCCGAAAATTTTAATAAAGTGACTTAAGTTTTCAATTGTTTAGTATAGGTTGGTAGCATTCCAGGCTCACGTGGGCTGTGGTGTTACAGTTGGTATCAGAGCGTGCTGTACATCCGTGGTGACTAGATTATATATATATATAAAAAATTGCTAATGTTAATCAACTTAAAAGTTTGACACACTAGTGCACAGTAGGATGGGGATGGGTCAATCATTGCATTTACGTTTCCGTTATATTGTTTTGATTATTGCTGATATGAATTGAGTTTGGCTGCTTATTAATTAGTTATTATGATTATTATGAGTGGGAATAGTCGTTGTTGAGAGGTTAAGGTAGTGGTTGTGACCCTGGGCTTTACCAGGTTACACCACCGTTCGTGGAGTGGGAATAGAGAAGTGCCACCCCGGATATCTTAGTACAGGTGTCGATAGCGAGAATCTTTAGAAGAGTTGTTCTTTTCCCTGAATTTGAATTTGGTCAACTCTTATCCGGTTGCGATTGGTGGGTTTCTTTGAAATTTTTGGTGTGTTTCCTTTGGCTTAATTTGCCCCGTAAATCAATTATTGTTTTTCCCAACCGTTGAGTTATTCTGCGATTGGTGAACTTTGCTAATTGTCAAGATTGACTTTTGTAGTGTTGGTTTTGTTTTCTCATTGGAAAGCTTGACCTATTTATTCGCTTGATGTTTTGGTTAATGAAAGTTTCCTTTGCAAGTCCTTTAGTTCATCAAGGCTTTGACTCAACGTATCTCTCTTGGGTATTTTGAGCGTTGAAGATTAATGGTTGTGTTATGAGTTTCAAGTTGAGTCCGCAGTGTGTGCATGATCGATCTTAACTAAGGTCCTTATCAAGGAAAGTTGAATAAGTGGAGGTTGTCCTCTAGTGGTTCTTGATGAGTGTGACTATGAGTATGACAATATTTAGTTGGAATCAATAGAGTTATTAAGAGGTGTGGTATTTTGATGAATTGGTGCGATCGTTAGGATTGTGGAATCGGTAGATTTATTGGATAGCATGGAGTAATGTATCTCTATGGATTAGCCTACCCATTAGTGATGGTTATGTTAAGAATGTGTTTGAGCGATTCCTTAGAGGATATCAAATTTGGAAATTTTCTTAAACTGGTTACTTGATGATCATACATAAATGCTAGATTGAAACATGTATATTAGATTAGACGAGCGTTGAGGTAGCATGTTGTGAAACCACATTGTCTGACGATGAGATTATTAAATGTTGACTTTGTGTTTATAGATGGTTATGTGACTACAAACAAGTAGGACCCTATTTGTGTACATGATACATACAATTGACAATTATTAATGTGATTGGAGCGGTGTGAGTAACACTAATGGTTGAGTGGATGAATGAGTAAGTGGCCTCGATAGTGTGCTTTGAAAGTATCATTTGATAGTATGAACTAGTTAAAATAGGTTTGTTTCAACCTTGTGGCTTGTGTTCCTTTTGGAGAAATTTATGATGGGATAAGAGGCTATGATGAGTCTCGCTAAGAGTGTATTATTACATTACTAATGTGATTGTCGATGAGGATTATGATGATAATATTGAATGTTTTGTATAAAGGGACTGGATCGCTCGCCAGATGTTGATTAATTGAATATGTTTCTAGTTCGCATTTGTGATCTTTCAGACCCCATGTTGATGTGATAGCTGAATTTGTTTAGAGCAAAGTGACATGTTGAGAGGTTTTATTAGTTCGTAAGTGGAATAGGTGTTGTGATCTTCAAATACTCTTTGTCAGAATTGCCATGGTGATGCTGTAACCAACGAAAGTCGAGTGAAGTAGAAGTATTTGAGATTGAAGTAAAGTTTCATAACTTGCAGATTTTTGAAGTTTGTCTAAAACTTTTGTTCTTGCCCATAGGTGTTTTCACAAATTTTAAAAGCATTGTTTTATTCTCGTTTGAGGGTTGATATTCTCTGCTTGTGGGACGTGCGCCCTCAACTTTGATCATATCTGTTGGTTTTCGAGAACAATTTTATATGATCGTTTCTCTTGATCTTGTAACTATTGTGAGGGGTAACGTTTTCCTTTGTGCTGAAATTTATTTCTTTTTGCCTCTTCTTCTAAGAAAGGGTTAACCGAACTGTATTGCAAAGTCTCTTCGGTTGTGATTTGGCATCTTGATAGTGGTGGTCTAGTAGATGGTTTGGTGAACCTTTAGGTGTCAGGTTGTCTAAGAGTGCGAGTAATAAATCGATTTATTAGAATAATCCTTGGAGAGGATTTGAGTTAAAAGAATATTTGTCTTTGGAGCTAATAGATTTATTTGTCGCAACTAGTAGAACCTATAGCGAGAAGTAGTCCAAGATTTGGTGTTCTTTTGATCGAACATTACAAATAGCAAGTATGGAAATCTGGATCGATTTATTGAGTGTCGCAATTGGATACTTAGTAATATTGTGTAGGAGAATTTTGATGGTGAAATTAATGAGAGTAGCGGTGTAGAAAAAATCTATTAGTTGTGTTAATGATGGGATAGCGAGGATTGTTAAGTAATTGTCAAGTATGACTTGGTCTCGATGATTAACCCTATGGGAGTTAGATTATCTCTAAAGATAGCTTGGTCAAGAACATAATCATTTATTGATGTTAGTGGTGAGTATGTTTGAATCTTGATCAATCGGTTAAAGTATTGTGAATGGGTATATTGTGGTTGTGTAGTGAATTTAATGGATATGGGTTAGAGAAGGGCTAAGGTTGGTGAAATGAATCGCTTTAGGCGGTATCGATTAGTGAGGAATGATGATATTAATAAGCGAGGTTATTGATTGAGCTGGGTGAATTTTAGTAAGCGATTTGAGGATTTCCTATCAATCTTGCTAGAAATTCATGGTAGGAGACTTGGAGGTTAATTTTGGGGCTTTGCATGTTATGCTAGGACCCTAGAGACCCCATATTATGTGTAGAGGTGGATGAACAAAAGCAAATTTTGAATGGTGTGTGATCTTTGATAGAATACTTTGGGTAAAGTAAATGAGTGTGGATGTGGTGAATTTCACATGGTTTATCCAAGATAGATGAAGGTGACGTGATTGCGGAGGAAATCTATTTTTAGGTGCGTTGGGAATTATTTGTCAAAGTAATTCCTTTAGTAGAGAGGTTGAACAGAGTATGTTATTATGAATCGGAGGAGTATCTTGTAATACCCTAAATTATATTCGAAAAGATTAGTCGGGAGAAATTAATTAAATCGGGAGAAGGGTTCTTTTAGTAAAACACCAAATCAGGAAATGAGAGGGGTTTTCCGCGTTTTAATGGGCAACCAGGCTTGGGCCTAGGCCCATGTGGGGCTGGCCGGCCAAGGAGGGGTGCCACTCCACCCCCCCAAACCCTAGCCGCCCCTCTCATCCCCTCCCCTCTTTCCTCCCCCACTCCCCCATTCGGCCGCCACCTTCCCCCCCACCTCCTCCACCCCCTTGTGCTCCTCCCTACCTCCCCTCCACCTCCATTGCAGCCGGCCAAGGAGGAAGAAGAAGGAGAAAAGAAGAGAAGGGAGAAGAAGAGGGAGAAGAGAAGGAAGAGAGGAGAAGGAGGATCATCTTGGGGCCTGCTCATCGTCGTCCAGCACGTCGTCAAGGGTAACGACGGGTTTCTTGTGTTGAGGATGGTCATTAGAGGCGATTGCTAATAGATTGTTTGGATCGGTTAATTTCTGTTCTCTGTCCAATTTTGTCCAGTAGCTTGCGCGGCCGATTTAATGTGGTTAGAAGCAGAATTAGGAGTTTGGATCTCCTAGAGAGTTGTAGATTATGTTCTTAGCTTTCAGTGGCCACCAAGATCACCCAAATCCGATTAACGGTCAAGAAGTTATGAATTTTTTAGTATCGCTGCTCTGTTATTCTGTCAGTTTTGAACAGTCTGTAGAAAATGGGATGAATCTGCTAGTTAAAATCAAAATCAGAGGACCTCAATATAACGAAAAATGTAGGTAATTTCCATACCTTTTCATAGAGATAAAGAACACGAGATTTGGACTTTCGTAGAAAAAGTTATGATTGTTTTAGCGTACTGTCCAGAGAACCCGACGAGAATTCTGTTGTCTGATGATTGGTTTGGTAGGGGAAGTTAAGGGCAGAATCAAAAGGGCTCCCCAACTAGGTTTATTTAGGCAATTCAATTACCTTTTCAGAGAGTCTAAGATCATCTTAATTGGACTCCTGAGCAGAAAGTTATGTATTTTAGAATTTGACTGTTTTCAGTGAGCACCAAAACGATCGCTAGAAATTGGAAGATTGGAAACGCTTGGGAGTTTAGCGAGTTCGTTTGTGTTGTTTTTATGCTTTGGGTCCATTATGTTGGCCTTAGATTGGGATATCTTTATGTTCAGGTGGGAGCGTGATCCCGAGGGGCAGCGCCCTCTTCGCATCCACCGTTCTCGCTGATTGAGGCAAGTATTCGGGTTATAGCGTATTTTCGGTTGTATGTTATGATTGTGGTGATTGCTTGTTGTAGCCTTGCACGAATGTTAGCGTAATGAGTTTTCCTTTTATCTTGATGAATGCAAGCTATAGTTAATGTTTCCCTTGAGCGTTGCTAAATCATACATGTTGTTATGTACATGTTAAATTCGTGTATATGAAAGACGTGGGCATGGAGCAATTGCATGTTCCAATCGTGTTGGAGACTTGGTCATACATGCATGTTTTGATATATGATAAGTAAGGTTGCTGGCATGATGTTTATATTGAGATTGGTGAATGCTCCAAGTATGATTATGCTCTATTTATGTCCGTTGTTATTGTACTTGGTATATTGATGATGAATAGATGTTGTGCATGTGCATATTGAGATCATGCTGAAGCTTGGTCACGTGGTGACCAAGCATGCATTCGTTGAGGTCCCGTCATGTATTGACGGGCTTGAGGTCCCACATTGGTGCAATGTGGGCTATGAGCAAAGAGGTCCCCATCATTCGTGTGATGGGCAAAGGTCCCTATACATGTGGTGTATAGGCTTTTGGTCCCACGTGCGGAGGGCACGGCAAGAGGTACAATGACGGTTGTATACCCGCATTACAGTAAAATGCGAAAAGAGATAAAGATAAAAGGTGCATTGCATTTGTTGCATTCACATGAGCATGAAGGCTTTACTCTCGTGCATTGTTTATCTTGGATTATTGATGCTATGAATGTTAACTTGCTTAGCCTTGTTGGTACTTGCTGAGTCTTTGGGCTCACTCTTGCTTTGATGTGTTTTAGGTACAATCGCAAGATGGCATGCATGGGAGGGAGTAGATGAATTGGAAAGCACGCACTACCTCACAACATTAAAACAATTGTCATTTAGCTTCATATAAGAATAAATAGACTGCTGAGAAATACCCATGGTTGTTTTATGATTCTGATTATGGTTGTGAGAATAGTGTTAATTTGATTACTTTCCTATGATCATCTCTTATGCATGAGTGAATTGGATTATGAAATTATTGTTAAATGTTATGTTTACCTGTTAGAAGCTATGGATAGTTTGAGTTTCAGGTTAAATGTAATAATGAGAATAGAAAGTTTTGGTTATGTTTATGATATTATTCTACACGCTTGAATGAACCTGATTATGATTATATTGATAAATGCCTTGATCAATTGTTGGAACCTCGGTATGGCGACTATACAAAGGAGGTTTTGTCGAGATTTTGTAATTGGTCTTAGTTTAGCTTAGTTTAATTTAATTTTAGTAGCATTCGGGCTCAATGTTGGCAGGGTGTTCTGATTAGTATCGAGCGGCGATAGGTCCGTGGTGATTGGATTTATAACCTAGGCAACTTAAATTGCTAAAATTTTGTAATGCTTAATGAACTTATAAACCGACACTTTGGTGCAGTAGGATGGGATGGGTCAAGCATTGCATTTACGCCCGTTGAGTTGTATTAATGATTCTTGTTTTGAGATGATTTGTTATATCTATAGTATAATACTATGGTTATTATGTGTGGGGTAACCCATGTTGAGAGGTGGAGGTAGTGGTTGTGGTCTGGGCTATACCGAGTTACACCACCGTTAAGTGGTCTGAGAATAGCGAAGTATCCACATGAGAGATTGTAGTCAGAGCATTGGTACTGTATACTTAAAAGAGTTGTTCTCTTCCCTGAATTTGAATTTGGTCAACTCTTATCCAGTTGAGATTGATGAGTTTCTCTTGGGTTATTTATTCTTGTGGTTGATGGGTTGCTTTGAGAAAAAAAAATATTGGTGTGTTTTCTTTGGCTTAATTTGTCCTGTAAAGCAATCATTATTTTTTCCCAAGCGATGAGTTATTCTCGCGATTGGTGAACTTTGCTAATTGTCAAGATTGACTTTTGTAGTGTTGGTTTTGTTTTCTCATTGGAAAGCTTGACCTATTTTATTCGCTTGATGTTTTTGGTTAATGAAAGTTTCTTTTGTAAGTCCTTTAGTTCATGAAGGCTTTGACTCAACGTATCTCTTTTGGGTATTTTGAGCGTTGAATATTAATGGTTGTGTTATGAGTTTCAAGTTGAGTCCGCGGTGTGTGCATGATCGATCTTAACTAAGGTCCTTATCAAAGAAAGTTGAATAAGTGGAGGTTGTCCTTTGGTGGTTCTTGATGAGTGTGACTATGAGTACGACAATAATTAGTTGGAATCAATAGAGTTATTAAGAGGTGTGGTATTTTGATGAATTGAGTCCGATCGTTAGGATTGTGGAATCAGGTAGATTTATTGGATAGCATGGAGTAATGTATCTCTATGGATTAGCTTACCCATTATTGATGGTTATGTTAAGAATGTGTTTGAACGATGCTTTAGAGGATATCGATTGGAAATTTTCGTAAACTAGTTACTTGATGATCATACACAATTGCTAGATTAAAAACATGTATATTAGATTAGGACGAGCGTTGAGGTAGCATGTCGTGAAACTCCTGTATCTGAGCGATAAGATTATTAAATGTTGACTTTGTGTTTATAGATGGTTATGTGACTACAAGCGTAAGTAGGACCCTATTTGTGTACATGATACATACAATTGACAAATGTTAATGACAGTTGGAGCAGTGTGAGTAACACTAATGGTTGAGTGGATGAATGAGTAAGTGGCCTCTCGATAGTGTGCTTTGCGAAAGTATCATTTGATAGTATGAACTAGATAAAATAGGTTTGTTTCAACCTTTTGGCTTGTGTTTCTTTTGGAGAAATTTATGATGGGATAAGAGGCTATGATGAGTCTCACTAAGAGTGTATTATTACATTACTAATGTGATTGTCGATGAGGGATTATGATGATAATATTGAATGTTTTGTATAAAGGATTTGGATCGCTACTTGGATGTTGATTAATTGAATATGTGCTTGTAAATACTTATGTGATTTGGAGAGGAAAATAGGTAGCAACTAGATCTCATAATGAAACTAGTCGATAATTGATAATGGTTGGAGTACAACTATTGTGTCTTTGAAGTTTGGTGTTGAGCATTACTAAAAGTTGCAATGATATGATGTAATAGGAGGCTTATGCTCATCTAGTTGTGAATTAAATGGTTGATAATGTGACCTTGATGAAAGGGTTATGGTAGGAGCTTTTCAATTGTATAGTAGACCCCTTCTAAGTTTAAGAGGTTGATGTATTGATGTTGTATGGTTTTGGTATACACTCGTTTTGAAGATGGGATGAAAGGATAGTATGGGAACTTTTGGTGAAACTTTGGGGGCTTTCTAATGGAATAGTTGATGATAAAGATTCGTGTGTAGAGTATATTATTCTTGATGTTAGTAAGATTATCTGCAAGAGATTCTGACTTGAGTTTGTTTGAGCAAAGTGACATGTTGAAAGATTTATTTGGTTCCTTAGTAATTTTTGTGATTTGGGTTTTAAGAGTTTTCCCTAATTCTAAAAGCAGTGTTTTATTCTCGTCTGAGGTTTGATAATCTCTGATTGTGGGACGTGCGCCCTCAACTTTGATCATATCTTTTGGTTTTCGAGAACAGTTTTATCTGATTGTTTCTCTTGATCTTGTAGCTACTGTAAGTGGTAACGTTTTCTTTTGAGCTGAAACTTATTTCTATTTGCCTCTTCTTCTAAGAAAGGGTTAACCGATCTGTATTGTAAAGTCTCGTAGGTGGTGTCTTGGCATCTAGATAGTGGTGGCCTAGTAGATGGTTTGATGAACCCTTAGGTGTCAAGTCGTCTGAGAGGCTTGGAGTAATAAATCGATTTATTGGAATAATCCTTGGAGAGGATTTGAGTTAAAAAGAATATTTGTCTTTGGAGCTATGATTTCGTTTGTCGCAACTAGTAGGACCTATAACAAGTTGTAGTCCAAGATTTGGTGTTCTTTTCGACCGAGCATTAGAATTAGCAAGTATGGAAATCTGGATCAATTTATTAGAGTATCACAATTTGGTAGTATTGCGAGGCTATGAGAGTTAAACTTGATGATGTGGTTTAATGAGAGTGTGATTATAAAGTAATCGAATCGTCATGTCAATTAATGGGATAATGAAAATGTTGAGTAATGTCAAGAGTGATTTGGCTCTACATGTGTAATCTTACGAGAGTTATAATCCTTGTAATGGTTAGCGGTCAGAAAATATTTTCATGATGATTTTAATGAGTGAGTATGTTGGAATTGTGGGTTTATAGGAATTAATATGAGAATTTCGTTGCAAGAGTCTTGGAGGTTAAATTTGGGCTTTGCATTGTTGTGCTAGAACTTTGAGCCCATTGATAATGTGAAAAAGTAGTATAAGGGTGGATTTGAGCAGTGGGATGGTCATTGATAGAAATTTTTATGAAATACATGAGAATATGTGATGTGAATTCCGAGTTGTCCATTCTTGAGGATTGAGGTAACGTGATTATGTGTGAAGATCCATTTTGGGATGCATCGAAGTTATCTATCAAAGTAATTATGTCGAAAGAAATTCGGTTAGAGAATGTTTGTGAGATCATCGAGTCCCTTTTCAAAGGTGTTGACAAGGTGTTTTGATTTGGGTTTGGCGTTGAGATCGCCAAGTTAATAGTAACAAGTTAGTGTGTTGTGCGATGATTGGGATTGCATAACTTGAGGGAAATTTTGGTCTTAAAAGAGAAACTGTTAAATTGATGTGCCCTCAAGAAGTGAATCGCTTTTCTGATTTTCGTTTAAGTTCTATGCTGTTGACCATTGTCTTTCGCAAAGTTGAGTTTGGCTTTATTTGGTATGTGTCGTTCTTATCGGTTCGAAAGAATACGAAATGATGGATTTGGTTATTCGAGTGATTTTCCTTTGGTGGGCGTGGTGTTTAATTGCAAATTTTCTAATTTGAAGGTGGAAAGATTTTCGTGATAAATCTTCGATTCTGAATTTGACTCTTTTAGTACCGAGTTGGTAACGTTTGGTTGCGATGAGAGTCCTTCATTTTCAGT
This sequence comes from Ampelocalamus luodianensis, assembly GCA_036346255.1. Lineage (NCBI taxonomy): Eukaryota > Viridiplantae > Streptophyta > Magnoliopsida > Poales > Poaceae > Ampelocalamus > Ampelocalamus luodianensis. Next base: position 32,040,197 of record CM070628.1, on the reverse strand, counting down.
TGGGGTTGTTGTTGTTTTGCTAGTAGATGACAGGTAGAATTCGGGTCGAATTCATTTAAGGGGGTAGAATGTAATACCCTAAATTATATTCGAAAAGATTAGTCGGAGAAATTAATTAAATCGGAGAAGGGTTCTTTTAGTAAAACACCAAATCAGGAAATGAGAGGGTTTTCCGCGTTTGTGGGCAACTCTGGCTTGGGCCTAGGCCCATGTGGGCTGGCCGGCCAAGGGAGGGTGCCACTCCCCCCCAAACCCTAGCCGCCCCTCTCATCCCCTCCCTCTTTCCTCCCCACTCCCCATTCGGCGCCACCTTCCCCACCTCCTCCACCCCCTTGTGCTCCTCCTACCTCCCTCCACCTCCATTGCAGCCGGCCAAGGAGGAAGAAGAAGGAGAAAAGAAGAGAAGGAGAAGAGAGAGGGAGAAGAGAAGGAAGAGAGGAGAAGGAGGATCATCTTGGGGCCTGCTCATCGTCGTCCAACACATCGTCAAAGGGTAACGACGGGTTTCTTGTGTTGAGGATGGTCATTAGAGCGATTGCTAATAGATTGTTTGGATCGGTTAATTTCTGTTCTCTGTCCAATTTTGTCCAGTAGCTTGCGCAGCCGATTTAATGTGGTTAGAAGCAGCATTAGGAGTTTGGATCTCCTAGAGAGTTGTAGATTATGTTCTTATCTTTCAGTGTCCACCAAGATCACCCAAATCCGATTAACGGTCAGGAAGTTATGAATTTTTTAGTATCGCTGCTCTGTTATTCTGTCAGTTTTGAACAGTCTGTAGAAAATGGGATGAATCTGCTAGTTAAAATCAAAATCAGAGGACCTCAATATAACGAAAAATGTAGGTAATTTCCATACCTTTTCATAGAGATAAAGAACACGAGATTTGGACTTTCGTAGAAAAAGTTATGATTGTTTTAGCGTACTGTCAGAGAACCCGACGAGAATTCTGTTGTCTGATGATTGGTTTGGTAGGGGAAGTTAAGGGCAGAATCAAAAGGGCTCCCAACTAGGTTTATTTAGGCAATTCAATTACCTTTTCAGAGAGTCTAAGATCATCTTAATTGGACTTCTGAGCAGAAAGTTATGTATTTTAGAATTTGACTGTTTTCAGTGAGCACCAAAGCGATCGCTAGAAATTGGAAGATTGGAAAGCGCTTGGGAGTTTAGCGAGTTCGTTTGTGTTGTTTTTATGCTTTTGGGTCCATTATGTTGGCCTTAGATTGGGATATCTTTATGTTCAGGTGGGAGCGTGATCCGGGGCAGCGCCCTCTTCGCATCCACCGCTCTCGCACGCTTGAGGCAAGTATTCGGGTTATAGCGTATTTTCGGTTGTATGTTATGATTGTGGTGATTGCTTGTTGTAGCCTTGCACGAATGTTAGCGTAATGAGTTTTCCTTTTATCTTGATGAATGCAAGCTATAGTTAATGTTTCCCTTAGCGTTGCTAAATCATACATGTTGTTATGTACATGTTAAATTCGTGTATATGAAAGACGTGGGCATGGAGCAATTGCATGTTCCAATCGTGTTGGAGACTTGGTCATACATGCATGTTTTTGATATATGATAGCGAAGTAAGGTTCTGGCATGATGTTTATATTGAGATTGGTGAATGCTCCAAGTATGATTATGCTCTATTTATGTCCGTTGTTATTGTACTTGGTATATTGATGATGAATAGATGTTGTGCATGTGCATATTGAGATCATCTTGAAGCTTGGTCACGTGGTGACCAAGCATGCATTCGTTGAGTCCCGTCATGTATTGTGGGCTTGAGTCCCACATTGGTGCAATGTGGGCTATGAGCAAAGAGGTCCCCATCATTGGGTGATGGGCAAAGGTCCCTATACATGTGGTGTATAGGCTTTTGGTCCCTGTGCCGAGAGGGCACGAGCAAGGAAAGTACAATGACGGTTGTATACCCGCATTACGGTAAAATGCGAAAGAGATAAAGATAAAAAGGTGCATTGCATTTGTTGCATTCACATGAGCATGAAGGCTTTACTCTGGTGCATTGTTTATCTTGGATTATTGATGCTATGAATGTTAACTTGCTTAGCCTTGTTGGTACTTGCTGAGTCTTTGGGCTCACTCTTGCTTTGATGTGTTTTAGGTACAAGCTGGCAAGGCGGCATGCATGGGAGGGAGTAGATGAATTGGAAAGCACGCACTACCTCACAACATTAAAACAATTGTCATTTAGCTTCATATAAGAATAAATAGACTGCTGAGAAATACCCATGGTTGTTTTATGATTCTGATTATGGTTGTGAGAATAGTGTTAATTTGATTACTTTCCTATGATCATCTCTTATGCATGAGTGAATTGGATTATGAAATTATTGTTAAATGTTATGTTTACAGTTAGAAGCTATGGATAGTTTGAGTTTGAGTTAAGCGTAATAATGAGAATAGAAAGTTTTGGTTATGTTTATGATATTATTCTACACGCTTGAATGAACCTGATTATGATTATATTGATAAATGCCTTGATCAATTGTTGGAACCTCGGTATAGGCGACTATACAAAGGAGGTTTTGTCGAGATTTTGTAATTGGTCTTAGTTTAGCTTAGTTTAATTTAATTTTAGTAGCATTCCAGGCTCAATGTTGAGCTGGGGTGTTACATATCTCTATCTAGGCGTGGATTTGCGTACAGCTTGAGCATAGCTTTGAGATGGCCAAATTACAAGAAACGAATTGGTGTGTTTATGCGATGATTTGGAGTCTCATGGTTTAAGAGAAAGTTAAGTTCTTAAAGAATGTTTGAGAAAAAGGTTGTATTTTGAATGATGAATTATTCTCTTGGTTTATATTTGAGCTTGACTCTATGACAGATGCCAAATTATAAATGGAGTCATTTCTTCTTTACGGTTTGCGTGGTTCTTTTCGGTTAAGACAAAGAAAGGGAATGGTTGTATTGGGCTTACGAGTGATTTTTGCTTTGGGCTTTGTGGTGTTCATTGCAAAGCGCTACTTGGAAAGTGGAAGAATTACATGTTGAATCTTTTGGTTTTGGATTTAACTCTTTTGGTAAGGAGTTGATAATGCATGTTGCGATGAGAATCTTTTATTTTCAGTGAGTTCTGTTTTTAACGAGATTATTTTAAAACAAGTTCATTTGTCGTCTCGGGTTAACTGAGGTGCTAATTTTCAAAGTGAAGAGATCGAAAGATACAAAGAACAAGGGTTCTATATGTTATGCCCGTGTTTTGTGGTTTGGTACCAAAGGGAATGTTGGCCCAAGGTACATTGGTTGTTTCGGAAGTCGCGGAGTTGTAGGAGATAGCGTATCACTAGGACCATTTGGAGTCTGGCTTGTAGCATGGAATGTTTTGTATGACCTATTGTCGAGGAGTATTGTAGAAATGCGGAGGGTAAAGTTTCCTTAGAACAGTTGATCCACGGTAAGACCGTGCCTCGAGACGTGTCCATAGAGTGACTCTTGAGAGGTTGGGACAAGTAGTAAGGCGAATGCGTCGATCGTCGAGTGTTTTTATCGCGCAAACCGAGATAGAGGCCACTTGTGAAGCTGGAGTCTCGCATGCGCGAGCTATATTTCGACTTGTTCACATCGGTGTGTATTCTTGTTGCTAAGTTCCAATCTCGGATTTATCTTGGGAAGTTTGGCGTTTAGATTCGGGGTCGAATCCTGTTAAGGGGGGTAGAATGTAATACCCCAAATTAGAATTCGGGAAGAAACCTAGTTAAGAAAAAGGAAAAAAAAAAGAAAAGTATTACGGAGTTGGTTCCGGCGGAGGATTAATTAGAAATTATGTTTTAGCGGGAGAAAGAGGGGTTTTGGAAGTTTAGGCAACTTGGGCACTGGGCTTTGGCCCATAGTGGCCATGTGTGCCGGCCAAGGGGAACACCCTTTCCTCCCCTCCCTAACCCTAGCCGCCTCCCTTTCCCCTCCACCCTTTGGCCGCCACCCCCATCTCCTGCCCCTCCTCCTCTTGCAGCACCCGGCCGACCACCTCCTGGTTCCCTCTTCCCCCTTGCGCCATCTTCAGCCCCGTGGTGCTCCTCGGCGCGGCCTTGGAGCTCCTTTGCCGGCCATAGGAGGAGGAAGAGAGGCGAGAAAGGAGGTCATCTTGCGGGAGGATTCTTCTTCTTGCTGCGGTTCTTCAAGGGTAACTTTGGGTATTCTTCGCTGTTCGGATTGTATAAGTTTCTATGGTTGAAGTTTGGTATATCGAGTCCTGTCATTTGATAGATCGCAATCTGTCCAGAAGTTTGGACGAGGGTTTTCACGTTGTTAGAGGCAGAATCTGGGGACCCAACCTCTTAGAGAAAGTTGGGTTACGTCCTTAGCTTTCGGTGGCCGCCAAGTTCACCTAATTCCGACACACGGATCAAAAGTTATGAATTGTTTAGTGGGACTGTTCTGTGAATCAGCCGGTATTCTGACAGAATTTAGTAATCCGATTGGAGAGAGATTTTAAAGGGAAAATTAGGGGATCTCAGAATAACAAAAGTTGTGGGTAATTGTCGTAGCTTTCAGGGAAGGGCAAGAACGCGAAATTTGGTCAAACTAGTTGAAAGTTATGGTAGTTTTTATGCACTGTCCAGAAAACCTGACGCGAGATCAATGTTCTGTTAGGAGGCAAATTAGGGGAAGTTAGTGGCCGAATCAGGAAGTCCCACCAACTAGTCTTAGAAGGGTAATTTAATAACCTTTCAATCAAGTCTAAGATCACCTCATTTGGACCCATGTACTAAAAGTTACGAATTTTACAATATGGCTGTTTACAGGAGGGTTAATTCAGCATGTAGGAAAAGTGGAGTCGGGGTCACGTTTCAAGCTTTTGTTATCTCGTGCTTGCTATTATAGTTTATTTGGTATATTTCCATTGTCTTAGGAAGCTTTTAAATGTATTCTTTGGTGGGGGACTGGTTCCGGAAGCAGCACCTACTTCGCATCCACCGTTCTCACGCAGTTGAGGCAAGTACCTTTTTAAGAAGAGTAACTATGGATGGTTTGACCATGTTTTGCTAGTACGTGGTATTGATAGCATTGGTTGATTGATAGAGTGACATGCTGGTTAATGATGATAATTGTGCTTGATACATGCTATTGGCAGTATGATGTGAATGCTACAGATGATGAATGTTTTGATACATGTGTTAGATGGTGTGAAATGATGGATAAATATGATGACAGATTATGATATGTTTGGTATGCACCATATACAGTTCTAGTATTGTTCATGCATCGTGCAATCATGTTAATGTTTATTTGCACCATTGGGCATACACAAGGATGCATGATTAAGATCCCCATATTCCTGGAATGTGGGCAGTTGAGGAGAGATCCCCATCGTGTAACGATGGGCAAAGATCCCCACACTTGCAGGTGTGGGCTTGAGGTCCCCTATACTTGCGGAGTATAGGGCAATTGGTCTCTGTGCTTGCGAGCATAGGCATGGGCTCGTAGCGACGGTTGCTTGCCCCGCATTACCGGTGTAATGCGCAACAGAGTGAAAAGTGAAAAGTTGCATTGCATGCCTGCATTCATGCCCATGTGATGAAGTTTTGAGTAATTGTGTAGCACCGTAACTTGATGTTTCAATTATTAATGTGGTGTGATCTTATATGGTACTTGCTGAGTTCTTGAACTCACCCTTGTTTTTGTTTTGCTTTTAGGTACCGTTGCAAGAACGTCATGCATGGGGGGAAAGTAGATCCGAACTGGATGCACACATTGCCACTATCATTTAAGTTTGATTAGTTTATGGAATGATTACTAATAATTGAGCAAACTGTTTGAGACTGGTTTATGATTAGACGTCAGGCAATAGGTTTTGTAATAATGATGAGTAGCACTCCTTAAACTTTTGGTTATTGTTCTAGTTGTTAATCATACTTCTATTGAATAGTGATGATTTTTTTGATGAGTAGATTTGGAGATATGATTCATTAATTAACGTTGAAACCTCCGGCTTGCTTCTAATATAGGGAAGGTTCTGCCAAAAATTTTAATAAAGTGACTTAAGTTTTCAATTGTTTATTATAGGTTGGTAGCATTCCAGTCTCACGTGGGCTGGGGTGTTACAGGCGGCAGAGCATGGGCTCGGTCGCGGGCAGGCATGGGCAAGCATGCGTGATGCGACCGGGGATAGTGCGGCCTGGACACGGGAGGAAACCCAGGGGCGGTGCCAAATTCGGTGGACGGCGAGCCGCGTCTTGGCACATGAACGCGCGCGTGGCCTCGCTTTGTCGAGCAAAGGCAAGGTGGGCAGGGACGCGTGGGGAAGAAGACCTGCCGGCGGGGCCAGACCATCAGTGAGAGAGGGAGGAGGTGGCTCGGGCGAGCGGGTCTGGTGCGGTCAGGGTTTTGGCTCCGGTCCGGTCGGAGGAACAGTGTACGAGCTAGATTTAGAATTAGGGTTTTAGTGTTGACCGAAACAACACAAGTTTGACCTAATGTTTTAAAATAGAAATAAAATTCTAAAAATTCTAAAAATTTTTGTGGGCACTCTGAGGTTCAAATAGGACTTAGGAAAAATAGTTTCAAACACTTTATATACTAAAATTCGTTAGAATTAAATTATTTTCAAATCTACGTTAGTGATTTGATTCGAATTTTGGTGAAGTCAAAATGACTTCTAAAAATTTGGTAAAAATAATTATAATTCAAGATAAATAATCTAGTATTTTAATAAATTATTTTTAGAAACTTTTATTTGTACATCTTTCTGGAATTCAATGGAAGATTGAAATCAGGTTAAAAATTTGAAATTTCAACACAACCTTTAATACCACAATAAGAGTTTAAAATTGCACACAAGTTTTAGGAAACCAAGAGCATGACCAAGAGATTCAACAAAAGTTTCTAAACTTTAATACTTTTGTACATTTGAAATACAAACCCTAGTTTTGGGTTGTTACAGAGGCATAACAACAACAGGTAATAGCTAATCCCAAAACAATTTATATTAAGATAACATGCAGTTGTATAAAATAATATACTTTTAAAATCATAGGTTCAATATGATCAAAGGACCACGACTTGTCTTGGAATAAATCCTAGGATTGATCTTGATCTTGGTAAACTCCTCCTTGCTCAAAACTTTCCGAACTATCAACGTCTACTCGCAAATAAGCAAATAAACCATATAAATAAATAATAAAGAGAAAAAAACTCCAAAAATTAATTACAAAAATCAAATAAATATATCTTGAATTTATATGAATTTAGAAATTTCAATGGGCTCAATCGGAGTTCGAATGCAAAAGATATGGGCTCTAGAAGATTGAAATCACATAAAATACTGAAAATCAGGATTTATGGATTTGCTGAATTATTTCTCTAAAGGAAAAAGGAATTATGACATCAGATGACATCAGAAAGGATGTTCGGACGGGAAGAAATTGATTTGACAGGCGGGTCCCACTTGTAAGTGAGATGGCTAACGTGGACTAGGTCCACCCGGCTTTTGGATCTGGATTTTGCTAGGTTGAGCCACGCGGTGCTGACTCAGCAGCTGACATCGTGCCATGCAAGTACCGAAGCTGAGGTGGATGCTGAGTTGGCGCTGACGTGGCCAACAACAAGGCAGGCGGAGCTCGGGTTCCGATGGATCCGACAAACGGCGGCTCATCGGCGGTGATGGAGGTGACGACGAGCTAGAGGGTGTGACGAGGAACTCAGGGATGGACTCACTGGTGCTCGAGAACAGCTAGGCATGCCGACGGTGAGGTTTAGGCAGAGGTTGTAGCTCGGGCTCGACGAAATCTGACTTCCAGTGGCTCTCCAGTGGAATCAAGGTGGCTAGGAGGTAGCCCTCGTCCTTGCGAACTCAGAGGAGACAGAGGCGAGGCTTCAGTGGCTTCAACGGTGGAGAAAAGGCTCATCGGACTTCGCGACGGTGCAAAGCTTTGAAAGCTTGATTTGTCACAAGGACGGTGCAGAACGAATGGCAACCTAGGGTTTCGGAGGAGAGGAGTTGATGCGAAGATTTTCTACACGGGCGGGGCCTTAAATAGCCACAGAGAGGGCGAGTCGGTGAAGAACAAGGCGTGGTGCCGTTCGGCTTTGACACGGACTCAAGAGTCCTAGAGGAGGACGAAGGTGACATGGCTAGGGGTTCCAGTCATCAGCGGAGGATGCTCGGATGCGGATGTGCCACACACGGCACAACGGAGACCGATAGGTGGGGTCATACACGCACGAGGGCGGAGAGAGAGGAAAAGAGCGGGTCGCACGGGAATGGGCCGAAAGGAGGAATGGGCTGCTGACTGATGGTGGGCTTTAGCCTGAGATTTGGTCCAAAACCATTATCTGAGGTTCTAATTAGATTTTCTTTTTAGAAAATAGCAGAAAAAGCAAATGGCAAATAGAAAATAACAAATGCACTCAGAAAAATTCTAGGAAATATATCCAAGCACAAGGAATCCAAATAAAATAGTTTTCACAATAGTTGATGTTTACATTATTCATATTAAATTGTTTTTTATTCAAGAAAATCCATGTTAAGCTTTAACTTTACTAGAAAAAAATTCAAATGGTTATTTTTATTTTTAAAACTTCAAAACAAACCAAATTTTTGGGATGTTACAACCAGTGTCAGTACTAGAGCAGATATTAACTAGTAGCTATCTCCAGTGCCCAGTAGTGATGCATCAGAGCCTGAATCAGTTTTCTGCCACCCAGAATCAACTCATACAAGCGGCGATGCAACCGTTGGACAATACTAATGTTTGCAATGATGCACAACTCGTTTCTAACCCAATAGCACACCCTCAGTTCAAGTTTGTGAAGTTTATAATGACAAAGCCACCTGTCTTTAAAGGATTGGTCAAGCTCAACGATATAGAATCCTAGATTCATGCCATAGAAGAGAAGCTAACTATTGTGCAGTGCAACGATATTGTGAAAGTTTTCTATGTTGCTCATCAATTGGAAGGAGTTTCATTAGATTGATGGGAAAACTTTGGCACCGCCCATCAGGACGAGCAGACTATCACTTGGGCTGAGTTTACAACCGCTTTCTGCCAACAGCATGCGACAAAGCAAGAGTGATCAAGAGAAACCTGCTATTCTGATGTCCTACATTCGATCTGGTTGTTGTCATTTGAAATTTTGCCAACCAAATAAGTTAGAAGATTGTGCATGTGCCCATTGTGGATAAATAGGCTATAGTGCCGATGAGCACAATATCAATTGTTCTAGTTGCGAAGGAAACCATTCCATTGGAGAATGTCCAATGAGCAAGATCACATGTTTCTTTTGTGAAGACAAGGATCATTGCCCAAGCCAGTGCCCCATGTATTCAGTTTTGACTTATGCAACACAACATCAGCGAGAAAATTTCCGAGCCACTATATAGTCAAGCATTAGCAAAAGAAGGCAAATTGTTGTCAGTACAAGAATTGTGAGCTAAGGAGTCACAGAAACAAAATGTTGATCATGATAACCAACCTCAAAGGAGAAGCAAGTCAATATCATCAGTAGAGTGCTTCGAGTGTGGAAAGCAAGGCCACTAGGCCAAGAGATGCCCGCCAAAGCGACAAGCTTCAACCTTAAAAAACGATAGTCGTTCTTGTAACATCCCAATTTTTGGGTCTTTTTGAAATTTTCAAAATAAAAGGAACACGTTGAAATTTTCTTGATTTGTTTAAAGCTTAATTTTAAATTTTAGAAATTAAAACAATTTAATATGAATAAATCAAACTTTAATTAAATTCAACACTGGTTTGTTTGATTTTTTTTGGATTTTCTGCTTTTCCAAGTTCTTTGTTATTTCTTGGAGTTCAAATCAATTTATTTATTTTCTATTTTCCACCAAATTTCTTTTCTCTGTTGTAAAATTTAATTTAATTTAATTATTCTAAAAAGTGTTGGGTTTCTTTTGGAGTTTTTGTAATTATTTAAATTCAAGTCTAAAATTCAAATTCAAATTCCAATTCTTAATTCAAATCTCGTTTCCAAATTCAAAATTCAAAATTCATAATTTTAATTTGTTTCCATGATTTATCCTCAAACAAGCGCAATTCTTTTTTATGGCCTATTTTACTTTTCCTTGTAACAGCCCAAAATTCAATTTCTAGTCAAAAATGAAATTTAATTATTTTATGGTATTTTCTGGAATTTAAAAAGCTTTTTCCTATTTATTTTAAGGCCAAAATAAATTATGTGCAAAATTAAATACCAAATATAAGTTGGAAATACTTTATTTAAGTCCAAAATGACCCATGGAATTTTTGTGATTTTTCCCCTAATTTTTGCACCTTATTTGCTATTTTATAAAGCCTAAATAAATTAATTGAATAATTAAAAACACTAAATCATTTAAAATAAAAAACTCTATTTGGGTCGAATCTCCTCCGGCCCAATCTCGTTTTCCGGTGCGCATGGCCCGTTCAGCCCGCCTCACCACGCGCCCCTCATCTCTCTCTATCTCGCTGACGCACGTGGCCCGCGTGTCTTCTGCACCTCCTTCTATCACATGCCTCTTCGTTCCACCGCCATGTGGGGCTAGTGCCACAACACCCCCTTCGTCAACCCTTCCTTCTTCTCCACGAGCACCTTACTTTCTCGCTCACGCAGTCCGCCATTGATTTGAATCAGAGCTTTCCTTACTCGGCCAAATTTTCATCGGATCCCCGAAATTTTGTGCGCAATCAATTCACCCTTCAATCCCGCGCCTGTTTCTACCTTCTCCCTTTCCTTACTTGCCCGGATTTCCCAATCACCGGCGACATTACCATTCAGACTTCCTTGCCTTGCACGAAGCTCGTCGACGCCCTGTAACACCCTGGCTATTCAGAAGCCAAAATGTTACCTAAAGAATCTAACATACAACCATAATCAAAAGAATTGAGACAATATTCCAAATTATGACAAAAGGAAGGAGGTCCACTCTAATAGCACAATGGAAGAAATATAGTCTGAAACTATGTAAGCATGCCAAAAGGAGTGATCAAGTACCACAGGGAGAAATAAACATCCATAACCAATAGGGAGTCATCAACCACATGCAACCTCATTTATTACAACAGTTCATCGCTAAACGAATGAAAGAAAATAACCAAGTTCTATTATTGAAACTGGAATATGGTGATGTGTGTGTTTAGTGCATGTCTACTCCCTCCCAAAAGAGTCATCATCAACAGTCACCTAAAACAAAACAACAAAACAAGAGTGAGTCCGGGACTCAGCAAGTACAGCGAATAACAGGACATACAACAAATAAGAATAAGCCAACGACATCAAAGAATAAGAGAATGACACTGAAGGATTATCAGAAAGAATGTAATGAAATGCATGGATGCCATGATCTGATTGGACTGCACTCCTACTTATACCGGTATAGCTAGTGACACACCCGTTGGTGTTCACGTATGCCTGTATTTATCGAAATACGGGGATCCAAAAAATCTCGTATGAAGAATGTTTCATATGGGTGTCCAAAACTACCCACATTGGAATGGTCGGTCCCACATGCCCATACTGGAATTGATGGGACTTTAATCTCCACTCCCGTGGATATTCCACTCCCGTGGACGGAACATGAACATGGATGCATGAATGAACTTATGAATATCAACTAGCAATATCTCCAAACATGTGAATTTCACATAAGAATGGAACATAGACATTGAAGCTTCTAACATATAAAATAAAAACACAATACTAATCATCGAGCATCCAGTATTTACAAATCACACAAAAGTCAATGTACTTGCCTTTAGCGTTGCGATGCGTTAGGAGGCAACGACGATGCCGCTAACCTTGGCGCCTCACCCCCTACACCATTAAGTTACTCAATAAGAACCAAGACATCATAACACTACTCGCAACGCTCCTAACTCATACCCCAACCCCAACGTTTAATTGTACACATTACTCAAATTAACTACATTCTAGTAGGAAACCATAACGGATAGCAGCAATAAAAGTAACATAACTTTTTCTCTGAAACTCTAAAAAAGGTGAACTCAGGCTTGTTTGAAAGGTAGCAAATTTATCTACAATAACTTAGTTGGTGGAAAACCCGAATTCTGTACATACCTAACCCCAAAGGACCAACGAACACTTTCTGTCAGAACTACTGACAATTTTCTGGACAGCAGCACGATTAATGTCATAACTTCTAATTGGCTAAACCACACTTAGCGTTCTTTATCAATAACGAAAGCTAAGACCAAGGCCTACAATAACCTAGTTGGGTGAAAACCCTGAATTTTCCATTAACTTAATCATATTTTAAAAGACAACTTGACAGTTCGTTCTTGTCAGGATTCTGAACAGTAGAGACAAAAACTAACATAACTTTTGAACCGTACGTAGGAATTATGCGATATTTACGTCCACTGAAAGCTAAGAACGAACCTCACATAACTCTAGGAGATGAGATCCTCAAATTCGGCCTCTAAGAACCCGAAAACGGCCGCCCAAACTACTGGACAGAATTGAATTTCTAATAGCAGTAAATCAATCGAACCAATCTAATCGAATTAGCATCTAATAAGTATCAAATAGCAAAGCTAGCTCTTCGTTACCCTTGAAGATCTACCGGAAGACGATGAACAAACCCCATGAAGATCATCTCCCTTCTTCTCCTTCCACCACAGCCGGTAGCACCTTGGAACTTCTTCCTCCTCTTGGTAGAGCGGGGAGGGGCTGCTCTGATGCACGTGTGCTATAGTGCATGACGCTGCATATGAAAGAGGCTAGGGTTTTGGGGAAGGGCACCCCTCCTTGTTGACTCCACCACAAGGCCGACCCACGTGGCTAGGACACCTTGGGCCGAAGGCCCAAGGTCCGATCCTCCCTTAAAACTTGAATTTTTTTCTTTTAATTTTTCCTCTCTAAATATTATTGTTCTCTCTAATCTTTATTGCATTTACTAACGAATATTCGGGATATTACACGCTCTTGCCCTATTTAAGAGCGCCCCGGCTCCACCCCGGCTCTGCCCCTCTCCACCCATCCCAACGCCCTAAATCCCCTAGCATCTCCTCTACTCCATTGCCCAGATTATGAGTTTTTAGGGCAGCATTCGAAACTTCCTTCTTCATCTTCCCTAGAACCACCAAGCATCCCTCGGCGAACCTAACGCTCTCTACAGCATCGCCTCGATCCCGCCTACCTCGTGCACGCGCCACCACGGCACGACGACCCCTGCAACGCTGTCTTTACTGGAACCCTAGGACCGCCGCCGCACAAACCTGTAGGGATACGGGTAGGCTACGCTAGCAACAATTCAAAATTTCTACCATGTAAACCAGGATATCAAGCAAGATAGATGATCACAGATCATTACCACCAGACACGTAGTGCAGCGGAAGGAGAGTCGGAGCAGCCTAGTCCGACGATGAATGCGCCGATGTAGTGGTCGTAGATGATCGTCCAACGTCCTCGTAGTCGATCGTCTCCTCCAACAACCTCCACAGTTCCTTGTGAAGATCGCGGATCGTCCTCAGCACAACAGCGACCGCAGTAGCGCCTCTACAGTATCCACACGTCCAGAGAAGGAACAACCGTATGCCGGTGTGCTAGCACGAAGTCACACGGGAAGGCTCTCTCAAGAAGATGGCGGCTTGGGTTTCGGTGGAAACAACTCACGTGTCTCTCTCGTCTGTCCCCACACTAGCTTCAAGCATCTCCTTATATAGTGCCCCGTGTCGGATCCTATCCGAACATATTTAACGAATCGTATTCGTACTGGTTTGTTCCATCCCATTAAGTGTTTGACCCATTAGGTTTATGTGTAATCAGTTGTGATTCGGAAACCCTTTTCGACCACGAGTCGTAGCGGTCCCTAGCAGGACATAACGATTCCCGAATACACACAAATTATATCGGACGAACCTTAATGCCATATGATCTACGACTAGGTCCTCATCACTTATGACCAGGTCCTATCTTTATACGACCAGTTCGCACTCGGTCACGACGATTTCATAACTCCTTACAACCAGGTTTCGACCACTCTATGATTTCGTTCAATCAGTCTATGACTTGCTCGTATCACCATACGACTTGTCTGGATCTGATCGAACTAAGCGACTTACTCTAGTATTCTCCCTTTGCCTTACGATATCTGGTTTGAACTCCAGGTGAGATAATGTGTCATCCATGGACTGTTCAATATTTTCTCGATCGAGTTGTTGGATAACCTTATGTGGTCGAACACTTCGACCACTAGTGGCATGGCCATGCACTTTGTTTATCCGATCACTTCGAGGGTCCCAGAGACATCTCTCCCGTTAAGTTAGGAGGGGCTAATCCCATATCCGACTAGTCACATCCCTCCGCATGTTTCATAGCATACCCGAAAGTTACCTTTATAACTACCTAGTTATGAGTGCTGTTATACATGTAGGGAACCATGCTGATCTCAGGTCTAAGGATTATACATCATCATTGCTTGAGACCAACTAATGACACACAGAATCATACCAATCTCAATAGTGTCTCAAGGTGGGTCAATCCAACCCCATGTTCTCTAACATGTGTTCACATTATAGATTCGATATCCCTATATCCATGACCGGTGAAACATGGTCATCAATCAATATATGTGCGTTGGTCGTAGAGTCACTGGTGTTCCGATCAGTGACATTCGACCAGTGATACTTTTTAGAACGACATCATACAAGTCGATGAGTTTCACCAACAAGTCACATACTCGTTGATCTTCAGAACTAACGATTCATTCAAGGAACAGAATAACATTTATTCAAGAACTCATAAACATAGACGTGATACAACCATCTCCACGATTGCCTCTAGGGCATATCACCAACAATCTCCCACTTGCACTAGAGTAAATCATGTAGGTATCGAATACCTATAGCTCTTGTGTGCGCCTCATGCTTAGGTTGCGGGAGAGGTTTTGTCAACGGATCAACAGTATTCAAATCCGTGTGCACTTTGCAAATCTTCACATCACCTCTTTCAACGATCCCACGAATAATGTGATATCGCCGAAGTATGTGCTTGGACCTTTGATGCGATCTCGGCTCCTTTGCTTGTGCAATGGCCCCACTATTATCACAATAGAGGTACATTGGACTAGAAGCACTCAAAACAACACCCAGCTCATTAATGAACTTTTTAATCCATACGGCCTCTTTCGCAGCTTCCGAAGCCACAATGTACTCAGCCTTTGTTGTAGAATCATCAACCGTTCCCTGCTTCGAACTTTTCCAGCTTACTGCTCCTCTATTTAAACAAAACATAAACCCTGATTGCGATCTGAAATCATCCTGTCGGTTTGGAAGCTAGCATCGGTGTAACCATTTACGACCAGCTCTTCCTCACCACCAAATACAAGGAATGCATCCTTAGTCCTTCTCAAGTACTTAAGGATATTCTTGACTGCTATCAAGTGACCTTCACCTAGATCTGACTGATATCTGCTCGTAACACTTAGAGCAAATGACACATCTGGTCGTGTGCACAGCATGGCATAAATGATAGATCTGATAGCCGAAGCATATGGAATTCTACTCATTTTGTCTCGCTCATTAGTGGTCGTAGGGCACTGAATCTTGCTAAGATTAATACCATGTGACATGGGCAAGAAACCCTTCTTGGAATCTTACAAGTTGAACTGTTTCAACACCTTGTCAATGTACATGTCTTGGCTTAATCCAATTAGCCTCTTAGATCTATCTCTATAGATCCTTATACCAAGAATATATGCTGCACCTCCTAAATCTTTCATTGAGAAACTATTTCTTAATGAAGTTTTAACAGATTCAAGCATTGTAATATCATTTCCGACCAGTAGTATGTCATCCACATACAAAATCAGAAACACAAGCTTGCTCCCACTAACCTTCTTGTAAACACAAGGTTCTTCGTCGTTTTTGATGAAGTCAAACCCTTTGACCACTTCATCAAAACGAATGTTCCAACTCCGAGATGCTTGCTTTAATCCATAGATGGACTTCTTAAGCTTGCATACCTTTCTAGCTTCCTTAGGATTGACAAAACCCTCAGGCTGTGTCATGTACAAATCCTCACTTAGTTTTCCATTTAGGAAAGCCGTTTTGACATCCATCTGCCATATCTCATAATCGAAATATGCAGCAATAGCTAGAATGATCCTTATAGACTTAAGCATAGCGACAGGAGAGAAGGTTTCATCACAATCAACACCTTGAATTTGTTTGAAACCCTTCGCAACTAGTCGTGCCTTATGAATGTGAACATTTCCATCTGTATCTATCTTTTTCTTAAAAATCCACTTGCACTCAATGGTTTTAACACCATCAGGTGCATCAACTAAGTTCCAAACTTGATTGTCATGCATGGACTTCATTTTGGATCTCATGGCCTCAAGCCATGACTCAGAGTCTGGGTCTACCATCGCTTCCGAATAAGTATTAGGCTCACCATTATTCAATAATAAAACGTCATGCCCATACCTTATAGGCAATTGGCGTGGTCTTTTAGATCTACGTGGGGCTGATGCTTCATCTACAGGTTCAACAATATTTTGTTCATCCTGTAGAGGATCAGCAGGAGTTGAAACATTTTCTGATGTTTCCCGAATTTCTTCGAGTTACACCTTACTCCCATTGACTCCTTTGGAAAGAAACTCTTTCTCCAAGAAGACACCATTACGGGCAACAAATATTTTGTTTAATCCCGCTTATAAAAATAATATCCTTTAGTTTCCTTAGGATACCCCACAAAGAAGCACTTATCAAACTTGGGTGTGAGTTCATCAGACGTCAAACGTTTGACATATGCCTGACAACCCCATACCTTGAGAAAAGACAACACGGGACACTTTCCGGTCCATATCTCATATGGTGTCTTCTCTACTGTTTTTGATGGAATCCTATTTAAAGTGAAAGCCGCTGTTTCTAGAGCGTATCCCCAGAACTGTAATGAAAGATCAGATTGGCTCATCATTGACCGAACCATGTCCAATAATGTTCAGTTCCGTCGTTCGGACACCCCATTCCACTGAGGTGTTCCCGGCGGAGTGAGTTGTGGAACAATTCCACACTTCTTTAGATGATCACCAAACTCATCGCTCAAATATTGACCTCCACGATCTGATCGTAGACATTTGATTGTCTTGCCAAGTTGATTTTGTACCTCATTCTGAAATTCCTTGAACATTTCAAAGGATTCCGACTTATGTCTCATCAAGTAGACATAGCCATATCTGCTGAAATCATCATTAAAGTTATGAAGTACTGAAAACCACCTCTGGCCGAAGTGCTCATAGGTCCACATACATCCGAATGTACAAGGGCCAACAAGTCACTCGCCCTTTCACCTCTGGTCGTGAAAGGTGCCTTTGTCATCTTGCCATGTAAACAAGATTCACATGTGTTCAAATGATTCAAAATCAAATGAGGTTAGAAGACCATCTTTATGGAGCTTCATCATGCGCTTTTGATTTATATGACCAAGTTGACAATGCCAGATAAAAGTGGGATTCTTTTCATTGGGTCGAAGTCTCTTAGCATTAACGTTATAAATAGGCATATCCTCAAGATTCAAAACATACAATCCATTCACCAATGGAGTATGGCCATAAAGCATATCTTCACAATAAATTGAACAACAATTGTTCTTTATTCTGAATTCATAACCATCTGCTCCTAAGCATTAAGCAGAAATAATGTTTTTGCTTAAGGCTGGAACATAATAACAATTATTTAGTTCCATAACTAATCCGAAGGTAAAGCTAATGGTAAAGTGCCAGCAGCTAATGCAAAGAACTCTTGCTCCATTGCCTCTGCGAAGATCAACATCTCCTCTTGTCAAACTTCTACTCCTTATTAGTCCCTGCATCGAATTGCAAATATGAGCAACCGATCTGGTATCAAATACCCAAGAACTGGCCGGAGAAGTGGCAAGATTAATTTGTATAACATTTATACCTGAACTGGAAGTCATACTTCCTTTGTTCTTTTCTGCCAAGTACTTCTTGCAATTTCTCTTCCAATGCTCAGTCTCATGACAATGGTAACATTCTGTGTCAGGCTTAGGACCCAGTTTAAACTTCTTAAGCTTAGCCTTGAGACTCTCGATCTTATCTTTAGTCTTTCCTTTGCCTTTTCCCTTTCCCGACTTACCCTTCTTCTTGAAGGTCAGAGTCTTTGAACCATCATCACATGATTGGAACTTTTCTTGATGCACTCCTCAGCACCCTTAAGCATTCCATGTAACTCGGTCATTGATTTCTCCATGCCATTCATATGAAAATTGAGATGACAGCTCAAATCTCGCGAGGAGCGATTGGAGAATCACATCGATAGCCAACTCTTGACTAAGGAAAACCAAGCTTTTCCAAACTCTCAATGAGACCAATCATTTTGATCACATGAGGGTCGATGGTTACCTTCTCGACAACTGCAAGAAAACAATGCCTTAGAGGTGTTGAACCTCTTCGCCCTTGCTTGATCCTGAAACATACCCTTCAGACTCACAATCATATTGTAAGCATCCGTGGTCTCATATTGCTTCTGAAGCTCAGAGTTCATGGTTGCAAGCATTAGGCAGTGCACATCAACTGCGTCATTGCAATGCTTCTCATAAGCATTCTTTTTAGTTCGAGTAGCATCAGCACTCGGTTCCTCAGGATAGGGATTCTCTAGAACATATTCCTTCTTTTCTTGTTTGAGAACAATTCTCATATTACGAAACCAGTCAATAAAATTTGAACCATTCAACTTTTCCTTTTCAAGAATAGATCGCAAATTAAAGGTAGGTGCAGAAGAAGTAATAGGTGCCATGATCTACAACAGAAAATATATGCAAAGATTCAGCACTAAGTTTATGAAAGATCTTCTATTAATCACTCCTGTCAGTGGTTATGTTCGACCAGTCTACGACCTGCTTGTCGGGACCCACATGTGAGTGAGATAAATAATCTAGGGTTTTTAATTGAAAGGATGACACGTGGGGTCAACTTGGAAGTGAGAGGAGATATAGATGTGTGGCTTGGATTGATTTGATGACAAAGGGTCAATTCCCATAGAAGCAAAGGAAAGACAGAAAGAGGCTTCTGTTAGCAGCCAACTTCAACTGAAAAGGCACTCGAGAGGAATAGGGGATGCTGCCTACGGCGCATGGTGGTTAGCACTGAGGCCTCAATTGATATGGCAAGAATTAGCACCGGATGGCAAAGCAAGGAACAACACACGCATAGAACGCATCAACAGGAACCGAACACATGCTGCAGGCACATGGCTTTGGTCAATTCTTGCAAAAGGAATTGGCCGCCAAGTAGTAGTAGATAGCAAAGGCATGGATTACCCTTGGACCCACGTGGGAGAGAGGCAATAGAGAATAATTAATCACCAGAGAGGATTTCACGTAAAAAGTTCATACAGAACCGAACATGAACAGAGGGGCAACACCTATGTACAGTGCAGGCTCGGTCGACTAGTTCATGGTGCACAAAGGCTTTGGCTTGGTGACAGGAGATAGCTGCTATGTGGCACTGAGATTGGATGGCAAGTATTAGACAAAAGACAATCAATAGAGAAGAATGAAACAATAGATTGATCCAAAGCAACAAAGAAGGAACGAAGACAACGAACGCATGAAAGCGCTACGGTGCACATGCATGAAGCAGTCGACGGGTGGCGGTGGCGGAGGCGACGCAGCAGCGGTGAAGGGCAAAGCGGAAAGGAAGCGACCACCGGATGCGATGGCGCGGTCGGATTTTGGAAAAAGTCACCGAGGAAGCGAGCAACGCGATGAACACGATTTGGCTTTAATGGTGGCGGTACTCCAGCGATCTTCAGCGAGGTGGATGGAACCATGACCTAGAGGGCGACGACGCGAAGCCAACGCCGCAGACAGTTCGGCCGGACGCGTCGACGAAGCGCGATTCAGCGGAGAAGAATTTTGGTTGGATCTCGGTTTTACGAGATTGCGATGAAAATAGATCGGTTTGAGGAAACCAATTGGGGATTGGAAGAGGAGATCAATACGGACGCGTAAGCGCAAAGCGGCTCGCTTTTATATGCACCGTGGAGAAAGATATGGAAATTTGAAGTTTTGAGACCAAGACGTACCGTTACGGACTCGCGGCGTTCGTTTGGCGGAAGATGAACAATACTATGGCCTATTTCTCCACAGAGGGTACATGGATAATCTTCTGACTTATCTGGTTGGCAATACTTCAACTGACAACGGCTAGATTTGGTGTAGGATATCGAAATAGCAGGTTTCTCTTGATCACTTATGCTTGATATCGCATCTTTGTTGGCACAAGCGATGGTGAACTCGCCCAAGTGATGGTGTGCTCGTCTGATGGGCGGCACGAAAGTTTTCCACCAATCTAATGCAACTCCTCCTAAATGATGAGCAGCATAGAAAACTTTCTCATTATCATGGCATTACTGTGATTAGCTTTTCTTCTATGGTGCGAATCCAAGATTCGCATCCTTGAGTGCGTTGAACCTTCAAAGATAGCGGCTTGGTCCTAAGGACTTTGCAAACTTGAACCGAGGGCGCGTCGTTGGGATGGCAACGAGTTGCGCATCATTGCAAACATTACTATTGTCCGATGGTTGCATCGTCACTTGCATGATCCGATTAGGTGGTAGGAAAGCGACTTGGGTTACGATGTGTCACTCGCACCGGAGATAGTAGTGGTTATCATACGCTTTGGTACTAACGCTGGCGACGATACGACGACATGCTTGATTATTCTGATTCATCAAATTGACTAAGGTAGCGGTGGTCTCGATCTGTTGGGTCATCACGTTATTCATGTTCGCATCATCGCATTCATGAGTTGAGTCCGAGCTATCAAGAATTGTTCCATAATCGGATCGCTACTCTGCATCGACAACTGCCCATCAGGGTTGACAACACTGAGTGCACAAACTGTCTCAAGATTTCTTGCAGGTTGGCTTCTTTGGGTTCTCCATCTGTTGGCTAACCAGGACTCATAGATGTGAGGGAAAAGCATAAGGTAAGGGAAGACAATCTACTAAGGGAGCAGAGTTTAACCCAAAGAACACCAAGGAACACACAAATAGCTGGAAAGCTATTAAGAAGCATAAAACTCACAGCCAAACTACAGAAGAAGGAAACAAAGATCTAATCGTCTAGTCGATTAAACTCTAACTTAACAGGCGACTTGGTTCAACACACGGGAGGAACCTACACTGATTTATCCTATATGGTTGGTCTGAAAAAAACTCGATCTGACCACAGTCTTCATCAAACGTTGATTGCTGGCGATCCTTGGAGGCGAAGCTTGGAGAAAGATGGAGGCGACGTACAACTTCTTCTTAGTCTTGAATTCTTGTGACGCACTTGTCTTGAACACTTGGGGAGATGTCGATACGTTGTTGTTGGTTGCATGGTCTTCAAACAGTTGCTCAAAACAGTCCTTGGGCATCCACCAAGACATTTGACATGGATAACGATGACTATAGAAGTTATGAAGGGAGAGAGTCCAATTTAATACTCTAAATGGTGAGGACGAATATAGATGAGAAAGGAATAGAATGGAAGAGTATAGAAGCTAGACAAGGTGAGAATAGCACATCATTAAGATTTTTCATTTGTAAAATAAGTTTTGAAGTTTTCCTTAAATCGGCCATTCTAACTAAGGTCACGACCAACAGTCGATATGGCTCTGATACCACCTCTGTCGGGACCCACATGTGAGTGAGATAAATAATCTAGGGTTTTTAATTGAAAGGATGACACGTGGGGTCAACTTGGAAGTGAGAGGAGATATAGATGTGTGGCTTGGATTGAATTGATGACAAAGGGTCAGTTCCCATAGAAGGAAAGGAAAGACAGAAAGAGGCTTCTGTTAGCAGCCAACTTCAACTGAAAAGGCACTCGAGAGGAATAGGGGATGCTGCCTACGGCGCATGGTGGTTAGCACTGAGGCCTCAATTGATATGGCAAGAATTAGCACCGGATGGCAAAGCAAGGAACAACACACGCATAGAACACATCAACAGGAACCGAACACATGCTGCAGGCACATGGCTTTGGTCGATTCTTGCAAAAGGAATTGGCCGCCAAGTAGTAGTAGATAGCAAAGGCATGGATTACCCTTGGACCCACGTGGGAGAGAGGCAACAGAGAATAATTAATCACCAGAGAGGATTTCACGTAAAAAGTTCATACAGAACCGAACATGAACAGAGGGGCAACACCTATGTACAGGTGGAGGCTCGGTCGACTGGTTCATGGTGCACAAAGGCTTTGGCTTGGTGACAGGAGATAGCTGCTATGTGGCACTGAGATTGGATGGCAAGTATTAGACAAAAGACAATCAATAGAGAAGAATGAAACAATAGATTGATCCAAAGCAACAGCAAGGAACGAAGACAACAGAACGCATGAAAACGCTACAGTGCACATGCATGAACAGTGCGCACGGGTGGCCGGTGGCCGGAGGCGACGCAGCAGCGGCGAAGGGGCAAAACGGAAAGGAAACGACGAGCCGGACGCGATGGCGCGGTCGGATTTTGGAAAAAGTCACCGAGGAAGCGAGCAACGCGATGAACACGGTTTGGCTTTAATGGCCGACGGTGCTCCGGCGATCTTCGGGCGAGGTGGATGGAACCATGACGTAGAGGGCGACGACGCGAAGCCAACGCCGTAGACGGTTCGGCCGGCGGACGTCGGACGAAGGCGCAGTTTGCTGGAGAAGAATTTTGGTTGGAGCTCGGTTTTCTGGAGATTGCGACGAAAATAGATCGGTTTGGAGGAAACCAATTCAGGGGATTGGAAGAGGAGATCAATACGGACGCGTGAGCGCAAACGGCTCGCTTTTATATGCACCGTGGAGAAAGATATGGAAATTTGAAGTTTTGAGAACAAGACGTACATGTTCTGGACTCAGCAGCGTTCTCTGTTCGGCTGGAAGATGAACAGTACGGCGCGGGGTTACTGTAGCACATGGGCAGGAGAGAGAAAATGCTGATTTTCGGAATTAAAATAAAACGCCAAAAATCAAGGGGGTCAAATAAATAGCAAACAAATCCAGAAAAATCTCAGAAAATACCCAAAAATTCCTTGAAAAACAAGGAAGCCAAATAACATAAGTTTTTAATTAATTAATGTTTATATTAGTCAAATTATATATTTTTAATTTAGAAAATTCCCAATTAAGCTTTATTAATTCAAATGAAATTGGTGAAATTTTCCAAGGACCTAAACTACTCAAAAGATTTTTGAAAAGCCAAATTTTGGGACATTACACTGCTCGTATCACCATACGACATGTCTGGACCTGGTCGTATCACCACACGACCAGTGGTCGAACTTAACTTAACAATAGATAACAACATATAGTGAGTCCAAGATCCGTAAGTCATTAAGTTCTAGTGAGCTTTGGCATCACTCCTAGAAACCTAGTGATTTAAGGTAGGCAACCTTTTGCCAATCATATCGCATATGACTCTTGTTTGTTGGATGGCATCTTGATGCCTCGGCTACCAACACCATGCCTCAAGGCCCAAAACTATTTTGATAGCCTTGTCAAGTCAAACCAACACTATGCATGTGGGTGTCCGACACCCACCCCATCTTATTAAGATAGTTAATGGCACCCTACTTTGGTAGACCTACCAATTAACGATCAAAATCGTGATAGGTGCAGCAATTGGAAAGGCATCAATTTTACTTAATTTTTCTTGAGGGATACTATTCTATCATGTCAAAAACATCTAATGACAAAACATGATTAAATAGCATAACAGGAATAAACATAAACATTCACAGATAATCAAATTAAATAGTGACATAGTATGGCCCTTAACATGTCGATCTCCATCAGCATGCTCCTGTTCTCCGACCTCCATTCATCTACTAAACATTTATTCCTAAAAGCTAGTAAAGAATTACAAAGGATAATTTCAAGCATCACAAGTCGGTACGCAGGCCGTTATACAATAATATGTAGCTCGATGGCTATCTCACAGCATGACACACAGGCCATGAAAATCCAATCATGCATCACATACACAATGGGCCATACTATTCACATCAAACCCTGCAAAAACAAGTTAGGCATAGAATCCAATTCTATCGGGCGGCATGAACACATACTATCTATAACGCACGGTACGAAAACCCAGTACGGCGGTCCCGCTAGCCGGTTAGCGCCCCTTGCTGGTCGAGGGCAGTGCTCTGAGAAAATTTTCCCGAGACATGAATCTCATTCACATAGCATAGCCTTGGAAATCATCGGACTAATCATATTAACCCTATTCCGAACCAATCTGATCACTGCCTTTATACGACCACACACTGCGACATACTCCGATGGCGGAATTCCGACCGGTAGGAGTATCAGGCAAGGTAGTCGGAAAAAGGTCAAGTAAATCATATGGTGCTCTTTATTTGTGCCTCCTTGAAAATCCCATCTACAATCGCCAAACAGAGATCGATCCTATCGACCAGTGCCTAGATCGTTTCATCCATATGAACCAATCTAGGTTATCAGACCAAACCAGTAATAGATCCAATCTACTACTGCCACATATCCAATATATGCGACCGATCTAGATCAAAAACTAAGCAAGATGGCTCTAATACCACTGTAGGGATACGGGTAGGCTACGCTAGCAACAATTCAAAATTTCTACCACGTAAACAAGGATGCCAAGCAAGATAGATGATCACAGATCATTACCACCAGACGCGTAGTGCAGCAGAAGTAGAGTCGAAGCAGCCTAG
Source organism: Ampelocalamus luodianensis (assembly GCA_036346255.1). Lineage (NCBI taxonomy): Eukaryota > Viridiplantae > Streptophyta > Magnoliopsida > Poales > Poaceae > Ampelocalamus > Ampelocalamus luodianensis. The sequence goes on along the minus strand of CM070628.1, from coordinate 32,015,549 downwards.
TCCGACGATGAACGCGTCGATGTAGTGGTCGTAGATGATCGTCCAATGTCCTCGTAGTCGATCGTCTCCTCCAGCAACCTCCGCAGTTCCTTGTGAAGATCGCGGATCGTCCTCAGCACAACAGTGACCGCAGTAGCCCCTCTACGGTATCCACATGTCCAGAGAAGGAACAACCGTACGCAGGTGTGTTAGCACCAAGTCGCACGGGAAGGCTCTCTCAAGAAGATGGCGGCTAGGGTTTCGGTGGAAACAACTCACGTGTCTCTCTCGTCTGTCCCCATACTAGCTTCAAGCATCTCCTTATATAGTGCCCCGTGTCGGATCCTATCCGAACACATTTAATAAATCGTATTCGTACTAGTTTGTTCCATCCCATTAAGTGTGTGACCCGTTAGGTTTATGTGTAATCGGTTGTGACTCGAAAACCCTTTCCGACCACGAGTCGTAGCGGTCCCTAGCAAGACATAACGATTCCCGAATACACACAAATTATATCGGACGAACCTTAATGCAATATGATTTACGACTAGGTCCTCATCACTTACGACCAGGTCCTATCTTTATACGACCAGTTCGCACTCGGTCACAACCAGTTCATAACTCCTTACGACCAGGTTTCGACCACTCTGTGATTTCTTTCAATCAGTCTACGACTTGCTCGTATCACCATACGACTTGTCTGGATCTGATCGAACTAAGCGACTTACTCTAGTATTCTCCCTTTGCCTCACGATATCTAGTTTGAACTCCAGGTGAGATAATGTGTCATCCATGGATTGTTCACTATTTTCTCGATCGAGTTGTCGGATAACCTTATGTGGTCGAACACTTCGACCACTAGTGGCATGGCCATGCACTTTCTTTATCCGATCACTACGAGGGGCCCAGAGACATCTCTCCCGTTATGTTAGGAGGGGCAAATCCCATATCCGACTAGTCACATCCCTCCGCATGTTTCATAGCATACCCGAAAGTTACCTTTATAACTACCCAGTTACGAGTAGCGTTTGGCAACCCCTAAGAGTGTTGTTACACATGTAGGGAACCGTGCTGATCTCAGGTCTAAGGATTATACATCATCATTGCTTGAGTCCAACTAATGACACACAGAATCACAACAATCTCAATAGTGCCTCAAGGTGGGTCAATCCAACCCCATGTTCTCTAACATGTGTTCACATTATAGATTTGATATCCCTATATCCATGACCGGTGAAACATGGTCATCAATCAATATATGCGCTGGTCGTAGAGTCAATGGTGTTCCGACCAGTGACATTCGACCAGGGATACTTTTTATAACGACATCATACAAGTTGAAGAGTTTCACCAACAAGTCACATACTCGTTGATCTTCAGAACTAACGATTCATGCAAGGAACAGAATAACATTTATTCAAGAATTCATAAACATAGACGTGATACAATCATCTCCACGATTGCCTCTAGGGCATATCACCAACAAAACCTTCCCCGCCGGCCACCCCATGTCACTGCCGAGCAACTAAGGAGAACCCTAGAATCAGTAAGTTGGGCTCTTGCTTTTGGCACACCTCGCCGTGGCGCGAAGCGCCGGTGAGAATGTCACCGTAGCACCACTGGCCACAGGCTGACGTGGCTCGGCCATGTAGCAGCCACATCAGTGCCACGTAGGCCCTAAAATCCCAGTCAGCACTGGTGTGGCTATCTGGGTGAGCGTATGCGCCAGCATATGTGCAACCACACTATTTTCGTGAGCCCAGCCCACCATGGGCCATTGACTAGGCCATGGACTTGGTCCATTGACCATGGGTCCCATATGTTAGTGAAACATTTATGATTTCCCATAGAAATTTAATTCGGCAAAAAATTGATTTTCAAATGTTGACATCAGCTTACATCATTAATCAAATTTCATCTAGAAACATAAATTACGAAATTCCAGAAATTCCTTTTTAGGTTATTTTCTTTAGATTTAAACTTCCAAGAGCTTGTTCTCCTTCATACGAGCTCCGATTTAGAGGTTTCAAATTTCTAAATTCATATAAAATTGAGATCTAGCCAACTAAACCAAAATTATTTAATTTGGAGTTAATTTAATTTTCATTTCAATTTATTTGAGTACTGTTTGAATTTGGCTTGTTTTCATGTATAGATTTCGATGAATCCAGGGAATTTAAGGTAGTTGAAAAAGAAGAATTTGAGCAAGACAAGTTATACCTTTTACCATGTTGATCCTATTATTTTAAATTATTTAAGTCTATTTTAAGTTATTATTGCATGCATAATTCTATTCAATTATTTTAAATACCTATTTTAAATTCCTAGTTACTCTAATTCCTTTGTATGGCCAATATTGATGTTTGAATTGTAATTCCCTTGTCACCATAGTTAAAAAAAATTTGTAAAATTATATGCTTAGACCAAAATATGGAATTTGGGGAGTTTAGCCAAGGTATTCAAATTTGATTCAAATTGAGTATATGGTATTGTCTTATCATGAAGAGTTTAGAAAATGCTTCTACTTGTGAAAGAAAATAAAATGGTTTAGACTTGGGCATAATGGATGTTGGTGTGGTGCAAGTCAATGCACATGATCGATTCATTCAATGATCGAGTCCAGGGTTGTGGAATGTTGCCCAAGTCAGTTAAGGACCGGTATTCGAGCCACATCTTGCTAAGCTCTATCGTACTACCACATGTCTGGAATGTGACATATTAGGCATATTAATTCGTAATACCTTAGTGTTGATTATACCATGTTTTTGTGTGGGTGTTGGTTAGACAGTATTCCTACTTGGCGCAAGAGGGGGCATCTGGCGGGTCGTTAGCCCAATCGAAGTGAAACCTTAGCGGGCATATTAACCTTCTAGTAGAACATTAGAAAAGCCTAGTGATAATTGATTAGTCGCACACCTTCAGAAGCATGTATTGGCTGACATTAAAAGCAAATTATCTCTTATGGATAAAGTTGTACATCCTTTGCAGAGTGTTAATCTATTCAAATAGCCGTTTCTATGGTCATGGACATGTTGAGCAAAGCCACTCAAGTTAGAATTTGCTTTTGATTTTAAAATGAATTTAGCACATGATTTTAGGATGGTTAATCCTTGTGGTAAAATTAGGCGGTTAGCTATGTGATAGGAGGGTATCCTTCACCATTCATCTATTGGGGTTATCCACTATAAAATTATCAATTTAAAACTTGATTTTTATTATAGATTAAAATTGCCTTGAACTTAGTAAGAATATTGAAAACTGAAAATGCTGCTTTATGCAAAATGAACCCTATCAGCCTCACTTGTTTACACATGCATGCATGATATTCTGTTATTGGGTTTAACTTGCGAGCATAGTTATTGTGCTCACTCTTGCTTAATAAAATGCAATAGGAGAAGAATATTATCAAGATAGTGAGAATCAGGATGACTAGGCTATGCCCCCAAACGATTGCCTATGGCGAATCGTGTGGCCTACCTATTTATTTTGCTTTCTACTGTTTCTTTTCATTTGGCCTTAGGCCCGAATTTGTAATAAACTCTTATTAATATTCAATAAAATGCGTGATATGATTTTGCTATCACTTTTATTTGACTGCGTACACTAGCTTATCCTGGACTAGTGTATAAAACATAGAGAATCTGGGATCCTTCGTGCCCGGGTTCGACAGAAGTGGTATCAGAGCTATATCAACTGTAGGTTGTGGACCTAGATTGGATAAAAACCCATAAGAACTTATTTTCAAAAACTAAAAATACTTTGGTCTTCTTGGTGTCCTTATTCAACCCTTCAATCCTTCTCTTTTTCAAAAAATTTAGATGGCCAAAGCACCAAATGTTGTTTCTCACAAGATCTTCACTGGACACTCGGCTGTAGCCCTCTCGAGGATGATGCAGCACCTGCACTTCCAGGAGAGTCCAACATACCAGGGATACAAGTACATGGTGGGCACTTAGGAGCGTAGAAGTGATACTCTACTCCAACCTGCAGCCTAACACAGACTTCTATATTTTTGACGCCCCAATACAATGTGACTCCTTTCCCAAGGGTATCCAGGACACCAGAGAAGTTGTTCCCCGACTCGTTATATCTATGATCACCGCCTCCATGGCACTGGATTCCACTACTACTCGATGCACGTCCCCACCCAACTTGGTAGTACTTTTTGCTCAGGCGAAAATGAAGACTTTACGGAGCTGACACATCAGGTGAACCTAATGATGGCTATGGACCATGCCTACTAGCATACCTTAGATGAGTTGCATGCTGCCCACGTAAGACTAGAGGCACCAGAGGAAGAACTGGCCGCTACAAGGAAGGCGATGCTAGCACCAACAACACCCTAGATTACACCCCTATGACCCCTTAGATTTTATCGTTAAGTATTTCCATTATATGCAAATTGTGAGCTGCCAATTCCTTTTGTGATAGCCACAATTGATTAATACAATAAATCAATAAAATACTATTTTGAAAAGTTGCTTTTTGCCTTGTGTTTGCTTGGTTCTGGGCTATTTTAGACCTATTTTTTCCTTAGAGCTCTCTTTCTTTTCTCTCTTCTAAGTCTTTGGAAGATCTAGCAAATGGTGACAACTCACAGAACCGACAGCGAAAGTGCTAGTGATTAGGGCAACGAGAATACTGACTATCAAGCCAACCCCGCAGCCACCACCACCTCTAGCAAAAGGACCTAATTGGCACCAGATAATGGCCAATCAATCTAATTTGATCGATTTGCTTGCCTAATCCCTCAACAATTCACAGAATGTGCAAGCAACAGCCACAGCAGCAGCAGCAACTCATGCTCCATCTCCACCAAGGGCAAACCTCTCTGAATTTATGAGGATACATCCTCCGACCTTCTCCAGTTGCACAGAGCCAATGGACACTGACAATTGGCTCTGGGAGATCGACCAGAAGTTGGACAACATCCAATGCACTGATCACGAAAGGGTACTGTTTGCCTCACATTAGCTGAATGGACCAGCATCAGAGTGGTGGGACAACTTTACTTAGTCTCACACAGACACTCAGACCATCTCGTGGGATGAGTTTGTGTAGGCTTTTCGCTATGCACACATCCCTTCAGGCATGATAACCCTGAAGAAGAAGGAATTTCGATCTCTATGCCAACGCAACCGCTCTGTCAATGAGTACGTGCATAAGTTCAACTAGTTGGCCCACTATGCCCCTGAAGATGTAGCTACTGATGAGGCCAAGTAGGAACGCTTTCTGGAGAGACTCAATGATGATCTATCTGTTCGCTTGATTGCTCAGGATTTGTAACATCCCAATTTTTGAGTCTTAAAAATCCTTTGAATAGTTAATAGGGAGAAAATTCACCATTTGATTTAAATTATAAAGCTTAACTTGGACTTTTAGTATCAAAACCATTTAATACGACTAATGTCAACTGCAACAATTGTCAAAACTATTTTATTTGGATTCTATGCGCTTGGATATATTTTCTAGATTTTTCTAGAATTGTTCCAAGTGCATTTGCTATTTGGAATCACTTCTATTTTATAAATTAGAAAAACTAATTAAAATCTCTAAATTCCGATTAGGCCAAATCCTTTCAGCCCAATCTCCTTTTCGCGCGTGCAGCCCAGCCAACCCTTTCATCCGTCGCCGTCCGATCAAGGTTGGATGCTCGGATGAAGATCGCCGAATGCGCCGCGCGCGTGCGCCCTTGTTTCTCTGTCAGGTAGACCCTACCACTTCGTCGTCTCCGATCAGCATCGACTCCGCGTGAGGCAACGACCACGTCCGCCATTGGAACTTCTAGAAGCCCGTCCGACAACGGGACTCTTCAACTAAAATGTCCCAGATTTTCTTGCCAAACTTGATCTCCTTCCTTTTCGTGTCCATTTCCGTTAAAATCAAATCTCCAATCGTATCCTATCTCCTAAAACCGTTGACTCGATTTCGTGTTCATCTCGGACTCGATTTAGGAATTCCTTATCCCGAGCTGCCCAAGTCCTATAAATAGTCCCCGAGGATCGCCTTTGCGCCCTCATCCCAAAACCCTAAGATATCGCCCTCCAAGAACCCGAGAGCCGCCGCAATTGTAGATCTTAAGTTTTGTCGCTGCCGCCGTTTTCTTCAACTTCAGCCACCGTCGTCTCGCCCTGTGGTCTGTGAGGAACCACGGTATTTAACTCGTAATACTTAACCTCCACATGGTTCTAGTATTACCAATCAAATATCCTAATCCTCGGTGGACATGTACTTCCCAGAAATAAAGTACACATACACCTTTACAAAATAATACATCATTTCCATACAAACTTACAATACCAAGTCTAGCAAAAGACATACATAATATAGAGTTATTACAAAAGGGGCCGACCGGCCAAATGATACCAACAACATAAATAACAACAGAAGCAAAATTACTGTAAGATGGCGATAACAAAAGCCAACCGGTGTGCCAACTTCCCACAAGGCAACCGACCGGGCCGCCAAGCTAGTCGTCCACAACGAAGCAAAACTCACAAAATTTGATCCCTTGGGGATCAACCTCCTCTGCAACAATTAAGCAATACAAATGAGTACAAAAATGTACTCGCAAGACTTACGAGTAATAAGCCTATACATAGCTACATGCAAGCTGAAATAAGGGAGATGGCCATATGGTTCATTGGACGCATAAAGCAATTTTCATTTGCAATAATGTAATAGATTGAAGGCAATTTGTCAAATCTGTTTTTAATTGTTGAAATAACATCGAGACAACAATAAGTAGCATATATAACAACCTAGAAGTGACTAACCCAATAGCCACCACAACATAGCACGAATTCCCCATTCGTACCACCCAATCAAGTTTTAGTGAAAAGGCTATAGTCTAACTCTTGCAAAACCTAATCAAGCGTGTCCATAACCTAGGATGAGGCTATCCGAATAGATCAAACCCTACAGGGGTGTAGCAATGTACCCACACTTCAGACCGCCTTTTTGCCACATGATTAAGCACACTTCCAAAGGTATGCCGGCACGGCTAAGTCCTACGAGATGTTTTCCAATACTGTGTATTAACCACGAGTCGCCCGTATGGATAGAAACCCATACGTTGCATTAGAGTCATTGTAAAGTCAAGAGTCAACTACCCATAGAGGGTAAAGGAACTTGGACAACTACAATACCCCTCGGTGTGGAGAACCTAGAAAGGATTCCACTCCGTGCACCCAACAATAGACACCATCCTCAATTTACCACAACACAACACACACACACATCCTCCTACGACTCGGAGCCAACACACGCCAAAGTACTAAGTCAAGAGAGGTCCCATATCCCTCTAGTGTGGTTAGCACGCAAAAATGCTTGGATAGTGTGACACAAGATGTTCGGTCCTTATTGACTCGGGCACCATCCATTCACACCTAAAAGCACACCATCTTACCATTGTGCCCAAGTCTAAAATATTTTGTTTTCAGTTTTAGTTTTCTCAAATTAACATAGCACAAGGTGCTGAACAAAAAGTCATAATAAGTTTTGTGTGATCATGGTTATTGACTAAGTCGATAACCGCCCAATTCTACCATTCTAAGCATTTCTAAGCAACAACAACTCGTTCTACAAGCTAAGTGACAAGGGCTCATCCAACGAACCCTAAATCACAGCGGATATCCTAGGCTCAGTAGTAGAGGATGAACATTTACCTAAAGATTATGCATCTAGAGGATTAACTAAACGACAATAGTTTAACAGCAAAATAGCACATGCATACATAAACTTTGCAAACAAGATATTAGACTTTGAAAATAATTGGAGCAATATGATCAAATGTACGCTACATCTTCTTGCCTTGCTGGAGGTCACTGTCTTGCTGCAGAGGATCACTCTTGTGCTCAACAAATTCTTCGGAACCTATCACAAGAACGAGAAAATCTAATAAAAAACAACGAACACTGAAAAAGACTTAAAATCCAAAGTTAACCAAAATCAATGAAATTTACACAACAAGTAGAGCATGATTTTAAATAAATTTAGCAACAAGAATCACTTGATTTGGACTAAGCATGCAAAAGTTATAGCCTAAACAATTTTAATCGGCTGAAAAATCCAATTTAATTGCTTTTTACTACTGTTCATCACACAAATTTCCAGAAGGTTTGTGAACATGAAAATTTTATGGTAGGCAAAGAATGATAATCTAAGAATAGCAAAAATTATTTTACTGCATTTGGAGTTAAAATGAATTTCTTACGATTTTTATAAGTTATGAAACTAGAGCATAATATTTTTCAGGGGCAAAGACATAATTAAAATCTACTCCACACTAAATCATATTAATAGAGGAATCTAACACATTTGAGTTTACTTAATTTGGAGTTACAGAGAATTACTTATGCATTTTACAAGTTTAAAGGAATTTCTAGAGCAACAATTAAAGCTAAACAAGTTAATACAACCTACACAATTTTCTGGTATAGAACAAGGTTCAAACACATTTTTAGATTAAAGTTTAGTTAAACAAAGATTTAACAAAATTTGAATCATCTAAAAAGGAGTTAAAACAAAATACTTACACACTTTTGAAAATTCACGGTTCACAATTAAAAGACAACTGGGTTTTCTTATTAACTAATGACGTGGAAACACATGTGTAACACCCTCGCTATTCGGAAGCCAAAATGTTACCTAAAGAACTATCATACACCAACAAAAGCGGAACAAATACAACAAAGGTTAAAGAATACCAATTACTCAAGTCGACTAAATCCACTAGGGTAATTAATTCAAAAGACTAATCCAGGAACACAAGCAGATATTTGATCAACCAATATCGTAGAGAGGGACGACATGCAACATCAACTCTATTTATTAAAGTTCAATACTTAACGAAGGAAAGACAGGGATAAAACATCATCTAATTGTAACTTGAATATGGTGAAGTGAAGGTATTATGTGTGTCTACTTCCCCCCATGAATGCTCTCATCAGCGATCACCTAGAAATAAACAATTACAAACAAGAGTGAGTCCAAGACTCAACAAATACAAGGATAAATATGAACTCCTATGAATATGAACAAGGCATCATCATTTAAGAATACTAACATAGAACTGAAAGAACATACGATTGAATGAAATGTCTGGAATGAATGAATGGACTACACTTCTGCTTATACCGGTATAGCCTGTGAAACACCCGTTAGTGTTCACTTAGGCCCACATTTAACAAAATGTGGGGATCCAAGGCCCGTATGAAGAACGTTTCATACGGGGATCCAACTCTGCCCACATTGGAATGGTGGGTCTTACATGCCCATACTGGAATTGATGGGTCTTATCTCCACTCCCGTGGAATAAACATGGACATGTTATGAATGGAATGAATTAAGGATAATAACAGGCATCATCTCTTTAACCATGGATTACTAAATATGAAAGGAACATGAAACTTTGAATACTCATGGATCATAGACATAACATTGTGAAAATCAATTATTCAGCATTCAACAACAAAAGAATTCCAATGTACTTGCCTTCCGCGTCGCGGCGCGTTAGTAGGCAAAGAAGATGCCCCTAAACCCGTATCGTTCACAAGAACATACTCAAAATAAGGACAACGTGGTATAGAACGTTACTCGTATCGTTCTACAACACCTTCCCGACAACCCAAGAATTAAACTATTTTATCTAAACCAAAAACAGACCACACAAACATGGAAAGCGAATTTGGATAGGACCAATAAAACTTACATAACTTTTACTCCGAAGATCGTAAAATAGAAAAATCAAATGGGCTGGAAAGATAACGGAAATATCTAAAATAACCTAGTTGGTGAACAACTCGAATTCAGAATGGAAAAGACTCTAACAGATTAACAATCATCATATGTCCTGAGCAGTCCGACAAATCTGGACAGCCACACGGAAACAGACATAATTTTTAATTGGCTGAACCAAATTTAGTGTTCTTTAACAATCTGAACATCTAAGAACAAAACCTACCAAAGTCTAGTTGGGAAAAATCCCAGATTTTTTCTTTAACAAAATTTGGCCCACGACTCAAATCTGTTGGCAATAAATGACAAACAGAAATATCAGCTGAATCAAAACAACCATAACTTTTGTTCTACAGCTCTAAATTGGATGTTCTTTAACGATCTGGAAAGATAATACCAAGGCCTACAAATTTCATAATAGGGAAAAGTCTTGATTCGGATCATAACAATAATCAATCTACTAATTAAAAAGACTGCTAAAAAGCAGCTAAAATTCCAGACAGCGGTAAAGAATTGTCCGTAACTTCCAAACCAAAATTTGGATTCGTGTGAACTCAGTGGCCAATGAAACCTAACGAAAAACTCTACAACTCTCTAGGAGATCAAAAAACCTAATTCGGCCTTGAACAGGAAGAAAACTGGCGCACAAACTAGAGCAGAAATCTGCTCCTAATTGCAGTTCTAACGTCGAATTGCAGGTTAAGAACAAGTTAAATCAACAGCGGGGAAACAAAGTGCAAACCCTCGATGACACGTGACCCGCTGGACCTCGCGAGGATCACCAAAGGACGAAGGCAACCTGCTCTTCCTCTTAGCTTTTGGCCGACAGCACCAACGGAGGAGGGAGGGAGGTGGCTACCCAAGAATCAATGGAGGCGTAGGGGGTGGGAGAGGGAGGGGCGCATGGGAAAAGAAGGGGCAGGGGCTGCTGCGAGGGAGGGAGGAGATGAGGAAGTGGGGAGGGGATAGGGTTGGAGCCGCCCCCCTAACGCCAAAGTGGCCAGCCCCCCTATGGGCCTTTCGGCTGCCCCTCATGGGCCTATGGCTCCCCTTGGCCCACAGGGCCTGCTCCCCCTCTTGGGCCTACTGGCCAAAGGCCTAGGCCCAAAAATCTAGAAGAACAGTCGAAAACCTAATTTTTGACTCTTTTGAATTCGAATTCGAACGAGTTTCTTCCTAAACAAAAATGGGGTATTACAACATGGGCCGTTGATCTTGAATCGGACGGGTCACGTGAACAGACGCGTTCAGTGCGCGAGCAGCCCGGGCTCAAACTCAGCCGTTGGATTAAATCGAACGGCCCAAAATGGATGTGACGTTCGAACTGTCTGAATGTTGACGCGATCTGAGCCACAGATCAAGAAATGAACAGCCCACAATGATTTGAGATCTCGGTTGTCCGAACGTTCCCATAGATCTGGGCCGTAGATCTCAGATAGATGGTCCACAGTGAGCTCGACGCTGCGCACGCGCACACGCGGGGGTTCAAGTGCACGGGCTCACGAGTAAGAGACACAGTAAGCCATTTAGGACAGCCATTAATTACTAACAATGATTAAGCAATCATTAGCCAATTAATGAACACAATCTTTGTCCTACTGACAACGCTACAACGTCTGTGTTCGCGTACAACACGGCAAAAGAGTTGTGCGGAGGAAAAAGCTCACCTCCGGCGATGAGGACCATGCCGGCGTGGACCAAGGGCTGAAATGGGTCCGCAATAGCATTGCGCACCCTACGATAGCACTCACACCAGATAAACCTGCCTAGAACGACGGCGAGCCAGAGATAAGCGGCGGTGCTACACAAGGCCAAAAGCGAAAACAGCGCAAAAGCTCCGCATTGTCCAAATAAGTGGGTGCCACAGCATCTAAGGACTAACAAGAAGCTACCTTAGCACTGGAGAGGTTCGAAGAGGATGGAGAAGCTTTGGCGACGAAGAACCACGTCGGAGCTGGAGAAGAAGACGACGAAAACACGGCCTGAGCAAAACAAACATGACCACGTGGTAAGTATAGCTTCACTAAGGCCCATAGATGGTCCATGAGCAAATAATTGATGAAGGAAGCCACTTACCAGAGTTGAGGATGAAAGGGATGATTTTAGCCGAAAAGGAACCAAACTCAAAATTAGATGATTCTTGTGAATGCAATCCAAAATTGAGTTAGGGGAAAAACTTAAGGTGCTAAGGGGCGCAAAAGGATGCAAAAAGAAAAGGAATGGAACCACTGAAGTGACGTCGAGGAAAACAGAGCTTCACGGCCGACAATGGCCGATTTCGGGATTTTAGGGTTTGAGCTCCAACAAGTCGAAAAGAAGCTAAGGTGGTGCTATAAAGGAACACAAAGAGGAGCCCGAGTGCAGTTAGTTGATTGGGTTCGACCAAGTCAAGAGGCTGGGCTCGGGTCTAACCTGAGTCCGACAGCAACGTTGACTAGGGTTTTAGAATTGAGCTAAAAATTTGAGGAATTTTTAAATGAAGCTACACAACTCCACAAATCTCAAAATTTTTACAGGAGGTGGTCAACTCCAGGATTGACCTCGTATAAAATTTTTAGAAGTTTTTATGCATAGAACTTTTCTCCAAAAAATCCTTAAGGTACCGATCTAAGGTTTGACCAAGAGTCAAACTAGTTTGACTGATCTCTTAAATTATTCAAACAATTTCTAAAAATTATGAAATTTTTCAGAGGGGTCATACAGTGACCCTAGAACCAAGTAAAAATATTTTTGGAATATAATCACAAGATTATCTAGAAAAGTTTCAAAGGTTCAAGACATAGGTCAAAAGAGGCTTGTGATTTTGAATTTTCCATAATTCCTTTACAAGAATTTTCAGAACATTCAAACAACAACAAGATGCAAGAAATGTTTTAATTTCTTCATATTATCTTACATTTGAAATACAATCCAGGAATTAAGATGTTGCATGGTCGTAGTCTCCGCTGCCAGGACCGCCGTCACCATAGCTTCCTCTAGAACCCCTCCGTGTCGCCAGAGTGTCGTCGGAGCCTTCATCCGACAAAACCAGATTCATCTCCACCTGTTCGAGCTTGCCACCAACCATCTTTGTCCACCTCTAATGGAGGCGGGGTGCTCGATCTTTTGATGAGATTGGTAAATATCGATTTGGTGGAGGTGACTCTCGCGATCCGACTACAACCGTACGACGACGCTTGCACCTTAGCAATCGTTGAACCAACTCTGAGACGTTATTGACCATGCTGGAAGCACGATAAACCCGAACACGAGGTTCAATCCCTGCGAGCAATCGAAGAACTAGCAAAAATAAAATATAGGCAATCTGATATTGCAAATAAGAATTGTAGTGTAGATGGTATTAAAAAACAAATGTGGGATCCCAAAGGTTGTCTTGACAGGTGGTCATCCGACATAACTGAAGAATAGAAGTTTGCACAATGACTACACATAAACTCAACGAAATCCGAGTTCTAGCCTCCTATATGGGAAGACAACCAGGGGTGGCGGCCAGGGAAGTGGATGCACGCCCCTAGGGTTACAAGGCCCATGGGCCCAAGAGCTGAGGTTGGATCCATTGGAAATTAGACTTGATAAGCTTTCAATGAAGTCCAAGAACGTCCCAAACGGAGTTTGTATGAAGAAGTTACGGCCGTTTGAACTTAGTGTTGTCGTAGCAGTCCGAACTCGAATTCAGAACGAGACCAACTAGAACTCTTGCTTTGCTCAGACCCAAAGTAACGTGATGACCTCCATTATGCCTTATATGCTTGTCCATGACTCCACATATCTCTCCTTGGTCCTTTCCCATGTTCCTAAGCACAATTAAATCACTTGCATTAGGTAGCGATCTATTCTTAGTAATATATAAACCTATGAACGAATTCACCTAGTGATTAAGTTGGCGAACACGAGCTTGAGTAATTGATCCTTGTAACACTGGTTGTGGATCAGTTGTGTGCGTAGGTGTGGTTGTATCCAAGTTAGGGATGTCCTCATCATCCTCCCCTTCTTGTATTTGAGTCGTCCTCGACTCAAGCTCATCCTCTTCTCCCAAGTATGGCTTCAAATATGTAATGTTAAATGTGAGACTAACTCCAAAATCTACAAGCAGTTCAAGCTGGTATGTATTATCATTAATCATTTCTAATCGTTTGAAGGACCATCAGCTCTAGGCATCAATTTTGACTTTCTCAATTCAGGAAACCTATCTTTTCTCAAGTGCAACCAAACAAGATTACTAGTTCAAAAGTTAAATGCTTTCTCCCCTAACTACCAACAAGTTTATATTTAGCATTCATGCGCTCTATATTCTCCTTAGTTGTCTCATGTATTTTTAAAATCAATTTAGCACGTTGTTTAGCATTAAAGTTCAATTTATCCGAAGATGGAATATGCATTAAATCAATAGGAGCACGAGGCACAAAACCATAAACAACCTCAAAAGGGCATATCTTTGTAGTAGAATGCAAAGAATGATTATAAGCAAACTCAATATGAGGCAAGCATTCTTCCCATATTGTAGATAATATTCTATTGACAACTTCAGTTTGTTCATCAGTTTGGGGATGACAAGTAGTAGAAAATAACAGCTTAGTCCCCAATTTAGCCCATAAAGTTCTCCAAAAGTGGCTAAGAAATTTAGCATCACGATCTGAAATTATAGTATTAGGCACAACATGCAGGTGAACAACTTCACGAAAGAATAAATCAGCAATATGGGTAGCATCATTGCTCTTATGACATGGTATAAAGTGGGCCATCTTAGAAAATCTATCAACAACCACGAATATACTATCGCTTGCCTTCTTTGTTCTAGGCAATCCTAAAACAAAGTCCATCGAAATATCTTCCCGCAGAACACTAGGAATAGGTAGAGGCATATATAAACCATGAGGATTAAGTCATGACTTAGCTCTTTAACATATAGTGTAGCGAGCAATGTAGCGCTCGACGTCTCATCTCATCTTTGGCCAAAAGAAATGATCAGCAAGTATATCCTCTATTTTCTTCACGCCAAAGTGTTCCATCAACCCGCCTCCATGCGCTTCCTGTAACAACAACAAACGAACAGAGCTAGTTGGAATGCATAGCTTGTTAGCACTAAACACAAACCCATCATTAATGATAAATTTGTTCCACGTTTTCCCTTATGTACAATTCAATAATATATTTGTAAAATCAGCATCATGCACATATTGCTCTTTAATAGTGTCCAATCCAAAAATTTTGAAGTCAAGTTGTGAAAGCATGGTATATCTCCTAGACAAAACATCAGTAATAACATTCTCCTTTTACTTCTTGTGTTTTATGACATAAGGAAAAGACTCAATAAATTCAACCCACTTTGCATACCTACGGTTTAGTTTACTTTGATTTCGAATATGCTTCAAAGATTCGTGATCAGAATGTATAACAAATTCTTTGGGCCATAAATAATATTGCCAAGTTTTCAATGTTCGAAATAGTGCATGTAATTCCTTATCATAAGTAGAATAGTTCAAACTAGGCCCACTCAATTTTTCACTGAAGTATGCTATAGGTTTACCTTCTTGTAACAATACGCCACCTAAACCAATTCCGCTGGCATCACATTCTAGTTCAAAAGTCTTATTAAAATCAGGGAGTTGGAGTAGTGGTGCATGTGATAACTTATCTTTCAATGTGGTGAAGGCGTTCTCCTGTGCGGCGCTCCAAACAAATGGCACACCCTTCTTGGTGAGCTCGTTCAATGGTGCAGCGATGGTGCTAACATCCTTCACGAAGCGGCGGTAGAATCCAGCAAGTCTTAAAAAGCTTCGTATCTGTGTGACCGTGTTAGGAGTCGGCCAACTCTATATTGCTTCAACCTTGGCTTGAACAACTTCAATTCCCTGTGAAGTAACAACATAGCCAAGAAATGCGACTCGATCGGTGCAAAATGCGCACTTCTCAAGGTTACCAAATAAACGTGCACCACGTAAAGCATTAAAAACAACACGTAAATAGTCAAGATGTTCCTATAAGGATTTGTTATATATCAATATGTCATCAAAATAAACCATCACAAATCTACCAATGAAAGCACGCAAAACTTCGTTCATTAGTCTCATGAAGGTGCTAGGTGCATTAGTTAAACCAAAAGGCATTACAACCACTCATATAACCCAAACTTAGTTTTAAATGCTGTTTTCCATTCATCGCCTAATTTCATGCGAATTTGATGATATCCACTACGCAAATCAACCTTCGAAAAAATAACAGAGCCACTCAATTCATCAAGCATATCATCTAATCTAGGAATAAGATGACGATACCTCATTGTGATATTATTGATTGCTCTACAATCCACATACATGCGCCATGATCCATCTTTCTTAGGCAGTAGAATGACCGGAACAGCACAAGGACTGAGAGATTCACGCACATACCCTTTAGCAAGCAATTCTTGAACTTGGCGCTGAATTTCTTTAGTTTCTTCTGGATTGGTCCTATATGGTGCGCAGTTGGGCAGTGATGCGCCGGGAATTAAATCAATTTGATGCTCAATCCCTCAAAGTGGTGGCAACCCCGGTGGTATGTCCTTCGGAAAGACGTTGTTGTACTCCTACAAAATGTTAATGACAGCAGGAGGCAAAGAAGAAGGCATATCCTCAAATGAAAACAAGGTTTCTTTGCAAACTAATGCATAGCAAACAGAATTACTAGCATCCAATTCAGTCATATCAGATTTGGTAGCAAGAAAACTAGCACCTTTCAATTTAATTTCTTTATTCTTCACATGAGCATATTTAGGTTCTTTCTGCTTATGTTGCTCAAACTCTTTTGCTACAATCTGATTTTCACTCTTAGCATTCTTCTGATTTTTCTGTTTACTGGCTCTAGCAAGTTCATCTTTAACAATTTGTTCAGGAGTCATAGGATGCAGCACAATTTTCTTTCCTTTAAACATGAGAGAGTATTGATTATTTCTACCATGATGCACACAATCACTATCATATTGCCACAGTCTTCCTAATAATAGAGAACAAGCTTGCATAGGAATAATGTCACAATCAACATAATCATGGTATGAACCCATAGAAAAATATACTCTCACCATTCGTGTTACCTTCAAGTTACCACTGTTGTTGAACCATTGAATATGGTATGGGTGGGGATGAGGGCTAGTCGGCAAAGCAAGCTTCTCCACCATATTCATAATCGCCAAATTGTTACAAGTCACACCATCAACAATTATACGAATCGAGCGTTCCTTTACAACGCCCTTGATTTAGAACAAATTATAGCACTAATTTTGCTCAGCACGAGAAACTTGATGTAACAGCCCTGACTTAGGGTTTGTATTTCAAATGTAAAATTTTGAGGAGAAATAAAAACTTTTGTTGTCTCATCAAATCATTTGGAAGTTTTCCAAATTTTCCCTAGAAATTTCCATTTTCTAGAATTAAATTCTTGTGAATGGAAATTGTTGTCAGCAAATTCTTAGCTTTCAAACTTGTGATCATCCTCTGAAATTATTTTTCCTATCATCTTGATCATCCTATCTACCTCCCTGAATTATTTCACAATTTTTAGATTTTATTTGCTATTTCAAATGCCCAAGTCAAACCAGTTTAGAAATCTGGTCAAACCTCTAGATAGCAGCTTGTGAATTTTATTGGGAGAAATCTAATGCATGAAAACTCCTGGAAAAATTACACAAGGTTTCCCTCTTTTCCAGTAAGCTTCCATAAAAATTTCAGAATTTTTGGAGCTCAGGAGCTACCTCTAAAAATTCCCAAAACCCTCTTTGTCGTTCTAATTCAAATCTGAAATCACTGTTCCTCGGGTTCAAACCCCACTTGGGCTCGAGTCCGACCGCACCTAATGGACTCGGTCGCACCGCCTAGCTGCACCGCGCGAGCCCGATGGCTATCAGCCGTCCGATGGAGATCGCACGGTCCATATTGCGTGTCTCGTCGACCTGTCCGAATGCATACATTGATCTCGGCCGTCCATCTTAGATCCAACGGTCGACACCTTCTTGATCGAGTCAGACCAAATCGTGAACCACACTTAGTCCGTCTCGCACCGCTTCGTCGCCGTCACTGACATGTGGGCCCTCCTTGTCAGTATCGCCCTCGTCTTCTCCGCAGCTCGCCGGAGTTCGCTGGCAAATTCGCATGCGTGCCACGCAGCTCGTCGCTGCCACGTCGTGGACGCGTGTCCTTCTCCGAAGTGTCGCCAGACCTTCATTACCTCACCGCGATCACTCACATCTCGTTTTCCCCGCTCTGTTGCTCCCTCCGCCCACTTCTCAGTTTCGGCCGGAGAAGAAGGAGAGGGCAGCGCCACCACCTCGTTGCCGCTTGTGCTTCCGCAACCTTCTCGCCGCCTTCCTTGTTCCTCGCCGCATCCATTTTTCCCATCCCGAGCTCGTGACATCCGAAGAAATCGTTAGGAGCCACTTCTTCGCCTTCAACTCCGCTGTCTTTGCCCGCAAGCTCGTTTGTGTTCGGTGAGTATACTAATTATCGTGATAGGTTTTAGATATCTGTTTCTGTTCATGAAAATTTGTTAAGTAATTAACTAGTGTTTTAATGTGTTTTTAGCTTAGAAAATTCATAGAAAATTCTTAATAACTTAAAATGGTTTGTTCTCTGTTTCTAAAATTTTGTTATATCATGCTTAGGTTCTTTGTGTGAGTTTGGTATGTTTTGTTGTTATTGTATGGTTGAGTTTTGTCGGTGTCGCTCTTATTATTTGTTATTTGTTCTATCGTTAGGCTTCAAATTTGCGGCAACCACGAGAACGACCCTCGCAACAAATTGAGCAACAGCAGCCGTGCAAGCGGTTTGATCATGATAATCCCAGTATTTTAAAGTCTAATATTTTGTTTCAATTTGTATGTATGCATTGCTTAATTTGTGTTAAATTGATTAGTTAAATCCGAGTGCATATCCCGTAGTCAAAATATTGATCTCTACTACCGAGCCTAGGTTATTTGTTGTGATTAGAGGTATTTGGATGATCTCTTGTCACTTAGTAGATCCGGTCAACTTGCTTAGACATGCTTAGCTATCGGTAGAATCGGGCTGTTATCGACTCTAGTCGGTAACCCGATCACACAAAATCTACTATAACTTTATGTTTCAGCATTTTTGCTGTGTTTAATTGCAAAACTAAAACTGAAAACAAAAATGATTTAGACTTGGGCACAACGGTATGATTGGTGTGATCTGTTGGGTGACTGGAATGGTGCCCGAGTCAACAAGGACCGAACATCTTGTTACACTCGAACCAAGCATTTCGTGCTAACCACACTAGAGTATATGGGACCTCTCTTGACCTAGTACTTTGGCGTGTATTGGCTCCGGGTCGCAGGGGGTTGTAACAGCCCTAACTTAGGGTTTGTATTTCAAATGTAAAATTTTGAGGAGAAATAAAAACTTTTGTTGTCTCTTCAAATCATTTGAAAGTTCCTACATTTTCCTAGCAATTTCCATTTTCTAGAATTAAATTCTTGTGAATGGAGATTGTTGTCGCTAATTCTTAGCCTTCAAACTTTGATCATCCTCTGAAACTATTTTTCCTAGCATCTTGATCATCCTATCTACCTCCTGAATTATTTCACAATTTTAGATTTTGTTTGCTATTTCAAATAGCCAAGTCAACTCTGTTTGAAATCTGGTCAAACTCCTCGACAGCAGATTGTGAATTTTCTCTAGAACCATGCAGTGCATAAAAAGTTCTGGAAAAATTATACAAGGTTGTCCTCTGTCTCTAGTAGCTACCATAAAAATTTCGAAATTTTTGGAGCTCAGGAGCTACCTCTAAAAATTCCCCAAACCTTCTCTGTCTTTTAAACCAAATTCTAAAAATCACTGTTCCTCGGCCCGAACCCAACCTCGGGCTCGAGTCCGACTCGCACACTTGACTCGGTCGCACCGCCTAGCTGCACCGCGCGCGAGCCCGATGGCTGTCAGCCGTCCGATGCAAATCGAACGATCCGCATTGCGTATGCAACCGACCTGTCCGAATGCATACACCAATCCCACCGTCCGTTTGAGATCCAACGGTCGATTGTGTTGTCGATCAAATCAAACCACCGTTCGCACCGCTCGATCATCGCCGACATATGGGTCCCACGCCAAGATCAACCTCGTCTTCTCCGCACCTCACCGGGCTCGCGGCCGTGCGTGCATGTTTGCCACGTACCTCGTCGCTGCCACCTTTATGCCCTCGTGTCCGGCTGGGAGGCATCGCCGTGACTTCATAAAAGCCCTGAGCTCATCCACTTCTTCTCCTTTGCGTTCTCGTGTTATCTCCGCCCGATTTCTTGTTTCGGCCGGAGAAGGAATCGAAGGTAGCACTACCGCGTTGGAGAAGCCCTTGAGCCCGCAACCTCACCATCGTGAACCACACTCGGAGCCGCATCCATTTTTCCCATCCCGAGCTCGTGGCATCCAGTGAATCGTCCGGGGCCACTTCTTCGTCCCCAACTCCGGTGGTCTCAGCCCTACAAGCTTGTTAGTGCTCTGGTGAGTTTCCAGCTTCGACACTTGGTCCCTTCGGATCGCATTGATGCACTGAAGTTAATGATGGCTTCATTTTTGTCTTTGGTGCATCGTTGAGGCTGCGCAACCCTTTCTTCTCCAATCACGGTGTTCCGCGCGCGGCAATTCCGGCCGCCTCGGACCTTCTTCTTCGACGTTATCTTGTGCTTATTGCTCCTGGAGTCGAGGCGATTCCGTGGCGCACCTTCCCGTAGCTTCTCGAAGTCTGTAGCATCTTCTCCGCGAGCACCGTACTTTCTTCTCCGCCTCCGGCCGTCGTGAGCTCATCTCCGTCGACCATTGGACTCCGCGTCACCGGCACCGGGTTCGTGAGGTCTTTGCGAACCTTAAGGTACCACTCGCTCGCTTTGAAACCCACTAGTTCGCGAGATCCACTGCGCGGCCGCGCCACCGTGCCCGTGTTCGCGGTGAGCGCGGTGGCGTTCGCTAGCACTAATATTTGTTTAGTTATGTCAGCGACTTGTGGGCCCTCTCGTGTTAAGCTTTGTTTTAGGATTCAAATCTAATCGTTTTAATTCTCTGAGTCTCTGTTATGTGGGCCCGGAATGTCAGTTAGGGATTGTGTAGTTTTGTTAATGCGTTTTCTCTTTCATGAAGCGTATTTTTGCTGGGCATATGGGTTAGGGTTACGTTACGTTAGCGAAGACGATTCTTTGAATACGCCTTCGACGTCACCTTATGCGAGCGATCCGCTCGATCGGCGTTTGCGCGGGCCCGCTCGCTGGTCGGGCTAGCCGTGCGTCTCAGAGAAGAAGTATTAAGAGCTTTAGTATTTCTGAAATGCTTTTCTGTTGCACTGTTAAATCGATTAAACTTGTAAAATGCATAACTAATTCAATTTTTATCCAAATTGCATAAAACTAGTGCTGTTAATTTTTATTTTAAATGTTCTATTTATTAAAATTAGTTTCAACCTCGTCTCTGTATCGAAAATCTGTTAAATGATTAATTGATGCTTTATGCATTTTCCAAAATTAGAAAATTCATATCTTTCTCAATAATTGTCCAAATCCAATAATCCAATTTCAGAAATTTCATTTTTAATATACTAATTCTTAGGATAGGTTTTAGATACTATGTTTGTTCATGAAAATTTGTTGGATAATTAACTAGTAACTTGTTGTGTTTTTAGCTTAGAAAATTCATAGAAAATTGCTAATAACTTAAAATGATTTGTTCTCTGTTTCTAAAATTTTGTTATATCATGCTTAGGCTGCTGTGTGAGTTTTGGCTTGTTTGATGTTGTTGAATGTTTGAGTTTTGTCGGTGTTATTCGTTCTTATTTGCTGTTATGTTCGATCGTTAGGCTTCGATATTTGCGGCAACCCTGAGGACGATCCTCCGCACCATATTGAGCAACAGCAGCCAGGCAAGCAGTTTGATCATGATAATCCCAGTATTTTAAAGTCTAATATTTTGTTTCAGCTGTATGTATGCATCGCTTAATTTGTGTTAAATTGATTAGTTAAATCCGTAGCTGCATATCCTGTAGACAAAATATTGACCTCTACTACCTGAGCCTAGGTTATTTCTTTGTGATTAGAGGTCATTGGATGATCTCTTGTCACTTAGTAGATCCGAGTCAAATTGCTTAGACATGCTTAGTATCGGTAGAAATGGGCGGTTATCGACTTAGTCGGTAACCTTGATCACACAAAATTTACTACAACTTTATGTTTCAAAGATTTTGCTTTGTTTAATTGCAAAACTAAAAATGAAAACAAAAATGATTTGGACGCGCACAATGGTAAGATTGGTGTGATCTTTTGGGTGTGATCGAAAGGTGCCCGGTCGATTAAGGACCGAACATCTTGTGAGTGAATTTTTATCCAGCATTTCGCGTGCTAACCACACTAGAGTATATGGGACCTCTCTTGACCTAGTACTTTGGCGTGTATTGGCCCGGTCGCAGGAGGTCGCAGGAGGGATGGAGGTGGGAGCATGGTAGTTGTCCAAAAGCTTTATCCCGAGTGGGTAGTTGTCTTTCGGCTTTACCATGTAAGCGTATGGGTTTCTATCCATACGAGCTGCTCGGGTTGATACACAATATTGGAAACAGTCTCGTAGGACTTAGTTGTGCCAAAGATACCTTCGAAGTGTGCTTTGGCTTAAAGGCGATGTCCAGAAGTGTGGGTGCAGTGGTACACCCTGCAGGTTAAAACTATTCGAATAGCCTCGTCCTAGGTGATGGACACGCTTGGGTAAGCTTTTCAAGAGTTAGACTACAACATTTAAATTAAAACTTGATGGGTGGTGCGAATCGGGATTCGTGCTATTGTTGTGGTGACTATTGGGATAGTCACTTCTAGGTTGTTTTATCTTTCGCTTTTGTTATTAATATCCGCATCTGTTATTTCAATCTTAAAATGAATTGCAAACTTGCTTTTAAACTGTATTACATTATTGCAAATGAAAATTGGCTTTATGCAAATAAAACATATGGCCTCTACTAAACAAGCCCGCATGTAGCATATGAACAGTCTCGCTAATTCACACGTCGGTCTTGCGGGTACAAAGACAATCTTTGTACTGTGTGCTTTGCTTAATGTTTTTGTTGCGAGAGGAAGAAGGTGAGCCTCGGGGCCTCACTTACGTGAGTGTCTTTGTCGCCGTGGGTGACGACTAGACTTGGCGGTCCGGTCGAGATGCCTTGTGGGTGAAGGCACACCGATTGGCTTTGTTTATAGCCATCTTATGGCACTTTGCTTCCATTGTCTTCTTTTGTTATTTGTGTATCTTGGCCTATCGGCCTTTGTCCGTAATAACTCTACTATTTGTTTATCTTTCGTTTGGTAGTGTTGTGTTTGGACTCTATGTGTGGAATGGAGTTGATGTCTAATTTTGTACAGGGTGTGTATCTTTGCTTTCAGGAAGTATACATATCTCGAGGATCGATTTATTTGATTTGTGATGCTAGGGCCGGTGGTTGGTTAAGCATTACAAACCAAATAAATTGGGGTCCTCACAAAGTTGGTATCGAGCCATTTCGACCGTAGTAACCCAAGCATAGTCGTCTTTAGGATATTTTGAAAGTCTTATTTTCAAATCATAAAAGGTTTATGCAAACCTAGGCGATTCTCGAGTTTATTCCTTACCTATCTTAGCTTTCTACTCTCATCTTACTCTAATTTAAGTTTTGAAACTTGGTTTCTCTCTTCACCCTTCAAAAGATAGTTACTACAGGTGGAATTAGTTTGGGGAGAACCATGAAGTTTAATCCAACTAAAACTTGTGGGGATAATAGGGTAAGATGTAAAGGGAGTAGTTATGTGTCCGATTTTCTTTGGTCGAACTTTATCCCGCTTGTGTTTGTTTCTCGACTTTCATGAATTTTGGGCTTTCTTGCTCTTAAATTTGTTGCTAACTTGTCTTAGTAAAACAGATGGCCGGAGAACGCAGCGTGGCGATCAGACTGGTCATGATGAGGAGCTTCCCTCCTCCGACCATGGTGAGGTTCTCGCCGGTCGAGCGAAACCGCATGGACCGACGCGCGCATCTTGGAGGTTATTGCTAGGAATACCTCCACTCGCCGGTGGTGGCGGCCACCAGACTCGCGGGGACTTGCAGAGTTCCTCCGCACACAACCGCCGACTTTCTCCCGCCTCGAG
Source organism: Ampelocalamus luodianensis (assembly GCA_036346255.1). NCBI lineage: Eukaryota > Viridiplantae > Streptophyta > Magnoliopsida > Poales > Poaceae > Ampelocalamus > Ampelocalamus luodianensis. Next base: position 31,991,707 of record CM070628.1, on the reverse strand, counting down.
GACCTCTCGATGCGGACGATTGGTCGCGCATGGTTGAGCGAAGCTCAACATAGCTCGATGCGAGCGCAGATAAGGCACTTTCGCGCCCCACCGGCTTGAGGGCGCAGCACTCTCATGGTGGGAGAACTATCTCGCCATGCAGCCCGCGGGCCATGTGGTCGCGTGGGAGGAGTTCGGTCGACTTTCGTCGGGCCCATATCCTGCACGGCACGATGAAGTCAAGAAGAAGGAGTTCCTCGCGCTCAAGCAAGGGCGCAAATGCGTGACTGAGCACATGCGAGTTCAATCATCCGCTCGTTATGCTCGGGAGAGGTGGCCTCGGATGAGGCTAGCAGAGAAGTTTATGGATGGCTTGTCCAAGAGCCGCAGACAAGCTATCTATTGTGGACTTCTCGGACTTTCGTGCCTTGGTAGATAAGGCCATTGTTGCTGAGCATAAGGCGAAGGCGCTGGGCGAGTCCCGCAAGCGCAAATGGGAGGCGCATCAGTCTACTCACACCAGCCTCGCTCGTCCTCGGGCTGGACCAGCACCAGTGGCCCGTTCTTTTGCTCCACCGGCGCCGAGACCATCTGCACCAGCTCCTCGCCCACCGCAGGCCGTGTTTCAGCCACGTGCGCCTGCGATCCAGCAGCAGAGCGGCCTCCGCAATCCGGCGGCCGAGGTTACTTGTTTTCGCTGCCACAACAAGGGCCACTACGCCAACGCTTGCCCTCAGAGTGTTGCAGCAGCCCCTCGTCCTAATGGAGGACGCGGGCAGGGGAGTGGTCACCCACCTGACCAGAAGATTATCCGAAGACCCAGGGTGCGAGCAGCGGTCGAGTCAACCACCTTTCAGCTGAGGAGGCTCAGGAGGCGCCAGATGTCGTGATGGGTACACTTCTTGTTAATTCTCGTCCTGCTGCAGTATTATTTGATTCTGGAGCATCGCATTCTTTTATTTCAAGATCATTTGCTGCTGCTAGTGGTCTTCACTGTGTTCCTTTGGGAGTTCCTTTGCTCATCCGCTCTCCGGGGTCGGAAATGAGAGCTGATTTACAGTGTCGGGATGTTCCTATCATAGTCCAAGGAGTGGGGTTTTTGGCAAACCTTATTCTGCTCAGTCCAGCGAGTCTGGATGTGATTCTTGGCATGGATTGGTTGTCCCAACACTTGGGGCAAATCGATTGTGCCAGAAGGTTGTTTATCTTACCGACCTTCTTCAAAGTAGCGGTCGGATTTTCGCCACGCCAGGGCCCGTGTCTATGTGCATTAGAAGCAAAGCCACCTTGCAAATTCAAGATGTTCCCATAGTATCGACTTTGTGGATGTCTTTCTGAAGATTTGCTCGATGCCTCCGGTTCGAGACCAGAGTTTGCCATCGAGTTGCTGCCGTGCATCGCTCCGATTTGAAGGCGCAGATCGGATGCCTCCCAATGAGCTAGAAGAATTGAAGAAGCAGCTTGGTGAGCTCCAAGCAAAGGGTTTCATCCGTCCCAGTTCATCTCCTTGGGGTTGTCGGTGATCTTTGTGAAGAAGAAGGACAAGACTTTGCGCATGTGTGTTGATTACCGTCCTCTCAATGAAGTGACGGTGAAGAACAAATATCCTCTGCCCCGCATTGATGATCTGTTCGACCAGTTGTCTGGAGCTCAGGTGTTCTCCAAGATTGATCTGAGATCGGGCTATCATCAAGTCCGGATCAGGGCTGAGGATATTCCGAAGACGGCTTTCACTACTCGTTATGGCTGCACGAGTACACCGTCATGTCTTTCGGTTTGACCAATGCTCGGCGTTGTTCATGAACCTTATGAATTCGTATTCATGGAGTATTTGGACAAATTTGTGGTGGTTTTATTGATGACATTCTTATCTATTCCAAGATCGAGGTAGAGCATCGAGCATCGAAGATTGTTTTGGGCAAGTTGCGGGAGCACCAGCTATATGCGAAGTTCAGCAAATGTGAGTTCTGGTTGAAGGAAGTAGCATTTTTGGGCCATGTTCTTTCAGCTGGAGGCATAGCTGTGGATCCCAGCAAGGTCAGCGATGTTCTATCTTGGGGCCAGCCCAAGTCAGTCACTGATGTGCGGAGTTTTCTTGGTTTAGCTGGCTACTATCGCCGCTTTATCGAGAACTTCTCCAAAATCGCAAAGCCGATGACTGAATTGCTTAAGAAGGACAAGAAGTTTGTATGGTCCTCTGCTTGTGATGAGAGCTTTGGGAGCTCAAGCGGCGATTGACTTGACTCAGTCCTTACTCTTCCTGATATCCACAAGAGCTTCGATATTTATTGCGATGCCTCTCGTCGGGGGCTCGGATGTGTTCTTATGCAGGAAGGCAAGGCAGTTGCCTATGCATCCAGGCAGTTGAGACCTCACGAGCTCAACTATCCCACCCATGATTTAGAGCTTGCTGCGGTGGTTCATGCACTCAAGATTTGGCGGCATTATTTGATCGGTAACCGCTGTGAGGTGTATTCCGATCACAAGAGCTTGAAATACTTGTTCACTCAGCCAGATCTGAACCTCAGGCAGAGGAGATGGCTGGAATTGATCAAGGATTATGACATGGGTATTCGGTATCATCGGGCAAAGCCAATGTGGTTCTCGATGCACTTAGCGAAAAGTGTATTGCAATACTGATGATCCAAGAGCAAGACAACGGCACTTCTTGCAGAATTTCAGCGTCTCAACTTGGGTTTGGTTGAGCACGGTTCCCTCATCGCCTCGACAGCAACCAACCTTGGTGGATCAAATCAAGGCAAAGACAAAGAATCGATGATGGTGTGGGTAAAATCAGCGTAACATCAGAATGGATCACCAAGTGTTTCTGAGAAGATGAGCACGGTGTCGTATGGTTTGGGCAGCGTCTTGTGGTCCCAAAGGTCCCCGAGTTGCGGGATTTGATTTTTCAGGAGGCCCATGATTCGCCTTTGTCCATCCATCCCGGGGCCACTAAAATGTACCAAGATCTGCGTCAGAGATTCTGGTGGACTCGCATGAAGCGCGAGATTGCCAGGTTCGTTGCCAGATGCGACGTATGTTGTCGTGTCAAGGCCGAGCATCAGCGTCCCGCAGGTCTCCTCCAGCCCTTGCCTATACCAGAATGGAAGTGGGATTCTGTAGGCATGGATTTTATCACCGGTCCGCCTGCTTCTTCGTGGAAGGATGCTATCTGGGTTGTTATCGATCGATTGACGAAGGTAGCGCACTTCCTGCCAGTACTTACCACTCTCAGTGTCAGTCGATTGGCAGATCTCTACATATCCCGCATTGTGAGTTTGCATGGTGTGCCACGAACGATTGTGTCAGATCGTGGCTCTCTTTTCACTTCTCGGCTATGGCACGCCATGAGGAAGCCATGGGGACCCGTCTTTCTTCATTTCGACCTATCATCCTCGATCGATGGTCGACGGAGCGAGTCAACCAAGTTCTTGAAGATATGCTCGTGCTTGTGTTCTTTCCTATGGGAAGAATTGGGAGAAGTGTCTACCGCTTGCCGAAGTTCTCCTACAACAACGACTTCGAGCTAGTCTCGGTATGGCACCGTTTGAGGCTTTGTATGGGAGGCGATGTAACCCCATTGAACTGGTCGAGAGGCGGGAGAGAGCAGTTCTTTGGCTCAGATTCCATCAATGATTTGAAAGTCAAGTGCGATTGATTCGGGAGCACTTGCGCGTAGCTCGATCGAGCAGAAGAGCTATGCGGTCGGCGTCGCCGTGAGTCGAAGTTTCGGCCCAATGACTTTGTGTATCTCAAAGTCTCACCTCTGAAGGCATCGTCGTTTGGTGTCAAGGGCAAGCGGCTCCTCGATATGTCGGGCGTATCGCATCATCAAGAAAGTGGGAGCTGTTGCATACAAGTTGGAGTTGCCGCTACACTCGAAGGGTGCATGATGTTTTCCATGTGTCACAATTGAAGAAGTGCCTCCGTATTCCGATTGAGGAAACGCCATTGGAAAATATCGATGTGCAGGAAGATCTGTCTTATCGTGAGCGTCCCGTTCAGATCCTCGAAGAAGCTGAACGCAGAACAAGGAACCGTGTGATCAAGTTCCTTAAAGTTCAGTGGTCAAACCACTCCGAGGATGAAGCCACTTGGGAGCGGGAAGATCGCCTCGAGCAGATTACCCATCATTCTTCTCCCGTTGATCGTAATCTGGGCGAGATTCTGTAAGGGGGAGATTTGTAACAGCCCTAACTTAGGGTTTGTATTTCAAATGTAAAATTTTGAGGAGAAATAAAAACTTTTGTTGTCTCTTCAAATCATTTGAAAGTTCCTACATTTTCCCTAGCAATTTCCATTTTCTAGAATTAAATTCTTGTGAATGGAGATTGTTGTCGACTAATTCTTAGCCTTCAAACTTTGATCATCCTCTGAAACTATTTTTCCTAGCATCTTGATCATCCTATCTACCTCCCTGAATTATTTCACAATTTTTAGATTTTGTTTGCTATTTCAAATGGCCAAGTCAACTCTGTTTGAAATCTGGTCAAACTCCCTGGACAGCAGCTTGTGAATTTTCTCTAGAACCATGCATTGCCTAAAAAGTTTTGGAAAAATTATACAAGGTTGTCCTCTGTCTCTAGTAGCTACTATAAAAATTTCGGAAATTTTTGGAGCTCAGGAGCTACCTCTAAAAATTCCTCAAACCTTCTCTGTCTTTTAAACCAAATTCTAAAAGTACTGTTCCTCGGGCCCGAACCCAACCTCAGGCTCGAGTCCGACTCGCACACTTGACTCGGTCGCACCGCCTAGCTGCACCGCGCGCGAGCCCGATGGCTGTCAGCCGTCCGATGCAAATCGAACGATCCGCATTGCGTATGCAACCGACCTGTCCGAATGCATACACCAATCCCAGCCGTCCATTTCAGATCCAACGGTCGGTGTGTTGCTGATCAAATCAAACCACCGGTTCGCACGCCGCTCGTCGTCGACATATGGGTCCCACCGCCAAGATCAACCTCGTCTTCTCCGCACTCACCGGAGCTCGCGGCGTGCGTGCATGTTTGCCACGCACTCGCCGCCGCCACCTTTATGCCCTCGTGTCCGGTGGGAGGCATCGCGTGACTTCATAAAAGCCCCGAGCTCATCCACTTCTTCTCCTTTGCTTCTCGTGTTATCTCCGCCCGATTTCTTGTTTGGCGGAGAAGGAATCGAAGGTAGCACCGCGCGTTGGAGAAGCCCTTGAGCCCGCAACCTCACCATCGTGAACCACACTCGAGCCGCATCCATTTTTCCCATCCCGAGCTCGTGGCATCCGTTGAATCGTCCGGCCACTTCTTCGTCCCCAACTCCGGTGGTCTCAGCCCTACAAGCTTGTTAGTGCTCTGGTGAGTTTCCAGCTTCGACACTTGGTCCCTTCGGATCGCATTGATGCACTGAAGTTAATGATGGCTTCATTTTTGTCTTTGGTGCATCGTTGAGGCTGCGCAACCCTTTCTTCTCCAATCACGGTGTTCCGCCGCCGTGGCAATTCCGGCCGCCTCGGACCTTCTTCTTCGACGTTATCTTGTGCTTATTGCTCCTGGAGTCGAGGCGATTCCGTGGCGCACCTTCCCATAGCTTCTCGAAGTCTGTAGCATCTTCTCCGCGAGCACCGTACTTTCTTCTCCGCCTCCGGCCGTCGTGAGCTCATCTCCGTCGACCATTGGACTCCGCGTCACCGGCACCGGGTTCGTGAGGTCTTTGCGAACCTTAAGGTACCACTCGCTCGCTTTGAAACCCACTAGTTCGCGAGATCCACTGCGCGGCCGCGCCACCGTGCCCGTGTTCGCCGGTGAGCCGCCGGTGGCGTTCAGTTAGCACTAATATTTGTTTAGTTATGTCACTGACTTGTGGGCCCTCTCTGTGTTAAGCCTGTTTTAGGATTCAAATCTAATCGTTTTAATTCTCTGAGTCTCTGTTATGTGGGCCCGGAATGTCAGTTAGGGATTGTGTAGTTTTGTTAATGCGTTTTCTCTTTCATGAAGCGTATTTTTGCTGGGCATATGGGTTAGGGTTACGTTCTGTTAAGCCGAAGACGTATTCTTTGAATACGCCGACGTCACCTTATCGCGCGATCGCTCGATCGGCGTTTTGCGCGGGCCCGCCTGTCGCTGGTGGGGCTAGCCGTGCGTCGGTAGAAGAAGTATTAAGAGCTTTAGTATTTACGAAATGCTTTTACATTTGCCTTTATTAAATCGATTAAACTTGTAAAATGCATAACTAATTCAATTTTTATCCAAATTGCATAAAACTAGTCTTTGTTAATTTTTATTTTAAATGTTCTATTTATTAAAATTAGTTTCAACCTCGTCTCTGTATCGAAAATCTGTTAAATGATTAATTGATGCTTTATGCATTTTCCAAAATTAGAAAATTCATATCTTTCTCAATAATTGTCCAAATCCAGCGAATCCAATTCTGTAAAATTTCATTTTTAATATACTAATTCTTAGGATAGGTTTTAGATACTATGTTTGTTCATGAAAATTTGTTGGATAATTAACTAGTAACTTGTTGTGTTTTTAGCTTAGAAAATTCATAGAAAATTGCTAATAACTTAAAATGATTTGTTCTCTGTTTCTAAAATTTTGTTATATCATGCTTAGGCTGCTGTGTGAGTTTTGGCTTGTTTGATGTTGTTGAATGTTTGAGTTTTGTCGGTGTTATTCGTTCTTATTTGCTGTTATGTTCGATCGTTAGGCTTCGATATTTGCGGCAACCCTGAGGACGATCCTCCGCACCATATTGAGCAACAAAGAATGTGCAAGCGTTTGATCATGATAATCCCAAGATTTTAAAGTCTAATATTTTGTTTCATTTGTATGTATGCATCGCTTAATTTGTGTTAAATTGATTAGTTAAATCAGTAGTCGCATATCCCTGTAGACAAAATATTGACCTCTACTACCGAGCCTAGGTTATTTGTTGTGATTAGAGGTCTGGATGATCTCTTGTCACTTAGTAGATCCGAGTCAAATTGCTTAGACATGCTTAGTATCGGTAGAAATGGGCGGTTATCGACTTAGTCGGTAACCTTGATCACACAAAATTTACTACAACTTTATGTTTCACATTTCGCTTTGTTTAATTGCAAAACTAAAAATGAAAACAAAAATGATTTGGACGCGGGCACAATGGTAAGATTGGTGTGATCTTTTGGGTGTGATCGAAAGGTGCCCGGTCGATTAAGGACCGAACATCTTGTGAGTGAATTTTTATCCAGCATTTCGCGTGCTAACCACACTAGAGTATATGGGACCTCTCTTGACCTAGTACTTTGGCGTGTATTGGCTCGGTCGCAGGAGGTCGCAGGAGGGATGGAGGTGGGAGCATGGTAGTTGTCAGAAAAGCTTTATCCCGAGTGGGTAGTTGTCTTTTCGGCTTTACCATGTAAGCGTATGGGTTTCTATCCATACGAGCGGCTCGGGTTGATACACAATATTGGAAACATCTCGTAGGACTTAGTCGTACCGACATACCTTCGGAAGTGTGCTTTGGCTTAAAGCGATCTCAAGTGTGGGTACAGATGGTACACCCTGCAGGTTAAAACTATTCGAATAGCCTCGCCCTAGGTGATGGACACGCTTGGGTAAGCTTTTCAAGAGTTAGACTACAACATTTAAATTAAAACTTGATGGGTGGTACGAATCTGGGATTCGTGCTATTGTTGTGGTGACTATTGGGATAGTCACTTCTAGGTTGTTTTATCTTTCGCTTTTGTTATTAATATCCGTACTGTTATTTCAATCTTAAAAATGAATTGCAAACCTGCTTTTAAACTGTATTACATTATTGCAAATGAAAATTGGCTTTATGCAAATAAAACATATGGCCTCTACTAAACAAGCCTGCATGTAGCATATGAACAGGTCTGCTAATTCACACGTCAGTCTTGCGGGTACAAAGACAATCTTTGTACTCAGGTGCTTTGCTTAATGTTTTTGTTGCAGAGGAAGAAGGTGAGCCTCAGGGGCCTCACTTCTGTGAGCTGTGCTGTCGCTTCGTGGGTGACGACTAGACTTGGCGGTCCGGTCAGATGCCTTGTGGGTGAAGGCACACTGATTGGCTTTGTTTATAGCCATCTTATGGCACTTTTGCTTCCGCTGTCTTCTTTTGTTATTTGTGTATCTTGGCCTATCGGCCTTTGTCTGTAATAACTCTACTATTTGTTTATCTTTCGTTTGGTAGTGTTGTGTTTGGACTCTATGTGTGGAATGGAGTTGATGTCTAATTTTGTACCGGGGTGTATATCGCTTTGCAGGAAGTATACATATCTCGAGATCAGCTTATTTGATTTGTGATGCTAGGGCCAGGTGGTTGGTTAAGCATTACAAACCAAATAAATTGGGGTCCTCACAGGGGTCGCAGGAGGTATGGAGGTGGGAGCATGGTAGTTGTCCGAAAAGCTTTATCCTGAGTGGGTAGTTGTCTTTTCGGCTTTACCATGTAAGCGTATGGATTTCTATCCATACGAGCGGCTCGTAGTTAATACACAATATTGGAAAAAGTCTCGTAGGACTTAGCTGTGCCGCATACCTTCTAAGTGTGCTTTGGCTTAAAGGCGATGCCAAGTGTGGGTGCATGGTACACCTGCAGGTTTAAAACTATTCGAATAGCCTCGTCTAGGTTATGGACACGCTGGCTAGGTCTTCCAAGAGTTAGACTACAACATTTAAATTAAAACTTGATGGGTGGTACGAATCTGGGATTCGTGCTATTGTTGTGGTGACTATTGGGGTAGTCACCTCTAGGTTGTTTATCTTTCGCTTTTGTTAGTATTACCTTTACTGTATTTCAACCTTAAAAACGAATTGCAAACCTGCCTTCAACTGTATTATATTATTGCAAATGAAAATTGGCTTTATGCAAATGAAACATATGGCCCCACTAAACAAGCTCGCATGTAGCATATGAACAGTGCGCTAGTTCACACGTCAGTCTTGCGGGTACAAAGACAATCTTTGTACTCAGGTGCTTTGCTTAATGTTTTTGTTGCAGAGGAAGAAGGTGAGCCCCAAGGGCCTCACTTCTGTGAGCTGTGTTGCCGTTTCGTGGACGACTAGACTTGGCGGTCCGGTCAGATGCCTTGTGGGTTGGAGGCACGCTGATTGGCCTTGTTTATAGCCATCTTATGGCACTTTTGCTTCCGCTGTCGTTCTTGTTTATTTTTGTATCTTGTGGCCTGTCGGCCTTTGTCTGTAATAACTCTACTATTTGTTTATCTTTCGTTTGGTAGTGTGATGTTTGGACTCTATGTTTGGAATGGAGTTGACATCTAATTTTGTAACGAGTGTGTATCTCGCTTCGAAGTATACATATCTCGAGGATCAGTTTATTTGATTTGTGATGCTAGGACCAGGTGGTTGGTTAAGCATTACAAGCTAAATAAATTGGGGTCCTCACACTTGAGCACTTAGTACGCATTGCACTATAATGCTCAGATACTTGTCAGCATCTTCAGCGCTAACATGTTCCGCCTCATGATCAGATTCATCATCATTTTCTGCAGGGTCGGTTGCAAGCATAGCATATGTTTCATCGTCAAAATCACTAGCAGAGGAATACCCACCATCATCGCGTATAATCAGTACAAGCTTGTTTGGACAGTCCCACATCATGTGTCCATAGCTTTTGCACCGATGGCATTGAATATCCTTAGTTCGTCCTATCGAAGCAACCGAAGATGAGGTTTTTGCAGAAGCTTGTGGTGCTGATTTGGCTATTTCAGAAACTCGTGGTGCTGGATGTGAAGTAGCGGGACGCGGCTTGTTGTTGAAGGGTGGCGGTGGGGCTGCATTGGTGGCTGGGGCAGTAAAGGTGCGTGGTGTCCATGAATTTGTGCGACCTGCCAAGAGTTAGATCGTGTCCTCGTCTGATGTCCCTGCACTTTACGTTCAGCTTTGCAAGCAAGATGAAATAATCTAGTAATGGAGTTGTAATCTTTATAATCAAGGATGTCTTGAATTTCTCGATTCAATCCTCCCAAAAACCTAACCATTGATGCCTCCTCATTCTCATCTAAACCACAACGCAACATTCCAATTTGTAATTCTTGATAGTAGTTTTCCACAGACTTTGTACCTTATCATAAGCGTTGCAATTTATTTAACAAATCACGAGCATAGTATGAGGGAACAAATAGATGCTGCATAAGCAATTTTAAAGCCTCCCAAGTGTTAGGTATGTTATTGGGATATTGACGGCAATGTTCTTTCCACCAAACTGATCCACAGCTAGTTCCCAATTAAGATAACCATCAGGATCATATTTACCATTAAAAGAGGGCATAGTAAATTTAACCTTAGCAAAAGAATCATCGTGGTCACATACCTCACGTCGTGGGGGGTCTCGTCTCATACCTTGTCGATTAAAACACAACTACCGATGAGCTCGATTGTCGTTGTGGTTACCCATGTCATTGGCCTCGATATCAGTCATGTAGTCAAATTCATCTTGCCCTTCTACCACCGGGGCAACAGGGGGAACAACAGTGGATGCCTGGGCAATCTTGTCAAGGCGCACCACAATACTTGCCAAAGAAGTGTTAGTGACGCCTTGCTCTCTCTCCATCGCGACGAGCGTGGTATTTGTCTCAATATGGGCGCTCTCAGGTTGAGCAAGTTGCTCATTCATGACCCTAACATCTTTTTCAAGACCCTCCGTACGAATGTTCATGATGCACCGGAAATGTTGTATGATTGCCTTTGTACGAAGAGTATGAGATGCATCCTCATCTAAATGCTTTGCAGAACCTGCCATTGTTAGCAAAACACAAGTATATCTCCCTAGCAACTACTAGGATGTGGTGGTTCAAAAGTCTGTAACACCCCAACTCTCAAAGAGCCTAGAATGCTACTGGAATTAAACTATTCTAGCACAAATACAAATTTTCGGCAGAGTCTCCTTTGTTTAATCAGCTAAACTGAGAGTTCAATATGATCACATGGCATAAACAAAATTCTCATAATCAAATTATTCCAAACATGCATGATTATCAAATGAACCAACCAAGGCTAGCAACCTCATTATTACAACTAAACAGTTAATTCAACCACACCATCCATGGGTGTTAATCAACAGTTTATTTAATTCTAAATTGGGACTAAGCAGCAAACGCCTTAAAACACTCCCTCCCATGCATGTCGTTCCTGCCTCTGGTACCTAAAACACATTAAAGCAAGGGTGAGCCTAAAGACTCAGCAAGTATCAACAAGGCCATAAACAAGGACACAAACACAGCATCGATGATCCTCAATTAACATCACACTAAACATAGCCACTTAACTCATCATATGCAACCAATGCAATGCTCCTTTGAACTTTATCTCTTTTCGCATTTTACCGGTAATGCGGGGTATACAACCGTCGCTGTTGTGAGGACCCCAGTTTATTTGGCTTGTAATGCTTAACCAACCACCTGGTCCTAGCATCACAAATCAAATAAACTGATCCTCGAGATACGTATACTTCCCAGAAAGCAGTATACACACCTCGTTACAAAATTAGACATCAACTCCATTCAAAACATAGAGTCCAAACATTACACTACAAACGGAAGATAAACAAATAGCAAAGATATTACAGACAATGGCCGACTGGCCACAAGATAAACAAATAACAACAGAAAGACAGCGGAAGCAAAAGCGCCATAAGATGGCTATAAACAAAGCCAATCAGTGTGCCTCCAACCCACAAGGCATCTGACCGGACCGCCAAGACTAGTCGTCACCCACGGCGACAAAGCCTGACTCACGTAAGTGAGGCCCCGAGGCTCACCTTCTTCCTCTGCAACAAAAACATTAAGCAAAGCACCTGAGTACAAAGATTGTCTTTGTACCCGCAAGACTGACGTGTGAACTAGCAGACCTGTTCATATGCTACATGCAGGCTTGTCTGGTGGAGGTCATATGTTTCATTTGCATAAAGCCAACTTTCATTTGCAATAATGTAATACAGTTTTAAAGGCAAGTTTGTAATTCATTTTTAAGATTGAAATAACAGTAAAGATAATAATAACCAAAAGCGAAAGATAAACAACCTAGAAGTGACTATCCCAATAGTCACCACAACAATAGCACGAATCCCAGATTCGTACCACCCATCAAGTTTTAATTTAAATGTTGTAGTCTAACTCTTGAAAAGCTTACCCAAGCGTGTCCATCACCTAGGACGAGGCTATTCGAATAGTTTTAACCCTGCAGGGGTGTACCAATGTACCCACACTTCAGACCGCCTTTAAGCCAAGCACACTTCCGAAGGTATGCTGCACACTAAGTCCTCTGAGACTTTTTCCAATATTGTGTATTAACTACGAGCCGCTCGTATGGATAGAAACCCATACGCTTACATGGTAAAGCCGAAAGACAACTACCCACTCGTGATAAAGCTTTTGGACAACTACCATGCTCCCACCTCCATCCCTCCTGCGACCTCCTGCGACCGGAGCTAATACACGCCAAAGTACTAGGTCAAGAGAGGTCCCATATACTCTAGTGTGGTTAGCACGCGAAATGCCTGGATAAAAATTCACTCACAAGATGTTCGGTCCTTAATTGACCCGGGCACCTTTCCAGTCACACCCAAAAGATCACACCAATCTTACCATTGTGCCCGCGTCCAAATCATTTTTGTTTTCATTTTTTTAGTTTTGCAATTAAACATAGCAGAAATGCTGAAACATAAAGTTGTAGTAAATTTTGTGTGATCAAGGTTACCGACTAAAGTCGATAACCGCCCAGTTCTACCGATAGCTAAGCATGTCTAAGCAAGTTGACCCGGATCTACTAAGTGACAAGAGATCATCCAGCGATCTCTAATCACAGCAAATAACCTAAGCTCAGGTAGTAGAGATCAATATTTTGTCTACAGGATATGCAGCTACGGATTTAACTAATCAATTTAACACAAATTAAGCGATGCATACATACAGCTGAAACAAAATATTAGACTTTAAAATACTGGGATAAATATGATCAAACTGCTTGCCTGGCTGCTGTTGCTCAAGTTGTTGCGGAGGATCGTCCTCAGGGTTGCCGCAAATATCGAAGCCTAACGATCGAACATAACAGCAAATAAGGGCGAATAACACCGGCAAAACTCAAACATACAACAACATCAAAACAAGCCAAAACTCACACAGCAGCCTAAGCATGAAATAACAGAATTTTAGAAACAGAGAACAAATCATTTTAAGTTATTAGCAATTTTCTATGAATTTTCTAAGCTAAAAACACAACAAGCCACTAGTTAATTACTTAACAAATTTTCATGAACAGAAACAGTGTATAAAACCTATCCTACTAATTAGTACATTAAAAATGACAAATTACAAAATTGGTTTCACTGGATTTGGACAAATATTGAAAGAGATATGCATTTTCTAATCTAGAAGATACATAAAATATCATTTTATTAATTAACAGATTTTTGCTACAGAGACATGGGTGAAACTAATTTTAGTAAATAATACATTTGAAATGAAAATAAACAGCACTGGATTCATGCAATTTGGATAAAAATTGAATTAGTTATGCATTTTCTAAGTTTAAATGAATTAATGAGGCAAATGAAAACATATTACGAAATACTAAAGCATTAAATCCTTTTTCTACCCACATCAAGAAGCCCACCAGCGACGGGCCGCGCGAAAGTGTCGACCGAACAGCCCGCCACGAAAGTGACGTCGGCGTATTCTAAGAATCGTCTTTGACATATCAAAGTGTACTTCTAACGCATACTCTCAGAGAAATACGCTTTCAAACAGAGAAAACATATCGCCAAGGGTTACACACCCACTAACTGACATCATGGGCCCACATGGCAGAGACTCAAAGGGAAATATAACGGTTGGATTAGAGTTTACTAAACACGATTACCAGAGAGGGCCCACAAATCAGTGACATAACTAAACAAATATTAGTGCTAACTGAACGCCACCGGCGGCTCGCCGGCGCGCACGGGGACGGCGGCGCGGCCGCGCAGTGGATCTCGCGAACTAGTGGGTTTCAAAGCGAGCGAGTGATACCTTCGGGTTCACAGAGACTCGGCGAACCCAGTGGTGGCGACGCGGGGTCCGATGGTCACCGGAGTTGAGCTCACGACGGCCGGAGGCGGAGAAGAAGCTACGGCTCGCGAGAAGACGCCACGCGGCCGAGAAGCGGGAAGGTGCGCCACGGAATCGCCTTGACTCCAGGAGCAATAAGCACAAGATAAAGTCGAAGAAGAAGGTCCGAGACGGCCGGAATTGCCACGGCGGCGGAACACCGTGATTGGAGAAGAAAGGGTCGCGCAGCCTCAACGATGCACCAAAGACAAAAATGAAGCCATCATTAACTTCAGTGCATCAATGCGATTCGAAGGGACCAAGTGTCGAAGCTGGAAACTCACCAGAGCACTAGCAAGCTTGCAGAGCCGAGACCAACGGAGTTGGGGACGAAGAAGTGGCTCCGGACGATTCACTGGATGCTACGAGCTCGGGATGGGAAAAATGGATGCGGCACCGAGTGTGGTTCACGATGGTGAGGTTGCGGGCTCAAGGGCTTCTCCAACGCGGCAGTGCTACCTTCGTTTCCTTCTCCGGCCGAAACAAGAAATCGGGCGGAGATAACACGAACGCAAAGGAGAAGAAGTGGATGAGCTCGGGGCTTTTATGAAGTCACGGCGATGCCTCCCGGTAGGACACGAGGGCATAAAGGTGGCGGCGGCGAGTGCGTGGCAAACATGCACGCACGCCGCGAGCTCCGGTGAGGTGCGGAGAAGGCGAGGTTGATCGGTGGTGGGACCCATATGTCGGCGCGATGCGAAGCGGTGCGAACCGGTGGTTTGATTTGATCGACAACACACCGACCGTTGGATCACGAAATGGGACGGTGGGATTGGTGTATGCATTCGACAGGTCGGTTGCATACGCAATGCGGATCGTTCGATTTGCATCGGACGGCCGACACCATCGGGCTCGCGCGTGCAGCTAGGCGGTGCGACCGAGTCAAGTGTATAGTCGGACTCGAGCCGAGGTTGGGTTCGGGCCCGAGAACGATTTTTAGAATTTGGTTTAAAAGACAGAGAAGGTTTGGGAATTTTTAGAGGTAGCTCCTGAGCTCCAAAAATTTCGAAATTTTTATGGTAGCTACTAGAGACAGAGGACAACCTTGTATAATTTTTCCAGAACTTTTAGGCAATGCATGGTTCTAGAAAATTCACAAGCTGCTGTCAGTGAGTTTGACCAGATTTCAAACAGAGTTGACTTGGCCATTTGAAATAGCAAACAAAATCTAAAAATTGTGAAATAATTCAGGAGGTAGATAGGATGATCAAGATGCTCGGAAAAATAGTTTCAGAGGATGATCACAAGTTTGAAGGCTAAGAATCTGATAACACCAATTTCCAATCACAAGAATTAAATTCTACAAATTGGAAATTGCTAGGAAAATTGTAGAAACTTTCAAATGATTTGAAAAGACAACAAAAGTTTTTATTTCTCCTCAAAATTTTACATTTGAAATACAAACCCTAAGTTAGGGCTGTTACAAATCTCCCCCTTACAGGAATCTCTTGAGAGATACGATCACTGGGAGAAGAAGGATGGGTAATCTGCTCTGAGAGCGATCTTCCCGCTCCCAAGTGGCTTCATCCTCGGAGTGGTTCGACCACCGAACTTTGAGAACTTGATCACACGGTTCCTCGCTCGCGTTCACTTCTTCGAGGATACGAACGGGCGCTCACGATAAGGCGGATCTTCCCGCACATCGATATTTTCCAATGGTGTTTCCTCAACAGAACACGAAGGCACTTCTTTAATTGTGACACATGGAAAACATCATGCACCCTTCAAGTGTAGCCGCAACTCCAACTTGTATGCAACAGCTCCCACTTTCTTGATGATGCGTCGGCCCGACATATCGAGGAGCCGGTTGCCCTTGACACCGAAGCGGCGATGTCCTTCAGAGGTGAGACTTTGAGATACACAAAGTCATTGGGCTGAAACTCAACTCACGGCGACGCCGACCGCATAGCTCTTACGCTCGGGTGAGCTACGCGCAAGTGCTCACGAATCAAGCGCACTTGACTTTCGGCTTCATTGATGGAATGGGCCAAAGAGCGCCTTTCACGGTTTCGACCGGTTCAACGGTGTTCTGCAGCGCCGTCCATACAAAGCCTCAAGCGGTGCCATACCAAGACTAGCTCGAAGCTGTTGTTGTAGGAGAACTTCGGCAAGCGGTATGCACTTCTCCCAATTCTTTCCATAGGAAAGAACACAAGCACGAGCATATCTTCAAGAACTTGGTTGACGCGCTCCGTCGACCATCGACCGAGGATGATAGGTGAGCTAAGCGAAGACGGGTCCCCATGGCTTCTCGTAAAGCGTGCCATAGCGAGAAGTGAAAAGAGAGCCACGATCGACACAATCGTTCGTGGCACACCATGCAAACTCACAATGCGGGATATGTAGAGATCGCCAATCGATCGACACCGAGAGTGGTAAATCTTGGCGTGAAGTGCGCTACCTTCGTCAATCGATCGATAACAACCCGGATAGCATCCTTCCCGAAGAAGTACGGGGTAGACCAGTGATGAAGTCCATACCAACGGAATCCCACTTCCACTCCGGTATGGGCAAGGGCTGAGGAAGACCTGCTGGACGCTGATGCTCGGCCTTCACGCGACAACATACGTCGCATCTGGCAACGAACCTGGCAATCTCGCGCTTCATGCGAGTCCACCAGAATCTCTGACGCAGATCTTGGTACATTTTAGTGGCCCCGGGATGGATGGACAAAGGCGAATCATGGGCCTCCTGAAGAATCAAATCCCGCAACTCGGGGACCTTTGGGACCACAAGCCGCTGCCCAAACCACACAATACCGTGCTCATCTTCTGTGAAACACTTGGCTGATCCATCCTTGATATTCTGCTTGATTTTGCCCACACCATCATCTGATTGCTGTGCTGCCTTGATTTGATCCACCAAGGTTGGTTGCACAATCAGGGCAGTAAGGGAACCGTGCTCAACCAAACCCAAGTTGAGACGCTGAAATTCTGCAAGTAGTGCAGGTTGTTGCTCTTGGATCATCAAAGTATTGCAATACACTTTTCGGCTAAGTGCATCAGCAACCACATTGGCTTTGCCCGGATGATACTGAATACCCATGTCATAATCCTTGATCAATTCCAGCCATCTCCTCTGCCTGAGGTTCAGATCTGGCTGAGTGAACAAGTATTTCAAGCTCTTGTGATCGAATACACCTCACGTGATTCTACGATCAAATAATGCCGCCAAATCTTGAGTGCATGAACCACCGCAGCAAGCTCTAAATCATGGGTGGGATAGTTGAGCTCGTGAGGTCTCAACTGGCTGGATGCATAGGCAACTGCCTTGCCTTCCTGCATAAGAACACATCCAGAGCCCCGAGCGAGAGGCATCGCAATAAATATCGAAGCTCTTGTGGATATCGGGAAGAGTAAGGACTGGAGTGAAGTCAATCGCCGCTTGAGCTCACGAAAGCTCTCATCACAAGCAGAGGACCATACAAACTTCTTGTCCTTCTTAAGCAATTCGGTCATCGGCTGCGATCTTGGAGAAGTTCTCGATAAAGCGGCGATAGTAGCCAGCTAAACCAAGAAAACTCCGCACATCGATGGATCGACTTGGTGGCCCCAAGATAGAACATCGCCGACCTTCTTGGGATCCACGCTATGCCTCCAGTGAAAGAACATGGCCCAAGAATGCCACTTCCTTCAACCGAACTCACATTTCTTTGAACGTCGCATATAGTGGTGCTCCATAATTTGCCCAAAACAATCTTGGATGCTCAAGATGCTCGCTTGATCTTGGAATAAATAAGAATATCATCAATGAAGACCACCACAAATTGGTCCAAAAACTCCATGAATACGAATTCATTAAGTTCATGAACAACGCTGGAGCATTGGTTAGGCCAAAAGACATGACGGTGTACTCATGCTGACCCATAACGAGTAGTGAAAGCCGTCTTGAATATCCTCGATCTGATCTGACTGATGATACCCCATTCTCAAATCAATCTTTGAGAACACACGGTCTCGATCGGTGATCGAGCAGATCATCGATGCGGGCAAAGGATATTTGTTCTTCACCGTCACCTCATTGAGAGGGCGGTAATCAACACACATGCGCAAGGTCTTGTCCTTCTTCTTCACAAAGATCACCGGACAACCCCAAGGAGATGGCGGGACGGATGAAACCCTTTGCTTGGAGCTCACCAAGCTGCTTCTTCAATTCTTCTAGCTCATTGGGAGGCATCCGATCGGCGCCTTGAAATCGGGCGGTACGAGCGACAACTCGATGACAAACTCGTGTCTCGAACGGAGGCATCCGAGCAAATCTTCGGAAAGACATCCACAAAGTCGATACTATGGGAACATCTTGAATTTGCAAGGTGGCTTTGCTTCTAATGCACATAGACACGGGCCAAGCCGTGGCGAAAACCCGACTTGCTCACCCGAAGGGCTGGTAAGATAGACAATCTTCCTGGCACAATCGATTTGCCCCAAGTGTTGGGACAACCAATCCATGCCAAGAATCACATCCAGACTCGCTGAACTGAGCAGAATGAGATTTGCCAAAAATCCCACTCCTTCAACTATGATAGGAACATCCCGACATCAGAATCGGCTCTCATTTCCGACCGGAGAGCGGATGAGCAAAGGATCCCAAAGGAACACAGTGAAGACCACTAGCAGCAGCAAATGATCTTGAAATAAAAGAATGCGATGCTCCAGAATCAAATAATACTGCAGCAGGACGGGAATTAACAAGAAGTGTACCAATCACGACATCTGGCGCCTCCTGAGCCTCCTCAGCTGAAAGGTGGTTCACCCGACCGCTGCTCGCACCCTGGGTCTTCTGAATAATCTTTTGGTCGCGGTGACCGCTCCCACCCCGCGTCCTCCATTAGGACGAGGGATCGCTGCAACACTCGAGGCGAGCATTCGCATAATGGCCCTTGTTGTGGCAATAAAACAAGTCACCTCGGCCGCCGGATTGCGAGGCCGCTCTGCTCTTGGATCGCAGCGCACGTGGCTGAAACACGCCCGCGGTGGGCGAGGAGCTGGTGCAGATGGTCTCGGCGCGGTGGAGCAAAAGAACGGCCATCGGTGCTTGGCCCGGCCGAGGACGAGCGAGGTGGTGTGAGTAGACCGATGCGCCTCCCATTTGCGCTGCGAGACTCGCCCGCGCTTTGCCTTATGCTCTGCAACAATGGCCTTATCTACTAAGGCACGAAAGTCGAGAAGTCCACAATGGATAGCTTGTCCTGCAGCTCCTCGGACAAGCCATCCATAAACTTCTCTGCTTAGCCTCATCTCGAGGCCACCTCCTGGAGCATAACGAGCCAAATGATTGAACTCGTGCAGTGCTCGTCACAGATTTGCGCCCTTGCTTGAGCGCAGGAACTCCTTCTTCTTGACTTCATCGGCCGTCGGGGATGTGGGCCCGACGAAAAGCCGACACGAACTCCTCCCACGCGACCACATGGCCCGCGGGTGCATGGCGAGATAGTTCTCCCACCATGAGAGTGCCGCCCTCGAGTGGTGGGACGCGAAGAGTGCCTTATCCTGCGCTGGCATCGAGCTATGTTGAGCTTCCGCTCAACCATGCGCAGCCAATCATCCGCATCGAGAGGTCCTCGAGCGGAGAAAGTCGGCGGCGTGTACGGAGGAACTCGCAAGTCCCCGCGAGTCGGTGGCCGCCACCACGGCGGGAGTGGAGGTATTCTAGCAATAACCTCCAAGATGCGCGTCGGTCCATGCGGTTTCGCTTGATCTCGAGCGAGAACCTCACCATGGTCGGAGGAGGGGAAGCTCCTCATCATGACGATCTGGCGATCGCCACGCGCGTTCTCCCGGCCATCCTGTTTTACTAAGACAAGTTAGCAACAAATTTAAGAGCAAGAAAGCCCAAAATTCATGAAAGCAGTCCAGAAACAAACACAAGGCAGGATAAAGTTCGACCAGCAAAAATCAGACACATAACTACTCCCTTTACATCTTACCCTATTATCCCCACAAGTTTTAGTTGGATTAAACTTCATGGTTCTCCCCAAACTAATTCCACCGGTAGTAACTATCTTTTGAAAGGTGAAGAGAGAAACCAAGTTTCAAAACTTAAATTAGAGTAAGATGAGAGTAGAAAGCTAAGATAGGTAAGGAATAAAATCTGAGAATCTGCCTAGGTTTGCATAAACCTTTTTATGATTTGAAAATAAGACTTTCAAAATATCCTAAAGACGACTATGCTTGGGTTACTACGGTCAGAATGGCTCTGATACCAACTTTGTGAGGACCCCAGTTTATTTGGCTTGTAATGCTTAACCAACCACCTGGTCCTAGCATCACAAATCAAATAAACTGATCCTCGAGATACGTATACTTCCCAGAAAGCAGTATACACACCTCGTTACAAAATTAGACATCAACTCCATTCAAAACATAGAGTCCAAACATTACACTACAAACGGAAGATAAACAAATAGCAAAGATATTACAGACAATGGCCGACTGGCCACAAGATACACAAATAACAACAGAAAGACAGCGGAAGCAAAAGCGCCATAAGATGGCTATAAACAAAGCCAATCAGTGTGCCTCCAACCCACAAGGCATCCGGACGGACCGCCAAGACTAGTCGTCACCCACGGCGACAAAGACTGACTCACGTAGTGAGGCCACGAGGCTCACCTTCTTCCTCTGCAACAAAACATTAAGCAAAGCACACGAGTACAAAGATTGTCTTTGTACCCGCAAGACCGACGTGTGAACTAGCGCACTGTTCATATGCTACATGCAAAGCTTGTCCGTGGAGGTCATATGTTTCATTTGCATAAAGCCAACTTTCATTTGCAATAATGTAATACTGATTTTAAAGGCAAGTTTGTAATTCATTTTAAGATTGAAATAACAAGAAAGATAATAATAACCAAAAGCGAAAGATAAACAACCTAGAAGTGACTATCCCAATAGTCACCACAACAATAGCACGAATCCTGATTCGTACTCACCCATCAAGTTTTAATTTAAATGTTGTAGTCTAACTCTTGAAAAGCTTACCCAAGCGTGTCCATCACCTAGGACGAGGCTATTCGAATAGTTTTAACCTCGCAGGTGTACCAATGTACCCACACTTGCATCGCCTTTAAGCCAAGCACACTTCCGAAGGTATGCCGCACGACTAAGTCCTACGAGACTTTTTCCAATATTGTGTATTAACTACGAGCCGCTCGTATGGATAGAAACCCATACGCTACATGGTAAAGCCTAAAAGACAACTACCCACTCGGGATAAAGCTTTTGGACAACTACCATGCTCCCACCTCCATCCCTCCTGCGACCTCCTGCGACCGGAGCTAATACACGCCAAAGTACTAGGTCAAGAGAGGTCCCATATACTCTAGTGTGGTTAGCACGAAATGCCCTGGATAAAAATTCACTCACAAGATGTTCGGTCCTTAATTGACCGGGCACCTTTCGATCACACCCAAAAGATCACACCAATCTTACCATTGTGCCCGCGTCCAAATCATTTTTGTTTTCATTTTTTTAGTTTTGCAATTAAACATAGCAGTAAATCTTTGAAACATAAAGTTGTAGTAAATTTTGTGTGATCAAGGTTACCGACTAAAGTCGATAACCGCCAGCTTCTACCGATAGCTAAGCATGTCTAAGCAAGTTGACCGGATCTACTAAGTGACAAGAGATCATCCAACGATCTCTAATCACAAACAAATAACCTAAGCTCAGGTAGTAGAGATCAATATTTTGTCTACAGGATATGCAGCTACGGATTTAACTAATCAATTTAACACAAATTAAGCGATGCATACATACAGCTGAAACAAAATATTAGACTTTAAAATACTGGGATAAATATGATCAAAGCGCTTGTTCGTCGCTGTTGCTCAAGTTGTTGCGGAGGATCGTCCTCGTGGTTGCCGCAAATATCGAAGCCTAACGATCGAACATAACAGCAAATAAGGGCGAATAACACCGGCAAAACTCAAACATACAACAACATCAAAACAAGCCAAAACTCACACAGCAGCCTAAGCATGAAATAACAGAATTTTAGAAACAGAGAACAAATCATTTTAAGTTATTAGCAATTTTCTATGAATTTTCTAAGCTAAAAACACAACAAGCCACTAGTTAATTACTTAACAAATTTTCATGAACAGAAACAGTGTATAAAACCTATTCTACTAATTAGTACATTAAAATGACAAATTACAAAATTGGTTTCACTGATTTGGACAAATATTGAAAGAGATATGCATTTTCTAATCTAGAAGATACATAAAACATCATTTTATTAATTAACAGATTTTTGCTACAGAGACATGGGTGAAACTAATTTTAGTAAATAATACATTTGAAATGAAAATAAACAGCACTGGATTCATGCAATTTGGATAAAAATTGAATTAGTTATGCATTTTCTAAGTTTAAAGGAATTAATAGTGCAATGTAAAACATATTACGTAAATACTAAAGCATTAAATCCTTTTTCTACCCACATCAAGAAGCCCCACCATCGACAATGGGCCCGCAATGAAAGTCTTGACTGTAACAGCCCGCTCACGAAAGTGACGTCGGCGTATTCTAAGAATACGTCTTTGACATATCAAAGTGTACTTCTAACACATACTCTCAGAAATACGCTTTCAAACAGAAAACATATCGCCAAGGGTTACACACCCACTAATCGACATCATGGGCCCACATGGCGAGACTCAAAGGGAAATATAACGGTTGGATTAGAGTTTACTAAACACGATTACGAGAGGGCCCACAAATCGGTGACATAACTAAACAAATATTAGTGCTAATCGAACGCCACCGCGCTCGCGGCGCAAGACGGGACGGCGCGGCCGCGCAGTGGATCTCGCGAACTAGTGGGTTTCAAAGCGAGCGAGTGATACCTTCGGGTTCACAGAGACTCGGCGAACCCAGTGGTGGCGACGCGGGGTCCGATGGTCACCGGAGTTGAGCTCACGACGACCGGAGGCGGAGAAGAAGCTACGGCTCTCGCGGAGAAGACGCCACAGCCTTCGAGAAGCTTCGGGAAGGTGCGCCACGGAATCGCCTTGACTCCAGGAGCAATAAGCACAAGATAAAGTCGAAGAAGAAGGTCCGAGACGGCCGGAATTGCCACGGCGGCGGAACACCGTGATTGGAGAAGAAAGGGTCGCGCAGCCTCAACGATGCACCAAAGACAAAAATGAAGCCATCATTAACTTCAGTGCATCAATGCGATTCGAAGGGACCAAGTGTCGGCCGAAACTCACCAGAGCACTAGCAAGCTTGCAGAGCCGAGACCAACGGAGTTGGGGACGAAGAAGTGGCTCCGGACGATTCACTGGATGCTACGAGCTCGGGATGGGAAAAATGGATGCGGCACCGAGTGTGGTTCACGATGGTGAGGTTGCGGGCTCAAGGGCTTCTCCAACGCGGCAGTGCTACCTTCGTTTCCTTCTCCGGCCGAAACAAGAAATCGGGCGGAGATAACACGAGAACGCAAAGGAGAAGAAGTGGATGAGCTCAGGGCTTTTATGAAGTCACGGCGATGCCTCCCAGCCGGACACGAGGGCATAAAGGTGGCAGCGACGAGGTACGTGGCAAACATGCACGCACGGCCGCGAGCTCCGGTGAGGTGCGGAGAAGACGAGGTTGATGCAGGTGGGACCCATATGTCGATGCATGAGCGGTGCGAACCGGTGGTTTGATTTGATCAGCAACACACCGACCGTTGGATCTGAAATGGACGGCTGGGATTGGTGTATGCATTCGGACAGGTCGGTTGCATACGCAATGCGGATCGTTCGATTTGCATCGGACGGCTGACAGCCATCGGGCTCGCGCGCGGTGCAGCTAGGCGGTGCGACCGAGTCAAGTGTGCGAGTCGGACTCGAGCCCGAGGTTGTTCGGGCCCGAGGAAGCGATTTTTAGAATTTGGTTTAAAAGACAGAGAAGGTTTGGGAATTTTAGAGGTAGCTCCTGAGCTCCAAAATTTCTGAAATTTTTATGGTAGCTACTAGAGACAGAGGACAACCTTGTATAATTTTTCCAGAACTTTTAGGCAATGCATGGTTCTAGAGAAAATTCACAAGCTGCTGTCCAGGGAGTTTGACCAGATTTCAAACAGAGTTGACTTGGCCATTTGAAATAGCAAACAAAATCTAAAAATTGTGAAATAATTCAGGGAGGTAGATAGGATGATCAAGATGCTCGGAAAAATAGTTTCAGAGGATGATCACAAGTTTGAAGGCTAAGAATCTGATAACACCAATTTCCAATCACAAGAATTAAATTCTACAAATTGGAAATTGCTAGGGAAAATTGTAGAAACTTTCAAATGATTTGAAAAGACAACAAAAGTTTTTATTTCTCCTCAAAATTTTACATTTGAAATACAAACCCTAAGTTAGGGCTGTTACAGCTGTATACCCTTGCCTGTGCCCTCTGGCACAGGGACCAATAGCCTATACACCACATGTATAGGGACCTTTGCCCATCATCTTAATGATGGGGACCTCTTTGTTCATTAGCCCACATTCCGCGAATGTGGCGACCTCAAGCCCGTCATCTACATGACGGGGACCTCAACTGTATGTGCTTGGTCACCACGTGACCAAGGCACCTGTATGCTCTCAACATGCATATGCACCATGATAACATTTTCATGTGCCGGAATACAATATATTCTCATTGGCACGGAAGCAATAACAACATGCGAAAGAACTTTTAACCATAACTAGCAGTCATCAAGATAAACAGTAACTCATCTCATAAACAGGCATGCATGGCTATACGATCAAGATACACCACAATCACATCTTGCAAGCATACATATATTATAGCCCGAATACTTGCCTCAACCGTGCGAGAACGGTGGATGCGACGAGGGTGCTGCCCCTGGGACCACGCTCCCACTTGAATATTAAGATAACCCAATCTAAGACCAACATACTGAACCAAGATCAAAAGAACAACACAAATGAACTTGCTAAACCCCCCAAGTGTTTCCCAACTTCCAATTTCTAACGATCGGTTTGGCGCACCCTGTGAACAGTCAACTTCTAAAATACATAACTTTCTGCTCAGGCATCCAAATAATATGTTCTTGGACTTTCTGAAAAGTTAATTAAATGATCTAAATAAACCTAGTTGGGGAGCCCTTCTGATTCTGCCCTTAACTGCCCCTAGCAAATCAATCTTTCAGACATCAGAATTCGCGTCGGGTTCTTTGGACAGTACGCTAAAACCACCATAACTTTTGCTACGAAAGTCCAAATCTTGCGTTCTTTATCTCTATGAAAAGGTATGGAAATTACCTACATTTTTCGTTATATTGAGATCCTCTGATTTTGTCTTTAAGTAACAGTTTAACTCAGTTTTCTACAGACTGTCATGATGTTGACAGATTAACCAGACAGCGGCACTAAACAATTCATAACTTTCTAACCGTTAATCGGATTTGGACGTTCTTGGCGGCCATTGAAAGCTAAGAACAAGACCTACATAACTCTAGGAGATCAAAACTCCTAATTCGGCCTCTAAACACATGAAACTGACCGCGCAATAATCTGGACAGAACGCGATCTATTAAATCGACGCAAATCAATCTACCAAACAACATCAACCGCAACTACTACGCATCAACCAACGAAGAACACGCGACGTTACCCTTGTAGAATCGCAGCAAGATGATGAACTCTCCCCACGAAGTTAATCTCCTCTCCTTTCTTCACTTGATCGGCAGTAGGGAGCACCGACGGCGAGGAAGAGAGGCACCAATGGAGGGGGCACCACCATGGAGGAGAGGGCATGCTACAGTAGCCGTGCTACAGTGATGGTGGCGGCACTGTAGCTACAGTGAAGTTAGGGTTTCCCCCTTCCTTTTATTGGTGACCGACCCCTCATGGGCCTCTCGGCCAAGGCCCGAGGCCCAAGTTGCCAAGAACCTGCAGAACCCCTTTTTATGTTTAATTTCTCTTTTGAATGCTTTCTTTCGTAGAATAAATCGGAGTATTACATTAAAACCCCTCTTTCTCCTGTTCAATCGCTTTGCTAAAATAAATATTCTCCCGATTTAATTATTCTCTCCCGATTTTTTTTTGGAGTATTACATTCTACCCCCCTTAAACAGAATTCGACCCCGAATTCTACCTGTCATCTACTCGAAAAACAACAACAACCACAACTGGAAAATTAATAACCAACAAGATGTACCCGACGTGAACAACTTTGGTTAAAGCTCGATCATGCGAGACTACTTCCCAAGTCTCTTCTCGCCGGATCGACGTGACCAAAACACCATAACGTATACCCATGTCTACCTCAACACTCTCTCTGACCTCTCCAGTACAAGTATCGGATGATACTCGAAGGTGAGATATTATTCGGTGGTCCACGGCGTTAACGAAACCTCAAACTCTGGATCTCCCAGGTACTCACTCACACCAGAACAGACAAGATGTTATGTACTCGCACGCACTCGAGACAGCCCCGCGATACGCCAACTAGCGAAAACAACCCAATGTACCATGGGGCAACCCTCCCCAATGGTACCAAACCACGCAACATGCGCATAGAGCACTGAACTCTTGTTCCACCTCTCAATCGGACTTGTTCACCCAAACAAAGATCACATCCTTTAACGAGGGACACACAACAGAACTCGCTTTAAACACACTCTTTTACCGACATAGCCCAACTGAAAATGAAGGACTCTCATCGCAACCAAACGTTACCAACTCGGTACTAAAAAAATCAAATTCAGAATCGAAGATTTATCACGAAAATCTTTCCACCTTCAGATTAGAAAATTTGCAAATAAACACCACGTTCGCCAAAAGAGAAATCACTCGAATATCCAAATCCATCATTTCTTTTATTCTTTCTAAACAGATAAGAACCACACATGCCAACATAAAGTCAAGCCCAATTGGCGAAAGACACCCGTCATAAACTCATAGCTCATACAAGAATCAAGAGAGCGTTTCAGTATTCGAGGAAATAATCTTTTCTCAATTTCTCCTTTAGAAATAAAATTTCTCTCAACTTTTTGGAATCCCGATTCATCGCATAACACACTAACCCATCTCTCTTAACTTGGCATTCTTAACGCTATGCTCAAACGGAAATACATCAACCACACCTCTGTAGAGAGGCTCTATCAACCCCACAGAAACAATACTCTAGTCAACTCCTCTTCCGACAGAATTACTTTGGTAGATAACTTCTGATGCATCCTAAAATAGATCTTCACACGTAATCACGTTACCTCAATCCTTAAGAATGAACAACTCGGAATTCACTTCACATAGTCTCATATATTTCATCAAAAGATTTCTATCAATGATCGTCCCACTATTCGAAATCCACCCTTATACTACTTCTTCACATTATCATTGGGCGATCAAAGTTCTAGCATAATAATGCAAAGCCCAAATTTAACCTCTAAGACTCTTGCAACGAAATTCTCATATACAAGATAGGAAATCCTCGATTAAATCCCAAAAATTCCATAATTCCAACATACTCACTCATTAACATCATCATGAAAATATTTTCTTGACCTGTTTACCTCTACAAAGATTATAACTCTCAGAAGGTTACTCATTAAAGCCAAATCATTCTTGACATTAACTTAACATTTTTCATTATCCCATTAATTGACATGACGATTCGATTACTTTATATTCCCACTCTCATTAAACCACATCTTTAAGAATAACTTTCATAGCCTCACAATACTACCAAATTGCGATACTCTATAGAATTGATCAAGATTTTCATACTTTCGATAATTCTAATGTTCCACTCGAAGTGAAACAAAGATCTTGGATCACAATCACTATAGGTTCTACTAGTTGTAACAATGCAATCAGTTTAACCTCCAAAAACAATCTTCTATTGAGATAAATTTCTCTCAAGGAACTATATTATGAAATTATTTCATCCTCCAATGCTCATCGAATAACTTACAACCCACAGTTTCACAACTACAATTATTAAACACCTAAAAAGACTCAGGTGAAACGAATAGGTTGATTCTTCCTCAAAAGAAAGAGCGAAAGGAATCAATTTTTTTTCATCCACTAGGAAAACATGTGCCACCCGCAGTGAACACAATACCAAGAAAAATGGTCACTTAGGCCAAGTACACGGAAAACATAAGAGAAAATCAACAGTCGAGGGCTCAAGCCCTACTGAGAGCGAATACCAAACCACAAATGAGAAGAAGGTAATGCCCTTTGGAAATTGATAAACTCATATGGACCAACTGCATAAGGTTTAAGCACACTCAAATAAACTGCAAAATACGAAACGTGACTTAAATCTCAATTACTTATACTTCACTCCTTCCTTTAACAAGGAAGGTTATTTTGTGTTATTACTACATCACTTGGCTAGCTTAAATAGGATAAGGTCTTAAAACCCAAATCACAAGAACCACTTAAGAACCAATAAAATCTTTCAGCAAGTCACTTTGCTCGAAACAAATTCAATGACCACATAACTCAAGAGGTCCAATTGAACACAAACGCAAAACTCGAAACACTTTTACTAAATAAAAATTACGAAAGACGATCCAATTACTTTATTCCTAAAAGAATCATCACCACACACACAAGTCACCATCTCTTGCGATAATCTTACTAACATCAAGAATAATACACTCAACACGAATCTTTGTCATCAACTATTTCATTAGAAAGCCTCCAAAGTTTCACCAAATTGTTTCATACTTCCTTTTCATCCCATCTTGAAAACGAGTGTATACCAAAACCATACTACCCCACTACATCAACTTCTTAAGTTTGGAAGGGGTCTACCACCCAATTGAAAAGGTCCTACCCAACAATCTTTCATCAAGGGCACATTATCATCCGATATTTTCACAATCATGTGGGCATAAGCCACCTATTATAGCATATCAATTCAACTTTTAGCGATGCTCAACATCAAACTTCAACACACAATGCTTATACTACAACCATTGTTGTTATCAACGCTTCATTATGAAATCTAATTGCTACCTACTTTCCTTCCCAAATCACATGGATATTAACAAACACATATTCAACTGTTCCTCCTCATATTAGAATTTGGCAAAAAAATACACTAAAACTTCACAAATCGAAATCTTCTATCGATCAAAAGTCTCAACAACACTATAACCCAATTCATCGTGTCATCCTATATAGAAGAACTACATAGAACTCCTCCCATAAATTCTAGATCCACCGATATTCAATCCATTCAACCGGTTGTACACAATTCCAATAACTAATCATACTAGTGAATATGTAAATCTAGCATTTCTCTAGTTTCCCTTTCCACACATTTAACTTAATCCATGGGAACCAAAGAACCCAACAAGTTTAGCAACCTAAACGATTTTAATGGCGGACTAATTCATCAATGTTCCATACTTCTTAATATGTCTTTTGACTCCACATAGGTGTGGACATACTGAGTCACTACTCATATACAGTTCATCAAGAACGGTAGAGGACAACATCAACTTAATCAATTTCACTTCCCAAGACACTAGTTAAGGCTAATCATGCACCTTTCCACTAATCCAACTTGACATCACAACCGCTATCAATTATCTCACATACTTACAAATTCTCACTTAACACAACAAATCATTGCAAAAGAGAGTTGACACTCTCTTTCTCTATGAAGAGGGTCTAAATTTCAACACTCCATCTACTCCAAAAGAAATAAGTAGAATCAAAACTTTATTCAATGAACTTTGTGAAAGATAATTCCCATATCCAAAATACCAAACAGACACCCGGGTCACCTTCATCAACAGGAAAGGTAAGATTCTCAAGAAAAGAACGTTCGCAAGTCGCAAAGATAGCTCACACTCGGCAAGTCAACAATTGTTTTGTAAAACAAAGATAGACCAATTGCAACCACAACACTAACAATTTGTTTTATTACAATCTACGACTTAATCAAGACAGGACATAGACAAAAGAACTTTGATGCTTCCTCTCATAAAAGAGAAGTATCAACTTCGAACTCAAATCCCGAAAAGAGTGCATGGGGGCTAAAGCTTTCTCACATTGTAAGGACAAATAAAATAAAGCTTCCATTGACCAAAGTTCCAAGTAAAAGATCAATCTTATAGACCATCTATGTTTAAAAACAGCAAAACAACTCATCATTCGGGAGAACAAATGTTTGGTTTAAGGAGCCAATAACAACCGATGAACACTCATCAACTAAAATAACCACTGACCCAAGAGAATTCATCCACCGGGTCAGACTAAGAATAACCATTCCAACTCAAGGAAGACAATAGCCTTCCCAAAGAAACCCAGATGGTGGTGCAATCCTGGCAGCCCAAGGCTAAAACCACAAGCTAACCCTCTCATCATCTACTATCATCAAATATAACAATCTTAAAGGCAACCCATAAGTATTCATACCCATTTCCCATCAGAAATGATCAAAGCAATACAACGGAAACGTAAATGCAATGCTTGACCCATCCCCAACTTCATCGTGTACAGTGTGTCAATTTAACAATTTATTTACCACGGACCTCTGCCGCTCGATACCAATCGTAACACCCCAACTCTCAAAGAGCACGGAATGCTACCGAATTAAACTATTCTAGCACAAATACAAATTTTCGGCAGAGTCTCCTTTGTTTAATCAGCTAAACTGAGAGTTCAATACGATCACATGGCATAAACAAAATTCTCATAATCAAATTATTCCAAACATGCATGATTATCAAATGAACCAACCAAGGCTAGCAACCTCATTATTACAACTAAACAGTTAATTCAACCACACCATCCATGGGTGTTAATCAACAGTTTATTTAATTCTAAATTGGGACTAAGCAGCAAACGCCTTAAGAGTGTGATATAGTGAGTGTATCCAACATCTACTCCCTCCCATGCATGTCGTTCCTGCCTCTGGTACCTAAAACACATTAAAGCAAGGGTGAGCCTAAAGACTCAGCAAGTATCAACAAGGCCATAAACAAGGACACAAACATAGCATTGATGATCCTCAATTAACATCACACTAAACATAGCCACTTAACTCATGATATGCAACCAATGCAATGCTCCTTTGAACTTTATCTCCTTTCGCATTTTACGGTAATGCGGGTATACAACCGTCTTGCCAGATACCCTTGCTCGTGCCCTCCGCACGGGGACCAATAGCCTATACACCACATGTATAGGGACCTTTGCCCATCATCTTAATGATGGGGACCTCTTTGTTCATTAGCCCACATTCGCGAATGTGGAACCTCAAGCCCGTCATCTACATGACGGGACTCAATCGTATGTGCTTGGTCACCACGTGACCAAGGCACAGTATGCTCTCAACATGCATATGCACCATGATAACATTTTCATATGCGGGAATACAATATATTCTCATTGGCACGGAAGCAATAACAACATGCGAAAGAACTTTTAACCATAACTAGCGATCATCAAGATAAACAAGAACTCATCTCATAAACAGCATGCATGGCTATATGATCAAGATACACCACAATCACATCTTGCAAGCATACATATATTATAGCGAATACTTGCCTCAACCGTGCGAGAACGGTGGATGCGACGAGGGTGCTGCCCCTGGGACCACGCTCCCACTTGAATATTAAGATAACCCAATCTAAGACCAACATACTGAACCAAGATCAAAAGAACAACACAAATG
Organism: Ampelocalamus luodianensis; assembly: GCA_036346255.1. Taxonomy (NCBI): domain Eukaryota; kingdom Viridiplantae; phylum Streptophyta; class Magnoliopsida; order Poales; family Poaceae; genus Ampelocalamus; species Ampelocalamus luodianensis. The sequence goes on along the minus strand of CM070628.1, from coordinate 31,959,997 downwards.
AACTTGCTAAACCCCCCAAGTGTTTCCCAACTTCCAATTTCTAACGATCGGTTTGGCGCACCCTGTGAACAGTCAACTTCTAAAATACATAACTTTCTGCTCAGGCGTCCAAATAATATGTTCTTGGACTTTCTGAAAAGTTAATTAAATTATCTAAATAAACCTAGTTGGGGAGCCCTTCTGATTCTGCCCTTAACTGCCCCTAGCAAATCAATCTTTCAGACATCAGAATTCGCGTCGGGTTCTCTGGACAGTACGCTAAAACCACCATAACTTTTGCTACGAAAGTCCAAATCTTGCGTTCTTTATCTCTATGAAAAGGTATGGAAATTACCTACATTTTTAGTTATATTGAGATCCTCTGATTTCGTCTTTAACTAACAGTTTAACTCAGTTTTCTACAGACTGTCATGATGTTCACAGATTAACCAGACAGCGGCACTAAACAATTCATAACTTTCTAACCGTTAATCGGATTTGGGCGTTCGTGGCGGCCATTGAAAGCTAAGAACAAGACCTACATAACTCTAGGAGATCAAAACTCCTAATTCGGCATCTAAACATATGAAACTGACCGCGCAATAATCTAGACAGAACGCGATCTATTAAACCGACGCAAATCAATCTACCAAACAACATCAACCGCAACTACTACGCATCAACCAACGAAGAACACGCGACGTTACCCTTGTAGAATCGCAGCAAGATGATGAACTCTCCCCGCGAAGTTAATCTCCTCTCCTTTCTTCACTTGATCGGCAGAGGGAGCACCGACGGCGAGGAAGGAGGCACCAATGGAGGGCACCACCATGGAGGAGAGGGCATGCTACGATGAGCGTGCTACAGTGATGGTGGCGGCACTGTAGCTACAGTGAAGTTAGGGTTTCCCCCTTCCTTTTATTGGTGGCCGACCCATCATGGGCCTCCTTGGCCAAGGCCCGAGGCCCAAGTTGCCGAAGAACTGCAAACCCCCTTTTTATGTTTAATTCTCTTTTGAATGCTTTCTTTCGTAGAATAAATCGGAGTATTACATTAAAACCCCTCTTTCTCCTGTTCAATCGCTTTGCTAAAATAAATATTCTCCCGATTTAATTATTCTCTCCTGATTTTTTTTTGGAGTATTACAAAGTCGCTCACACTCAAGCCTTCTATCGAAATCTTACCAATTCTTACCAAGCAAACAGGGGTGATCGACAACCAGAGGTGTCAATGTATCTCCGAAGATTGGATGGAGCGATTGCGAGGTGAAGTTCAGCCTATATGGTGTAGAAAAGGTGTAGCTGGGAAGGTTCAAGTATGGTAGCAATGGATCAGCAACTATCAAATCAGAGAATGCAAGCTGAAAAATCGTTCAACGCCGGTCAGTGCACGAGCCTAGAACGTACTAGAGACACGAGCCTAGAACACAAATGAAAGCACGGTGCGACAGAAGCTCGAAAAATGATGCTGTCTTCACGGGGACCCTTAGAATCACTTGCAAAAGGGCTCTGTCAATTTTGAGTAAATTTTGAGGAACCTTTTTGTCGCTCTTTTTTTGTTTGTTCCTCTCTTTTTTTTTTGCAAATCTGCAACTCACTCAAAACTCTTCAGAGTCCCCTTCCGGGCCTAGGGAGGTATATGGGCCACAAACTTTTTGTAAAAAGCAGGGGTAAAAAGGTAATTAAAAGATACTCTCTCTCTCTAAACTTCAATTTTTTTTCGATCACGTTGCCGAAGTCAGATGGATCTTAGGTTTCCTTCTGGCAACACAAAAATAACCTCTTCTTTTTTTTTTTTCTTCTCTGTCACAAATCGAAACGAACTTTTGTTCTTGGCTAGGGTTTCTGTAACAGCCCCAGATTTAAGAAACAATAATAATCTACTTTATGAACAATAATGAAATGTTGTTCATAGCATTACTGTTCATAAATGAAATTTGGATGTGTGTTACAAATTAAAAACCTTCCTTTTCTAGCCCAAAATCCAAAACCTATTTGAAGTTTCAAAGGGAATACAAGTCAGTGCTTGTAGTATGATTGTGAAGTATTTTATCAAAGCCTAGATCAATTATCTTGGCCAAAAATAATTTTTGTTGAATTTTTAGAAATTATTTTGACTTGGAGAAAAATATTTGTCTTTAAATAAACCTATTCGGGTTAAGGTAATTAGTTAAGAATTTTAAAAAGTGAAACAGTGGATTTTAAATTTTATTTGGGACATATATGCTCCCCGTAGCATTTTGGCAAAATTTCGGAAGTTTACAAATTTATTTACTATTTTTAAAGCCCCAGTAAAACTTTTGGAGCTTTAAAATGAATTAGTCAAATCTCCAGCCAAACCTAACCACTGGGCACTGTAGCGACGGAGCCACTTAGGTTTAGGTCTAAACCAGCCGCACCCGACACATTCGCGCGTGTGCCCAAATTTCCAACGAACGTGAGCCGTCGATTCCTTAATGAACGACCGAGATTCGTAAAGCCGCGCAGATTGTCCACGTGTTCCGTGCGATTTCCACCGTTGGATCTTCATCCAACCGCATCCAACCTTGATTCGAAATCCTAAACTCGCCTCCAATTCTTAGCCGTTGATTTCCAATCAAACGGGCCAGATTCATTGGGCCGTTCGGGCCATCCCATAGAGCTCATTCAATCCTGGCCGTAGGATCTTGATCGTGCGGCGCTCACTTTTTGGGCTAGACCATTTTCTTATGGTAAAGGTCAGAATAAACGGGAGCCGTAGGATTCTCTTTGAGCGGGCTAGATCTAGTGGGCCGTTCGGGTTGCCCAAACACACCACTCAACCTCCACCTTTGGATCCTGATCGGCGGACCGCATCCATTGGGCCGCTCGGGTCATCGAACTCCCCTTCAATAGCCACCGTTGATCTCTAATCCAACCACGCCGTCCTTTTCAGTTCAAACTTCAAAGGCGCGCATTAAATTGCGGTCGTTGGATTTAAATCCTACGGCATCTATTCGAGCCACGTGCACCTAGGGCCAAATCTTGATATGGCCGTTAGATTAGGATCGTGCGGTCCATATTAAAAGATACCTTTTAAAGGTTATTTTATCCATCCATCACAGCCGCCCAATTCTAATCGAACGGTTGATGTTCTTTTGATATCTCGAGGGCGTGTGAGGATGCTACTAACAGCGGGGCCCGTATGCCAGTGAGACCCCTCTCTTCTTCCTCACGCCTGTACATTGCCACCGATCTTTGTTGCCGGAGAGGAGTGTCGCGCCGCGATTTTGGCAAATATTACCTTAACATCTGGCACTGAAATGCCACCTCATCAGCCCTAGAGAGTTCCCGTTTGCTCCATTGATTCAAACACTATATAAACCCTAGCCTTTGGCTCACTGCCTTTGTTGACCAGAAAGCTCTTCATCTTCCTTTTTCGTTCCAGTGGAGTTTCTTGCTCTCACGCCTTGCTTATCCATCCTAGTTGCTTAATTCACCTTGTAATATGGGTTTAGCATCTTTTGTAGGTTGAAACCGGGGACTTTTTCTCTGTTGATCAGAGACGGTTTAGGAACCTTTGGTGTTTTTCATATTCTGGTAAGCTTAGACCTTAGTTCTTGTCATCTTGAGCACCTTAAGGACCTCAGTAGCTCACATGAACCATTCATTTGTGCATGTGATACTCAATCCTTGAAATAACTGAATTATTACTTTTATAACTTTTCGGTCTTTCATATCATTTTCAAGCTCTAGGGTTTCTATGGTCATCTTTTCAGCTTAACTAGGTCTGAGCCTATCCGTAGTAGCATAAGCAAAAATTATCTTTGATCATTTTGCTTCTAAATCGAAAAAGGCCCTAAACCCCTTTTCTTCTGTTTTGTCGGGTGGACCGACAAAAGGGATAGCATGTCTTTCCTTGTTAATCTTGCTAATTAGGGTTAGCAAGGTGTTGATTTAGGATGTTAACTTCCTTACCGATTAGGTGTAGCTCCAGCAAAAACCTTAGGTTTAAGTGTATTAGTGTTTAGGCAAAGATCCTCAAAACCCTGTTTTGCTGTTTATTGTCGGCTGAATCTGCTGAGTGCACAGCAAGACCTTCAAATCTTTATTTTGCAAATTAGTAAGTAATTGATAAGTTAGGTTACTGTATTGATTATGAATACTCTTAGTCCAAACCAAATAAATTACTTGATCCATGTTTAAATTACCAAATCACTCTGTTACACTCTATCCTGATTTCAGTCCTTTCAAAATCTAAAAACTGTAACTTTAACCTAAACTCTAATTTCTATCAATTAAAGGCAGTAGGTGATAATATAGGTTATTATCTTTATTGGGGTAGATATAGCTTAAGCATATTGTTAATCATGTATTACCATCTTGATCATACATTTTCTCTTCATCTTTTACTTGTTGTCAGTTCTTGTGTTTATTGGATTTTATTGTTTCGTTTAGAATCTGGTTCTTCTGAAGTAATTGAGTCCAGCTCTGAACCATCAGCACCTGAACAAGAAGTGTATTATTACCAAGGCAAGCATCCTCTCTGCATCATGTTGATGCCAAAGTTTTATACTATAGATCTTCAAAATACAGTGATAACTGTTGCATGCTAATTTCCTAAAATGCAATTGTGATCTATTAGTAGATAGTTGTGACCTAACATTGTGGCTTACCTTAAATCTAACCATACACTCAAACATAGAGTAGTGTTGTATACTACAACATTTAATTTCAGAATTTGCTTAGCCATGCAGTCCATAGAACGTTAGTGTTTAACAAGGCTATCTTGTCAAACATGGGAGCAACAAATGAATTTCAGTCATTTTAACTCTTTGTCTAGTTTCTTTAAATCAGAACTGAATTTTTAATTTCAATTGATCTGGACAAGAGGATGCTAGTGGTGGTGCCTTTGTGCACGAGATTGGGAAATGTGGTGGACTTGTTTGGACCAAGTAAGGACTGAACTCTGACTATTCAATTCAAGCCCCCACGTACTTCCACACGCGGTGTATGGGCGCTGTTTGGTTAAGTAAAGGGTTAATGCTATTGAGTTGGAAACAGGGGAGTGAGGACATGTGTATTGATCTTGTATGGCATAGATGCTTAAGTCTTCGGGCCGTGTCTTATGCCATGTGAGTTTTATATCAGTATTAGATGTTCTTAGGAGGGTGAGGGCGTATATGCGTTCTATCACATGTACGTACCTTAAGGGTCCCGATTGCGATCTAATATGTGTAGCGAACACAACCTGTATTTCTTTTGATTGGGTCGGTGTTCCTAGCGCAACATGTGTGCCCCAGTTAAGCAGATGCTATCAGTCGTTGTTTAAGCGGGATTGGTTTACACATGGGTTATCCAACTCAATAGTATCAACTTGTTGAAAAATACCAAATCTTAGTTTCCCCGGTCGGCATACCAAAGGAAGTGTGTCATCATTCGGAGGCATCCGAAGGCAACGAGCTGACTAAGCCGTGTGGGTAAAGATATACACCCCTGTAGGGTATTAAAACTATTCGAATAGCCGTGTCCACGGTCATGGACGATAACCTGAGTTGATGTCACCAGTATAGAACTTTGATTTAAACTTTTGTTTTGGGTTCTTGTTTAGCATGAGGGAATTCATGCAATGTACTGTTTATATTTACTTTTCATTTACTTACTGTTTTAGTCCAATTTCATTTATTAAACTGCTTTATCAAAACTTAGCAATTGTAGGTTAAGATGTATTGCATTATGCAAAATTGAACTATTATAACCTTCCTGTTGACAACCTTATGCATGTACAAATTCTAATCCTTTGAATAGGTCCTATCAAACACTTTCTTTTAGTAGTTTGTATAAGTCTTGCGAGTACCTTCTGTACTCAGGTGCCCTCACCATATGTTGCAGGTGAGGATGGTTATTTGTATGAGGTACCCGTTAGCATCGAACAGGGTGACGCTAACGAATGAAGCTATTTCTAGTCTCCACGCAATAGCCTGCGGGTGGTGGTGCCATTGGTTGCTTTTGCCGTTTAATCTTTTGCTTCTGCTGTTAATCCTTTGAAGTGACCAAGTCACTTATATTGTAGATTGAAACTGAATTGTACCAACCTATGTTTAATTATGTAAATATATGCATTGTATGTGTATGATGCAATGTTGTTTAAGGATATATGTGCAATGGTCACTGATCCTGGGAACCATTGTAAGACATATATCCGGGAACCTGAATATTGAGGGACCCAACTGTTCCTTAATTAAGAATTATGCTACAGTATAATTTTAATTCAGCACAAATTCCAATATCCCCGGGTCCTCACAGTGTTAGTATCAGAGCATACGTTGCCTGTAGGTTAGAAATAGCATGGCCGTTATCATTAGAGAGTCTTGTGAGAAATTATTTTCAAGCTAGTAATATAATTTCGGAAAGTTTAAGTATGACACCTTTTATTTCTTATCTTTCCTAGTAACAATTCTTTTCCCAACCTTCTGTTGGTTTTTCAAGAATAAAATTTTTATTTACCTTGTCTTTTGTCTATAGATGAGCGGGTGGTACTTGGTCAAGGAACCCGAGCTAAAGATGTGGATGGATTTCCGGCTTTGCTGCGGGACATGATGTGGCGAGCCAACTTCACCTATCAGCCGGAGTACGCCATCTATTGCCGAGATCGAGGACCAGGGATGGAAGAGTACCGCACCATCATCAACGTTATTGCTAGGAAGGTGGTGGGTAGTATCCCGTACTGTGTCCAATCGCTTGCTACTTCTGAGCCTATGGCCATTCAGGAAGCTGCTAGTAGGATGATGAGCCTTCTTCGTCATGATTTGACGGAGTTGTCTCAACCACCCTATGATCACTTCCGAAGCAAGGTCCTAGGGCAGAATTGAGCACGTTTGACGAGATACAGTTTGGGGAAGACCCTCAGGTGCGACAGTTGGCGAGGATGGTTCACATCATGGACCAAATCCATCGCTGTCTTGTGAGGGAGCTGTGGGAAACTCGGCGTCGTCTTAACGAGGCCCAAGAGTACCTTAGGCTTGGAGTCAACATGAATCGCGTTCCTCGCAACGTGCTTTATGGTGACAACGAGATCTCTCCCGCTGCTGTTGCACCACAAGATTTCCAACTTCCAGAAGTGGCCGGGTGTGTTCCTATTTATGGACAAGTGCGTCAAGCCCGGATGACTGCAGGCTTTCCTCGCACTCTGCGACTGCACCTCCTGGAGGTCATGAGCCATTACTAGGATCTCTGAGGCGTCTCATGAGTCCTTTGGATCCCATAGACACGGGTTCCCCTGGAGCTCATCTGCTGAATGAGTTTCGGTGAATTTTAACCGTGATCTTTATGCTAGTTCCTCGACGATGAACCCTCGTTAACCAGTGTTATAACCGACGAGTAGTTGCCCTTAAATAAATGTAATGGGGTAGATGGTATTTTGTAAAGGTTATGTACGCCAGACTTTTGGGTTTGTATTATAACTTGGATGGCCGACTTATATATGGAGATGTGGTCGAACCCTTTTTGCTGTATGTATGGATCTTATGATTTTGATGCTGATCTGGATGCATGTCATAACATAATGCATGTTTAAGTTTAGTGTTTGTGTCTTTTCTATTTAGAACCTTGTTTGTGCTTGCTCGAGTATATCCTTGTTATGTTGTTAACCATTCTGTGGTAACAGGATGACAGGACCCACTACTCGTGCACGAGCACAACAAGAGGAAAGATTTTCAACTCCAGTGCCCTACTCGTGGGGAGCACGCTGAACCCTCTGGTTCTCATGGCCCGCAGGGTGGTCGCCAGCAAGAGGCACTTCCTCCACCACCCACCATGGCTGATGTGCTCATGCAAATTGAGCGCAACAGGATGGACCAGACGCGCATTTTGGAGCAAATTGCGCGCAACACTTCTTCCACTCCTACACCAACTGTCAGAGCAGGAGGCCATCATGTGCGGGGAAGTCTTGCTGATTTTCAGCGGACCAACCCGCCGGTGTTCTCCAGTTCCCAAGACCCAATGGAAGCTGAAGACTGGTTTCGGACTATTGAGAAGAAGTTGTTGATTGCTTAATATTCCGAAAGGGAAAAGGTCCTTTTTGCTAGTTACCAATTGGATGGGACGACTAGCATTTGGTGGAATAATCTTCTTGCCATCCAGCCTGCTGGACACGTCCCTACATGGGATGAGTTCATGGAAGCCTTTCGTGAAGCTCATATTCCTGAGGGAGTAATGATGATCAAGCAGCAGGAGTTTCTCGCTCTTAAGCAAGGGCGAAAGACTGTGACCGAATATGTAATACCCCGAATGTTTCTACGGAAGGAGAGTAAACGAAAAAGGGGTTTTTCTGTAATACTCCAACTTATTGTAATGAAGGAAGCAGTGAAACGAGAAATTAAACTTTAGACGAGGGAAAATCTGCAATTCTTTGACAACCTGGGCTTCGGGCTTTGGCCTAGGAGGCCCATGAGGGGCCAGCCACTAATAAAAGGAGGGGGAAACCCTAGCCCACCACTGTAGCATGCATTGCTACAGTGTTCCGCTGCCGCTACATTGCCGCTACAGTGCGCGCCCTCCTTGCACTCCGTTGCTCTCTCTTGGTGATGCTCTCCCATTGCCGAGGGAGAGAGGAGAAGAAGAGGAGATGAGCATCTAGCGGGGGTAATTCAGCGGGCACGCGTGTCTCCAAGGGTAAAGATTGCCGGTTGTTGTTGTTTGATTAGTCGTAGAAGTGAAACCGATTAAATTTGATTAGATCAAAGTCTGTCTGTTGGAAATTCAATTCTGTCCAGTAGTTTGCGCGGCTGTTTTCGCAATCTTAGAGGCCGAATCAGAGGATCCAATCTCCTAGAGTATTGTAGGTTTTATTCTTAGCTTTCGGTGGCCGCCAAGAACACTAAATTCCGACTTTCGAGTCAAAATTTATGATAGATTTATTATCTGCTGTCCAGAATCCTAACGAGAATTAGCAGTCTCTGTATATGTTGATATATGGCCTAGTTAGAGGGTGATTCAGAGGTCTTGCCCATAACAAATTTTGAAGGTGATATCACCAGCTTTCAGGATTGATAAAGAACACCTCATTTGGATTTATAGATCAAAAGTTATACACTTTTCATTGTGACTATCCAGATTGTAGGTCAGTCTGTCCAGATTGTATGTCAGTTTCTATCTTTAGTTTTTACCCGTGTGCCACTTTTTGTTAAAGGCAAAATATGAATGTCGTGCCAACTAGGTTATTGTAGGTAATTTCATAACCTTTTCAGATTGTTAAAGAACACTCAATTCGGAGTTGTAGTTTAAAAGTTATGGACGTTTTAGTTCTGCTGTTCTAATTGCTCAGTCAGATTCTGTTCTGCTGTTTCGTTTGACAGTTAGCAATTTAGTTTGGCCGAATTGGGTTATCTCGTCAACTACAAAGTTGTAGATATATTTAATAAGCTCGTGTAGGATCTGGGCTCATCTCTTTTGGAGTCCCAGATCATTAGTTTTGGTCTTTACCGTGCTGCTGTCCTGATGGGATTCCATGTTGCTGCTGGAATTTCAGATTCGGGTTATGACTATGTTTCGGGTGTGCAAGAGGGTAGTGTAGAATATTAATTCATGATGGGCTCTATGTTGTTCTTATTTCGGTTATTTAATTGTTTAGGCCGCGAGTCTACGGGTTTGGGAGCGCCATCGTTGTTCGCTAACGCCGCAACGCGGAAGGCAAGTACTTTGTTGGTTTTAAGTGCTGTGATTGTGAATGTTTACATGAATATGATGTGACATCTTGTGATACCCGAAATGCTGAATTGGTTATGTTCTATCAATATGTGGAGTAAATGCCGAAAGATGATATTAGCATTGTTCATGTTCATATCATGCATCCTTTTATTCATGCTATGTCCACGGGAGTGGACTGTAAGTCCCACCATTCCAATGTGGGCAGGTTTGGACATTGTCATGTCCCGTCCATGGGAGTGGATTGAAAGACCCATCAATTCCAGTATGGGCATGTAAGACCCATCAATTCCAGTATGGGCAGCTTTGGACACCTATATGAAACGTTCTTCATATAGGACTTGGATCCCCGCACTTTTGTTAAGGTGCGGGCTTAAGTGAACACCGACGGGTGTGTCACTCGCTATACCGGTATAAGCATGTGTGCAGTCCATCCTTGAGTACATTCATTCATGCCATGCATTCCTAAGTTTTCATTCGATGTATGCTCATATTCTCTTATGATGATGACTTGTTCATATGTGTGTTATGTCCCTTTATCAGATTTGCTTTGAGTCGTGGACTCACTCTTGCGTTGTTTGTTTATTTTAGGTAACCCCGATGTTGGCTCACTTGGGAGGAGTAGACACGCACTACTTGTTCACATCATCCAATTCATGTTCAAGATTAAATTTAGTTCTATCTTACATTCATAAATGATGAACTGTAATAATAAATTTATAATTGGTGAAGGAAGGATACCTTCTCCACATTGATGTTGAATTATTACTGCATGTGAACTTTCATTATCAATGAATTGAAATAAATAGATTAGATGGTGAAGGAAGGATACCTTCATCATGTCTTGGTTGTTTTGATACTATCATTAGTTGATTTTATTCAAATTCTTCCGCATTATGGATGTATGTTAGATGTTTTAGGTGACATCTTGGCTTCCGAATAGCGAGGGTGTTACAGAATATCTGCATGAATTCCATTTCCTTGCCCGGTATGCCCCTGATGATGTTTCGACTGACCCTCATCATCGGAACCGATTCTTGAATGTGCTGTCTGAAGAACTACAGATGGCTGTAGCTTTACATGACTTCAGAAACTTCTCTCATCTTGTCAACAAAGCCATTGTTGCTGAAAGCAAGAGCAAGGCTTTGGAGGAGTCACGCAAGCAATAGAGAACTTCTCCGTTTGCAGCTAGTGGCAGTTCACCAAGACCTCGAATGTGGCTGCCTAGACCTCCGCGAGCACCAGCTCCTTTTTCTCCGAGGCTGGCAGTATTTGCACCCCGCCCATCTCCTCCCACTGCTCAGTCGAGGCCTAGTGGAAGTCGGCCACCTACTGTTATCAATGCCAGGCCGGGTGTGATTTGCTACCATTGCGGACGTCCAGGGTATTTCGCAAACCAATGCTATGCAAAGGCACGTCGGATACCACCTAGTCAACCTTCTCCGGTATCGTCGCCCTGCACCATCTCTCCGCATCGTGGTCAAGCTCGATCCGATTTGATGCGAGTCATGTGAATCGAGTTACCACGAGCAAGCAGCCGATATTCCTGAAGTTGTCCTTGGTATGCTCCTAGTTAATTTCAATATTGTTGCTATTTTATTTGATTCAGGAGCATCCCATTCTTAGTAGACAGTTTGCTGCTCAACATCAGTTAGTTGTGCATCATCTTCATCCACCGCATAGCATCCGCTCACCTGGATCAGTCTTTATGACTGATCAAGTCTTCCGTAATGTCAACATAAATATTGGAGGGGTAGACTTTTGGGCAGATTTGATTGTGATAGATTCTAAAGGGTTAGATGTTATTTTAGGAATGGATTGGTTGTCCAAGAACCTTGGGCAAATTAATTGTGCCCAACGATCCATTTCTTTAACTAATGAAAGCGACACTTCAGTCGTTTTTCAATCCAGGGAGTTGGATTCTCATCTTTGCGCTCACCAAGTTGATGCTACTCCTTCATTGGAGTCAGTACCAATTGTTTGTGAGTATGTTGATGTCTTTCCTGAAGACCTTCCCGGTGTGCCACCAGATCGGGAAGTGGAGTTTGTAATTGAACTAGTTCCTGGAACTGCTCCCATATCTAGAAGCCCTTATCGAATGCCTCTCAATGAGCTGGTTGAATTAAAAAAACAGCTTGGAGAATTGCTTGACAAAGGATTTATTCGACCGAGTTCCTCACCTTAGGGATGCCCGGCCATCTTTGTCAAGAAGAAAGACAAGACTTTGCGGATGTGTGTGGACTACCGACCGTTAAATGAAGTCTCCATCAAAAACAAGTATCCCTTGCCTCGAATTGATGATCTTTTTGATCAGTTGGTTGGAGCCCGAGTCTTTTCAAAAATTGATTTACGATCGGGCTATCATCAGATCAAGGTTAGAGCTGAGGACATCCCGCAAACAGCTTTTTCTACTCGTTACGGGTTGTACGAGTATACTGTCATGTCCTTTGGCCTAACAAATGCTCCAGCATATTTCATGAATCTTATGAATTCGGTATTCATGGATTTCTTGGATAAGTTTGTTGTCGTGTTCATTGACGACATTCTTATTTATTCCAAGTCTGACAAAGACCATGAGCATCATTTGAGACTTGTGTTGGAAACACTTCGCAAGCATCGGCTGTATGCTAAGTTTAGCAAGTGTACCTTCTGGCTCAAGCAAGTCACATTTTTGGGACATGTGTTATCTGAAGGATGTATCGCTGTTGATCCAAGTAAGGTGCAAGATGTACTGGATTGGAAACAGCCCAAGAATGTTCCTGATATCCGAAGTTTTCTTGGACTTGCGCGTTATTACCGTAGGTTCATTGAAAATTTCTCTAAAATTGCAAGACCTCTGACTCAACTTTTGAAGAAGGAGAAGAAATTCGAATGGTCGGCTAAGTGTGAGGAGAGTTTTCAGCTTTTGAGGAAACTCCTGACCGAAGCTCCAGTTCTCACTCTTCCAGATATTAGTAAGAGCTTCGATATTTATTGTGATGCATCTCGCCATGGGCTTGGTTGTGTGCTTATGCAAGAAGGTCGAGTTGTGGCGTATGCATCCAGGCAGTTGCGACCTCACGAAGTCAGTTATCCTACTCATGATTTGGAATTGGCTGCCGTAGTCCATGAATTGAAGATTTGGCGACATTACCTTCTCAGTAATCGTTGTGAGATCTATACTGATCATAAAAGCCTGAAGTACATATTCACTCAAGCTGATCTGAATATGAGACAGAGAAGATAGCTTGTATTGATCAAGGACTATGATATGGGTGTTCATTATCATCCACGCAAAGCCAATGTTGTGGCGGATGCTTTAAGCAAGAAAGTCACAGTGCAACTGCATATCGTCTGTACCTATGGCTAAGAGCTTGTGTGCTGATTTTCAGCGCCTAAGTCTTGAAATGGTGGGAGAAGGATTTCTCGCTGCCTTAGAAGTGGAGTCCACACTTAAAAATCAGATTTTGGAGGCTCAGAAAACTGACACCGAGGTAGCTGAAATCAAGAAAAATTTGAAGGCAGGTAAAGCCAACGAATTTTCTGAAGATGCCCGAGGTATCATTCGATATCGCAATCGTTTGGTGGTACCCTCAGATCCTCAACTGAGAGGTCTAATTCTTAAAGAAGCTCATAACTCTAAGTTTTCTTTACATCCTAGGAGTACCAAGATGTACCAAGATTTGAAGAAGATATTTTGGTGGAGCCGAATGAAAAGGCAAATTGCTCAGTATGTAGCCGAATGTGATATTTGCCAAAGGGTTAAAGCCGAGCACCTGAAGCCAGCTGGTACCCTCCAACCTTTGCCTATTCCACAATGGAAATGGGAAGAGATCGGCATGGACTTTGTTACCGGTCTTCCAAAGACTCTGAATGGATCCGATGCCATTTGGGTAATCATTGATCGTCTAACGAAGGTAGCTCATTTTATTCCTGTCAAAACCATATTCAGTGGCAAGCAATTAGCAGAGCTCTATATTGCTAAGATTGTTTGTCTTCACGGGGTTCCGAAGGTCATTGTTTCCGACCAAGGTCCTCAGTTCACTTCCCATTTTTGGAATTGTCTTCATCAAGCTTTGGGGACTGAAGTCTCTTTCAGCACTGCGTATCATCCGCAAACTAGTGGCCAAACGGAGAGGGTGAATCAAGTGATGGAGGATCTCCTTAGAACCTATGTGTTGTCATATGGCAAGAACTAGGAGAAGTCTTTGCCCTATGTGGAGTTTTCATACAATAATAGCTACCAAGCAAGTATTTAAATGTCACCTTTTGAAGCTTTGTATGGGAGAGCTTGTAGGACTCCATTGAATTGGTCAGAACCGGGCGAAAGACCATTATATGGTCCAGACCTGGTGATAGAAGCAAAATAGCAAGTTCGCCTGATTCGAGACCATTTGAAAGCTGCACAGTCACGTCAAAAGAGCTACGCCGACCATCGTCGTCGTGAGCTAAGTTTTGAAGTGGATGACTATGTCTATCTTAAAGTGTCACCGATGAAGGGCACTCATCGCTTTCAAGTGAAAGGGAAGCTAGCACCTCGTTATATTGGACCCTTCCGAATCATTGCAAAACAAGGAGCTGTGGCTTATCAGTTGGAACTACCTGAATCTCTCTCAGCAGTTCATGATACTTTTCATGTTTCTCAGTTGAAGAAATGCCTTCGTGTTCCTACTGAGGCAACTTCTTATGAGGATCTTGATCTTCAGTCCGACCTTTCCTACCAAGAGCAACCGGTGCGTATCATCGATGAAATGGAACGCAGGACAAGAAATCGCACCGTCAAGTTCTTGAAAATTCAGTGGGCTAATCATTCCGAGGATGAAGCCACTTGGGAGCGCGAAGATCTGATGCAGATTGAGCACACCCACCTCTTTGCTGTTTAGAAATTGCCTTTGAATCAAGGAAAGCAAGGTTAAACAAAGCAATATAAAGGAAAGTGTAATGATAACACCATGTTATTATGTAAAATCTTTCTTTACTAACTTTGAAGGAAATAAAAACAACGGATGTCGGATTTCCATAAAAATCATCTCAGCTTCATACTTTTCCAACTTTTGGCTTACCTGAAATTTCGGGGACGAGATTTTCTTAAGGGGGGTAGGTTTGTAACAGCCCCAGATTTAAGAAACAGTAATAATATGCTTTATGAACAGTAATGGAATGCTGTTCATAACATTACTGTTCATAAATTAAATTTGGATGTGTGTTACAAATTAAAAACCTTCCTTTTCTAGCCCAAAATCCAAGACCTATTTGAAGTTTCAAAGGGAATACAAGTCAGTGCTTGTAGTATGATTGGGAAGTATTTTATTAAAGCTTAGATCAATTATCTTGGCCAAAAATATTTTTTGTTGAATTTTTAGAAATTATTTTGACTTGGAGAAAAATATTTGTCTTTGAATAAACCTATTCGGGTTAAGGTAATTAGTTAAGAATTTTAAAAAGTGAAACAGTGGATTTTAAATTTTATTTGGGACATATATGCTCCCAGTAGCATTTTGGCAAAATTTCGGAAGTTTACAAATTTATTTACTATTTTTAAAGCCCCAGTCAAACTTTTGGAGCTTTAAAATGAATTGGTCAAATCTCCCGGCCAAACCTAACCACTGGGCACTGTAGCGACCGAGCCACTTAGGTTTAGGTCTAAACCAGCCGCACCCGACACGTTCGCGCGCGTGCCCAAATTTCCAGCGAATGTGAGCCGTCGATTCCTTGATGAACGGCCGAGATTTGCAAAGCCGCGTGGGCTGTCCACGTGTTCCGTGCGATTTCCATCGTTGGATCTTCATCCAACCGCATCCAACCTTGATTCGAAATCCTAAATGCGCCTCCAATTCTTAGCCGTTGATTTCCAATCAAACGGGCCGGATTCATTGGGCCGTTCGGGCCATCCCGTAGAGCTCATTCAATCCTGGCCGTAGGATCTTGATCGTGCGACGCTCACTTTTTGGGCTAGACCATTTTCTTATGGTAAAGGTCAGAATAAACGGGAGCCGTAGGATTCTCTTTGAGCGGGCTAGATCTAGTGAGCCGTTCGGGTTGCCCAAACACACCACTCAACATCCACCTTTGGATCCTGATCGGACGGACCGCATCCATTGGGCCGTTCGGGTCATCAAACTCCCCTTCAATAGACACCGTTGATTTCTAATCCAACCGCGCCGTCCTTTTCAGTTCAAACTTCAAAGGCGCGCATTAAATTGCGGCCGTTGGATTTAAATCCTATGGCATCTTTTCGAGCTACGTGCACCTAGGGCCGAATCTTGATATGGCCGTTAGATTAGGATCGTGCGGTCCACATTAAAAGATATCGGTTAAAGGTTATTTTACCCATCCATGACAGCCACCCATTTCTAATCGGACGGTTGTTGTTCTTTTGATATCGCGAGGGCGTGTGAGGATGCTATTGACAGCGGGGCCCGCATGCCAGTGAGACCCCTCTCTTCTTCCACCGATCTTTGTTGTCGGAGAGGAGTGTCACACCACGATTTTGGCAAATATTACCTTAACATCTGGCACTGAAATGCCACCTCATCAGCCCTAGAGAGTTCCCGTTTGCTCCATTGATTCAAACACTATATAAACCCTAGCCTTTGGCTCACTTCCTTTGTTGACCAGAGAGCTCTTCATCTTCCTTTTTCGTTCCAGTGGAGTTTCCTGCTCTGACGCCTTGCTTATCCATCCTAGTTGCTTAATTCACCTTGTAATATGGGTTTAGCATCTTTTGTAGGTTGAAACCGGGGACTTTTTCTCTGTTGATCAGAGACAGTTTAGGAACCTTTGGTGTTTTTCATATTCTGGTAAGCTTAGACGTTAGTTCTTGTCATCTTGAGCACCTTAAGGACCTCAGTAGCTCACATGAACCATTCATTTGTGCATGTGATGCCCAATCCTTGAAATAACTGAATTATTACTTTTATAACTTTTCGGTCTTTCATATCATTTTCAAGCCCTAGGGTTTCTATGGTCATCTTTTCAGCTTAACTAGGTATGAGCCTATCCGTAGTAGCATAAGCAAAAATTATCTTTGATCATTTTGCTTCTAAATCGAAAAAGGCCCTAAACCCCTTTTCTTCTGTTTTGTCGGGTGGACCGACAAAAGGGATAGCATGTCTTTACTTGTTAATCTTGCTAATTAGGGTTAGCAAGGTATTGATTTAGGATGTTAACTTCCTTACCGATTAGGTGTAGCTCCAGCAAAAATCTTATGTTTAAGTGTATTAGTGTTTAGGCAAAGATCCTCAAAACCCTGTTTTGCTGTTTACTGTCGGCTGAATCTGCTCAGTGCACAGCAAGACCTTCAAATCTTTATTTTGTCAATTATTATGTAATTGATAAGTTAGGTTACTGTATTGATTATGAATATTCTTAGTCCAAACCAAATAAATTACTTGATCCATGTTTAAATTACCAAATCACTCTGTTACACTCTGTCCTGATTTCAGTCCTTTCAAAATCTGAAAACTGTAACTTTAACCTAAACTCTAATTTCTATCAATTAAAGGCAGTAGGTGATAATATGGGTTACTATCTTTATTGGGGTAGATATAGCTTAAGAATATTGTTAATCATGCATTACCATCTTGATCATACATTTTCTCTTCATCTTTTACTTGTTGTCACTTCTTGTGTTTATTGGATTTTATTGTTTCTTTTAGAATCTGGTTCTTCTGAAATAATTGAGTCCAGCTCTGAACCATTAGCACCTGAACCAAGGCAAGCATCCTCTCTGCATCATGTTTATCCCAAAGTTTTATACTATAGATCTTGAAAATATAGTGATAACTGTTGCATGCTAATTTCCTAAAATGCAATTGTGATATGTTAGTAGATAGTTATGACCTAACATTGTGGCTTACCTTAAATCTAACCATACACTCAAACTTAGAGTAGTGCTGTATACTACGATATTTAATTTCAGAATTTGCTTAGCCATGCAGTCCATAGAACGTTAGTGTTTGACAAGGCTATCTTGTCAAACATGGGAGCAACAAATGAATTTCAGTTATTTTAACTCTTTGTCCAGTTTCTTTAAATCAGAACTGAATTTTAAATTTCAATTGATCTGGACAAGAGGATGCTAGTGGTGGTGCCTTTGTGCACGAGATTGGAAAATGTGGTGGACTTGTATGGACCAAGTAAGGACTGAACTCTGACTATTCAATTCAAGCCCCCACGTACTTCCACACGCGGTGTATGGGCGCTGTTTGGTTAAGTAAAGGGTTAATGCTATTGAGTTGAAAACAGGGGAGTGAGGACATATGTATTGATCTTGTATGGCATAGATGCTTAAGTCTTCGAGCCGTGTCTTATGCCATGTGAGTTTTATATCAGTATCAGATGTTCTTAGGAGGGTGAGGGCGTATATGCGTTCTATCACATGTACGTACCTTAAGGGTCCCGATTGTGATCTAGTATGTGTAGCGAACACAACCTGTATTTTTTTTTACTGGGTCGGCGTTCCCGGCGCAACATGTGTGCCCCGGTTAAGCAGATGTTATTAGTCGTTGTTTAAGCGGGATTGGTTCACACATGTGTTATCCAACTCAATAGTGTCAACTTGTTGAAAAATAACAAATCTTAGTTTCCCAGGTCAGCATACCAAAGGAGGTGTGTCATCATTCGGAGGCATCCAAAGGCAACAGACTGACTAAGCCGTGTGGGTAAAGATGTACACCCCTGCAAGGTACTAAAACTATTCGAATAGACGTGTCCACAGTCATGGACGATAACTTGAGTTGATGTCACGAGTATAGAACTTTGATTTAAACTTTTGTTTTGGGTTCTGGTTCAGCATGAGGGAATTCATGCAATGTACTGTTTATATTTACTTTTCATTTACTTACTGTTTTAGTCAAATTTGATTTATTAAATTGCTTTATGAAAACTTAGCAATTGTAGGTTAAGATGTATTGCTTTATGCAAAATTGAACTATTATAACCTTCCGGTTGACAACCTTATGCATGTACAAATTATAATCCTTTGAATAGGTCCTATCAAACACTTTCTTTTAGTAGTTTGTATAAGTCTTGCGAGTACCTTCTGTACTCAGGTGCTTTCACCATATGTTGCAGGTGAGGATGGTTATTTGTATGAGGTACCCGTTAGCGTCGAACAGGGTGACGCTAGCGAATGAAGCTATTTCTAGTCTCCACGCAATAGCCTGCGGTTGGTGGGGCCATTGGTGCCTTTTGCCGTTTAATCTTTTGCTTCCTCTGTTACTCCTTTGAAGTGACCAAGTCACTTATATTGTAGATTGAAACTGAATTGTACCAACCTATGTTTAATTATGTAAATGTATGCCATGTATGTGTATGATGCAATGTTGTTTAAGGATATATGTGCAATGGTCAGTAATCCTGGAAACCATTGCAAGACATATATCCGGGAACCTGAATATTGGATTTGTTACTTGTTAACTTTATACTTCTAGCATGATCTTTATTGAGGGACCCGACTGTCCCTTAATTAAGAATTATGCTGTAGTATAGTTTTAATTCGGCACAAATTCCAATATCCTGGGGTCCTCACAGTTTCCCTTGGTTTGGCAGCGGCAGGAGGATGGTGGCTTGCCGCAGTAGGGGGATGGTGGCCAAGGTAGGACATGGCAAGGGATGGTGGCAGCGTGAAGGCAGAGACGACAGCGGCTCTGCCGGGCACAGCAAGGACTGGCAATGGTGGAGGTAGACGGCAGATTGAAACCAAACGCAATGGTGCGACCAAACGTAAGCAGAACTTGAAACTCTAAAGGAACTAGACACTAAGACTAGCAAAGGACATGATGATGCAACCGAAAGTTCAACAATGCAATACAGTGAAAAGAAAGATGCAATGGCGCAATCGGTCTTAGACAGATAGGTAATCTAATCCTATAATTTTTTTGGCTTTTTTTGGACTTACGGAGTTAAGCAACCTAACTACGAAAAATAGTAAATTCTCACGAGCAACCTTGAGCTCTAATACCACTTGATGGAGGCGGGGTGCCCAATCTTTCGATGAGATTGGTAAATATCTATTTGGTGGAGGTGACTCTCGCGATCCGACTACAACCATACGACTACGCTTGCGCCTTAGGAATCGTTGAACCAACTGCGAGACGTTATTGACCGTGCTGGAAGTACGATCAACCTGAACACGAGGTTCAATCCCTGTGAGCAATCGAAGAACTAGCAAGAATAAAATATAGACAATATGATATTGCAAATAGGAATTGTAGTGTAGATGGTATTGAAAAAAAATGTAGGATCCCGAAGGCTGTCTTGACAGGTGGTCGTCCAACACAAGTAAAGAACAGAAATTTGCACAATAGCTAAACCTAAACACAACGAAATCTGAGTTCTAGCAAGGGAGGCGGTGGCTCCTATATGGGAAGACGACCAGGGTGGTAGCCAAGGAAGTGGACGCATGCCCCTAGGGTTACAAAACCCATGGGCCCAATAGAAGGATGCGCAGCACCCTTTGTAACACCCCAGTCCAACACGACCCTGGAATGCTACTAAACTAACAACAAAGCAGATTAAAACCAAGACACTTTACTAAATTCCGGTAGAACCTTCTCTCTTTAGCTAACTTTACCAAGGGTTCCAACAATTACATTTATCCAAATTAAACAATCGAACATTCAGCATAATTAGTAGGCATTCATGACATACTAAGTGACTAGAGCATAATCACCAATATCCAAATATGCTAGTCTTCGTTATTACAAATAATCCAACACGAAAACATCATCATATTGAATCAATTAAGCAATTTGCTCATTTATTAAGGCATGATTTGAAATTTAATCAACTTTAGAAAGTTCATGGTAGTGTGCGTGTGAACATAGAGCTACTCCCTCCCATGTATGTCGTTCTTCCATTTGGTACCTAAAACAACAATAAAAGCAAGAGTGAGTCCACCGACTCAGCAAGTACAATTCATAGCATCAACAGCATACATAATGGTAAATCATCAATTATGATCCATCCAGCCACACACCAAAAGTATCACATGCTCATGCTACGCAAATGCTCAAATGCTCCTTATCTTTCTCTTTCTCTTTTGCGCATTACACCAGTAATGCGAGGTATGCAACCGTCGCTGCGTACCCATGCCTGTGCTCGCAAGCACAGGGACAAATTGCCCAATACTCCGCAAGTTTAGGGGACCTCAAGCCCACACTCCACAAGTGTGGGGACCATAAGCCCATCGTTTACATGATGGGGACCTCTTCTCAATGCCCACATTCCACGAATGTGGGGACCTCAAGCCCGTCATCTACATGACGGGGACCTCAAATATGCATTCCTGGTCACCACGTGACCAGGTATTATGAATGCTCTCATGGTGCATATGTAATACCCCAAAAATTAAATTGGGAGAGAATAATTAAATCGGAGAGAATAATTAAAATTGGGAATATTTCTTTTAGCAAGCGATTGAGCAGGAGAAAGAGGGTTTTAATGTAATACTCAATTTATTCTACACAGAAAGCGTTCAAAAGAAAATTAGACATAAAACAAAGGGGTCTGCAGTTTTTAGACAACTTGGGCCTTGGGCCTTGACCAGAGAGGCCCATGAGGGTCGTCCACCAATAAAAGGAAGGAAAAACCTAGATGCACTCGTAGCTCTGATGCCGCACTATAAGCATTCTGCCATGCGCACCTCTCCTCCATGGTGGTGCCCCTCCATTGGTGCCTCCTTCCTCGCCGTCGGTGCTCCTGCCGCCGATCAAGTGAAGAAAGGAGGAGATCAACCGTGGGAGAGTTCATCATCTTGCTGCGATTCTACAAGGGTAACGTCCGTGTTCTTCGTTGTTTGATGCGTAATAGTTGTGGTTGATGTCGTTTGGTAGATTGATTTGCGTCGGTTTAATAGATCGCGTTGTCCAGATTATTGTGCGGTCGGTTTCGTGTGTTTAGAGGCCGAATTAGAGTTTGGTCTCCTAGAGTTATGTAGATAATGTTCTTAGCTTTGATGGCGCCAAGAACGCCAAAATCCGATTAACCCTGAATAGATCGGATTTTGGCGTTCTGGCGCCACCAAAGCTAAGAACATTATCCACATAACTCTAGGAGACCAAAACTCCTAATTCGCCTCTAAATACACGAACCGATCGCACAATAATCTGACAGAACGCGATCTATTAAACCGACGCAAATCAATCTACCAAACGACATCAACCGCAACTATTACGCATCAAACAACGAAGAACACGCGACGTTACCCCTTGTAGAATCGCAGCAAGATGATGAACTCTCCCACGGTTGATCTCTCTCCTTTCTTCACTTGATCGGCAGCAGGAGCACCGACTACGCAGGAAGGGAGGCACCAATGGAGGGGGCACCACCATGGAGGAGAGGTGTGCTACAAGAATCGTACATAAGGCGGCGACATCAGCTGCGAGGCATCTAGGTTTTTCCTTCCTTTTATTGGTGGACGACCCCTCATGGGCCTCTCGGTCAAGGCCCAAGGCCCAAGTTGTCTAAAACTGCAAAACCCCTTTGTTTTATGTCTAATTTTTCTTTTGAACGCTTTCTATTGTAGAATAAATTGGAGTATTACATTAAAACCCTCTTTCTCCTGTTCAATCGCTTTGCTAAAAGAAATATTCCCCCAATTTTAATTATTCTCTCCCGATTTAATTATTCTCTCCCAATTTAATTTTTGGGGTATTACAATATGAACAATTACCGTTTTGCAATAAGCATAAACAACATCAATACCATACATGATTAACAGTCACTCGTATCATAAGCATTCCTCATCTTTAACCAGCATATCATACTATCAATAAAACACGGCTAATATATCAATACTAGCATGTATCATATACTTCATAACTTTCAAACATCCATGAATAACACATAACTCATATCACTAGAAACCATGAACAATACCAAACATACCACCATAACAATCATGGATAACACAAACACTCCTAGTATTTATCAAACAATGGCATGCAATGTTTTCTATCATATCCATCACTATACTTGCCTTAACCGAGAGTGCGAGGGACGTGCAGAAGGGGCTGCCTCCGGGATCAAACCTCCACCTGAACATATTTATAATGCACGCTAAGATAACAGTAATAGGCCAAACAAGTATAAGAGTAAACACGAACTCGCAATAGTTCCTTTAGCGCGAACCCAACCCCAACTTCTAAGTGTTATTCTGTCCTCTCTGTGGACAGTCACATTCTAAAATTCATAACTTTTAGTACAGAGGTTCAAATGAGGTGTTCTTGGACTCTAATTAAAGCTTAACAAAATATCCATGTAAACCTAGTTGGTGAGTCCTCCTGATTCAGTCATCTAATAACCCTATCGAGCTAATTATCATAACAACAAATTCACGTCAGATTTTTTGGACAGATCACTAAAACTATCATAACTTTTGCTACGAAAGTCCAAATCTTGCATTCTTTATCTATCTGAAAAGGTATGGAAATTACCTACATTTTTCGTTATAACGAGATCCTCTGATTTCCACTTTAACTAACAGTTTTATCGAGTTTCCTACAATCTGCCCGAAAGCTGGCAGATCAGCAGGACAGCGATACTTAAAAATTCATAACTCCCAGACCGTTATTCGGATTTGGGCATTCTTGGCGGCCACTGAAAGCTAAGAACATAAGCCAACTATCTCTAGGAGGGTGGATCCCCAGATTCGACCTCCAAAAATATGAAAACTGTCATCCAAACTACTGGACAGAACACGGTGTATTAAACCGACGAAATTCAATCTACCATACGACATCAACCGCAACTACTACGCAACAACCAACGAAGAACACGCGACGTTACCCTTGTAGAATCGCAGAAAGGTGAAGATTTGGCCCCGCGAAGATGATCTCCTCTCCTTTCTTCACTTGATCGGCAGCAAAGAGCACCGATGGAGAGGAAGGGAGGCACCAATGGAGGATGGGGCTGCTTGGGAGGGAGGGTGATATCAGAGCAGCGACGTGCATGAAAGCAGTCGCATGCTACGGTAACCCTAGGGGTTTTTACTACCCCTAATGGGCCAAGACTATGGGCCTTTAGCCCAAGATTTAATCCCCTTCAAGAGAAATTCTAAAATCCCATTTAAAATCCTGAAAAAATAGTTGAAATTCAAATAACTCTCTCCCGTTAATTCTTTCTAATACTTTTGGGGTATTACATTCTACCCGCCTTAAACAGAATTCGACCCTGAATTCTAATCTTGCTTAACTTGCTAACGTCACCACTTACCTGTTGTGAACAATCCTGGATACTGCTCGCGCATGTGAGACTCCAATTCACAAGTTGCTTCCCTCTCGGACTTATGGGATCACATCACCTTGACGGATACCAACATTTTTCACCTCAACACTAGTCTCGATCTTTACTGGTACGCTCAACACACGGGTCTCGAAGGTAAGGTCTTACTCGTTGGTCAACTGCTCTAACAAAATATCAAGCTCTGGACCTCTCATGTACTACCTCTGCACCGGAATATACAAGACATTGTGTACTCCGCGCATATACTCGAGGCGGTCCTAGCGATGCGCAAACCTACAAATTCCCGCAACTATAAGGAACCTATCCAACACACCTTTGGTTATACTTCCTTTTTGGTACCGAAGTACACCGTCTGCACAAAATACATGAAACTCTTGTTCCAACTCTCAGTCGATCACTTTACCTATGCAAGCAGCATCTCCTTTAACAAGGGTCGCACAAAGAACTCATCTACCAGCTCACTTATCCGAAAAACTCAACTAAAATCAAAGGAGACATAATGCATCCAACTCAAAACTAACTTCTCTTTGAAGAGCCCAATCCAAAAATAATGGATTTAACATGAAAACTCTTTCACCTTTCAAGTAGGCAGTTTAGAAATAAATGCCACAAAAGCCAAAATTGAAATCACTCGAATAACCACATTTTTTTAACTGTAAAGAACCACATATACCAACAAGAACCAACTCAATTTGTAATTGTCATCTGTCATAACACATAGTTCAAATAAGAACTAAGAGAATATCTCACTATCCAAGATCACACCCTTTTCCACAATTTTTCTTTTAAGAATTTAAGTTTCTCTTAAACCATAAATCCCAAATCATCGGATAACACATTAACTCATTTCTCTTAAATTGGCAACCTCAAAGCGATGTTCAGCCGAACACAAAATCCACATTTATGCAGGGAAACTCCTCCAACCCACAATATCACACTCTAGTCAACTTCTCTACCAAAGGAATTACTTTGACAAGTAAATCCCAACACATCGCAATATAGATTTCCGCCACAATCACATCACCTCAATCTTTTAAGGATAATCAACTTGAAATTCACCACATTCACTCTCATTACTTCTTCCAAAGGATTCTTTCAGAAATCACCATAACTCTTGGAACCTAATCCCGGGAAACCAAGATGCTAGCATAAAAATGCAAAGCCCAATTCAACCTCTAAGACTCTTACAATGAACTTCTGGTATACTTGAGAGGTAACCCTCAGATCTGATGACTAAAATTTTCACACCGCTCAACCAAAACCTTAGTCGTTAATTTCAACATTCCTCACAAATCAAGTAACCACCTAAGGCGATTCATTTCATCAATCTTAGACCTTATCTAACCCACACCAATCAAATACGGCTACTCGACTACAAAGTACCCATAATGACACAATACCCTCACTGATTGACCAAGATTCAAACATAATCAATTACTAACGTCGATTAATGAATATATTCTTGATCAAGCTATTCTTAGAGATAATCTAACTCCCATTGGGTTACTTACTGAGGCCGATTCACACTTGACAATAACTCAACAATCTCTACTATCCCATTAATTAACACGACTATTAGATTTCTATATCGCTACTCTCATTAACTACACCATCATGCTACTTCTACACAATCTTACCGAGTACCCAAATGCGATACCCTAATAATCTGATCAAAATTTCCATACTTGCTAATTCTAATGTACTGTCAAAATGAACACAAAATCTTGGACCACATCTCGCTATAGGCCCTACTAGTTGTGACAACGAAATCTGTTAACTCCAAGGACAAATATTCTTTTTAACTCAAATCCTCTCCAAGGATTATTCTAATAAATCGATTTATTACTCAATGCCTCTCAGACAACCTGACACCTAAAGGTTCACCAAACCATCTACTAGACCACCACTATCTAGTTGCCAAAACACAACCGAAGAGACATTGCAATACAGTTCGGTTAACCCTTTCTTAGAAGAGGAGACAAATAAGAAAATATTTCAGCACAAAAAAAAAATGTTACCACTCACAGTAGTTACAAGTTCACGAGAAACAATCAGATAATGATGTTCTCGGAAAACAAAAGATAAGATCAAAGTTGAGGGCACACGTCCCACAAGCAGAGAACATCAAACCTCAAATGAGAATAAAACATTGCTTTTGGAAATTCGGGAAAAACTCTTATGGGCAAGAACAAAACTTTACTTCAATCTCAAATACTTCTACTCTACTCGACTTTCATTGGTTACAGCATCACCATGCCAATTCCGACAAAAAGATATTTGAAGACCACAACCCATAAACCACTTAGGAACTAATAAAACTCTCAAAATGTCACTTTGCTCTAAACAAATTCAGCTACCACATCAACATGAGGTCTGAAAGATCCCAAACGTGACCTAGAAACATATTCACTTAATCAACATCAGGCGAGCGATCCAATTCCTTTATACAGAACATTCAATATTATCATCATAATCCATTACTGACAATCACACTAACAATAAAACAGTACACTCTTAGCGAGACTCATCCTAGCCTCTTATCCCATCATAAACCTCTCCAAAAGAAACACAAGCCACAAGGTTAGAACAAACCTCTTTTAACCAGATTATGCAATCACATAATAATTTCATAAAGCACACTATGAGAGACCACTTATTCATTCATCCACTCAACCATAAGTGTTGCTCAACACCCCCTTCAACTATCATTGACAATTGACAATTCTATTTATCACGTATGCAAATGGAGTCCCTCGCTATTCTTTATCACGTGTCTATTTATAAACACAGAGTCAACATTCCACTTTATGCTCAGAGTTTAATTAAAGATTTAATAACATCATCTACTTTAATCACCGGGTTTCACAAGGTACTACCTCAACATCCATCTAATCAGATATACATATTTCAATCTAGCAATTATGTATGATCATCAAGTAGCCAGTTTATGAAAATCTCCAGATTAATATCCTCTAAGGCATCGTTCAACCACATCCTTAACATAATCATCACTAAAGCGTAGACAAATCCCTTGAGATACTTTACTCCGAATTATCCGATAAATATATCAAATTCCACAATCTTAATGATCAGACCAAAGCATCAATATACCACACCTCTTAATAAGTCTTGGATTCCTAGTAGGAATGGTCATACCGTTTAAACAAGTTCATCTTGTAATGACTCTATGACAATAGCAAGCTTATCAACTTCACTTCCAACGATCTTGGTTAAGACCGATTACGCACCACATTATAAACCCAACTTGATAACTCATACAATATCAATCTATCCTTTATGCTTAAAACCTCTCACAAAATACAACAAAACATCTCAAAAGAGTTTTGATACTTTCTTCTCAAAGAAGAGGCACTAAACTTCAATATTCCAACTAATCTAAAAGAAGTGCGTAAAGTCAAAACGTACTTCAAAGAAGTTTGTAAATGATACTTTCCATTATCTAAAACACCAAACAAATAAACGGGTCAAGTTTGCCAACAAAAAGGTAGAACTCCCATGACAAGGAACAATATTGCCAATGACAACGTTTACAAGTAGTAAGAATAGCTCAAGAGTCAGAAAAGACAACATTTGCTCTATAAAACAAATACAAACCAATTGAAATCCATCAACTGCATTGTAACCATTATCCAAAGAAGGTTCATCAACGCATGGGGGCTCAACAGTTGGAAAACAATGTTTGCTTTAAGGATCAAATTAAATCAATGGAAGAGAACAACTCTTCTAAAGATACTCACTATTCTCATACTGCGAATGGTGGTGTAGCCTGGTAAAGCCCAGGGCCACAACCACGGCCTCAACCTCTCAATATGGGTTATCCCTACACAATATAATCACAATCAATTAATGAGCAATAAAACTCAATTCATATCAGCAATCAATACTATGATAAAACGGAAACGTAAATGCAAGGCTATGCCCATTCCCATCCTACTGTGCTTAGTGTGTCAAAATTAATATTTCAAGAACCACGGACCTACAACCTGGCTCTGATACCAACTGTAACACCCCAATCCAACACGACCCTGGAATGCTACTAAACTAACAACAAAGCAGATTAAAACCAAGACACTTTACTAAATTCCGGTAGAACCTTCTCTCTTTAGCTAACTTTACCAAGGGTTCCAACAATTACATTTATCCAAATTAAACAATCGAACATTCAGCATAATTAGTAGGCATTCATGACATACTAAGTGACTAGAGCATAATCACCAATATCCAAATATGCTAGTCTTCGTTATTACAAATAATCCAACACGAAAACATCATCATATTGAATCAATTAAGCAATTTGCTCATTTATTAAGGCATGATTTGAAATTTAATCAACTTTAGAAAGTTCATCGTAGTGTGCGTGTGAACATAGAGCTACTCCCTCCCATGCATGTCGTTCTTGGATTGGGTACCTAAAACAACAATAAAAGCAAGAGTGAGTCCACCGACTCAAGAAGTACAATTCATGGCATCAACAAAGATACATAATGGTAAATCATCAATTATTATCCATCCAGCCACACACCAAAAGTATCACATGCTCATGCTACGCAAATGCTCAAATGCTCCTTATCTTTCTCTTTCTCTTTTGCGCATTACATCAGTAATGCGAGGTATGCAACCGTCAGCCATTTGCGTACCCATGCTGTGCTCGCAAGCACAGGACCAATTGCCCAATACTCGCAAGTATAGGGGACCTCAAGCCCACACTCCACAAGTGTGGGGACCATAAGCCCATCGTTTACATGATGGGGACTCTTCTCAATGCCCACATTCCACGAATGTGGGGACCTCAAGCCCGTCATCTACATGACGGGACCTCAATATGCATTCCGGTCACCACGTGACCGGTATTATGAATGCTCTCATGGTGCATATGAACAATTACCGTTTTGCAATAAGCATAAACAACATCAATACCATACACGATTAACAGTCACTCGTATCATAAGCATTCCTCATCTTTAACCAGCATATCATACTATCAATAAAACACGGCTAATATATCAATACTAGCATGTATCATATACTTCATAACTTTCAAACATCCATGAATAACACATAACTCATATCACTAGAAACCATGAACAATACCAAACATACCACCATAACAATCATGGATAACACAAACACTCCTAGTATTTATCAAACAATGGCATGCAATGTTTTCTATCATATCCATCACTATACTTGCCTTAACCGCGAGAGTACGAGGGACGTGCAGAAGGGGCTGCCTCCGGGATCAAACCTCCACCTGAACATATTTATAATGCACGCTAAGATAAAAGTAATAGGCCAAACAACTATAAGAGTAAACACGAACTCGCAATAGTTCCTTTAGCGCGAACCCAACCCCAACTTCTAAGTGTTATTTTGTCCCCTCTGTGGACAGTCACGTTCTAAAATTCATAACTTTTAGTACAGAGGTTCAAATGAGGTGTTCTTGGACTCTAATTAAAGCTTAATCCAATCTCCATGTAAACCTAGTTGGTGAGTCCTCCTGATTCAGTCATCTAATAACCCTATCGAGCTAATTATCATAACAACAAATTCACGTCAGGTTTTCTGGACAGATCACTAAAACTATCATAACTTTTGCTACGAAAGTCCAAATCTTGCGTTCTTTATCTATCTGAAAAGGTATGGAAATTACCTACATTTTTTGTTATAACGAGATCCTCTGATTTCCACTTTAACTAACAGTTTTATCCAGTTTCCTACAATCTGCCCGAAAGCAGGCAGATCAGCAGGACAGCGATACTTAAAAATTCATAACTCCCAGACCGTTAATCGGATTTGGGCGTTCTTGGCGGCCACTGAAAGCTAAGAACATAAGCCAACTATCTCTAGGAGGGTGGATCCCAAGATTCTACCTCTAAAAATATGAAAACTGTCGTCCAAACCACTGGACAGAACGCGATGTATTAAACCGACGAAATTTAATCTACCATACGACATCAACCGCAACTACTACGCAACAACCAACGAAGAACACACGATGTTACCCTTGTAGAATCGCAGCAAGGTGAAGATTTGGCCCCGCGAAGATGATCTCCTCTCCTTTCTTCACTTGATCGGCAGCAAAGAGCACCGACGGAGAGGAAGGGAGGCACCAATGGAGGATGGGGCTGCTTGGGAGGGGAGGGGTGATACTGTAGCGGTGGCGTTACTGTAGCAGGTTGCATGCTACAATAACACTAGGGGTTTTGACTACCCCTAATGGGCCAAGACTATGGGCCTTTAGCCCAAGATTTAATCCCCCTCAAGAGAAATTCTAAAATCCCATTTAAAATCCTGAATTAAAAAACAGTTGAAATTCAAATAACTCTCTCCCGTTAATTCTTTCTAATACTTTTGGGGTATTACACCCTTTTTGACTCGGGCTAAAAAAATAGATGTGGAATATTTTGTTGATTGTGGCTGGCTCGGCTAGAATTTGAAGCTGAGGTTGGAACCATTGGAAAGTATACTTGATAAGCTTTCAATGAAGTTCAAGAACGTCCCAAACGGAGTCTGTATGAAGAAGTTACGGCCGTTTGAACTTAGTGTTCTTGCAGTAGTCCGAACTCAAATCCAGAACGAGCCCAACTAGAACTCTTGCTTGGCTCGGACCTAAAGTGATGTGATGACCTCCATTATGCCTTCTATGCTTGTCCATGACTCCACATACCTCTCCTTGGTCCTTTCCCATATTCCTAAGCACAATTAAATCACTTGCATTAGGTAGCGATCTATTCTCAGTAATATATAAACCTATGGACGAATTCACCTAGTGATTAAGTTGGCGAGCACGAGATCGAGTAATTGGTCATTGTAACACTAGTTGTGGATCAGTTGTGTGTAGGCGTGTTTGTATCCAAGTTAGAGATGTCCTCATCAACCTCGACTACCTGAAGGTATACCCAGAGGTTTGCAATAGCCGTAGCTACCCGCTAGTACCACCCACCATCGGTGAATCACCGTAGCTCAACGACGACCATCGGAACTTGATCCCTTGTCTTTGGTTTGCTTCGAGTACTGTTCGTTCAAGTACTATTTGCTTGAGTGCTACTCATTGCTTCCGACTGCTGTAGTCGTGGATCACTTTCGACTGCCGTAGTCGTAGCCGATTTTGACTACATGGTCATAGCCATTGTCGATTACGTGAGGTCGTAGCCGCTGACGACTGTTGTGGTCATAGTAGATTTAGATCCAAACTTTTGAGAACCATATCTTTTGCATCCGAACTCTGTTTGAGCCCATTCAAATTTCTAAATTCATCTAAATTTGAGATCTATTTATCTGAGTTTTTATTTAATTTTTGGAGTTGGTTTTCTTCTCTGTTTTATTTATTTTTGTTTATTTGTTTCATTTGTGAGTAGATGTTGATACTTCGGGAGATTTTGGAGGAGTTCACCAAGACCAAGACCAGTACCTAGATTTATTCCAAGGCAAGTCATACCTTTAATCATATTGAATCCAGTTTTCAAAACTATATTGTTTCAAAGTATTGCATTTACTTTAAGTATTTATTTAAATGCTTTTGGGTTTAGTTATTAATCCAAATTGTTATATCCACCTTGTCTATTGTTATGTTATAATCTTTTATCACCCTAGATTTGTTCATTATATATATGATATTACTATAGCACCAACGTGGGTTGGTTAGATACGATTAGAT
The DNA here is from genome assembly GCA_036346255.1 of Ampelocalamus luodianensis. Taxonomy (NCBI): domain Eukaryota; kingdom Viridiplantae; phylum Streptophyta; class Magnoliopsida; order Poales; family Poaceae; genus Ampelocalamus; species Ampelocalamus luodianensis. Next base: position 31,928,452 of record CM070628.1, on the reverse strand, counting down.
TGCTTAGCCATACCACGAGTCATCATCTCATGTGAGCTGCAAATATAAACTTGACTAAGTGATTATGGAATTATGTGATAAAACTGTGTGTACTATGTGCTATTACTCATTGATGGCATATGTTGTACTTAACCAATAGGGTAGGAAAGGATTTAGACTGGGGCAAGTAGTACTGTGTTTTGTTATGGTGGAGCTTTGTGCATAGCAATAATAAGCTGTGTGCATAGGGAATAATAGTTAGAATTTGGAAGTCTTGCCTTGGTCAATTAAGGACTTAACTTTGTGCGTCATTGAACTGAGCCTTACTGTACAATCACATGCCTGATGGGATGGGTCTAATTTAGTAAGTTATGGATTTTTGGCATTGATTACTCAGGTAGTAGGTTAGGTTGTGTTGCATGGGTGGAGGTGTGTACTACCATGTAGTCACATCACGGGGCGGTTCGTCGTGTCCCTGTCCAATGGTGTGTGATGGACTGGCTTTCTATGTGGGGCTGTTTGGCGATTAAGCACATCGAGAGTGTTGTTAGGACCCAAAAATGCAATTCTGGACCCTCTGTGTATAATGCACTAGTCCAGGATCACGCTAGTGCACACAGTGGCAATATAGATGAATATCGATCAACACAAGCGATTAATAACATAAACGATAGTTTTGAATAACAAATAATAGTTTTAACCTTATGGTCGAGTTTACACTTGTTAAACCACGCAGGACTGACAGAGAATTAAATAGCAGCGGAACAAAATAAACTCCAGCGAAAATCTCATCAATTCACCACAGGCAACCGACTGGGAGCACAACACTAACGATCAGCACCTTCGACGAACTCCTCCTCAAAAACAGGCGATGACTCCTCCACTTCTGCTGATTTGATTTATCAAGTATGAGTACACAACCGTTGATGAGGGCATCCCTAACACTTATACATCTTTCCCTATTGGTGGTCATACACATACTGAGGTGGACGTCATACGTGGCGCTACAAATAATTCAAGTCTGAAGTGCATATTGGTCCACCGACGAGCAAGAGCTAAACTTCTAAATCAACAGTGCTTTTGTTTCTTAATGAATCTTCTATTGTCATTGATGAGAATTGGGTATTACCTCATGCAAATGTTTTGTGCATTCTCAGGTTTGAACATTGTGAAGCCTTTGGAACCAAGAGGAGGCCGAGTCAAAGCAATGGAGGAGAAGCTCACGTGGGTCAACCAAGGGGAGAAAATCCCAAGAATTCAAGCCCAATTCGGATCTTCCACAAGTGCAACCGAAATTCATCTCGGAATCAACTCAGAATTCAATTCGGATTCGGTTCGGGACAGCCCAACAGGGCTGTAATAAAAAGGTCATAACTTTTGCATACGGAGTCCGATTGGGGTGTTCTTGGACTTGTTTGAAAGCTTATTCCAAGGCCCACACAATGGTTTTGGCCCCATCTTCAGAAGACTTACGGTCGCGCCTCTATGGCCGAAACAATGTGACGGGCTTAAGTTAGGTTTTCCTTTTTGTGTGTTTTTAGGTCTTAGCCGAGTTAGAGTTTGATTCGGCATGTGTGGCCGGCCCTAGGCCGTGCGTGAGTCGTGGAGGGCGCCTTAAATACCCTTGCCCCTCCCTTGTATCCATTAGACCAGTTTATGCATAAGATTGAAACATAGCTATTGCTTGTTCTTTCGACACCAGAGTTCATGCGAGGACTTTGAGAGAGAATTAGGCGATCCATTTGTTTTGTTCTGCAATCCAAGGTCAAGCCGTCGTTCCATTGGGAATTGGGGACTTGGCGTTCGTCGTTCGTGGTCTCGCGACGAACAACTACCCGGTGTGTTGTGGGCGTATTCCGAAGAGATGAGGGTTCGTGCATTGGCGCGAGTGTTCAGCTAGCGACATCGCCGTCTTCGCATCAACTATCCACGGTTTCTCATCGAGAAGATCGGGCTTCCCGTATCATGTGGTATCGAGCCTAGGTTTACTCGGTGAAGTTCTTTACCCGTAGTTAGATTCGTTTTCTTTCCTATCGTACAATAAACCAAAATTGCAGTACCAAAACCGTAGTTTAATCATGTTATTTTTGTGCGTTTAGTTAAGTTTTCATCCATTAGAGTTTTGTTTTAGTGCGCTGATCCTTGTGTTTCCATTGCGTAGCTTAATCTTTATCAAAAATTTTTTGATGTTTGAACTCCTCATTAGCACCCAAAACCATCATCCGATCGTCAGTGCATTTGTCTTGCCAAAGACAATCCGAGACAGTGTTGTTTCCTTATCCGAACTCCTTGGTGGGACTAGAGTCCTAATCAACCTCTAGCTCAAACACAATCCGAGTCCAATTGCTCCATCTTGAGTTTCCCGCCACTACATCATAGCCGGCCGAACCACATTTGGTGTCCTTTATATCCTTTCATCTTGAGACTAGCTATTGATATTGCACCTATGGTCGCTCATTCAAGTTGATTACACGTTGTCGTTTTGTGAGGGTTGCATTCCACGGGAGCAAGGCGAGAGGAAAAGAAAGAAAAGCAGCCGCATATAGAAAGAGCGCGCAAAAAAAAAAAAAAAAACGCTAACTTTGCATACGACCTCCGATTGGAGCGTTTCTTGATCCGTTGGAAAGGAAACGGAAAATAGAGCCAAAAAGAAGAAGTCAGGAAATCTGGGGTTTTACATCTGCGTAACCCACCGGGCATACGTGTGCGGAAAACTTGACCCCAAAAGGTCGTTTAGGGCCTCAAAGCGCCCGCAAACCGAGAAAAATTCAGTTTCTCGATTTCGCTCAAAATTGTGAGCCCTCTGCGGTGATTCTAAGGTACCCGTGACGACGACATCCCTTTTCTAGTTGATCCGCGCATACTTTTAGCTACTACAGTACCGGGTCATCTTTTTAGCTTGTGTTTTTCAATTTTGATTGAGCAATCTTGTGCCCTAATATATTCCTTTGCAATTGGCTAGCGTCTATCCCCGTACTTGGTGCAAAACGAGCTGGTTTCATCTCTTTTTCTGCTCGCTAGCTCAGTCCTTTGTTTGCATTAAGTCTAATTTATCTTTGCGTGTGCGTTCATACACTTCGCTTAAACCTGTTGGATCAGCACATAGGCAAAATACTCTACCTTGGATCATTACTTAGCTTTACAATACCTTGAATATCAGATTGCATAGGATATACACATACCTGTCCAAGCTACACCTACACCCGTTTGTGTACTCCCTTGCTCTTGGTTACGCTCCAACATTACCGGGTTAAGGTCATTCGTTGTCACAACTGACGTTTTGCCGTCCTTGATTCACTTTGGAACGGTAAGCTTGTCTTGTTTTCAGGACAGTGAGTTGCGAGCATAGTAGCGAGAGCTTTTGTTTTACTAACCCAGATATAACCTCGTTTCTTGTTTGTGAGTTGTTGCTATGTCAGGTCACGAGGAGGATCCACCTAATCCGGAGGCGCGAGATGCTACAAAAACAACTTCAAGATGGTGACAATGGCGTGCGCGATGAACTCGGGGAAGTTCAGACTGGACTGAACACCCTCGGGGAGGAGGTCACACAATTGCGTACGGCCATCAACAATAACTTCCTGGAGCTACGCGCCATGTTCGCTCAACACAATCTACGTGGGGGTGCGCAAGCTGATGACACGAGTGTGCACGGCCCTCCGGCCGTTTTGCACAATGAGACCGAGGATGAGCGTGCTATTCGTGTGGATGAGGAGCGGCGGCAGGCAGCGCGCCGCATGGCGGTGCCGCCAAACGCGGGATGGCAGCCGCGGCACGCGCCGAGCTCATGGGCGTGGCCGAGGCAAGCGGCGTGGTGGAGGCGCACCACGAGGTGTCCACGGAGGAGGTGTGCATCGCACCTCGTAGCATGGCCGATGAGGCCGAGCAATGGGATGACGATTTCCGTCGACGACTCACGATGACCGACAACGCCACCATCGCAACAACGTGCAGCGTCGACACGCGACGCCGACGATTGTGTCGCTAAGCCCAAATTTACTCTTCCTATATTTTCGTGTGGTACGGATGTGGAGCAATACCTCACTTGGGAGCTGAAGGTGGATAAGTTGTTTTGAATGAACAACTATTCCAATGAGAAGAAAGCGTTGCTTGCTTCCAATAGCTTGGATGATTATGCTACACATTGGTGGAGCGATTCATTCGTAGCGCATGGAGCGCCATGAGTTGCCGATTATCACCGGGAGCGGATGAAGCGACATTTGCGGGCACGCTTTGTACCTCGCCACTACAAGCGCTCACTATTTGAGAAGTTGACAGTGTGCGACAAGGTATGAGGTCAATTGATGAATATCATAAGGAGATGGAAACTATCATGATACATGTAGATGTCCGCGAGAATGAAGAAGCGCACCATGGCGAGATTTCTAGCCGGCATGAATCATGTCATCAGCGCATTGTCAATCACCATCCCTATAATGATATGATTGAGTTGTCGCACCAAGCACGCCGGCGGCGACAAGTGATTGAAGATGCGGTTCGCTGCCGTTCACGCCCTTCACCATCCAGACAGCCATATAACAACAGCCACCAAACAAGAGCACTCCGCCGAAGCAATTCGCAATGCGCATTCGCAAGTAAGAAGTCGAGAGTACACAAAGCACGGTGCGTCGACTGCGGCGCCGGCGCTAGTGCGACCTTGTCTATGGGGTCAACAGGACGTTCACGTGACATCATTTGCCACAAGTGCAAGGGTGTTGCCCATTTTCAGAGGGACTGCCCAAATGTCAGAACTATGCTTATCACCGAGGATGGCGGTTATGTTTCAGCTAGTGATGACGAGTCGCCGGATGCGCAACCAGTCTTGCACACTGATGACATAGAACAATGTGAGTGCGATCCTGAGTTTCCTAACACTGAGCAATATTCCATTGTTTGCACGCCCAAGGTGCTTAGTGTGATGCCATCGCCGTCACTCGAACAGCGGTGCAATTTGTTTCAAACTTGGGCGAAGCTTGATAAGGGTAAGGTCTGCAAAGTGATCATTGATGGCGGAAGTTGTCACAATTTGGCTAAGATATGTGTCATAAGTTGGGTTTGAAGTACTTGCCGCATCCACGCCCTTATCATGTGCAATGGTTGAGCGACAAAGAGGAAGTGAAGGTGAACTATATGGTGCGAGTGGACGTTTTTATTGGGAAGAACACCACATCGTGGATCTGCGATGTTGTGCCTATGACGGTGTGTCACTTGCTCTTGGGACGGCCATGGCAATATGACCGTTCTGCTGTTCATGATGGGCGTACAAATCGCTACACATTTCGATGGAATAATATGGATATCATCTTGAAGCCCCTTACACTTAGCAGATTGTGAATTCTTCAATGCGAGAAAAATTGAGATGCACGTTGAGACCGCCAAAGAGCGAGAGAAGAATTTAGTGATGTTAGCCACCAAATCGAAATGAGAGAATTCAGCGAAGATCCCAATTTGGTGCACTTTGTACTATTGTACAAAGACGCCTTGCTTTCGACTAACGACTTGTCTTCTCTTCCTAGTGGTGTTGCTTGTGTTTTGCAGACTTCGACGTCTTTCCAAACGAGGTACCGGTGGGCTACCACCAATTCGTGGGATAGAACATAAGATCGACTTGATTCCGGGAGCGTCGCTGCCGAACCGACCACCGCATCGCACCAATCCGAGAAACAAAGGAAATTCAGAAACAAGTACAAGAGCTTCTCTCCAAAGGGTATGTACGTGAAAGCTTAAGCCCTTGTCTGTTCTGTTATTTTAGTTCCTAAGAAAGATGGTTCATGGCGTATGTGCGTAGATTGTCGAGCGATTAATAATATCACAATTCGATATCGTCATCCTATACCTCGCTTAGATGATATGCTAGGCGAATTGAGTGGTGCATTATTTTTCTAAGATAGATTTGCAGATGGTTACCATCAAATTAGGATGCATGAAGGGGATGAGTGGAAAACAACATTTAAAACAAAATTTGGGTTGTATGAGTGGTTAGTCATGCCTTTTGGTTTAACTAATGCACCTAGTACATTCATGCGCTTAATGAATCATGTTTTAAGGCATTTGATTGGTAAATTTGTGGTTGTGTACTTTGATGATATTCTGATTTACAACAAGATCGAATCGAACACATAGACCATCTTAGACAAGTTCTACAAGTTTTATGTGAGGCTAGGTTATTCGGTAACTTAGAGAAGTGTACCTTTTGCAAAGATCGTGTCATCTTTTTGGGCTATGTTGTTTCTGCACAGGGAGTTGAAGTAGATGAGTCTAAAATTGAAGCGATTAAAAATTGGCCAACTCCTGTGAATGTAAGTCAGATTAGGAGCTTTCATGGTCTCGCTGGTTTTTATCGGCGCTTTGTGAAGGATTTTAGCACCATAGCTGCCCCTTTGAATGAACTTACTAAAAAGGGTGTTGAATTTGTGTGGGGGGTAGCGCAAGACAATGCTTTTGTTGAACTTAAGAAACGCTTGACTGAAGCACCATTGCTTGTTTTACGATTTCACTAAAATTTTGAAATTGAGTGTGATGCTAGTGGATTGGGTATTGGCGGTGTTTTAATGCAAGAGGGTAGACCGGTAGCTTATTTTAGTGAGAAACTAAATGGTGCTCAATTGAATTATCCGGTCTATGACAAAGAGCTTTATGCTTTAGTGCGTGCGTTAGAAACTTGGCAACACTATTTATGGCCTAAAGAGTTTATTATTCATTCGATCATGAGGCATTAAAGTATTTAAAGGTCAAGCAAACCTGAACCGTAGACATGCCAAATGGGTGAATTCATTGAGTCGTTTCCTTACATTGTAAAATATAAGAAGGGAAAGGAAAATGTGGTAGCCGATGCTCTCTAGGAAAAGTGTGCTTTTAACTCAATTAGGAGTGCAAGTTCTGGTTTAGAGAGTTTGCATGATTTATATGCTCATGACCATGATTTTCCGTTCCTTATGCACATTGCAAAGAGGGAAAAGGTGGGATAAATTTCACATCCATGATGGGTTTTGTTTCGCACTAACAAATTATGCGTTCGGACTCCTCCGTGCGTTTGCTATTCTGCAGGAATCACATGCGAGGTGGGTTGATGGGACATTTTGGGCGTGAGAAGGCGTTATCTATGTTGAGCGATCACTTTTATTGGCCTAAGATGAGGCGAGATGTAGAGGTATGTGCAACGATGCATTACTTGCCACAAAGCGAAATCAAAATTGAATCCACACGGTTTGTATACCCTCTACTGTTCCCAATGCACCATGGGAGGATATTAGTATGGATTTTGTTTTAGGATTACCTAGAACTAAGAGGGGAGTGATTCTGTTTTTGTCGTTGTGGATCGTTTTCAAAGATGGCACACTTTATTCGTGCCACAAGAGCGACGATGCGCGCATATTGCTAACTTGTTTTTCAGGAGATCGTGAGGCTACATGGCGTACCACGCACTATTGTGTCGATCGTGGCGTGAAGTTCATGAGCTACTTTTGGAAGACACTTTGGGGTAAAGCGGGGCGAAGTTGTTATTCAAAGACGACTTGTCATCCCCAAACCGATGGTCAAAGCGGAGGTGGTGAACCGCACACTTCGATGCTACTTCGGACCATGATCAAGAAGAATGCGCGAGTGGGAGGATTGTTTGCCGCACGTGGAATTCGCTTATAATCGGGCCGTGCACTCCACACGCAGATTGTGTGCTTTTGAGGTGGTGTATGGTTTCAAACCGTTTACGCCGCTTGATTTGCTTGCCACTTCCAAGTCAACACCGTGTTCATATGGAGGCATCCAAGCGAGTGAGTATGTGAAGAAATTGCATCTCAAAACAAAAGAGGAGATAGAGCGCAAGGTCAAGTCCTATCTTTGAAGGCGAATATGAAACGGAAGAAGATGATTTTTCAACCAGGTGATTTGGTTTGGGTGCACTACCGCAAGGATCGTTTTCCAGAACGCCGCAAGTCTAAATTGCTGCCACGAGGTGATGGACCTTTCAAGGTGCTTGCGAAGATCAACGACAATGCCTACAAGATAGAGCTTTCGGCGATGACTATGGCGTGAGCTCTACTTTCAACGTCGTGATTTATCACCTTTCTTTGGTGGTGATGATCCAGCGTCGAGGACGCACGCCTTTTCAAGAGGGGAGGATGATGAGGCATCCTAACACTTATACATCTTTCCCTATTGGTGGTCATACACATACCGAGGTGGGCGCCATCGTGGCGCTACAAATAATTCAAGTACAGAAGTGCATATTGGTCCACTGACGAGAGCAAGAGCTAAACTTCTAAATCAACAGGTGCTTTTGTTTGTTAATGAATCTTCTATTGTCATTGATGAGAATTGGGTATTACCTCATGCAAATGTTTTGTGCATTCTCAGTTTGAACATTGTGAAGCCTTTGGAACCAAGAGAGGAGGCCGAGTCAAAGCAATGGAGGAGAAGCTCATGTGGGTCAACCAAGGAGAAAATCCCAAGAATTCAAGCCCAATTCGGATCTTCCACAAGTGCAACCGAAATTCATCTCGGAATCAACTCAGAATTCAATTCGGATTCGGTTCGGGACAGCCCAACAGGGCTGTAATAAAAAGGCCATAACTTTTGCATACGGAGTCCGATTGGGGTGTTCTTGGACTTGTTTGAAAGCTTATTCCAAGGCCCACACAATGGTTTTGGCCCCAGCTTCAGAAGACTTACAGTCGCGCCTCTATGGCCGAAACAATGTGACGGACTTAAGTTAGGTTTTCCTTTTTGTGTGTTTTAGGTCTTAGCCGAGTTAGAGTTTGATTCGGCATGTGTGGCGGCCCTAGGCGTGCGTGAGTCGTGGAGGGCGCCTTAAATACCCTTGCCCTCCCTTGTATCCATTAGACCAGTTTATGCATAAGATTGAAACATAGCTATTGCTTGTTCTTTCGACACGAGTTCATGCGAGGACTTTGAGAGAGAATTAGGCGATCCATTTGTTTTGTTCGCAATCCAAGGTCAAGCCGTCGTTCCATTGGGAATTGGGGACTTGGCGTTAAATCGTTCGTGGTCTCGCGACGAACAACTACCCGTGTGTTGTGGGCGTATTCGAAGAGATGAGGGTTCGTGCATTGGCGCGAGTGTTAAGCTAGCGACATCGTCTACTTCGCATCAACTATCCACGGTTTCTCACTGAGAAGATCGGGCTTCCCCCGTATCAACCGTACTTGCAAGACATACCACAGAATGCAATGTATAGATACAAGCCTATTCCAAAGGAAATGGCTTCTGTGGTTCCTTTGCAGAAATGCAATTGAATACAATAATAGATTGAAAACATAATTCAAAACAAATAAACAATAATAATTTAACAGTTATTTTCAAAAAGACACAAAGCTAACAGATTATTTCACACAGCCACATGACTTAAGTCACACAGCTATCCCTTTCCAAAGTTTTATGAAAATCTACCCCTTGTGTGAAACCCCCGAGCATATCCATGACCGCGGACACGGCTATTCGAATAGATTAATTAACATTTTGCATAGATTGTACACTTTACCCACACGATACAACCAGTGTAGCTAGCACTAATCATAATAAAACGTTACAGAAACTTCATCTCAATATTGACACTTTCGATGTGCTTAACCGCCAGACAGCCCCACACAAGCAGCCAGTCCGACACACAACGTTGGACAGGGACACGACGAACCGCCCCGTGATGCTACTAACTGGTAGTACACACCTCCACCCATGCAATACACAACCTAACCTACTACCTGAGTAATCAATGCCAAGAATCCATAACTTATTAAGTTATGCTCGTCCCATTAGGCATGTGGTTGTACAGTAAGGCTCAGTTCAGTGGCGCATAAAGTTAAGTCCTTAATTGACCAAGGTAAAACTTCCCAATATTCTAACTATGTCACACAGATTAAAACCCATGTACATAACAAAACACAGTACCACTTATCCCAGTCTAAATCCTTTCCCACCCTGTTGGTTAAGTGCAACATATGCCATCAATGAGTAATAGCACATAGTACACATTGTATTATCACATCATTCCTTAATCACTTAGTCAAGTTTATATTTGCAACTCACATGAGATGATGACTCATGGCCTGTTTAAGCAATCTACTCGTACTAACTACCCCACGTTGGTGCTATCATAATACCAACTAAATAGCGAACCAATCTAGGGTGACAAAAGATTATGACATAACAATAGACAAGGTGGATATAACAATTTGGATTACTAACTAAACCCAAAAACATTTAAATAAATACTTAAGGTAAATGCAATACTTTGAAATAATATAATTTTGAGAACTGGGATTCAATATGATCAAAGGTATCACTACTACAGAAAACGTCATCACAAACGTTTCAGAACCGTCATCACAGACGGTTCAGAACCGTCTGTGTTTTTGTACGTCTGTGATAACTGGCGGTTATCACAAACGGTTAAAAAAACTATCTGTGATAAGTCACAACACATACGGTTCTAGTTACCAACCGTCTGTGATATGTGATATCACAGACGGTTCATAATTAGAACCGTTTGTGATATGTGGATATAATAGATGGTTCATAACTAGAACCGTCTGTGTTGGTAATTATCACAGACGGTTCTTGTTCAGAACCGTCTGTGATAGCTTTTTTGATTGCAAAAAAAAATACTGCCATTTCATGGATACACTCATACACATACACTGTCATTTCCCAAGCCTCCTAATCATGGATTCATTGATACACATACATGGATTCTAAGTCCCAAGTCTCCCAATAAATTTCTCAAGCCATGGATTCATGGATACACTCATACACTCGATCATATACAAGTACCAACATAAGTAGAATCTGGAGGAGAATCTAACAGAAATCTGGATATGAATCTAACACAAGTACCACAAGCACATACATACAAATCTGGATCTGAATCTAACAGAAGCTCATATACAAAAGTACCAACAGAATCTCATATACCAGAGACGTCGGCGTCGGAGGAGGACTGGATGAGGTCGGTGTCGGCATCGGAGGAGGACTAGAGGAGGTCGGCGTTGGTGTCGACGTCGACTCTTAGCTATTGGGGAGGAAGACCACGTCGGAGGTTGGGGACTGCGGGAGCAAGGGAGGACCGGAGCGCGGAGGAGTAGCGGGGGCCTGGGAGCTACAGGAGGACCGCCAGAGCAGTGACCAGCCGGAGCTCGGAGGAGGACTGCGGGAGCAAGGGAGGATCCAGCTCAGAGGAGGACTGGGACTATAGGAGTGCGAGACTGAGCGCCCAGAGGAGGTCGGACATAATATATAAAAACACCAAAATATTTTGCCTCCCGCGCAGGCATTCAAAATTTTCGAACTCCCGCGCAGCGAATCACAGACGGTTGGTATCACGAACTGTTTGTGATAACTATCTCATCACAGACGGTTCATATTAAGAACCGTCTGTGATGAGATACTTATCATAGACAGTTTGTATTAAGAACCGTCTATGACTTGGATTTTACCATGGCTTCAAATTTGAAGCCATGGTAAAATCAGAGAGTAAGGAAAATTTCAAGCCATGGTAAAATCAGAGAGTAAGGAAAATTTCAAGCCATAGTAAAATCCATGTCACAGACGGTTCTTAATACCAACCGCTGCGTGATGAGGTCAGTTATCACGAGCGGTTCATACTAAGAACGTGTCAAAGTATCACGAGCGGTTCGTGATACAAACCGCTGCGTGATATCGACATTATCACAGACGGTTCGTACTAAGAACCATCTGTGAAGTATCACAGACGGTTCATGATACGAACCGTCTGTGATACTTCACAAACGGTTCTTAATACGAACCGTCTGTGATAATGACCTATCACAAACGGTTTCAAAACATACCGTCTGTGATAAGACAACACAGACGGATCCAAACGAACCGTCTGTGATGAGGCGTCTACTATGACCTGTTTTGTAGTAGTGTATGACTTGCCTTGGAATAAATCCAGGTATTGGTCTTGGTCTTGGTGAACTCCTTCTTCTCCAAAATCGATCAAAGTATCAACGTCTACCTGCAAACGAGAAAAATAATAAAATAAATAAATAAAATAGAGAAGAAAACCAACTCCAAAAATTAAATAAAAACCTCAAATAAATAGATCTCGAATTTATATGAATTTAGAAATTTGAATGGTCTCAAACGGAGTTTAGATGCAAAACATATGGTTCTCGGAAGTTTGAATCTAAATCTGCTACAACCACAGCAGTGTTCGACCACGGCAGTCAGCAGCGGCTACGACCACGCATAATCGACAATGGCTACGACCACGTAGTCAAAATTGGCTACGACTATGGCGATGAAAGCGATCCACCACCACAGCAGTCGGAAGAGATCCACGACTACAGCAGTCAGAAGAGATCCACGACCACAGTAGTTGGAAGCGACAAGTAGCAGCTAAAGCAAAATATTACTTGAGTGAATAGTACTCAAAGAAAATAGTACTTGAATGAATAGTAATCGAAGCAAACAGTGCTTGAACGAACAGTACTCGAAGCAAACAGTAGACAAGGGCTCGGGTTCCGATGGTCGTCGGCGAACGACGGTGATTCACCGGCGGTGGGTGGTACTAGTGTGTAGCTATAGCTATTGCAAACCTCTGGGTATACCTCTGGTTGGTCGAGGTGGACGGAGATGCCCGGCAGTGAACTCGAAGTGGCGGAGACGAATATGGTTTTGTTAGATGAAGGCTCTAGCGACGCTTTGTTGACACGGAGGGGTTCTGGAGGAAGGTACAGTGACAGTGGTCCTGGCGGCGCAGACCACGACCACAGGGCGACAACGACAGCAGCTGGATTTGAAGAAAATGGCGGTGGCAACAAAACTCAAGATATGCATTTGCAGCGGTCTTGAGTTCTTTGAGGGCGGCGGCTTAGGGTTTCGGGATGAGGGCACAAATGCGATCCTCGGGGACTATTTATAGGGGCTTGAGTGGCACGGGATAAGGAATCCCCAAATCGAGTCCGAGATGAACATGAAATCGAGTCTGGGGTTTTAGGAGATACAGGCCAATTTGGCAAAAGATTTGGCCGGATTTGGATACGGGGTGATAAGATATAAGATCCTACGCATTTTCTAGAAGGAGTTTGGTTGGGGAATCTCCGTTGTTGTACGGAGCTTAAGCTTCGACAATGGTGGACGTAGGCTTTGGACTTTGCGAGGAAGACGACTCGGAGACGATGAAGTGGTGGGTCCACCTAACACAGGAACAAGGGCGCAGGCACGTTTGGCGATCCTGATCCAAGCATCCAACCTTGATCAGACGGCGACAAACGAAAGGGCTGGCTGGGCTGCATGTGCGGAAAGGAAACTAGGCTAAAAAGAAATAGGATTGGGTTTTGGCCCAAGGGATTAACTGAGATTTTAAATAGTTTTCCTATTTTATAAATACGAGAAAATCCAAAAGGCAATTAGAATATAGCAAATGAACTCGAAAAAATTCTAGAAAAATCAAGAAAATATATCCAAGCACATAGAATCCAAATAAAATAGTTTTCGAGAATGTTGAAGTTGACATTAGTCATATTAAATTGTTTTGCTATTTACAGTCCATGTGTTACTTTTGAATTAAATTCAAATAAAAACCAAATGGTGAATTTTCTCCAGATGAACCACGGAGATCCTGATTTTGGCCTGATCTTTCGATCAGAAGGTAAGTTCGATAGTAGTCGCTGAACTTTCACGATCCTAGCTATGAACTCGTAAGGCTCGTAACCATGCTATCAATGAAATGCTCAACATGTCGTTATCAACCGTGCACAAATACCCGGTTGACTTAATCACGAAGATCAATTCCTGTATACACCGAAGAAGCACGCAAGAACAAGATAAGTAACCAATATGAAATTGCGAAGAGGAATTGAATGCATTGATAAGTAGGGTTCCGAAGAACAATGTCGCTATTGATCTCGCCGACCAAGAGGACAAAGAATAAACTAGCAAAGCTAAACTTCAATCAACAAAACCCAAGCAACTAGACGGGGTGGAGGCCACTATATATAGGAGAAGGGGTGGCGGCGTGGGTACTGTTCATGTGTGAACAGTGTCATGTGAATAGTGCTAAAAACCCTAGGTGGTGGCCCACATGGGCCATATGGGCCATATAGGCCAAATCAGCCTATTCATTACAAAGCCCGTGGGCCAATTGGTGACACAGCACCAAGGCATGTTGACGCAACACCATGGCATGTAGACATAGCACCATGGCGTATAGACAAAGCTCGACGGTCCAACCGGAGAATATGGTAGTGTAGTAGCCGAACGTCCTTTTGAAGGAGATGTGGTTGAAGTAGAGGATGCGGTGCAACGAGTCGAAGTGGTGGTTGTATCTTTAGGGTTGATGTCCTCATGGTAGCAAGGATCAGCAATAGCTAATCAAAGCCCTATGCAGAGTAGTGTATGTACACACACGCAAAGATCAATATGACTTGATGTAAGCGAAGGAGAACCTCACAACAAGTGCAAGGAGAGACGCTAGCCAAAATATCAAACTTCTTTCTAAGGGTACAAGATTGTTTGCACGATGTAGAGCACAAAAACATAATAACGTGCAACGTAAACAACCCTCTAGATTGAGTAGAAAATAGCTAGTCTTAAACGATGAACAAGCAAAGTTTTATTTGTCTTATATATGCTCATTTGAAAGGTTTCAACAAGATCTACAACTTTGCAGTTGAGAGGAACCCCAAATTCTAAAGGGAAAACTGAAAGAACCGCCAAAAACAAAAAAAAAAACCAAAAACTTGTGACGCGAATTTGGGGCCAAAGATGGATGATTTTGGGGGTATTGGAGGGCGACGGGCACAAGTTGGCCATTTGTTTTATGTGCCTTGTCGTTAGCTTTCAAATGAGTCTGAGAACGTCAAAATCGGACTCCGTATGCAAAAGTTATACCTGTTTTACTGAAGGTGTGTCGGAAACGGACTCGAAATTTTTGGCCTCAAATTGAAACTGTTGTAACTTTTGATCCCTTGGGCCAAATGTGCTCAAGGTTTTGTGAAAGCTTGTGGATGTACGAAGAAGGGATCCACAAATTTTCACTTGATTTGGTAGAGGTTTGATGCCCTTTTCAATTTTCAGGAAGATAGACTCTCTCTTTTGTTTTTCTTTTCTCTCTGTTTTTTTCTTCCCTGTTTTTTTCTTTCACTTGATCCCAAAATCAACTCTCTATTTTTTTCTATTATTTCTCAAGCACTACAGATTGGAAATCGAAAAGCTATTTTCTTCTCTTGATAAAACTGAAACAATCCTTTCTTCTCCTCTCCTTCTGTTGCAAACCCTAGTGCAACCTGGCAAAACCAATTTGAATCAATTGTCGCGGCAGGAGACAGGACAGCGACGGTAGGGCGTTCTGCTGCCATGGTCGTGCTCTATGGAGGCGACGAAGTGGGTTGCTGCGGCCGAGAGTTGGCAGCCGTGGCAGCACAAGGCGTTGTGGTAGTGCAATGGGTGCTGGTGGCCGCAACAGGAAGACGGTGTCCACGGCAGGGCACAGTTGCCGTCGTGCCAAGCAAGAACTAGGGTTGCCACGGCAGCGGATGTGGTTGCCACAGTCGAGGATGTTGTGGCGTGATGGGGGTTTGTGTGGCGTGGCAGAGGATGGTTGTGGCGTGGCAGATGGATGATGGTGGCACGATAGATAAAGATGGTGGCACGGTACAGAGCAATTAAACATAAGAAGCGAAAAGACAGAGACGAAGCTACGAAAAAGAAACACGAAATGCAGCAACTGACATGATGATGCAACCAAAAATTCAACAAGCAAAAACTGAAAACAAAAATTGTGAAGGCTTAGATTGGTTCGGTATGGATGATAGATGCGAATTTTTTGGCAATTTTCTAGGCTCTATGTTTGAAAAATGAATCTACTACTAAGGGTACTAATTTCTCACTGAAGAACTGTAGCTCTGATACCACTTGATGAACCACAGAGGTCCTGATTTTGGCTCGATCTTTCGATGAGAAGGTAATTTCGGTACTAGTCGCTCAACTCTCACGATCCTGGCTATGGACTCGCAAGGCTCAAAACCACGCAATCAATGAACTGCTCGACAAGTCGTTATCAACCGTGCATGAGTAACCAGTTGACCTGATCACGAAGATCAATTCCTACATACACCGAAGAAGCACACAAGAACAAGATAAATAAGCAATCTGAAATTGCGAATATGAATTGAATGTATTGATAAGTGGGGTTCTGAAGAACAATGTCGATGTTGATCTCGCCGACCAAGAGGACAAAGAATAAAGTAGCAAAGCTAAACTTCAATCAACAAAACCCAAGCAACTAGAGGAGGTGGCAGCCACTGTGTATAGGAGAAGGGGTGGCGGCTGTGGTACTGTTCATGTATGAACAGTGTCGTGTGAACAGTGCCAAAAACTCTAGGTGGTCACCCACATGGGCCCATATGGGCCATATAGGCCAAATCAGCCCATTCATTACAAAAGCCCGTGGGCCAATTGTAATATCCCGATGATTCAATAGTGTATACAATAAAGTTTAGAGAATGAATTAAAGAAAAAAAATTAGAAACTCTTTGGAGTTTTGGATCATGGGCTTCGGCCGAGGCAATCTAGCCATTGTGGGTCGGCCCATTAGTGGTCCAAGGGGGGGCGCCACTTCCCCAACCCTAACCGCCCCTCCCTCCACCTCTTTGGCCACCCATCTCCTCCTCCCTCACACCCCTTGGCCGCCACCCCTCCCCCTCCATTCCCCTTTGGCTGCCACACCATCTCCTCTCCCAACCGAACTCCTCGCCGCCATCTCCGGTCTTTGTCCACCCCGCAATCGGCCGGCCATAAGGAAGAGGAAGGAGAGGGAAGAAGGAAGGGGAAGAAGAAGGGAGGTCTTCACGAGGGATCCAGCGAGGTCCAGCGAAGGATTTGTGGGTAAACCACTGTTCCCCATTAGTTTTTGTAGATCGTTCATGTGTGATTTGTCTCCGATTGTCAGATTATTCTCCTGCTGTGTAGATCGGTTGAATCTATCTATCCGTTGACGCGCAGTTTTGGGTTAGATCCGAGCAGATTCAGGGATTAGTGTCTCCTGGAGATAGATGGGAATTTTGTTACCTTTCCAAAAGTGCTAATTCATAATTTTTGGATAAACTGTTAATTAGTTATGAATTTCGCAAGACAGGGTGCTAAATCAGTCTCAGGACTTGTGCAGCGAACATAGATCTGTGAATTTGATATGGGAGATGGCCGAATTGGGTCTGTTGGTCTCCTTGAGATTTGTAGGTATTTTCATTATGTTTCCAGAAAGTTAAATTTCATAATTTTTGGATTTCTAGATCAAAAGATACGAATTTTAGAAACTATTGCTGTAATCTGTCTCTCTATGTGGACAGAAGAGATTTACTTGGCTGGTTGCAACCTTGGTTGCATAGTGGAAATATTTGTGATAATTTTATTGAGATAGCTTGTTTCCTGTAGTTTCCAGAGATTATTAGAAAAAGGTGTTTGGTTATGTCGAACAAAAGTTATGAAATTCGCAAGTTAGTAGTACCGAAGATGATAGATTGGTCTTTGGGATTTAAAACAAATGCTTAGATGAACTAGTTTGATCTTTCGATCACCTGAGAAGTTGCAGCTAGGCTTGTGTAGGTTCTAGGAAAATTGGATTCATAGCTTTTGGAGTTTTGACTCAAAAGTTATGAATTTTTCCTTAACAGCTGTTCGTTTGGACAGATTTGAGAATTTGAGAGTGTTTTGATTAAATGTGTGGATTGCGATTAGGGACGCTTGTTCTCTTTTTGTTTCATTGCATTGCTGTACACTTTTGGTTGGTGTACTTAGTATATCGTTTTACGGCTGCCAGGTGGTGGTGAACCCCGGGGCTAGAGCATTCTATCGTTGTCTTCCATTTCACGGTTGAGGCAAGTACACTGACATTTGTATGACTTGTGTATGTTGGATGCTTGATGTTCGTATTGTGTTTTCATTCGATACGTGAGAAGTGTCGATGATAATGTTTCTTTCGTATGTGAAATTCATATTTCAAAGATGATGGTAGTCATTATTCATAAGTACATCGACAAGTATATTTTGTGAATACTGGATGCCCGTTGTCCATGTTGTATTTTCATTTGATATATGACAAGCTTCAATGATATGTTCTTTTCATACGTGTGGAGATGATGTTAGTCATAGTACATGAGTTCATTCATGCATCCATGTTCATGTTCCGTCCACGGGAGTGGAGTCTGAAGTCCCATCAATTCTAGTATGGGCATGTGAAGTCCCACCATTCCAATGTGGGCAGTTTTGGACACCCGTATGAAACGTTCTTCATACGGGATTTGGATCCCCGCATTTTTGTTAAGATGCGGGCTTAAGTGAACACCGACGGGTGTGTCACTAGCTATACCGGTATAAGCACGTGTGCAGTCCTTCGTTTGATTATTTCCAATCATCTCATGCATTCATAAATATTCATTTGTTGTATGTTCAGAAACTATGATGAGGTTGTCTTGTTCATATTGGAGGTCTATTCATATATTCAATGTACTTGCTGAGTCTTGGACTCACTC
Source organism: Ampelocalamus luodianensis (assembly GCA_036346255.1). NCBI lineage: Eukaryota > Viridiplantae > Streptophyta > Magnoliopsida > Poales > Poaceae > Ampelocalamus > Ampelocalamus luodianensis. Next base: position 31,909,967 of record CM070628.1, on the reverse strand, counting down.
TTGCTTTGTTTATTTATTTTTAGGTGATCGTTGATGAAGTTTCTCTTGGGGGGAGTAGACACGCACTACTCAAATATTTCACTCTACACTAGGTTCAATAAAAGAATTGTTACTGTCATTCATTCGTTAATTGTTGGATTGTAATAAATAAACTTAGACATGGATGATAACTTCCTTTCATTGAGTTTGTTTAAATAATTGTTTATATTCAATGATCATTCGTTGATAGGATTATCTTTGTGAATCCATTATTACATTCTTGTTTATGTTCCAACTAATGTTGATTTGTTTAGCTTAGTTCATGAATTATTGACGAAGTTATTCCGCTGTATGGTTATATGTTAGGTCTTTAGGTAGCATTTTGGCTTCCGAATAGCCAGTGTGTTACAGTTGGTATCAGAGCGGGCTTTAGGTCTGTGGTAATTAAGTTATTAAAATGACACACTGTGCACAGTAGGTGGGGTTTGGGAAATCCAGTGTTTCCGCATTTCTATTGTTATGTTTCATTTGTTGAGCAATTGTTGAATTACTTCTGTACTATCTTTCTGGTTGTTAATCTATGATATGATATGATCCTCTATACCTAGGACTTTATTCTGTGATTGTTATGAGATGATATTCTATATTCATAATTGATTAGTGGTTCTGCGTGTTGGTAACGGGTGTTGAGAAGTTGAGGTCGTGGTTGTTGTCCAGGGTTTTGCTAGGCTACACCACCGTTCGTGGTATGTTAATAGAGAAGTACATACCTGTAACACCCCAGGATCCACATTACCCTGGAATGCTACTTAACCACTCTACAGCTAGCCAATAATTTCAAGACAAAATTAATTCGGCAGCAACTCTAGACAAGAAGCACTAAGCGGAAGCATAGACAACTAAGGGAATAAAGATGACGGTAACAAGTTCAATAATTAAACAACCTCTAGCAGATTAAACAAAGAATGGTTCACAAGTCCATCCTTATTTAACAACATAATCATCCACAAATAGTAAGCATTTGGCTAGAATTTCATCGTCTTTATTACAACAAGAGTTGATGAACCAAGTGCATTATTGTGGTGCCGCCTACCCATCCCATGAATGCTCAACAATCACCAGAGGGGAAACAAGGTGATATAAAAATCTCAAGAAGCAAACTGCTTAACAAAGCTAATCGGACTACAAATATATATACAACATCATTAAAGTATCCATATGTCCACATCCATAATGTGAATCCACATTCATTTACAAGCTAATTAAACTACAAAGATATTAAGCATCAATATCCAATTCTCATAATGAACACAATTATAGCCTCAACCATATTTACTACCAAAGATAGTAAAATATTAACAAAAATCTTGATCAACTGCTTCATATTATTCACCACTACCACTACCAATGACAATAGAGTATTAACATGTTTTACCTCATAACTTTACTATTTCTCACATCCACAATGCTATCAACGATTACCACAAGAGAGAAGAATCTCATGCCACAATCACAACCTCTACCATACCACAAGGGATAAACCCCATTCCACAACCACAACCACATTACTCATTCCACAAGAGACTCTCATGAGTCAATTTCACATTGCAACTATGAAGATGCGTTTGATTGCAAAATAAATTCACCTCAATATCTTGCATAAGAATGCAAATGATCTTTCCACAATGTAATGCATATGTATGCTATGCTCCACCGCACCTTTACCCAACAAGGTAAAGGTATGCATCGTCTACTGCAATGCACGATGTTGTACCCGATCGGTCGCGCTATAAGCGCGACATCCACAATGCAAATGTCATGATATGTCATGAATGATATGATATGATAATCATAAACCACAAGAATTTAACCACGGAGATCAACAACGTACTCATCATGAATATTTTCTCATAATCCACATGTGTCTCATTAAGCACAATACCAACGTGTCATAAGACCATTACCACATAACCCACACCCGATTCACCAAGATCAAAATCAATCGATCTAGATGAAACTCTATCACATAGACCACCACATGATCATCATGAAAATAACCACAATGAATTATCAACATGTCCACCTTGAGTTTATTCTCATATTCGCATTTGGCTCATTACGCGAATTACCACAATACTACCCAAACTCATCCAAACATAGCAATTGATTAATATCTTGCTACCACATTCTTACTTAGAAAACATGTAACCATGGCATATCATTTAACACTACGTCAATCATGCATAGTGCAAGTAGTAAGAAAACGGGTTAAACCGTAGCACAACCGCTACATTTACTTGCCTTCCACGATGCGACGCGTTAGCGGCAAAGATGATACTCCTAAACCTGAGGCTTCACCTCCTAAACAGGTAAAATAATTTCAATTAAGACATAATATACTCAGCGCTACTAATCGGCATTCTACATCGCTACTTGACGACTCAAAACGAGTTTACAAAGCTGAAACTGAAAACAACGTTTCCTGCCATATACCGCTCCTGGACAGCGCACGGTAATTGACATAACTCATGAACAGGAAGTCAAAAGAGGTAAACCCAATTTCTGTAGATTCTTAACTGACTAATCTACAATACTCTAGTTGACACGAAAAACCAATTCGGCCAAAATATTAGGCTAACCATTGTCTGAACTTTCAGTACAGAACTGCCTACACAATCGAACAGCAAAACTAAAATGACCATAACTTTTAATAGGTAACTCCGAATTGATCGTTCTTTATCAATCTGAAAAGGTTATCGAATTACCTACAATAACCTAGTTGGGTGAACTTTCAGATTCTTCCAATTTCCCTATCATATTTTAGGAAATATCCAGACAGTTTATTCTCGTCAGATTTCTGGCAGCAGATACTAAATCGACCATAACTTTTGACTCAGACCTCGGAATCGAGTGATCTTCGCGGCTACTGAAAGATAACGACATAACCCACATAACGCTAGAAGATGGAATCTTAAAATTCAGCCTCTAAATACACGAAACAACCCACGCAAGATACTGGACAGAATTGAATCTTCTGCAGCCCAACAATTAACCAACAATTCTAATCGGTTTCGCATCTACTATGGATCAAACAGCGGGGAAGGCATCTCGTTACCCTTGTAGAACCGCTAGCTTGCTGAACCAATCCCCACGCGAGTTCTTCTTCTCCTTTCCCTCCTTCTTCTCCTTCCTCTCCTTCTTCTCCTTCTTCTCTTTTCCTTCTTGCGCAAAGGGGCAGCAACTTGGCAAAGGGGAGAGGCGCAAGGAGCAGCAACCTGGGTTGAGGGGAGACGCAAGGAGGAGGTGTGGCGGCTTGGGGGGGAAAAACAGGAGGAGAGGGGGTCGGCCAAGGGGTAAGGGGGTGGCTAGGGCAAGAAAAAGGGGTGTGGCCACCTCTTGGGCCCCCCCTTGGCCCAAGGTGGTAAGCCCACTCTCTCTTACTGTTTTTTTTTTACTTAATTAACAGCTATTTAATTGTTTAATTCAACCTAAAGCTGACTCACAAATTTAATAATCTTTCTTTCTTTCTTTCTTTCCCGCGATAAATTGATTAACCGGCGACTCTGCGTCACCACTTAAAAACATTAAAACCTACGCCGAACCAACGATCTGGGTATTACATTCTTCCCACCTTAAGAGGATTCGCCCTCGAATCCAACTCTTCAGACCACAAAGAAAGGAACAACAAGAAAAGAGCAACCCAAACTAGGAGTACTCACTAGCCACGAAGAGCTCGGGGTACTTCTTTCGCAAATGATCCTCCAACTCCCACGTAGCCTCTCTCTCAGACTGATTCGTCCAAAGGACCTTCACATACTTGATGGTCTTATTCCTCAAGACCCGCCCGACGTGTCTAAGATACGAATCGCCGACTCTCCACAAGTGAGATCTGCTCCCATGTGACTGCTCCAGTCAATCTTGTGTTCTGGATCCCGCAAGAATTTCTCAAGATAGACACATGGAAAACATTGTGCCCATCACTCAAAGAGTTTGGCAACTACAAACGATAAGCCAAACTACCCACCCGAGCAACCACCGAAAGTACCGATGTACCGCGGGCTAAGCTTCTGGTGGTACCAAAGCGAACAATACCTTTGGTTGGAGACACCCAAAGGAGCACAAGGCTTCCACCGCAAACTCCAATTCTCGGCACGAACATCCGCATAATTCTTTTGTCGCCTGAGAAAGCAGCAATGTGTCCCGCCATTTTGGCAAAATTTCCATAAAACTATTAAGACCACTTTCTCAAACCATCCTTTTCTTAAAACATTTTTCTCTTATTAAATATACCAGGATAACCTAATATACCTTTTAAAGAATTTGATCACAAATTCCACTCACATCATTCTACTAGGAGCACAACGGTATCTATTGCAAGCAGAACCCAAAGAAGAAGAGTAAAGAACTCTCAAGCATCACACTAGCAACCACTTTCCATCAAAGGACCACGATCCAAATCAAAGGATTCACCACAAAATATTTCTACTCGCCAAGTAGACAATTGGAGAACCACACCACATAAGCTAAGAGTGAAAAAAATCACTCGATGCACCAAAACAATCAATTTCTTTTCCTAACGGAAAAGACTACGCATCAACATACGTCAACTCAAAATGCAAATGGTCTCGCCATAAACACACAAAGATAAACAAGAATCAAGAGAGCATCGCACTACTTGACATAACAATAATTTCCCAATTCATTTCTTTTAATAATTTAACTTCCTTGAACCAAGGATTTTCAAATCATTACCCAACACACCACTCATTTAACTCAAGTTGGCCACCTCAACAATTAGCTCAATTGAGTACATCATCTACACCATTGTAGATAGACTCTCTCGCCCCGCAAATCATACTCTAACCCAAAACCACGACCAACAAAAGGCTTCGCAACCCACAACAATTACCATGTTCTTAGAAGAAGAGGTAAGAAGAAATAAATTCCAGATACGAAAATGGTTATCATCACAATAGCCAAAAGACCAAAAGAATAACAAATAGCAATGAGGTTGGAAAAACACAAGATAAGATCATCATCACCTCAAATACTTCTAGTACAACTTTTCCTTTCAATAAGAAGCAATTTTCTTTGATTACAACATCCCGCCATTTCCAACAAAGGATGCTTGAAGACCACAACACAAGATTCAAATAAAATCAATAAGATCAATCAACACGCCGCTTTACTCGAGCAACATCGACTATGACACAAGTCATAAGGTCCAAAAGATTCCAACCGTAAATCTCACACCCTTCAATGCAATTAGTATTATGGAATTAACAAATTCCTTTATTTTTAAAACATTCAACACCATAATCACAACTACATGCTATCGGTTGTATTCACAACAAGATAAAACGTTCTTTACAAAAAAATCATCATATCATCCCACTCCTTCATATTTTTCCAAAAGGAACACCATTAATCACTTCATCATGTTCTTATTATCCAAATAAGATTCCAATTACTTAATCTAGTTAAAACTAGTGCATAAGCCATCACATTAAAACAAACTCTTTAACAAGATGATATTAGAACATAACAACCTCACAAAACATGCTAGTATGAATCTCTTATTAGATTCCATACATTTATCTTGTACTGATGCTCAACTCTAGTTTAGCAACAAGTAATTACACTCTAGCCATTGCTATCAATAATTGATTATTAATTTTTCATCAGCATAGCATTAATGATCCTATCTCTAATTTGCAATCACAAAGACAATAAAGAGCACAGATTCGATACTCCACCTTATGTTAAGATATTAAAATAAAATAACTTTAAACATCAATAATACCACTTTATAAGACAAGATTCCATAAGTCAATACATCCACCTTCATCCATTTCTTTATACATAATTCAACAATTTAGCATGGTAAAGTTACATAACTTTAACATTGTGCATGCTCATCAAGTATGTAAAGAGAGGACATAATTAAGGTTAATCTTATTAAGGCAATATTCCAACACCTCCTTACTTGACCATCCCGAATGGTCGATTAATTACTTAAGATCAATCAATCCAATCTATCCAACAAGTTGGGAAAATTAAACAACTACAATAGTCAATACAATTGTTTTTCATAATCCTTAATAAATGCATGAGTTCTACACATGTATCGCTAAATTCTTAGCCACAAATCTTCAAGAAACTACAACAGACAACATCATATTAATCAACTTCACTTCTAAAGATGTTAGTAGAAATTAATGATGTACCACACTAACTTTTCAACTTGATAATTCACAATCAATCAATTATTTACATAATTACCACCTACTACTTAAACACAACAAAACAACATAAAGGATTTTAACACTCCTTCTAGGAGAAAATCAAACTTCAAAAGTCGAAATAACTCGGAAGAAATGCATAGAGCCAATGCTTCCACAAGTTAATGAACTTCCCACGTAGCTTTGATTCTCTCTCAAAATATCAAACGAAATACAAGAGTCATGTTTTCCAAAGAAGAAAGATGGAACAACGCGGAAAAATACCAATCTCTCCAAAAGCACCGCTCACGAGCGGTCAAACAACCCATCAATCGAAAGAAACAATACTTGGCCTCAAGAACAATTGGAGGCCTAGTGACACCCAACAATCGCAATAAACAGACTAACCGAGAGAAAAATCATTAATCGCAATAGGCCAAGAATCGCCAACATCAATTCAAGGAGGATAACACTTTTCTAAGAAACTTACCCATGACATCCGCAACTAAGTTACCCGAGGTAATCGCATCAATATCCTCGTACCACGAATGGGGTATAAGCGGCAATGCCCAAGGCAACAACCGCAAACCCTACCTCTTATCATTGACTATCCTCACTCATAGCATCATAGAAACAACACATAAACATACGGGATTATCTCATAGCATGAATAATCAATATAACATGTCAAAGCACGAATGCAATGCTTGACCCATCCCATCCTACTGTGCACCGGTGTGTCAATTTAATATTTTTAATTACCACGGACCTAAAGCCCGCTCGATACCAATCTGTAACACCCGGGATCCACATTACCCTCGAATGCTACTTAACCACTCTCTGACTAGCCAATAATTTCAAGACAAAATTAATTCGGCAGCAACTCTAGACAAGAAGCACTAAGCGGAAGCATAGACAACTAAGGGAATAAAGATGACGGTAACAAGTTCAATAATTAAACAACCTCTAGCAGATTAAACAAAGAATGGTTCACAAGTCCATCCTTATTTAACAACATAATCATCCACAAATAGTAAGCATTTGGCTAGAATTTCATCGTCTTTATTACAACAAGAGTTGATGAACCAAGTGCATTATTGTGGTGCCGCTCTACCCATCCCATGAATGCTCAACAATCACCTGTAGGGGGGGGGGAAACAAGGGTGATATAAAAATCTCAGCAAGCAAACTGTTTAACAGGCTAATCAGACTACAAATATATATACAACATCATTAAAGTATCCATATGTCCACATCCATAATGTGAATCCACATTCATTTACAAGCTAATTAAACTACAAAGATATTAAGCATCAATATCCAATTCTCATAATGAACACAATTATAGCCTCAACCATATTTACTACCAAAGATAGTAAAATATTAACAAAAAAATCTTGATCAACTGCTTCATATTATTCACCACTACCACTACCAATGACAATAGAGTATTAACATGTTTTACCTCATAACTTTACTATTTCTCACATCCACAACTGCTATCAACGATTACCACAAGAGAGAAGAATCTCATGCCACAATCACAACCTCTACCATACCACAAGGGATAAACCCCATTCCACAACCACAACCACATTACTCATTCCACAAGAGACTCTCATGAGTCAATTTCCACATTGCAACTATGAAGATGCGTTTGATTGCAAAATAAATTCACCTCAATATCTTGCATAAGAATGCAAATGATCTTTCCACAATGTAATGCATATGTATGCTATGCTCCACTGCACCTTTACCCAACAAGGTAAAGGTATGCATCGTCTACTGACAATGCACGATGTTGTACCGGTACGGTCGCGGCTATAAGCGGCGACATCCACAATGCAAATGTCATGATATGTCATGAATGATATGATATGATAATCATAAACCACAAGAATTTAACCACGGAGATCAACAACGTACTCATCATGAATATTTTCTCATAATCCACATGTGTCTCATTAAGCACAATACCAACGTGTCATAAGACCATTACCACATAACCCACACCCGATTCACCAAGATCAAAATCAATCGATCTAGATGAAACTCTATCACATAGACCACCACATGATCATCATGAAAATAACCACAATGAATTATCAACATGTCCACCTTGAGTTTATTCTCATATTCCGCATTTGGCTCATTACGCGAATTACCACAATACTACCCAAACTCATCCAAACATAGCAATTGATTAATATCTTGCTACCACATTCTTACTTAGAAAACATGTAACCATGGCATATCATTTAACACTACGTCAATCATGCATAGTGCAAGTAGTAAGAAAACGGGTTAAACCGTAGCACAACCGCTACATTTACTTGCCTTCCACGATGCGACGCGTTAGCGGCAAAGATGATACTCCTAAACCTGAGGCTTCACCTCCTAAACAGGTAAAATAATTTCAATTAAGACATAATATACTCAGCGCTACTAATCGGCATTCTACATCGCTACTTGACGACTCAAAACGAGTTTACAAAGCTGAAACTGAAAAACAACGTTTCCTGCCATATACCGTTCCTGGACAGCGCACGGTAATTGACATAACTCATGAACAGGAAGTCAAAAAGAGGTAAACCCAATTTCTGTAGATTCTTAACTGACTAATCTACAATACTCTAGTTGACACGAAAAACCAATTCGGCCAAAATATTAGGCTAACCATTGTCTGAACTTTCAGTACAGAACTGCCTACACAATCGAACAGCAAAACTAAAATGACCATAACTTTTAATAGGTAACTCCGAATTGATCGTTCTTTATCAATCTGAAAAGGTTATCGAATTACCTACAATAACCTAGTTGGGTGAACTTTCAGATTCTTCCAATTTCCCTATCATATTTTAGGAAATATCCAGACAGTTTATTCTCGTCAGATTTCTGGCAGCAGATACTAAATCGACCATAACTTTTGACTCAGACCTCGGAATCGAGTGATCTTCGCGCTACTGAAAGATAACGACATAACCCACATAACGCTAGAAGATGGAATCTTAAAATTCAGCCTCTAAATACACGAAACAACCCACGCAAGATACTGGACAGAATTGAATCTTCTGCAGCCCAACAATTAACCAACAATTCTAATCGGTTTCGCATCTACTATGGATCAAACAGCGGGAAGGCATCTCGTTACCCTTGTAGAACCGCTAGCTTGCTGAACCAATCCCACGTGAGTTCTTCTTCTCCTTTCCTCCTTCTTCTCCTTCCTCTCCTTCTTCTCCTTCTTCTCTTTTCCTTCTTGCGCAAAGGGGCAGCAACTTGGCAAAGGGAGAGGCGCAAGGAGCAGCAACCTGGGTTGAGGGGAGGCGCAAGGAGGAGGTGTGGCGGCTTGGGGGGGAAAAACAGGAGGAGAGGGGGTCGGCCAAGGGGTAAGGGGGTGGCTAGGGCAAGAAAAAGGGGTGTGGCCACCTCTTGGGCCCCCCCTTGGCCCAAGGTGGTAAGCCCACTCTCTCTTACTGTTTTTTTTTTACTTAATTAACAGCTATTTAATTGTTTAATTCAACCTAAAGCTGACTCACAAATTTAATAATCTTTCTTTCTTTCTTTCTTTCCCGCGATAAATTGATTAACCGGCGACTCTGCGTCACCACTTAAAAAAATTAAAACCTACGCCGAACCAACGATCTGGGTATTACAATACCCCCATTCCATAGTTATGTGTTGAGCTTGAGTCCTTTGATGAAACTGTTGTCTTCCTTGAGCTCGTATTTGGTCTTCTAGTTGTAGTTTCTTGCAGTTGATTAATTTCCTTTGAATGGTGGTTATAAAGAAGTGGGCAAGTTTCAATTGGTCTCTATTTGTTCTTTGAAACAAATATTGTTCTTCTGACTAGTGTGATACTTCTGCTACTTGTGATCGTGGTTAACTTGCAAGATTGGTCCTTTCATTGAAGTTCTGTTTTTATTTTCTATTGGAAAACATAACCCATTTGTTCGCTTGGTATTTGGGCAAAGGAAGCTTTGTTTTGCAAGTTCGTACTATGTGGAATCTTTGACCTTGAGTATTTCTTTTGGATTAATACGAGGTTGAAGTTTAATGCCTCTCTTTATAAAAGAGTATGTTAAAACCCTTTAGTGATGTATTGTCATGCTAAACTAAGAGATTTAAATTAAATGAATTAATTGAACGGTATGAGTTATCAAAGTTGGGTTTTAGATTGTTGCAAACCAATGATTCTTAGCTAATATCATTAGAAGTGAATTTGATTAATTTCAAGTTGTCCGTAGTAGTTTCTTGAAAAAATGTTGAATAAGAATATGTCTATACATGTTTGGAACTCATGGAGTTATTAGGGAGTGTGAACAATAATGAACTTGTTTGATCATTTCAATTGGTTAAATTTCTAAACTTGTTGAATAAATTGGACTATTTGGTCTTATGTATTTAATCTAACCATTCGAGATGGTTAATTACGGATGCGTTGGGCTTCTGCCTTGGTAAATATCAATCTTGAATCTGTCTTCTATTTAGATACTTGATGAATCTGTTCAAATGCTAGAATCACCTGATTTTGCAATGCTAAATTGTCGTTATATGTATGAAGAAATGGATGAGGGGGGTTGTATTGACTTACAAAACCTTGTCCTATAGATATTCCATTGTTGAAGTTTAAAGATATTTCATTCTAATTTTTGAACAAAGGTAGAACTATCAATACTTCCATGATTAGATAATCATCGATTGTTAGTAGTATTAGTTAGAGTGTTGTTAGTGTGTGCTATATTGACGTTGAGCGTCAGAAAGGGTAAATGAGCAAAAATTTAATAAGTGATTTAGACTGGTGTGTTTTGTAAGAAGAGGTTGTTTCAGCTTTGTGGCTTTCGCACTAGGTTTCTTTTCTAGAATGAGTTATTATTACCCTCTTATATGATGATGGAAATTTTATAACATGATTTGTTATTTTTTCTTGTGGAACATTTACTGATGTGATAGTAAGGTAAATTGAATGTTACCAAGAATGTATGTTATTGATGTTAATAAAACGTTCAGTAATGTGAGGGTGATGTTGATTCTTTTATAGAGAAAGAACTTTGATCGACTTTTGTGATATCTCTTAAGCGAATATATTTCAAAAGTTGCATTCATGATCTCTTGATGTTCAAGATTTATGTGGTAATAGGAAGTTGTCGAGTAAAGCGACATGTTGCAAAGTTCTATTGGTTCTTAATTGATTCAAGTGATTTGATCTTAAATGATCAGTTGTTCTTATCTGTTAAGGTTTGATATTCTCTTCTTGTGAGGCCTATTCCCTCAAGTGTGGTCTCCTCTTATGTTTTCTGAGTTCATTGTCTAATTGATTATTTCCCTTGGTCCTGTGTTCACTACGAGTGGTAAATGTTTTTTTTTCTAGTTGGTGAAAAAATTTTCATTTGTCTCTTCTGTTGAGAAAGAATCAACCTATTAGATTCACAGGGGGCTTTCGCGGTGTCTAGTAATTGTCATTGTGAGACCTTGAGTCGTAAGATATTTGAGGAGCATTAGAGGTTGAATTCGTTTCGTGTATGATTCTTGGAGAGAATCTCGGTTATACAAGATGTTTGTCTTTAAGACTAAACTAATTGCATTGTTGCAATTAATAGAACCTATAGTGATTTGTGGTCCAAAGATTTTGTTCATTGTGGGTGGAACAATATAATTATTGAAAGAATGGAAATTTTGATCAGTTTATTAGAGTATCGCGACTAGGTGGTTTGACCGATTGTGAAGGTGAAATAGGACGGTGTAGTATAATGAGGGAAAGATTAGTAAAGAAATCTAACCGTCAAAAGAATTAATGAGAAAACACATATTGTTGGATTATCATTAGGCGTGGCTTGGTTCAATGAGTAACTCTCTTGGAGTTAAAACTTTCAAAGGATAGTTTGGTTAATGATATATTTGTCCATCGATGTTAATGATCGAGTATGATTAGATAGTGGGAATTTTATTCATCGAATTTGAGGATTTTCTTAACAATTACACCAGAAGTTCATTCTATGAGTCTTGGAGGTCAATTTATTTGGGCTTCGCATGTTTACGTTAGAACTTTGGTTGCCAAAGATTATGTGTAGAGAATATAAAAAACTGGCGTATTCTGAGCGGAGTAATGAACGTTGATAGAACCCTTCTAATGTAGTACTTGAGCGTGTGTACTCAGGATTCTGATTTGTTTATTCTTAACAGTTTGGGGTGAAGTGATTGCGTGAGATCTATTCTGGGGTGCTTTGGGTGTCTTCTGTCAAATCAATTTCTTTAGTAGGAGTTGTCTAGAGTGTTTTGGTGGGATCAGTAGAGCCTCTCCACAAAGGTGTAGATGATGTATTTTGGTTTGAGCATAAATTTTGAGGATGCTAATTTAAGAGATTTGAGCCCATGTGGTATGTGATGCATTCGAATTCCAAAGTTTGAGAGAGATTTTATTCCTAAAAGAGAAACTTAGAAAAAGGATGTTTCCTCGGGTAGTGAAACGTTTTCTTGATTTTCATTGGAGCTATGTGTTGTTGATGGGTGTCTTCTGCAATTTGAGCTTGGTTTTCTGTTGGCATGTATGATTCTTTCCAATTTAGGCAGAACAAAAGAAGTTTTTGGTTTGGGGCATTCGAGTGATTTCTCCCTTGGATTTTGTGGTGTTCATTCGCAAATTGACTAATTAGAAGGTGGAATGGTTTTCGTGATGAATTGTCAAAGTTGGGTTTGACCTTTTTGTTGGGAGGTTGGCATTGCGTGGTTGCGATGAGAACTATTTATTTTCAGTTGGATCCTCTTTGTAAAACAGTTCTAAAAAAACAGGTTCCGTTGTGCATTCTTGATTAAAGGAGGTGCTCCTTGTTAGATGAAGAGTTGATTTAGAATTGGAACAAGAGTTCCATGTGGGTTGAGCATGATTTGTGCTTTCGTACCAAAGGGGAAGTTGGACCAGGTACATTGGTTCGTTTTCAACAGTTGCGGGGATTAGGAAGTTAGTGTATCGCTCTGACCGTCTCGGGTTCATACGCGATTTACGCAACGTTGGTATGTTCTAGTGCTGAGGGAGTACCTGCGAGGTCCGCGGCTTGGGATTATGTTAGAGCCGTTGGTCAACGAGTAAGATCCTACCTTTGAGTCCCGTGTGTTGAGAGAACCTGTCAAGGTCGAGACGAGTGTTGAGACGTAGATGTGAGTATCCATCAAATGTGATGTGGTTACGTGTTGTTTGTTATTTCGTTTCAGTGGCAGATGTTCTTTTGTTTAGTTCGCCGTTTAGAATTCGAGGTCAAATTCTGTTAAGGGGGTAGAATGTAATATCCCGATGATTCAATAGTGTATACAATAAAGTTTAGAGAATGAATTAAAGAAAAAAATTAGAAACTCTTTGGAGTTTTGGATCATGGGCTTCGGCCGAGGCAATCTAGCCATTGTGGGTCGGCCCATTAGTGGTCCAAGGGGGGGCGCCACTTCCCCAACCCTAACCGCCCCTCCCTCCACCTCTTTGGCCACCCATCTCCTCCTCCCTCACACCCCTTGGCCGCCACCCCTCCCCCTCCATTCCCCTTTGGCTGCCACACCATCTCCTCTCCCAACCGAGCTCCCTCGCTGCCATCTCCGGTGCTGTCCACCCTGCAGTCGGCCGGCCATAAGGAAGAGGAAGGAGAGGGAAGAAGGAAGGGGAAGAAGAAGGGAGGTCTTCACGAGGGATCCAGCGGGGTCCAGCGAAGGATTTGTGGGTAAACCACTGTTCCACATTAGTTTTTGTAGATCGTTCATGTGTGATTTGTCTCCGATTGTCAGATTATTCTCCTGCTGTGTAGATCGGTTGAATCTATCTATCCGTTGACGCGCAGTTTTGGGTTAGATCCGAGCAGATTCAGGGATTAGTGTCTGCTGGAGATAGATGGGAATTTTTGTTACCTTTCCAAGAAGTGCTAATTCATAATTTTTGGATAAACTGTTAATTAGTTATGAATTTCGCAAGACAGGGTGCTAAATCAGTCTCAGGACTTGTGCAGCGAACATAGATCTGTGAATTTGATATGGGAGATGGCCGAATTGGGTCTGTTGGTCTCCTTGAGATTTGTAGGTATTTTCATTATGTTTCCAGAAAGTTAAATTTCATAATTTTTGGATTTCTAGATCAAAAGATACGAATTTTAGAAACTATTGCTGTAATCTGTCTCTCTATGTGGACAGAAGAGATTTACTTGGCTGGTTGCAACCTTGGTTGCATAGTGGAAATATTTGTGATAATTTTATTGAGATAGCTTGTTTCCTGTAGTTTCCAGAGATTATTAGAAAAAGGTGTTTGGTTATGTCGAACAAAAGTTATGAAATTCGCAAGTTAGTAGTACCGAAGATGATAGATTGGTCTTTGGGATTTAAGACAAATGCTTAGATGAACTAGTTTGATCTTTCGATCACCTGAGAAGTTGCAGCTAGGCTTGTGTAGGTTCTAGGAAAATTGGATTCATAGCTTTTGGAGTTTTGACTCAAAAGTTATGAATTTTTCCTTAACAGCTGTTCGTTTGGACAGATTTGAGAATTTGAGAGTGTTTTGATTAAATGTGTGGATTGCGATTAGGACGCTTGTTCTCTTTTGTTTCATTGCATTGCTGTACACTTTTGGTTGGTGTACTTAGTATATCGTTTACGGCTGCCAGGTGGTGGTGAACCCCGGGGCTAGAGCATTCTATCGTTGTCTTCCATTTCACGGTTGAGGCAAGTACACTGACATTTGTATGACTTGTGTATGTTGGATGCTTGATGTTCGTATTGTGTTTTCATTCGATACGTGAGAAGTGTCGATGATAATGTTTCTTTCGTATGTGAAATTCATATTTCAAAGATGATGGTAGTCATTATTCATAAGTACATCGACAAGTATATTTTGTGAATTGGATGCCCGTTGTCCATGTTGCATTTTCATTTGATATATGACAAGCTTCAATGATATGTTCTTTTCATACGTGTGGAGATGATGTTAGTCATAGTACATGAGTTCATTCATGCATCCATGTTCATGTTCCAGTCACGGAGTGGAGTCTCAAGTCCCATCAATTCTAGTATGGGCATGTGAAGTCCCACCATTCCAATGTGGGCGTTTTGGACACCGTATGAAACGTTCTTCATACGGGATTTGGATCCCCGCATTTTTGTTAAGATGCGGGCTTAAGTGAACACCGACGGGTGTGTCACTAGCTATACCGGTATAAGCACGTGTGCAGTCCTTCGTTTGATTATTTCCAATCATCTCATGCATTCATAAATATTCATTTGTTGTATGTTGAAACTATGATGAGGTTGTCTTGTTCATATTGGAGGTCTATTCATATATTCAATGTACTTGCTGAGTCTTGGACTCACTCTTGCTTTGTTTATTTATTTTTAGGTGATCGTTGTGAAGTTTCTCTTGGGGAGTAGACACGCACTACTCAAATATTTCACTCTACACTAGGTTCAATAAAAGAATTATTCTTGTCATTCATTCGTTAATTGTTGGATTGTAATAAATAAACTTAGACATGGATGATAACTTCCTTTCATTGAGTTTGTTTAAATAATTGTTTATATTCAATGATCATTCGTTGATAGGATTATCTTTGTGAATCCATTATTACATTCTTGTTTATGTTCCAACTAATGTTGATTTGTTTAGCTTAGTTCATGAATTATTGACGAAGTTATTCCGCTGTATGGTTATATGTTAGGTCTTTAGGTAGCATTTTGGCTTCCGAATAGCCAGGGTGTTACACCAATTGGTGACGCAGCACCAAGGCATGTAGATGCAACACCATGGCATGTAGATGTAGCACCATGGCATGTAGACGAAGCTCGGCTGTCCAACCGGAGAATATAGTAGTGGAGTAGCCGAAAGTCCTTTCGATGGAGATGTGGTTAAAGTAAGGGATGCAGTGCAGCGAGTCGAAGTAGTGGTTGCATCCTTAGGGTTGATGTCCTCATCATCTCCCTACGAACTATTCAAAAGGTTTTCAAGACTCAGAAAATTGGGGTGTTACAAACTTCCCACCTTAAAGGAATCTCGACCCCGAGATTCAGGCTAGCTAGAGAAAAGGCTAGGGATCTTTGCTTTCTCCTCTTCTTCACGCTCTGTGAGACCCTAGGGTATTTAGCTTGTAATGCTTAGCCATCCACTTGACTCTAGCATGACAAACCGAATATCCCGCGCCTCGGTGGATATGTACTTCCCATAATTGCAATACACATACACCATCACAAACATCAATATCAATCCATACACAAGAGCTTACAATATCAAAACTTCGTACTTAACAACATATTGAACTTACAAGGTTCAGTTTCATACAAAAGGGCCGACCGGCCAAATAACAAGATAAATATCAAGTACGCAGTGGAAAACAGTAAATAAACTAAATTAAAATCATGAATTAACCATAAAGGAAGTCCCAATGGCTTGCCATAACCCGCAGCACTACAAAGCATTTGAATTAAATTCTGGGCAAAACTAGCTTAATAAATTTTGGAAAAATTATATTTGTGAACTATACACTATCAGGTTCTTATTTGAATAATTTCAAGATTTTAGGATGTACCATCTGTTACAGGAGTATTTTTCTTTCAAGCAGGTCAAAATTTTCACCAAAACAAGGAATGTGTTTCACTTTGCATACAGAGCAATTGAGTATAAAGGCAACCCTAGCATGGTTTAAACACTTTCAGTTGAGCAAGGTTAAAAATGAGCTACTCTCAGATCATATTATAATAAGCTTACTTCTCATTAATTAAAAGACAAGCATGTTCTTTGACTCCATAAAAATCTAGCACATGATCACACTACAACATCCAAGACATCCGATGCAAGGAATCTATATGAACATGGCAAATTGCTTAAATTCCAAGTTGGTTAACAATTTTAAGATAAAGCAATTCAAGGGCAATTTCAACTTATACCTCTACCTATTAGTCATTTTCATGCTTTGATCACCAAGATGAACTACTAACCATGCTTCTTGGTTTATGTAACTTGAGTAACATGACATGCTTGAGTTAACTTAGAAACTATATGTATGATCAAAGAGTGAGAATCAAGATGCCTAATACATAATTTGAGGTATTTCTACTGCCCTTAATATTTTCGTGCATATAAGATGTGGTGAGAAAAGAATGAGCATGGGGTGAGGAAGTGAACCGTGGGTATGCAATTTAACTCTAACATGTACTAATCCTTTCAAAATCACTAAAATGAGATTCGATGAACCACAATTAGTTTTCTAATATAGTAGGCGATGCACAACTATTTGGAACAAAGAGAGCAAATAATTACAAAATCTAGCGTCTACAACTAAGTAATATCATTAGGGTATATATATTCTAAGAATAAACTCTAATTTAATCCTAATATCGCAGTAAGACATCATCTTCTTGTCCTTTCGCTGAAGATCTTCACCAGAGACAATTTAGCGTGTCTATTATTGGAAAAGAGAGACAAGCAATAGAGAAAAATTATTTTCCACAAATCAAATGAATAGTGAGGTAAGAATTAGATGCTAGGATGCGTAAGAAAGAAAGGAATTATACCACTTGCATTTTTTTCAAATCTTTGCTAGTTTGAAAATACTCTTTCCAAACCAAACTCCTAACAACGTCCATTGCTACGGCTTAATCTACAGTCAGTATGGCTCTGATACCAACCTTTCTGAGACCTCGGGGTATTTAGCTTGTAATGCTTAGCCATCCACTTGACTCTAGCATCACAAACCAAATATCTCACACCTCGGTGGATATGTACTTCCCAGAATTGCAGTTCACATACACCATCACAAACATCAATATCAATCCATACATAAGAGCTTACAATATCAAAACTTTGTACTTAACAACATATTGAACTTACAAGGTTCAGTTTCATACAAAAGGGCCGACCGGCCAAATAACAAGATAAATATCAAGTATGTAGTGGAAAACTGTAAATAAACTGAATTAAAATCAAGAATTAACCATAAAGGAAGTCTCAATGGTTTGCCATAACCCCCAGGGCAACCGACTAGGGTTAAAACCAAAGCAAATCGACGTTCCTACGTAATCTTTCCTTACCCGATTCGATCTCAACACCTGTTGTCCAGATTAGTAAATGCAAGCAAATAGGGAGTACATGAATGTACTCGCAAGACTTATGAGTAACAAACCTATACATAGATACATGCAAGCTGAATCAAAGGAGAAGGCTATAGTGTTCATTTGACGCATAAAGCAATTTTTCATTTGCAATAATGTAATAGCTTGAAGGCAATTTCACAAATCTATTTTTATTTATTTAAATAACAGCGACACAATAATTATAAGAATAAATAACTTCCTAGAGGTGACTTCCCAACAGCCACCACAACATAGCACGAATTACCCATTCGTACCACCCGAATTCAAGTTTTAATGAAAAAGTTATAGTCTAATTCTTACAGGGCGTATCCAAGCATGTCCATAACCTAGGACGAGGCTATTCGAATAGTTTATACCCTGCAGGGGTGTACAACTTTACCCACATGTCAGACTGGTCCTTTTGCCACTAGATGTAGCACACTTTCGAAGGTATGCCGGCAGAGCTAATCCTACGAGACGTTTTTCAATATTGTGTATTAACTACGAGCCGCCCGTATGGATAGAGACCCATACGTTGCATCGGAGTCATTGTAAAGCCGGGAGTTAACTACCCATTTAGGGTAAAGCAACCGGACAACTACAATACCCCTCGGTGTGGACAACCTAGAAAGGATTCCACTCCCGTGCACCCAACACATAAGCACATTTCCTTTTTCACACAACACACACCCCCTCCTCCTACGACTCGGAGCCAACACACGCCAAAGTATTAAGTCAAGAGAGGTCCCATATCCCTCTCATGTGGTTGCACGCAAAAATGCTCGGTACGGTGGCACAAGTAATTTGGTCCTTGTTGACTCGAGCACCAAGCACAAACCCAAAAGCACACCATCTTACCAATGTGCCCAAGTCTAAAATATTTTGTTTTCAGTTTTAGTTTTCTTAAATACAATACATACATGAGTACCCCAACTCAAGTAATTAGAGTGATGATGTACTGATCATCGCCAAGGCAATGATCCCTATTCTACCATTCTAAGCATTGCTAAGCATGACACCGAATAAACATAAATAGACCATATAACATCCACCGGGCTCTAATTCACCAGCAGAATTATTAACTTAGGCTAGTGGCAGGGGATGAACAATTTAAGGGAATCATGCAATAGGATTAGCTACCTCTAATCAACAATTAACTATGGCAAATAAAGCATGCATACATACACTTTGCAAACAAGATATTAGACTTTGAAAGTAATGGGATCAATATGATCAAATGGAAAACATCTGCTTGCCTTGCTAGAGATAATTCATTTGCTGCCGAGGATTGTAGGGATACGGGTAGGCTACGCTAGCAACAATTCAAAATTTCTACCACGTAAACCAGGATACCAAGCAAGTTAGATGATCACAGATCATTACCACCAGACGCGCAGTGCAGCGGAAGTAGAGTCGGAGCAGCCTAGTCCGACGAAGAACGCGCCGATGTAGTGGTCGTAGATGATCGTCCAACGTCCTCGTAGTCGATCGTCTCCTCCAGCAATCTCTGCAGTTCCTGGTGAAGATTGCGGATCGTCCTTAGCGCAACAGCGACCACAGTAGCACCTCTACGGTATCCACACGACCAGAGAAGGAACAACCGTACGCCGGTGTGCTAGCACCTAGTCGCACGAGAAGGCTCTCTCAACAAGATAACGGCTAGGGTTTCGGTGGAAACAACTCGCGTGTCTCCTTTTTTATGATAGCCTCAAGCATCTCCTTATATAGTGCCCCATGTCGGATCCTATCCGAACATGTTTGACGAATAATATTCGTAGTGGTTTGTTCCAACCCATTAAGTGTGTGACCCGTTATGTTTATGTGTAATCGGTTGTAACTCGAAAACCCTTTCCGACCACGAGTCGTAGCGGTACCTAGCAGGACATAACGATTCACGAATACACACAAATTATATCGGACGAACCTTAATGCAATATGATTTACGACTAGGTCCTCATCACTTACAACCAGGTTCTATCTCTATACGACCAGTTCGTACTCGGTCACGACCAGATCGTAACTCCTTACGACCAGGTTTCGACCACTCTGTGATTTCATTCGACCAGTCTACGGCCGGCTCGTATTTCTATACAACTTGTCTGGACCTGATCGAACTAAGCGACCTACTCTAGTATTCTCCCTTTGCCTCACGATATCTGGTTGAACTCCAGGTGAGATAATGTGTCATCCATGGAATGTTCAATACTTTCTCGATCGAGTTGTCGAATAACCTTACGTGGTCGAACCCTTCGACCACTAGTGGCATGGCCATGCACTTTCTTTATCCAACCACTTCGAGGGGCCCAGAGACATCTCTCCCATTATGTTAGGAGGGGCAAATCCATATTCGACCAGTCACATCCCTCCGCATGTTTCATAGCATACTCGAAAGCTACCTTTATAACTATCCAGTTACAAGTAGCGTTTGGCAACCCCTAAGAGTGCTATTACACATGTAGGGAACCATGCTGATCTTAGGTGTAAGGATTATACATCATCATTGCTTGAGACCAACTAATGACACATAGAATCATAACAATCTCAATAGTGTCTCAAGGTGGGTCAATCCAACCCCATGTTCTTTAACATGTGTTCACATTATTGATTCGATATCCCTATATCCATGACCGGAGAAATATGGTCATCAATCAATACATGTGTTGGTCGTAGAGTCACCGGTGTTCCGACCAGTGACATTCGACTAGGGATACTTTTAGAACGACATCATATAAGTCAAAAGAGTTTCACCAATAAGTCACATACTCGTTGATCTTTAGAACTAACGATTCATTCAAGGAACAGAATAACATTTATTCAATAACTCATAAACATAGATGTGATACAATCATCTCTATGATTGCCTCTAGGGCATATCACCAACAAGGATCACTCTCGTACTCAACCTGTAATATCCTGAATATCCAAGTGAATGTAATAAAGTTTAGAGAGAACAACATAAATTAGAGAGAAAATTACTCAAAAAAATTCAGAAATTGAGAGGGTTTTGGACCTTGGGCTTCCAGCCCAAGGCTTTGTAGCTCTTGTGGGCCGGCCTTAAGGGGCCCAGGAGGGGGAGGTGCCCAACTCCCCAAAACCCTAGCCAACCACCCTTTTACTATAGCACGATACTGTAGCAACACCATTACTGCAGCACAGTTACTGTAGCATACCCCTCTCCTCTGGTGCTTCTCCATTGTTGCCAGCCAAAGGAAGGAGGAAGAAGCTCTTTGCGCTGCCAGCCATGGTAGAGGAGAAGAGGAAGAGGAGAGGAAGAGAGGAAGTGGAAGGAGATATTCTTCATGAATTTTGATCAGCGATTCCTGGTGCTTCTACAAGGTTAACGGTCAATGTTCTTCGCTGTTTAGGTTGTATTAGCTGTGAAATCGATTATGTTTAGTAGATCGGTTCCCAGCCGCAATTAGATCAATTCTGTCCAGTACCTTGCGCAACGATTTTCATGTGTTTAGGTTATGAATTTGAAGATCTCATCTCCTAAAGTTATGTGGGATTCGTTCTTAGCTTTCAGTGGACACAAAGATCACTCAATTCTGAGTTACGGTTTAAAAGTTATGATGAATTCTTTGTTGCTATCCCGAAAGTCTGACGAGAATTAACAGTCACTGTATCTATTAAAATATGACACAGTTAGAGGCTGATTCAGAAGTGTTTCCCAAAACAATTTTTGTAGATAATCTCATTATCTTTCAGGATTGATAAAGAACACTCTAATTGGATTTGTAGAATAAAAGTTATAATCTTTTTTTTACTGCTGTCTTTTTCAGCTAGGAAGATTCTGCAATAGACTTTCATCTAATTGTTAGCCTAATATTTTGGCCGAATTAAAGAATTCACCCAACTAGTTTAATGTGGATATTTTCATTATATTTCCATAGGATCTGAGCTCACTCCGTTTTGAGTCTCAGATCAAAAGTTATGCTTTGTTTAGTACTGTTGTCTAGTTTGTCGTCCTGTTAGTCTGTCGGGTTAATTGGGTAGAACGACCATGTGAACCTTGGGTTGAGGTTGATGCGATTAAGCGTTTCGAGTAGCATCCTATTCACGTTGTTTCTTATTCAAGTAATTAATTTGTGTAGGAGGAGGGAATTCGAGATTAGTGGCTTTGTCCTTACCTCCTAACGCATTGTAGTTTGAAAGGCAAGTGCAATTGAATTGTCTTGTTTGTTGCTTGTTCCACTTGATTGATGACTATGCAATGGGTATTTTCGATATTTCTTATTTCTATTCATAAATGATATACCTTGATTCTTCGATACTATATTTACATTCAAAATATTCATTCATTCCGTCTTTCATTTTCACCACGGAAGTGGGTAGTGAAGTCCCATCATTCCAACATGGGCAAGTACCTTGTGATTATTATTGTTGGCGAATGTTGAGTGCGTGTTGTTCATACTGTTATTCAAATGATCCATGAGTAGATTCAATGCTTCATGTTCTTTTCACATTCGTTAATCCATGTTTAATGAGATGATGTCTTTCATTATTCATAATTCATTCATTGTTCATGTTTCATCCACGGGAGTGGAATGAAAAGACCAATCAATTCCAATATGGGCACGTAAGACCCACCATTCCAATGTGGGCAGATTTAGATCCTCGTATGAAACGTTCTTCATACGTGAAGGATCGCGGGAAGACTACGATAGCACAAATAAAAAATTTACCACGCAACCAAGCAACCTCCGCTAATAATAGATCACGAGATTACCACTACATGCGCCGACTCGTAGCAGAAGTAGAGTCGATGTAGCGAGTTGAAGCAGTCGTAGTCGTACTTGTCGTGCGCCTTCTCCTCCTACTCCAATGAACGTCGTGAGTCGGGGATCGTCCTAGTGCTGATGCTTCGCAACAACACCTCCAAGGTATCCACACGTACGGGGCAGGGACACCACGCGTAGGAGTGCTAGCGCCGACGGCGTAGTTGAAGAGAGCGTGGCTATTAGGGTTTCGGGATTTCTTCTAGAAAGATTGATCGATCGATCACCTCACCCCATGCCACCGCCCCTCTATATATAGGCATCCATAATGGGTCCCAAACCGGATGCCCCATTAGGAACTCGTGGCCTATAAGAATTCGGATCACCATCCAAATCAAATCCTAGCCCTTTAAGTGTGTGACCCTATAGGTTCGTGTGTAATCGGTTGTGACTCGGAAACTCTTTCCCGATCACGAGTCGTCGGTGGTACCTAGCAGCACATAACAATTCCCGAACACACACAGAATATATCGGACGAACCTTAATGCAATATGATGTACGGCCAGGTCCTTATCACTTATGACCAGCTCGTACTTAGTCACAACCAGTTCATAATTAGTTACAACCAGTTCGTAACTTTTTACGACCAGTTAGTACCTAACTACGACCAGTTTGCAACTCCTTACGACCAGTTGGTGATTGTGTTCAAGTAGTCTTCAATTAGGTCGCATCTCCATACGACTTCGACCAGTCTACGACTTCGGGAACTTAACGACCTGCTTGTGTATTCTCCCTTTGCCTCACGACATCTGGTTGAACTCCAGGTGAGATAACATGTCATCTATAGACTATTCAAAACTTTCTCGATCAAGTGTCGAATAACTTCATGTGGTCGACACTTCGACCACTAGTGGCATGGCCATGCACTTTCTTTATTCGACCACAATGAGGAGCCCAGAGATATCTCTCTTGTTATGTTAGGAGCGACAAATCCCATATCCGACCAGTCACATTCCTCCGCATGATTCATAGCATACCCGAAAGCTACCTTTATAACTACCCAGTTACGGAATAGCGTTTGGTAACCCCTAAGAGTGCCATTACATATGTAGGAAACCATGCTGATCTCAGGTGTAAGGATTATACATCATCATTGCTTGAGACCAACTAACGACACATAGAATCATAACAATCTCAATAGTGTCTCAAGGTGGGTCTTATCCAACACCATGTTCTCTAACATGGTCATCAACCAATACGTATGCTAGTCTATTCATATGTGTCCTCATATGTTTCCGACCAGGGAATGTTTAAGAATAATTATCGCAGAAATACAGAGTTTCACAATCAAGTCACATACTTGATGACAAATATTAACGATATAATTCTAGGAACAAGATAACACATTATCCAATGTTATGAACATAATGTAATATAATCATCTCTATGATTGCCTCTAGGGCATATTTCCAACAGTCTCCCACTTGCACTAGAGTCAATCATTTAGGTATCTAATACCAATAGCTCTTGTGTGCGCCTCATGCTTTGACTGTGTGAGAGGTTTTGTCAATGGATCAGCAACATTTAAATCTGTATGAATTTTGCATATCTTAACATCTCCTCTATCCACCAATTCGCGAATAAGGTGGTAACACCTGAGTATATGCTTGGACTTCTGATGGGATCTAGTCTCCTTAGCCTGCGCAATGGATCCATTATTGTCACAATAGAGATCTATTGGGCCCAAGGCACTCGGAAGCATACCCAATTCAGCAATGAAATTCCTTATCCAAACACCTTCCTTTGTAGCTTCAAAAGCCGCAATG
Source organism: Ampelocalamus luodianensis (assembly GCA_036346255.1). Lineage (NCBI taxonomy): Eukaryota > Viridiplantae > Streptophyta > Magnoliopsida > Poales > Poaceae > Ampelocalamus > Ampelocalamus luodianensis. The sequence goes on along the minus strand of CM070628.1, from coordinate 31,885,139 downwards.
TACTCGGCCTCTGTCGTTGAATCAGCAACCGTCCCTTGCTTGGAACTTTTCTAGCTCACTGCTCCTCCATTCAAAATGAATACAAAACCAGATTACGAACGATAATCATCTTTATCGGTTTGGAAGCTTGCATCGGTGTAACCATTTACAACGAGCTCTTCATCACCGCCATAAACTAGGAATGCATCCTTAGTCCTTCTTAAGTACTTAAGAATGTTTTTCACAGCTGTCTAGTGACCTTCACCGGGATCAACTTGGTATCTACTCGTAACACTTAGAGCATATGATACATCTGGTCGAGTACATATCATGGCATACATGATGGATCCAATAGCTGAAGCATACGGAATACCATTCATACGGTCTCGCTCACCAGTTGTCGAAGGACACTGACTCTTGCTAAGACTTATGCCATGTGACATAGGCAAGAACCCTTTTTGGCATCCTGCATACTGAACCGAATCAACACCTTGTCAATGTAAGTACTTTGCCTTAATCCAATTATCCTTCTTGATCTGTCTCTATAGATCTTTATTCCTAAGATATATACTGCCTCTCCAAGCTCCTTCATAGAAAAACTATTTTTTAATGATACCTTAACAGATTCCAGCATTGGAATGTCATTCCCGATCAATAATATGTCATCTACATATAACATCAGAATAACGAGTGCGCTCCCACTAACCTTCATGTAAACACAAGGTTCTTCTTTGTTCTTGAGGAAAACAAACCTTTTGATCTCCTCATCAAAACGTATATTCCAACTCCGAGATGCTTGCTTCAATCCATAAATGGACTTTTGAAGTTTGCATACTTTCGTAGCATTCTTTGGATCGACAAAATCTTCAGGCTGTGTCATGTACACATCCTCACTTAGGTTTCCATTAAGGAAAGCCGTTTTGACATCCATTTGCCATATCTCATAGTCGAAATATGCAGCAATAGCTAGAATCATCCGTATAGATTTAAGCATCGCTACCGGTGAGAAAGTTTCATCGTAGTCAACCCCTTGAACTTGTCGAAACCCTTTTGCGACTAGTCGAGCTTTATGAATGTGAACACTTCCATCCATATCAATCTTTTTCTTATAGATCCATTTTTACTCAATGGTTTTAACACCATCAAGAGGATCGACCAGATTCCAAACCTGATTGTCACTAATGGCAATTGACGTGGCCTTTTAGATCTACGTGGGGCTGATGCCTCATCTACAGGTTCAACAACAATTTATTCATCCTGTAGAGGTTCAGTAGGAGTTGAAACACTTTCAGATGTTTCCCAAATTTCTTCGAGTTGCACCTTTCTCCCACTGACTTCTTTTGAAAGAAACTCTTTCTCCAAAAAGACACCATTTTGGGCAAAAAAAACTTTGCCCTCTTCCCGGTTGTAGAAGTAATATCCTTTGGTTTCCCTAGGATATCCTATAAAGAAGCATTTATCAGACTTGGGTGTGAGTTTATCAGACGTCAAACGTTTAACATAGACATCACATCCCCAAATCCTTAGAAAAGACAAACTAGGACTCTTTCTAGTCCACATCTCATATGGTGTCTTATCTACTGATTTTGATGGTAACTTATTTAAAGTGAAAGCGGCAGTTTCAAGAGCGTAACCCCAAAAATACAATGGCAGATCAGATTGGCTCGTCATCGACCGAACCATGTCCATCAAGGTCCGATTACGCCGCTCGAACACCCCATTCCATTGTGGAGTGCCTGGTGGTGTAAGCTGTGGAACAATTCCACATTGCTTCAAATGATCACCAAATTCGTGGCTCAAAAATTCACCTCTACGATCACATCGTAAAGATTTGATTGTCTTGTCAAGTTGATTATGTGCCTCACTCTGGAACTCCTTGAACTTTTCAAAGGATTCCGACTTGTGCCTCATTAAATAGACATATCCATATCTACTATAGTCATCGGTGAAAGTAATGAAGTACTGAAAACCACCTCTAGCTATCGTGCTCATTGGTCCACATACATCAGTATGTACGAGTGCCAACAGGTCGGACGCCCTCTCAGCTCGACCAGTGAAAGGAGTCTTGGTCATCTTTCCGAGTAGGCAAGATTCGCATGTTTCAAATGATTCTAAATCAAATGAGTTTAGAATTCCATCATCATGGAGCTTCTTCATACGTTTCTCACTTATGTGACCCAAACGACAATGCCAAATAAAAGTGGAATTCATATTATTAGGCCTAAGCCTCTTCGCATTAATATTATAGATGGGTGCAACATCAAGATTCAAAATAAACAACCCATTCAAAACAGGTGCATAGCCATAAAACACTTCATTCAAAAATATAGAACAACCATTGTTCTCAATAATGAATTTATAACCTTCTGCCATCAAACATGAGGCAGAGATAATGTTTCTACTCATGGCTGGAACGTAATAACAATTATTTAATTCCATAATAAATCCTAAAGGCAAAAGTAATGGCAAGGTCCCGACGGCTAATGCAGCAACCCTTGCTTTATTCCCGACGCGAAGATCCATCTCACCTCTTGCAACTCTCCTAATCCTTGTTAGACTCTACATCGAATTGCAAATATGAGCAACCGATCCAGTATCAAATACCCATGAGTTAACAGAAGAATCAGCAAGAAAAGTATCTATAACATTAATAGCTGAAGTGGAGGGTTTAGTCCCACCATTCTTTTTCAGATCAGCCAGGTATTTCTTGCAGTTCCTCTTCCAAAGGCCTAGCTCTTTGCAGTAAAAGCATTCATTCTCTTGAGTCGGGCCAGACTTAGTCTTGGGCTTAGGCTTGTTAGTTTGGATCCTATCCGAATCTTTAGCCTTGCCCTTTCCATTGACCTTAGTCTTAGCCTTCTTCTTGAATCTCGTACTCTTTTGCACAATCATCACATGATTGTTGCTTTTCTTAATACTGTCTTCCGCAGTCTTGAGCATCATATGTAGTTCAGTTAGATTCTTGTCTAAACTATTCATATAGAAGTTTAGAATAAACGACCCATAGCTTGCAGGAAGCGAAGCAAGAATCAAATATGTAGCCAACTCTTGACTAAGTGGAAAACCAAGTTTTTCCAAGCTCTGTGTGTAACCAACCATCTTGATTACATGTGGGCTCACCGGACTACCCTCAGCTAGCTTACAGCCAAACAATTTCTTTGAGATCTCATATCTCTCAGTTCTTGCCTGTGTCTCAAATATGCCTTTGAGCGCCACGATCATATCGTAGGCCTCAATGATCTCAAACTGCTTCTGAAGGTCTGAGTTCATAGCAACAAGCATGAGACAGCTAACATCAAGGGACTCATCACATGCCTTTTATAGGCGCTTTTAAGAGCAGCGGACATTTTGTGAGCACGTGCGGAATTGGTTCCTCTAGAACATATTCCTTTTTATCTTGCCTAAGAACAATTCTTAGGTTGTTGGACCAATCCGCAAAATTTGTTCCATTCAGTTTTTCCTTATCAAGTACCGAACGTAAAGCAAAACTAGATGTAGGTACAGTAGTTGGTGCCATGATCTACAACATAAAATATGCAAAACTAAGACATATGTTCAAAAAGTAACTTGTATTAAACAATTTAATATAGATACTCCCACTAAATACCATATCCCTCTTATGACATTCTAGTGATTCAAGATCCATAAATAATTAATCTCCTAGTGAGCTTTGGCATCACTGCTAGAAGATTAGTGAATATGGTAAGCAACCCTTTGCTAATCATATCTCTATATGACTCTTGTTGTTGGGCAGTGTAACATCCCAATTTTGGGCTTGTGTTTCAGATGTAAGAAAATGAGTGGAAATTAAAACTTTTTCTTACATCATGTATTTCCTTTGTGTACTAAACAAGTATTGTACAAGAAGTTATGGAAATGCAAAGTCACAAGTCTTTTGACCCAAATCTTGAGCTTTCAAAAAAAATCTTGTCAAACCTCTTGATCATCTCCTGGAAATATTTTTCCTGAGTTCTTGGGATGGTATGTGACCCCTCTGAAAAATTTCGCAATTTTTAGAAATTGTTTGAATATTTTTGGAGGTCAGTCAAACCCAATTAATTTCTAGTCAAACTGTGGACCAGCACCTTGTGGAATTTTTGGAGGAAAAAGTATAGCACAAACACCTCTGAAAATTTTCCTCAAGGTCAATCACTCTGTTAGCAAGCTCCTGTAAAAAGTTCAGAATTTTTGGAGTTATTTTGCTACCTCTAATAAATCCTCAAAAGCCTTTACCTATTTAAAACCTAAAACCTGGTTCACTGTTCCTTGGGTTCGAGTCGGACTCGGGCTCGAGCCACATGTCTCGGTCGAACCACCTAACTGCACCCGGGTTCCCTTCCTAGCGCGCGATTGATATCAGCCGTTGGATCTTAATCGCTCGGCCCTCGTTCGCGCAAGCATTCGGACCGTGCGATTGCACTATTCAATTTGGACCGTTGGATCTCTATCCAACCGTCCAGATTTCCGAAAACAATCGGACTGTCCGCGGACCCATTTAAATTGCAGCCGTCCATCTCAAATCCAACGGTCATTGCTTGTTTTCTCTTTTCTTCTTCCTCCTTGGGTTAGCCGTGCGGCGCATGCAGGCAATGGCAGAGAGAGAGTGTAACAGCCCTAACTTAGGGTTTGTATTTCAAATGTAAAATTTTGAGGAGAAATAAAAACTTTTGTTGTCTCTTCAAATCATTTGAAAGTTCCTACATTTTTCCCTAGCAATTTCCATTTTCTAGAATTAAATTCTTGTGATTGGAAATTGTTGATTATCAGATTCTAGCCTTCAAACTTGTGATCATCCTCTGAAACTATTTTTCCTAGCATCTTGATCATCCTATCTACCTCCCTGAATTATTTCACAATTTTTAGATTTTGTTTGCTATTTCAAATGGCCAAGTCAACTGTTTGAAATCTGGTCAAACTCCTGTACAGCAGCTTGTGAATTTTCTCTAGAACAATGCATTGCATAAAAGTTCTGGAAAAATTATACAACGTTGTCCTCTGTCCCTAGTAGCTACCATAAAAATTTTGAAATTTTTGGAGCTCAGGAGCTACCTCTAAAAATTCCCAAACCTTCTCTGTCTTTTAAATCAAATTCTAAAAATCATGTTCCTCGGCCCGAACCCAACTCAGGCTCGAGTCCGACTCTTACACTTGGTTGGTCGCGTCAACTAATCGCACTTGTAGCGAGTCCAATTGATCGCGACCGTCCGATGCAAATCGAACGATCCACGTCGCGTCGCGCAACCGACTGTCGAATGCATACACCAATCCCGCCCGCCCATTTGGATCCAGCGGTCGGTGTGTTGCCGATCAAATCAAACCACGGTTCGCTTTGCCGTCACTCGGTCGACATGTGGGTCCCACTCGCCGACATCAACCTCGTCTTCTCCGCACCTCACCGGAGGTCGCGGCGTCGTGCATGTTTGCCACGTACCTCGTCGCTGCCACCTTTATGCCCTCGTGTCCTACCGGGAGGCATCGCGGTGACTTCATAAAATCCCTGAGCTCATCCACTTCTTCTCCTTTGCTTTCTCGTGTTATCTCCGCCCGATTTCTTGTTTGGTGGGAGAAGGAATTGAAGGTAGCAACTGCGCGTTGGAGAAGCCCTTGAGCCGCAACCTCACCATCGCGGAACCACACTCGGTGCGCATCCATTTTCCCATCCCGAGCTCGTGGCATCCGGTGAATCGTCGGAGCCACTTCTTCGTCCCCAACTCCGTTGGTCTCGGCTCTGCAAGCTTTCTAGTGCTCGGTGAGTTTCGGCCGACACTTGGTCCCGCCGGATCGCATTGATGCAAAGTTAATGATGGCTTCATTTTTGTCTTTGGTGCATCGTTGAGGCTGCGCGACCTTTCTTCCTCGCGCGCGGTGTTCGCCGCCGTGGCAATTCCGCCGCCTCGGACCTTCTTCTTCGACGTTATCTTGTGCTTATTGCTCCGGAGTCGGCGATTCCGTGGCGCACCTTCCGCTTCTCGTGCGTAGCATCTTCTGCGAGAGCGTAGCTTCTTCTCCGCCTCCGCGTCGTGAGCCCATCTCCGGCGACCATTGGGCTCCGCGTCACCGTCCACCGGGTTCGTGAGGTCTTTGCGAACCTTAAGGTACCACTCACTCGTCTTGAAACTCACCGGTTTGCGGATCACTGCGCGGCATGCCGTCCCGTCTCGTGCGACGAGAGCCGCGTGGCTTAGTTATCGCTAAACACAGTTACGTTAGGTCAGCGACTTGTGGGCCCTCTCGTGTTAAGTCTGTTTAGGATTCAAATCTAATCGTTTTAATTCTCGAGTCTACGTTATGGGCCCGGAATGTCGATTAGGGATTGTGTAGTTTTGTTAATCGTTTTCTCTTTCATGAAGCGTATTTTCTTTGGGCATATGTGTTAGGATTACGTTATTAGTCAAGGCGTATTCTTTGAATACGCCGGCGTCACCTTATGGCGATCGCTCGTGACATTTTCGCGCCCGCCGCACATCGATGGTTGGGGCTAGCGATGCGTCGTAGAAGAAGTATTAAGTGCTTTAGTATTTACGAAATGCTTTTCACGTTGCCTTTGTTAAATCAATTAAACTTGTAAAATGCATAACTAATTCAATTTTATCAAATTGCATAAAACCAGTCTTATTAATTTTCATTTTAAATGTTCTATTTATTAAAATTAGTTTCAACCTCTTCTCTGTATCAAAAATCTGTTAAATGATTAATTGATGCTTTATGCATTTTCCAAAATTAGAAAATTCATATCTTTCTCAATAATTGTCCAAATCCAGTAAGACAATTCAGTAAAATTTCATTTTCAGTATACTAACTATTAGGATAGGTTTTACACACTGTTTCTGTTCATGAAAATTTGTTAAGTAATTAACTAGTGCCTTGTTGTGTTTTTAGCTTAGAAAATTCATAGGAAATTGCTAATAACTTAAAATGATTTGTTCCCTGTTTTTAAAATTTTGTTATTTCATGCTTAGGCTGCTGTGTGAGTTTTGGCTTGTTTTGATGTTGTTGAATGTTTGAGTTTTGTCGGTGTTATTCGTTCTTATTTGTTGTTATGTTCGATCGTTAGGCTTCGATATTTGCGGCAACCACGAGGGCGATCCTCCGCGACATATTGAGCAACGACATCCGAACAAGCGGTTTGATCATGTTTAATCCCAGTATTTTAAAGATTAATATTTTGTTTCAATTGTATGTATGCATTGCTTAATTTGTGTTAAATTGATTAGTTAAATCGTGTTGCATATCCTGTAGGCAAAATATTGATCTCTACTACTGAGCCTAGGTTATTTCTTTGTGATTAGAGATGTTGGATGATCTCTTGTCACTTAGTAGATCCGGTCAACTTGCTTAGACATGCTTAGCTATCGGTAGGCGGGCGGTTATCGACTTTAGTCGGTAACCTTGATCACACAAAATTTACTACAACTTTATGTTTGACATTTTGCTATGCTTACTTGCAAAACTAAAAGCAAAAACAAAAATGATTTAGACGCAGGCACAATGGTAAGATTGGTGTGATCTTTTGGGTGTATCGAAAGGTGCCCGGTCAATTAAGGACCGAACATCTTGTGAGTTTTGTTATCCGGGCATTTAGCGTGCTAACCACACTAGAGGTATGGGACCTCTCTTGACCTAGTACTTTGGCGTGTATTGGTCCCGGGTCGCAGGAGGTCGCGGGAGGACGGAGGTGGGAGCATGGTAGTTGTCAAAAGCTTTATCCGAGTGGGTAGTTGTCTTTCGGCTTTACCATGTAAGCGTATGGTGTTTCTACCCATACGAGCGGCTCTGGGGTTGATACACAATATTGGAAACAGATCTCGTAGGACTTAGTTTGTGCGGCATACCTTGGAGTGTGCTTTGGCTTAAAGGCGATGCGAGGTGTGGGTACATGGTACACCTGCAGGTTAAAAACTATTCGAATAGCCTCGTCCTAGGTGATGGACACGCTTGGGTAAGCTTATCGAGAGTTAGACTACAACATTTTAAATTAAAACTTGATGGGTGGTACGAATCTGGGATTCGTGCTATTGTTGTGGTGACTATTGGGATAGTCACTTCTAGGTTGTTTATCTTTCGCTTTTGTTATTACTATCCTTTACTGCTATTTCAATCTTAAAAATGAATTGCAAACTTGCCTTTAAACGGTATTATATTATTGCAAATGAAAATTGGCTTTATGCAAATAAAACATATGGCCTCCACTAAACAAGCCTGCATGTAGCATATGAACAGGTCTGCTAGTTCACACGTCAGTCTTGCGGGTACAAAGACAATCTTTGTACTCAGGTGCTTTGCTTAATGTTTTTGTTGCAGAGGAAGAAGGTGAGCCTCGGGGCCTCACTTACGTCAGTGTCTTTGTCGCCGTGGTGACGACTAGGCTTGGCGGTCCGTCGGATGCCTTGTGGGTTGAAGGCTGCTCGATTGGCTTTGTTTATAGCCATCTTATGGCACTTTGCTTCATTGTCTTTTTGTTGTTATTTGTGTATCTTTGGCACGCCGGCCTATGTCTGTAATATTATTACTATTTGTTTATCTTCCGTTTGTAGTGTAATGTTTGGACTCTATGTTTTGAATGGAGTTGATGTCTAATTTGTATCGAGGTGCGATATCGCTTTGCTGGAAGTATACATATCTCGAGGATCAGCTTTATTTGATTTGTGATGCTAGGACCGGTGGTTGGTTAAGCATTACAAGCCAAATAAACTGGGTCCTCACAAAGTTGGTATCGAGCCATTCGACCGTAGTAACCAAGCATGGTCGTCCTTAGGATATTTTGAAAGTCTTATTTTCAAATCATAAAAAGGGTTTATGAAAACCGAGGCAGATTCTCAGATTTTATTCCTTACCTATCTTAGCTTTCTACTCTCATCTTACTCTAATTTAAGTTTTGAAACTTGGTTTCTCTCTTTCCTATCAAAAGGTAGTTAATACCGGTAGAATCAGTCTTTGGGAGAACCATAGAGAATTAGTTTAATTAAAAATTTGTGGGGGCATAAGGGTAAGATATGTATGAGTTTGCTAAGTGTCCGATCTTTGTCGGTTGGTTTTGTAACTTAAAGTCTTGTGCTTGTTTTGTCTTTGTTAGTAAGTTAATTGCGTGGGTATTGACTTCGTGTTTTCCGGCTATTGTTAACTTGTCTTAGTGAACCGGGATGGCGGGAGAACAGCGTGGCGATCAGCAGGTGGTCATGATGAGAGCTTCCCCTCCTCAGACCATGGTGAGGTTCTCGCTCAGATCGGCGAAACCGCATGGACCGACAGCGCATCTTGGAGGTTATTGCTAGGAATACCTCCACTCCTGCCGATGGTGGCGGCCACGGACTCGCGGAGGACTTGCGAGTTCCTCCGTACCACACCGCCGACTTTCTCCGCTCCGAGGACCTCTCGATGCGGATGATTGGCTCGCGGGGTTGGCGAAAGCTCAACATAGGCTCGATGTCGCGCAGGATAAGGCACTCTTGGCGTCCCACCCGGCTTGAGGGCGCGGCACTCTCATGGTGGGAGAACTATCTCGCCATGCGACCCGCGGCCATGTGGTCGCGTGGGAGGAGTTCGGTCGACTTTCGTCGGGCCCACATCCCGGATGGCCCGATGAAGTCGAAGAAAAGGAGTTCCTCGCGCTCAAGCAAGGCGCAAATGCGTGAGTGCACATGCGAGTTCAATCATCCGCTCGTTATGCTCCGGAGAGGTGGCCTCGATGAGGCTAGCGGGAGAAGTTTATGGATGGCTTGTCCGAGGAGCTGCAGGACAAGCTATCCATTGTGGACTTCTCAGACTTTCGAGCCTTGGTAGATAAGGCCATTGTTGCAGAGCATAAAGCGAAGGCGCCACGAGGAGTCCATAGCGCAAATGGGGCGCATGTCGTCTACTCACGCCACCTCGTTCGTCCTCGGTGGGCGGCACCGATGGCCGTTCTTTTGCTCCACCGCGCCGAGACCATCTGCACCAGCTCGCCCACCGCAGGCGTGTTTACCCACGTGCGCTGCGATCCAGCAGCGAGCGGTCTCCGCAATCCGGCCGGAGGTGATTTGTTTTATTTGCCACAACAAGGGCCATTATGCGAATGCCCGCTCGAGTGTTGCAGCGACCCCTCGTCCCTAATGGAGGGCGCGGGCAGGGGAGCGATCACCCGCTTTGACGTAAGATTATTCGAAGACCGAGTGCGGCGGTGGTCGAGTCAACCATCTATCGGCGAGGAGGCTCGGGGAGGCGCGGATGTCGTGATGGGTACACTTCTTGTTAACTCTCGTCCTGCTGCAGTATTGTTTGATTCCGGAGCATCGCATTCTTTTATTTCAAGATCATTTGCTGCTTGTTAGTGGTCTTCGCGGTGTTCCTTTGGGAGTTCCGTTGCTCATCCGCTCTCGGGGCGGAAATGAGAGCCGATTCTGATGTCGGGATGTTCCTATCGTAGTCGAAGGATTGGTATTTTTGGCAAACCTTATTTTGCTCGATTCAATGAGTCTGGATGTGATTCTTGGCATGGATTGGTTGTCCCAACACTTGGGGCAAATCGATTGTGCCAGAAGATTGTCTATCTCACCTGACCCTTGAGTGAGCAAGTCGGTTTTCACCACGGCGGGGCCCGTGTCTATGTGCATTAGAAGCAAAGCCACCTTGCGGTTCGGGATGTTCCCATAGTATCGACTTTGTGGATGTCTTTCACGAAGATTTGCAGGATGCCTCGGTTCGAGATCAGTTTGCCATCGAGTTGCTGCCCCGTCGCTCCGATTTGAAGCGCCGTATCGGATGCCTCCCAATGAGCTAGAAGAATTGAAGAAGCGGCTTGGTGAGCTCCAAGCAAAGGTTTCATCCGTCCCAGTTCATCTCCTTGGGGTTGTCAGGTGATCTTTGTGAAGAAGAAGGACAAGACTTTGCGCATGTGTGTTGACTACCGTCCTCTCAATGAAGTGGCGGTGAAGAACAAATATCCTCCGCCCGCATTGATGATCTTTTGACCGGTTATGCGGAGCTCGGTGTTCTCCAAGATTGATGCGAGATCGGGCTATCATCAAGTCGGATCGAGTGAGGATATTCGAAGACGGCTTTCACTACTCGTTATGGCCTGCATTGAGTACACCGTCATGTCTTTGGATTAACCAATGCTCCGGCTTTGTTCATGAACTTGATGAATTCAGTATTCATGGAGTTTTTGGACAAATTTGTGGTGGTCTTCATTGATGATATTCTTATTTATTCCAAGATGAAGCGAGCATCTTGAGCATCTGAAGATTGTTTTGGGCAAGTTGCGAGAGCATGTTTGTATGCAAAGTTCAACAAATGTGAGTTCGTTGAAGGAAGTGGCATTCTTGGGCCATGTTCTTTCAGTTGAGGCATAGCTGTGGATCCAGCAAAGTCGGCGATGTTCTATCTTGGGGCCAGCCAAGTCACCATCGATGTGCGGAGTTTTCTTGGTTTAGCGGGCTACTATCGCGCTTTATCGAGAACTTCTCCAAGATCGCAAAGCCGATGGTGAATTGCTTAAGAAGGACAAGAAGTTTGTATGGTCTCTGCTTGTGATGAGAGCTTTGGGAGCTCAAGCAACGATTGACTTGACTCAGTCCTTACTCTTCACGATATCCACAAGAGCTTCGATATTTATTGCGATGCCTCTCGTCGGGGACTCGGATGTGTTCTTATGCGGGAAGGCAAGCGTTGCCTATGCATCTAGGCATTTGAGGCCTCATGAGCTCAACTATCCACCCATGATTTAGAGCTTGCTGCATAGTTCATGCACTCAAGATTTGGCGGCATTATTTGATCGGAAGCGGTGTGAGGTGTATTCCGATCACAAGAGTTTGAAATACTTATTCACTCGGCGGATCGAACCTCGAGGCGAGAGGAGATGGCTAGAATTGATCAAAGATTATGATATGGGTATTGGATATCATCCCGGCAAGGCCAATGTGGTTCTTGATGCACTTAGCCGAAAGGTGTATTGCAGTACTACGATGATCCAAGAGCGAGAACCTGCATCGCTGCGAAATTTCAGCGTCTCAACTTGGGTTTGATTGAACATGGTTCCTTGTCGCCTTGGTTGTGCAACCAACCTTGGTGGATCAAATCAAGCGGCCACGGCAATCGGATGATGGTGTGGGTAAAATCAAGCGAGAATATCAAGGGTGGATCACCAAGTGTTTCACGTAAGATGAGCACGGTGTTGTATGGTTTGGGCAGCGTCTTGTGGTCCCAAAGGTCCGGAGTTGCGGGATTTGATTCTTGAGAGGCCCATGATTCGCCTTTGTCCATCCATCCGGGCCACTCTAATGTACCAAGATCTGCGTCGAGAGATTACGGTGGACTCGCATGAGCGCGAGATTGCGTGTTCGTTGCGAATCGGCGTATGTTGTCGCGTGAAGGCCGAGCATCGGCGTCAGCGAGTCTTCTTCAGCCCTTGCCCATACCGGAGTGGAAGTGGGATTCCGTTGGTATGGACTTCATCAACTGATCCGCCTGTACTTCTTCAGGAAGGATGCTATCCGGGTTGTTATCGATCGATTGGCGAAGGTAGCGCACTTCGCCGCGATGCCACCACTCTCGATGTCGATCGATTGGCGATCTCTATATCTCCGCATTGTGAGCTTGCATGGTGTGCCACGAGCGATTGTGTCGATCGTGGCTCTCTTTTCACTTCTCGGCTATGGCACGCTTTACGAGGAAGCCATGAGGACCCGTCTTTCTTCAGCTCGACCTATCATCCTCGGATGATGGTCGACGGGCGAGGTCAACCAAGTTCTTGAAGATATGCTCGTGCTTGTGTCCTTTCCTATGGAAAGAATTGGGAGAAGTGCCTACCACTTGCCGAGTTCTCCTACAACAACGACTTCGAGCTAGTCTCGGTATGGCACCGTTTGAGGCTTTGTATGGGCGCTGCGAACACCGTTGAACCGGTCGAGAGGCGGTGAAAGGCGGTTCTTTGGCTCGAATTCCATCAATGAGGTGAAAGTCAAGTCGCTTGATTCGTGAGCACTTGCGCGTAGCTCGCCCAGCGAGTAAGAGCTATGCGGATCGGCGCCGCCGTGAGTTGAGTTTCCACCCAATGACTTTGTGTATCTCAAAGTCTCACCTCTGAAGGGCATCGTCGTTTGGTGTCAAGGGCAACCGCCTCGATATGTCGGCCGTGTCGCATCATCAAGAAAGTGGGAGCTGTTGCATACAAGTTGGAGTTGCGGCTACACTCGAAAGGTGCATGATGTTTTCCATGTGTCACAATTGAAGAAGTGCCTCGTATTCCAGTTGAGAAACACCATTGGAAAATATCGATGTGCGAGAAGATCTGTCTTATCGTGAGCGTCCGTTCGTATCCTCGAAGAAGCTGAGAAGCGAGTAACAAGGAACCGTGTGATTAAGTTCCTTAAAGTTCGGTGGTCGAACCACTCCGAGGATGAAGCCACATGGGAGCGGGAAGATCGTCTCCAGCAGATTACGTCCTTCTTCTCAGATGATCGAATCTGGGCGAGATTCTGTAAGGGGGAGATTTGTAACAGCCTAACTTAGGGTTTGTATTTCAAATGTAAAATTTTGAGGAGAAATAAAAACTTTTGTTGTCTCTTCAAATCATTTGAAAGTTCCTACATTTTCCTAGCAATTTCCATTTTCTAGAATTAAATTCTTGTGATTGGAAATTGTTGATTATCAGATTCTAGCCTTCAAACTTGTGATCATCCTCTGAAACTATTTTCCTAGCATCTTGATCATCCTATCTACCTCCTGAATTATTTCACAATTTTTAGATTTTGTTTGCTATTTCAAATGGCCAAGTCAACTCTGTTTGAAATCTGGTCAAACTCCTGTCAGACAGCAGCTTGTGAATTTCTCTAGAACAATGCAGTGCATAAAAGTTCTGGAAAAAATTATACAAGGTTTTCCTCTGTCCCTAGTAGCTACCATAAAAATTTCTGAAATTTTTGGAGCTCAGAGCTACCTCTAAAAATTCCCCAAACCTTCTCTGTCTTTTAAATCAAATTCTAAAAATCTTGTTCCTCGGGCCTGAACTCAACTCAAAGCTCGAGTCCGGCTCGCACACTTGGTTGGTCGCGTCAACTAATCGCACGCGCGAGTCCAATTGATCGCGACCGTCCGATGCAAATCGAACGATCCACGTCGCGCGGCGCAACCGACTGTCGAATGCATACACCAATCCCACCGTCCATTTCGGATCCAACGGTCGTGGTGTGTTCGATCAAATCAAACCACCGTTCGCGACCGCTTCATCATCGCCGACATGTGGGTCCCACATCGGCATCAACCTCGTCTTCTCCGCCTCACCGGGCTCGCGGTCGCGGCGTGCATGTTTGCCACGTACCTGCGTCGCCACCTTTATGCCCTCGTGTCGGTGGGAGGCATCGCCGTGACTTCATAAAAGCCCCGAGCTCATCCACTTCTTCTCCTTTGCTTTCGTGTTATCTCGCCCGATTTCTTGTTTGGTAGGAGAAGGAATCGAAAGGTAGCACCGCGCGTTGGAGAAGCCCTTGAGCCCGCAACCTCACCATCGTGAACCACACTCGGTCGCATCCATTTTTCCCATCCCGAGCTCGTGGCATCCGTGAATCGTCGGAGCCACTTCTTTCGTCCCAACTCCGTTGGTCTCGGCTCTGCAAGCTTGCTAGTGCTCTGGTGAGTTTCGGCCGACGCTTGGTCGCCGGATCGCATTGATGCACTGAAGTTAATGATGGCTTCATTTTTGTCTTTGGTGCATCGTTGAGGCTGCGCGACCCTTTCTTCCTCGCGCACGGTGTTCCGCCGCCGTGGCAATTCCGGCCGCCTCGGACCTTCTTCTTCGACGTTATCTTGTGCTTATTGCTCCTGGAGTCGAGGCGATTCCGTGGCGCACCTTCCCGAAGCTTCTCGAAGTCTGTAGCATCTTCTCTGCGAGAGCCGTAGCTTCTTCTCCGCCTCCGGCCGTCGTGAGCCCATCTCCGGCGACCATTGGGCTCCGCGTCACCGTCACCGGGTTCGTGAGGTCTTTGCGAACCTTAAGGTACCACTCACTCGTCTTGAAACTCACTGGTTTGCCAGATCACCTGCGCGGCCGCGCCACCGTCCCCGTGCGTGCCGACGAGCCGCCGGCGAAGCTTAGTTATCGCTAAACCTGGTTCTGTTAGGTCACTGACTTGTGGGCCCTCTCTGTGTTAAGTCTGTTTTAGGATTCAAATCTAATCGTTTTAATTCTCTGAGTCTCTGTTATGTGGGCCCAGAATGTCAGTTAGGGATTGTGTAGTTTTGTTAATCGTTTCTCTTTCATGAAGCGTATTTTCCGGGCATATGTGTTAGGATTACGTTACATTAAAGCCGAAGGCGTATTCTTTGAATCGCCGGCGTCACCTTATCGGGCGATCGCTCTGGTCGACATTTTCGCGGGCCCGCCTGTCGCTGTTCGGGCTAGGCGTGCGTCGGTAGAAGAAGTATTAAGTGCTTTAGTATTTACGAAATGCTTTTTACATTGCCTTCGTTAAATCAATTAAACTTGTAAAATGCATAACTAATTCAATTTTTATCCAAATTGCATAAAACCAGTGCTGTTAATTTTCATTTTAAATGTTCTATTTATTAAAATTAGTTTCAACCTCTTCTCTGTATCAAAAATCTGTTAAATGATTAATTGATGCTTTATGCATTTTCCAAAATTAGAAAATTCATATCTTTCTCAATAATTGTCCAAATCCAGCGAACCCAATTCTGTAAAATTTCATTTTCAGTATACTAACTATTAGGATAGGTTTTACACACTGTTTCTGTTCATGAAAATTTGTTAAGTAATTAACTAGTGCCTTGTTGTGTTTTTAGCTTAGAAAATTCATAGGAAATTGCTAATAACTTAAAATGATTTGTTCCCTGTTTTTAAAATTTTGTTATTTCATGCTTAGGCTGCTGTGTGAGTTTTGGCTTGTTTTGATGTTGTTGAATGTTTGAGTTTTGTCGGTGTTATTCGTTCTTATTTGTTGTTATGTTCGATCGTTAGGCTTCGATATTTGCGGCAACCCCGAGGACGATCCTCGCGACATATTGAGCAACGACATCGAGCAAGCGGTTTGATCATGTTTAATCCCAGTATTTTAAAGATTAATATTTTGTTTCAATGTATGTATGCATTGCTTAATTTGTGTTAAATTGATTAGTTAAATCCGTATTTGCATATCACAGTAGGCAAAATATTGATCTCTACTACCCGAGCCTAGGTTATTTCTTTGTGATTAGAGATCATTTGGATGATCTCTTGTCACTTAGTAGATCCGGTCAACTTGCTTAGACATGCTTAGCTATCGGTAGAAGCGGAGCGGTTATCGACTTTAGTCGTAACCTTGATCACACAAAATTTACTACAACTTTATGTTTGACATTTTGCTATGCTTACTTGCAAAACTAAAAGCAAAACAAAAATGATTTAGGCGGGCACAATGGTAAGATTGGTGTGATCTTTTGGGTGTGATGGAAAGGTGCCCGTCAATTAAGGACCGAACATCTTGTGAGTTTTGTTATCCAGGCATTTCGTGCTAACCACACTAGAGGTATGGGACCTCTCTTGACCTAGTACTTTGGCGTGTATTGGTCCCGGTCGCAGGAGGTCGCGGGAGGGACGGAGGTGGGAGCATGGTAGTTGTCCAAAAGCTTTATCTGAGTGGGTAGTTGTCTTTTGGCTTTACCATGTAAGCGTATGGTGTTTCTACCCATACGAGCGGCTGGGGTTGATACACAATATTGGAAACAGTCTCGTAGGACTTAGTTTGTGTGAGCATACCTTCGGAAGTGTGCTTTGGCTTAAAGCGATGCGAGGTGTGGGTATGATGGTACACCCTGCTGGGGTTAAAACTATTCGAATAGCCTCGTCCTAGGTGATGGACACGCTTGGGTAAGCTTATCGAGAGTTAGACTACAACATTTTAAATTAAAACTTGATGGGTGATGCGAATCGGGATTAGTGCTATTGTTAATGGTGACTATTGGGATAGTCACTTCTAGGTTGTTTATCTTTAACTTTTGTTATTACTATCCTTCTTGCTATTTCAATCTTAAAAATGAATTGCAAACTTGCCTTTAAGCGGTATTATATTATTGCAAATGAAAATTGGCTTTATGCAAATAAAACATATGGCCTCCACTAAACAAGCTTGCATGTAGCATATGAACAGGTCTGCTAGTTCACACGTCAGTCTTGCGGGTACAAAGACAATCTTTGTACTCAGGTGCTTTGCTTAATGTTTTTGTTGCAGAGGAAGAAGGTGAGCCTCAGGGGCCTCACTTCTGTGAGCTGTGCTGTCGCTTCGTGGGTGACGACTAGGCTTGGCGGTCCGGTCAGATGCCTTGTGGGTTGAAGGCACACTGATTGGCTTTGTTTATAGCCATCTTATGGCACTTTTGCTTCCGCTGTCTTTTTGTTGTTATTTGTGTATCTTTGGCCTGTCGGCCTATGTCTGTAATATTGTTACTATTTGTTTATCTTCCGTTTGTAGTGTAATGTTTGGACTCTATGTTTTGAATGGAGTTGATGTCTAATTTTGTATCGAGGTGCGTATACTGCTTTCTGGGAAGTATACATATCTCGAGGATCAGTTTATTTGATTTGTGATGCTAGGACCAGGTGGTTGGTTAAGCATTACAAGCCAAATAAACTGGGGTCCTCACAGAGAGAGAGGGCAGCTTTGCACTGTCTTGTCAAGCTTGCTCTCGTCAACGTCTCTTTGCGGGGCATTAAATGCGCATCAGGCTTTCTCCTCCATTGTCACCGTGCTCACTTGCTCCCATCATTTCTTGGTCCATGACCATAGCATGAACCAAGCCCACCATGGATTCATGTGTTTGCTCAAAACCCTAATCCTTCCTCTATTTAAACCCCTCTAGGTCCTCCTGGTGTTCTTTTACACCACCCCTTGCTCACTCTTTGTGTTTGAGCTCGAAACCACTTCAAATCCTCAAACCACCATTGTTGACCCGAGAGCTCCAATGGCGATATTGGTGTCCAGTGGTTCACCTTCAATCTTTCTTGTACCCTTTTGAGCTCCTCAACTTCCTTTATATTTCCCCTAACTTAATTTTTGGTTGCATTCACAGGAATCACTCAATTTTAAGTTTGGAGATTTTCGGCAGATTTTACCCCTATTCTTCTCCAACTCCGGTAAGTGGTTCTTTTTGCAATTACTTACTTATGGAGCTTATGGGAACCTTTATGAAGCTATGTTGATCACCCATTGGTGTTCATTTTGCTCAGGTTGTCGTTTTCTTCTTCATCTTCCTCGGCTCCGGTGAACTCCATCGTGTTTAAGCTTCTCCGGCCATCTTTTGAAGCTCATCTCGGTTAAGGTACCTTCTATTTAGTCCCTAGAATTGTTGGCACTCGCTTTCGTGGACCGCAGCGGAGCATTTTGTTATTTTCATGTTTTGCCGTAATGGCTTCCTTCGTGTTTTCGGCTCGCGGCGTTCTTGACCCCACCGCCGCGAGGTCATCACCATTGGGTCCGTGCTCGCTATTGCGAACCCATTTGGTATTTGGTTGGCGCCGCCTTGATGGCGAGATCGCCGTGACAAGCCGTGAAGCCACTGGTTTTTGCGGGCGTAACCTCCGTTATCGTCGGTTTATTAGGACCACGATGGCGCTAATCATTGCCAATCATTAGAAGTATTAATGGTGTCTTAATCGCCTAATGTCTCACTAACATGTGGGTCCAACCACGTAATCCCCTCATTGGCGCTAATCGGTGTGTTTTGGACATCATTAATGTGTAATCATTGATTAGTTATGTGTCGACACTATTGGTTGTCGGAAATAACCCCTGTGCCCACGCCAGTGGGCGTAAGCTTAAAGCCAAAAACCGAAGTCATTAGAGCTAATTTTGGGTTTATTTATTGTTAATCATTGTTAGTAATAAATGTGTCCAAATTGCCTTTTTAGTCAGCAGGCGTGTGGGCCTCGGTCCTTAAATCACCTCTGCACAAAACCTTTAGGACACATTAATTGCTAATCATCGCTAATCATTGGTTATTAGTAATTATCGCACATCCTAAAACCTCCTTGTGTCTCATTGCCATGTGGACCCGTGTAACGTGCACGTGTGTTAAAGCTGCGTGTGTGACTCACGATCAGCGACATGTGGCCCCACGATGTCGGCGCTCATTAGTGCCGATCTTGGTCGCCGTCGATCTAAGTGATCGCGGCGGATCCGAAAACATTCGGACCATCCGGTTCCCCTCTTCATTCTGGACCGTCCATCCCACGATCTGTGGCTGAGATCGTGTGTGCAATCGGACTCTCCGATTAGAGGTATGCTCTGAGCCGTCCATCTTTAGATATGCGGTCGTGGTTGTCGAGGCAACCGCACCGTCCGGTTGCATCCTTCCTCGTGAGCCGTTGGATCCTGATCCAACGGTGGGCTCCTTTGTGGATCGCGCGCATGCCCTGTTCTCGACGCGCGTGGGCCGTAGGATGTCAGATCGAGGACTCTCGAGCGTCCACATCTTTTAATTCCTTTTGAGTTGGATTTCATTTCTGTAAGTATTTATTTATCAACTGAAAATTGTATCAAAACTTTAGAAACTCATAACTAATTCATTTTAAACCCTTTTTAGATGATTCCAACTGTAATAAATTTCTACGCCTCTGCAGTTTTATATAAAAATGTAATTGAGCATGTTTTGTAATAGAAAATTGTGTAACTCAAATAATTTGATTACATTAATTTTGAATATCCCAAAATAGAATTTAACTTAGAAAATGCATATCTTTTTCTGTATACTTCCAAATTGTGCAAGACCAATCTTGTTAAATTCCTCTATAAGTGTACTTTAATGCGGAATAGGTTTTGAACATGTTTATATTTCTGAAAAATGTAATTTGCTAGTTTTGCAACTTAGAAAAATCATAAGTAAATCATTATAACTCCAAATTTAGTAAACTCAACTTTGTTGTTGTTAGGACAGCCATATCTACCTACCATAAAAATTTCAAGTTCCAGATCATTCTAGAAATTTTCACCATGAACAGTAACCGAAATTAATTTAATTAGGATTTTTCAGGCCGAGAGAATTTAGTTTAGCCATAACTTTTTCATCCTAAGTCCAAATGAAGAGATTCTTGTTTGTAAAATTGTCTAAAATCATCCTCTAGCTGCTGTAGAAATTTCATGGGATTTGGATGTTCTTTGCTATTGAGTTCCTTTTGGTGTTCTTCATTCTCATTGGTTTTATCGCCTTTTCGCGTTAGGTTCCGAAGAATTTATTGAACCTGAGCACTCCCCTCTGCTGCAAGACCAATCCCAGCAAGGCAAGCAGTTTGATCATGTTAATCCCATTATTTTTAAGTATTTATGTTGTTTACAAATTCTATGTATGCATTGCTAGTTTGTGTTAAACTATTGTCGCTAGTTGACCTAGTAGATGCATTTCCTTAGGCAAATGATTATTCTCTACTACCGTGAGCCTAGGTTATTGCTGCGATTTAGAGTTCGTGGATGAGCTCTTGTCACTTAGTAGTTTGCGAATTCATTGCTTAGCCATGCTTAGCTTCCGGTAGAAATGGGCGGTTATCGACTTGTCGATAACCTTGATCACATAAAACTTATTATGATTTATGATTTCAGCCTTGTGCCATGTCTACTTATGAAAACCAAAACTGAAAACAAAATAATTTAGACTTGGGCACAATGGTAAGATGGTGTGATTTTGGGTGTATTGGAATGGTGCCCGGTCAACAAGGACCGAACATCTTGTTACACTAAACCAAGCATTTTAGCGTGCTAACCACACTAGAGGTATGAGACCTCTCTTGACTTAGTACTTTGGCGTGTATTGGCTTGGTCGCGGAGTCGCGGGAGGGATGGTGCGGGAGCATTGTAGTGTCCGAAAGGCTTCCCGTGATGGTGGTTGTCTTTCGACGCAATGTAGCGTATGGATTCCGATCCATACAAGCGGCTCGTAGTCAATGCACAATATTGGAAAGCGTCTCGTAGGACTTAGCCGTGCCGGCATACCTTGAAGTGTGCTTTTGTGGCTTAAAGGCGGTGCGAAGTGTGGGTACATTGGTACACCTGCAGGGTTAAAACTATTCGAATAGCCTCGCCCCACGTTATGGACATGCTTGGCAAGGTCTTTCAAGAGTTAGACTACAACCTTTAATTAAAACTTGATGGGTGAGTGCGAATCGGGATTCGTGCTATGTTTAATGGTGGCTATTGGGATAGTCACTTCGGTGGTTACTTGTATGTATCTTTATTTATTTGTTATTTTGACATCAAAACAGATTTGCAAACTTGCTTTTAAATGTATTACATTATTACAAATAAAGTTGGTTTTGTGCAAAATGAGACATACAACCTCCACCTAAATAAGCTTGCATGTATTTTATGAATAGAGTGCGCTATTCAACACGTCGATCTTAGCGAGTACCTTGTGTACTCGGTTATCTTCTTAAATGTATTTTTGCGAGAGGAAGAAGGTGAGCTTGAGGGCCTCATACGTGAGTTGTTGTGGTAGCCTTAGTGGCGTCTAGCTTGGCGGACGGTTGCCTTGTGGGTTGTGTGGCTAACCGGTCGACTTTTGTTCTAACCATCTTATGGCACCTTTGCTTCATTTGTTATTCTTGTATATGGTTCTATTTGGCCGGTCGGCTCTTTTGTAATAACTTACTTTATCTATGTCCTTTGCTAGACTTGTTAATGTATGTTGTATGGAAATGATGTGTAATTTTGTGATGATGTGCATGTGCTGTAATTCTGGGAAGCATATGTCCATCGAGGCTTAGAATGTTTAATTAGTAATGCTAGAACCATTTGGAGGTTAAGTGTTACTAGTTAAATATTCCGGGTCCTCACAAAGTTGGTATCAGAGCCATACTGACCGTAGAAACCCCTAGCTTGGTCGCCTTTAGGATATTTTGAAAACCTATATTCAAGTGTCAAAAGGGTTTATAAAAATTTCAGTAAGTTCTCAGATTTTACTCCTTACCTATCTTAACTTGCTCATCTCACCTTACTCTCACTTAAGTTTTGAAAAAGTTGTTCCTCTCTTCCTTTAAAAAAGTAGCCACTATCGATTAAGTTGGTTTTGGGAGAACCATGAGAGCTTGGAGAAAGAAATCTGGACAGCAAGCAAGAAATTCTGGACAACTAGCTCTTAATTAGTAAATAGTGTTAAAAATGAGAGGTTAATCCAACTAAAACTTATGGGAATAAAAGGGTAAGAAGTGATATGAGTTAGCTAAGTGTCTGACCCTCATTTAGGTGATTTTACCTTGCATTTTAGCTGTGTTAAGCCAAGGGATGATTTCTGAAATTTTACCTTCCTAAAACTGATTGCTCGTTCTTCCATACGAGTTAGTCATACTAGGAGTTACTTTTGTAAATTGAGCTCTTGTGTTGGTCTTACGTTGGTTTTAAAGCACGGAGTTCATTTGGTAGAGATATTAATTGTTTTCCTTGCTTTAAGTTTAGGGCTTGTCCCTTGTCCATCTTAGTACCTATCCCCACCCAACTTTCAGTAGGACTCCCAAGTCCTTGGCTTTCTTTCGCGTCGTTCAGCTTCTAGTTTTTGGGTTGCGTTGCTAACCCATCTCTTCATACCGGGATGTCTGGACAGGCGAGTAGCGGACTAGGTCAGCAGGCTAGCAGGGGTGAAAATCTCCCTGGCCCCAACTGTCCGGACAAGGCTCTCAGCGCCCCCTCTGGCGATTGTGATGGATTTTGGTTCCATTGCCCCGAGGATCAGCAATTACCTCCTCTTTGCTTGGGCTGTGGTGAAGAGAGCCACGTCGCCGAAGATTGTCAACTGGGGCAGGTTAAGGTCTGCCAGCGCTGTGGTGAGGAAGGACACTACAACAACGAGTGTACTACAACTTGTCCAAATTGTGATGAAGATCACTTGCCCGGGGATTGTCCGACTGCCAAAGTCACTTGTTTCCTCTGCGAGGGGAGCGACCACTCTCCCAAAGAGTGTAGTATGAACCGGGTAATCTCCAGGTCATTAGAACTGCAACGACTGCTTCTTGGTCGTCCTTAAGCATCGCAACCGCCAATGCCTCCAAACCAGAGAAGTTCCTGGATGGTTTGTCTGAAGAGCTGCGAGACAAATTACCCGTCTATACTTTCCCTGACCTTCGGTTGTGGTCAAAAATCCCATTGTCGCTAGGGACAGGAAGAGAAAGCATAAGGATCATCGCAAGAGTCAGAAAAAGGCTCCAGAGGACCTCCACCATCTAGTCGAAGTCACTTGCTTTTTCTGCAAACTCAAGGGCCATTATGCTAATAGTTTCCCTAAGAAGTTTGGAGCAACCCCTTGTCCTCTGCAGACCATGTCTCAATCGCGTGCACCTGCAAGTCAGCCAGGTGGCCTCCGCGATGTGGCCGCGGTCACATGCTTCCATTGCCTTAGGAAGGGGCACTACGCCAACACATACCCTGTGAGAAATCAAGATCCGAAGACTGCACGTGGTCAAGTCAACTCCCTCTCCGCCAAGCAAGCATCAGAGGCGTCTGGCGTCATGATTGGGTACAATTCTTGTCGAATCACACCATGATACTGGTTTCTTTAAACCAGGGGCATCAGCCAGCCACTCCACTTGGAAGTGGTTGAGCATGGTTCTCGCTGCCTTTGTTGTGCAACCCACCTTGGTGGATTGCATCAGGTCCACTCAACAATCGCTTTGATTGGAGTGGTGCTTTTCCTTCCCTATACATCCAAGGGCATCACATACCTGTTATTGCCTCAAGTTTCTGTGGCCTAAATGGCCATAACTCCTTTAACAAGCTAGCTGTGGAGGGATGACTCTGCATACCTAGCTAGCAGGCTGAGATCCCGTTGTTGGCGGAATTGACCAGACAAATCGCTCCACCAGCTAATAACGGCCTTGCACCATCAACCATAGAACCTAGTAAGTTCCCTGTGTCGGATAAAGTGACACGTTTTCTACCAGTCAAAACCAAGATTTGTACCGGTCGCTTGGCTAAGCTGTACATCTCAAGAATCGTAAGCTTGCAAGGCACCGGTGGTGCTCTGTGTCGTGTTCGAACTACCCTCTTTCTTTTCGGAGTGAGCCAAATCTCGGGATGAGATTTTTGTAATGGGGAGAGCTGTAACATCCCAAATTTGGGCTTGTGTTTCAGATGTAAGAAAATGAGTGGAAATTAAGAACTTTTTCTTACATCATGTATTTCCTTTGTGTACTGAACAAGTATTGTACAAGAAGTTATGGAAATGCAAAGTCACAAGTCTTTTGACCCAAATCTTGAGCTTTCAAAAACAATCTTGTCAAACCTCTTGATCATCTCCTGGAAATATTTTTCCTGAGTTCTTGGGATGGTATGTGACCCCTCTGAAAAATTTTGCAATTTTTAGAAATTGTTTGAATATTTTTGGAGGTCAGTCAAACCCAATTAATTTCTGGTCAAACTGTGGACCAGAACCTTGTGGAAGTTTTGGACGAAAAAGTATAGCACAAAAACCTCTGAAAATTTTCCTCAAGGTCAATCACTCTGTCAGCAAGCTCCTGTAAAAATTTCAGAATTTTTGGTGTTATTTTGCTACCTCTAATAAATCCTCAATCTGTCTATTTAAAACCTAAAACCTGGTTCACTGTTCCTTGGGTTCGAGTCGGACTCGGGCTCGAGCCACATGTCTCGATCGAACCACCTAACTGCACCCGGGTTCCCTTCCTAGCGCGCGATTGATATCAGCCGTTGGATCTTAATCGCTCGGCCCTCATTCGCACAAGCATTCGGACCGTGCGATTGCACTATTCAATTGGGACCGTTGGATCTCTATCCAACCGTCCAGATTTCCGAAAACAATCGGACTGTCCGGCGGACCCATTTAAATCGCAGCCGTCCATCTCAAATCCAACGGTCATGGCTTGTTTTCTCTGTTCTTCTTCCTCCTTCGGTTAGCCGTGCGGTGCATGGAGGCAATGGCAGAGAGAGAGAGAGAGGGCAGCTTCGCACTGTCTTGTCAAGCTTGCTCTCGTCAACGTCTCTCTGCGGGGCATTAAATGCGCATCAGGCTTTCTCCTCCATTGTCATCGTGCTCACTTGCTCCCATCATTTCTTGGTCCATGGCCGTAGCATGAACCGAGCCCACCATGGACTCATGTGTTTGCTCGAAACCCTAATCCTTCCTCTATTTAAACCCCTCTAGGTCCTCCTGGTGTTCTTTTACACCACCCCTTGCTCACTCTCTGTGTTTGAGCTCGAAACCACTTCAAATCCTCAAACCACCATTGTTGACCCGAGAGCTCCAATGGCGATCTTGGTGTCCAGTGGTTCATCTTCAATCTTTCTTGTACCCTTTTGAGCTCCTCGACTTCCTTTATATTTCCCCTAAATTAATTTTGGGTTGCATTCACAGGAATCACTCAATTTTAAGTTTGGAGATTTTCGGCAGATTTCACCCCTCTTCTTCTCCAACTCCGGTAAGTGGTTCTTTTTGCAATTACTTACTTATGGAGCTTATGGGAACCTTTATGAAGCTATGTTATTCACCTATTGGTGTTCATTTTGCTCAGGTTGTCATTTTCTTCTTCATCTTCCTCGGCTCCGGTGAACTCCATCGTGTTAAAGCTTCTCCGGCCATCTTTTGAAGCTCATCTCGGTTAAGGTAGCTCCTATTTAGTCCCTAGAAGTGTTGGCACTCGCTTTCGTGGACCGCAGCGGAGCATTTTGCTATTTTCATGTTTTGCCGTAATGGCTTCCTTTTGTGTTTTCCGGCTCGCCGGCGTTCTAGACCCCCACCGCCGGCGAGGTCATCACCATTGGGTCCGCATCGCTATTGCGAACCCATTTTGGTATTTGGTTGGCGCCGCCGCGACCGGAGTCGCCGGCGACAAGCCGTGAAAGCCACTCGGTTTTTGCCGGGCGTAACCTCCCGTTGTCGTCAGTTTATTAGGACACAGTAAATGCTTAATCATTGCCAATCATTAGAAGTATTAATGGTGTCTTAATTTGGCCTAATGTCTCACTGACATGTGGGTCCAACTTCTGTAATCCCCTCCGCTGGCGCTAATCAGTGTGTTTTGGACATCATTAATGTCTAATCATTGATTAGTTATGTGTCAGCACTATTGGCTGTCGAAAATAACCCCTGTGCCACTACCAGGTGGGCCCGTAAGCTTAAAGCCAAAAACCAGAAGTCATTAGAGCTAATTTTGGGTTTATTTATTGCTAATCATTGTTAGTAATAAATGTATCCGAAATTGCCTTTTTGGGTCACTGGCGTGTGGGCCCTCAGTCCTTAAATCACCTCTGCACAAATCCTTTAGGACACATTAATTGCTAATCGTCGCTAATCATTGGTCATTAGTAATTAACTGTCTGTCCTAAAACCTCCTTGTGTCTCGCTGCCATGTGGACCCCGTGCACTGTGCACGTGTGTTAAAGCTTGCGTGTGTGACTCACAGTCACTGACATGCGGCCCCACGTGTCAGCGCTCCTGTTTGCACTTCGATCTTAGTCCGCCGTCGATCTCGTGATCAACGGCCCAGATCTGGAAAACATTCGGACCATCCGGTTCCCCTCTTCATTTTGGACCGTCCATCCCACGATCTGCGGCTGAGATCGTGTGTGCAATCGGACTCTCCGATTAGAGGTGTGCTCTGAGCCGTCCATCTTTAGATCTGCGGTCGTGGTTGTCGAGGCAACCGCATCGTCCGGTTGCATCCTTCCTCGTGAGCCGTTGGATCCTGATCCAACGGGGGGCTCCTTTATGGATCGCGCGCATGCCCTGTTCTCGGCGCGCGTGGGCCGTAGGATGTCAGATCGAGGGCTCTCGAGCATCCACATCTTTTAATTCCTTTTGAGTTGGATTTCATTTCTGTAAGTATTTATTTATCAACTGAAAATTGTATCAAAACTTTAGAAACTCATAACTAATTCATTTTAAACCCTTTTTAGATGATTCCAACTGTAATAAATTTCTATGCCTCTGTAGTTTTATATAAAAATGTAATTGAGCATGTTTCTGTCATAGAAAATTGTGTAACTCAAATAATTTAATTTCTGTTAATTTTGAATATCCCAAAAATAGAATTTAACTTAGAAAATTCATATCTTTTTCTGTATACTTCCAAATTGTGCAAGACCAATCTTGTTAAATTCCTCTGTTAGTGTACTTTAATGCGGAATAGGTTTTGAATATGTTTATATTTCTGAAAAATGTAATGTGCTAGTTTTGCAACTTAGAAAAATCATAAGTAAATCATTATAACTCCAAATTTAGTAAACTCAACTTTGCTGTTGTTAGGATAACCATATCTACCTACCATAAAAATTTCAAGTTCCAGATCATTCTAGAAATTTTCGCCATGAACAGTAACCGAAATTAATTTAATTAGGATTTTTCAGGCTGAGAGAAATTAGTTTAGCCATAACTTTTTCATGCTAAGTCCAAATGAAGTGATTCTTGTTTCTAAAATTGTCTAAAATCAACCTCTAGCTGCTGTACAAATTTCATGGGATTTGGATGTTCTTTGCTGTTGAGTTCCTTTTGGTGTTCTTCGTTCTTATTGGTTTTATCGCCTTTTCGCGTTAGGTCCCGAAGAATTTATTGAACCTGAGCACTCCCCTCTGCAGCAAGACCAATCCCAGCAAGTCAAGAAGTTTGATCATGTTAATCCCAGTATTTTTAAGTATTTATGTTGTTTACAAATTCTATGTATGCATTGCTAGTTTGTGTTAAACTATTGTCGCTAGTTGACCTAGTAGATGCATTTCCTTAGGCAAATGATTATTCTCTACTACCGTGAGCCTAGGTTATTGCTGTGATTTAGAGTTCGTGGATGAGCTCTTGTCACTTAGTAGTTTGCGAATTCATTGCTTAGCCATGCTTAGCTTCCGGTAGAAATGGGCGGTTATCGACTTGTCGATAACCTTGATCACATAAAACTTATTATGAGTTATGATTTCAGCCTTGTGTCATGTCTACTTATGAAAACTAAAACTGAAAACAAAATAATTTAGACTTGGGCACAATGGTAAGATGGTGTGATTTTGGGTGTGACTGGAATGGTGCCCGGGTCAACAAGGACCGAACATCTTGTTACACTAAACCAAGCATTTTAGCGTGCTAACCACACTAGAGGGTATGAGACCTCTCTTGACTTAGTACTTTGGCGTGTATTGGCTTGGGTCGCAGGAGTCGCAGGAGGGATGGTCTTTGGGAGCATTGTAGTGTCGAAAGGCTTCCGTGATGGCTGGTTGTCTTTCGCTTGCAATGTAAGCGTATGGATTCGATCCATACGAGCGGCTCGTAGTCAATGCACATTATTGGAAAGCGTCTCGAGGACTTAGCCGTGCGGCATACCTTTGAGTGTGCTTTTGTGGCTTAAAGGTGGTCCAAGTGTGGGTACATTGGTACACCTGCAGGTTAAAACTATTTGAATAGCCTCGTCCTAGGTTATGGACACGCTTGGCAAGGTCTTTCAAGAGTTAGACTACAACCTTTTAATTAAAACTTGATTGGTGGTACGAATCGGGGATTTCTGCTATGTTGTGTTGTCTATTGGGATAGTCACTTCCAGGTGGTTACTTGTATGTATCTTTATTTCGCTGTTATTTTGACATGAAAACAGATTTGCAAACTTGCTTTTAAATGTATTACATTATTACAAATAAAGTTGGCTTTGTGCAAAATGAGACATACAACCTCCACCTAAATAAGCTTGCATGTAGTTTATGAATAGGTCTGCTATTCCACACGTCAGTCTTGCGAGTACCTTGTGTACTCAGTTATCTTGCTTAAATGTATTTGTTGCAGAGGAAGAAGGTGAGCTTGAGGGGCCTCACTTCTGTGAGTTGTGCTGTGGTAGCCTTAGAGGCGTCTAGCTTGGCGGCCCGGTCGGTTGCCTTGTGGGTTGTGTGGCTAATCGGTCGACTTTTGTTCTAGCCATCTTATGGCACCTTTTGCTTCCGCTGTTATTCTTGTATATGGTTCTATTTGGCCGGTCGGCTCTTTTGTTATAACTTACTTTATCTATGTCCTTTGCTAGACTTGTTAATGTATGTTGTATGGAAATGATGCGTAATTTTGTGATGATGTGCATGTGCTGCAATTCTGGGAAGCATATGTCCATCGAGGCTTAGAATGTTTAATTAGTAATGCTAGAACCATCTGGAGGTTAAGTGTTACTAGTTAAATATTCCGGGTCCTCACAGGCAGCATCTCTATGCTCCGGCACCCAACCCTATGCCCCAAGGTCCATAACCGTTATGATGACCTTGTCAAGTTAGACCAATGCTAAGCGTGTAGGTGTCTGACACAAACCCATTTAGTCAAGGAGAGTTAATGGCACTCTGCTTTGGCAAGACCTACCATTAAAATACAAGACTTTGGATGGTGCAGCAAATTGGGAGGGCATCAATTTTAACTCAATATTAAGTGAGGGAATTTTACTTCTACCATATCAAGAGCATTCAAAGTAATTAAATAACATGCATAGAAATAAAAGACAGAAAAGAAAGGTATTCACAGTCAATCATATTGCATTGCGATATAGTATGACCCTTCCACAAGGTGATCTCCATCGCCGTGCTTTCTGTTTGCCATGTCTCCAAGTGGCCAAAACCTCCAAGCACTCCCACTAAACCATTACTGCTAATAGCACTAGTGATAAAAATACAAAGAGTGAAGAAGCATCGCAAGTCGACACGCAGGCCGTTATACAAATATAGACAGCCTTGGGCTGCAATAAGCATGACACGCAGGTCATGAGCATTACACACATACATGCATCTCATACATTATGGGTCATACTATTCACAAAAACCTACAAAAACAAGTTAGGCATAGAATCGCATTCTATCTAACGTATGATGAGAATTAGCGATACCAAAAACCAAGTTAAGGTCCTAATCCACAGGGGTGGCAACTCGCACCAGAAGGGCGGAAGCCCTATCTATATTCTAAGGTGAGCGGGGTCACAGGGGCGGCAGCCCCTGTATGCAAAATTTTTCGGACTACGCACATCCAATCTACTACTTCGTCCTTGAAAATCGCATTGGATTAATCACATTAACCCTTTTCGATCGCTACTCCGATTCGATCAATCAGATTGATCTTCGCGTGCTCCATGGATTTACGATCACTCTGAGCCCCGAT
The DNA here is from genome assembly GCA_036346255.1 of Ampelocalamus luodianensis. Classification (NCBI taxonomy): domain Eukaryota; kingdom Viridiplantae; phylum Streptophyta; class Magnoliopsida; order Poales; family Poaceae; genus Ampelocalamus; species Ampelocalamus luodianensis. The sequence continues at coordinate 31,855,106 of CM070628.1, read as the reverse complement.
GGCGGAAACCCGACCGGTAGAGGCAAGTTGTGATACGACCACAAAACACGATCACGGAATAACAATCAGGAACCCATCTTACGACCACCGCACAAAGACGATCATATCAACCATTGCCAAAAATGATCTATCACATAGAACGACTAACAGAAACAGAAAGAGATCACATCTATGACCCCCGCATATCACAATATGCATCTAATCCGAATCTGAAACTAGACGGGATGGCTCTGATACAACTGAAGGATCGCGGGAAGGCTACGATAGCACAAACAAAAAATTTACCGCGCAACCAAGGAACCTCCTCTAGTAATAGATCACGAGATTACCACTAGAAGCACCGACTCGTAGCGGAAGTAGAGTCGATGTAGCGAGTTGAAGCAGTCATAGTCGTACATGCCACGCGCCTTCTCCTCCTACTCCGATGAACGTCATGAGTCGTGGATCGTCCTAGTGCTGATGCTTCGCAACAACACCTCCAAGGTATCCACACGTACGGGGCAAGGACACCACGTGCAGGAGTGCTAGTGCTGCCGGCGTGGTTGAAAAGAGTGTGGCTATTAGGGTTTCAGGATTTCTTTCAGAAAGTTTGATCGATCGATCAGCTCACCCCATGCCACCGCCCCTCTATATATAGGCATCCATAATGGGTCCCGAACCGGAGGCCCCATTAGGAACTTGTGGCCTATAAGCATTCGGATCACCATCCAAATCAAATCCTAGCCCTTTAAGTGTGTGACCCTATAGGTTCGTGTGTAATCGGCTGTGACTCGGAAACTCTTTCCCGATCACGAGTCGTCAGTGCTACCTAGCAGCACATAACAATTCCCGAACACACACAGAATATATCGGACAAACCTTAATGTAATATGATCTACGACCAGGTCCTTACCACTTATGACCAGCTCGTACTTAGTCACGACCAGTTCATAATTAGTTACAACCAGTTCGTAACTCTTTACGACCAGTTAGTACCTAACTACGACCAGTTTGCAACTCCTTACGACCAGTTGGTGATTGTGTTCGAGTAGTCTTCGATTAGGTCGCATCTCCATACGACTTCAACTAGTCTACGACTTCGGGAACTTAATGACCTGCTTGTGTATTCTCCCTTTGCCTCACGACATCCGGTTGAACGCCAGGTGAGATAACATGTCATCCATGGACTGTTCAAAACTTTCTCGATCAAGTGTCGAATAACTTCATGTGGTCGACACTTCGACCACTAGTGGCATGGCCATGCACTTTCTTTATTCGACCACAATGAGGGGCCCAGAGATATCTCTCCTGTTATGTTAGGAGGGGCAAATCCCATATCCGACCAGTCACATTCCTCCGCATGTTTCATAGCATACCCGAAAGCTACCTTTATAACTACCCAGTTACGGAGTAGCGTTTGGTAACCCCTAAGAGTGCCATTACACATGTAGGATACCATGCTGATCTCAGGTCTAAGGATTATACATCATCATTGCTTGAGACCAACTAACGACACATAGAATCATAACAATCTCAATAGTATCTCAAGGTGGGTCTTATCCAACACCATGTTCTCTAACATGTGTCCATATTATTGATTTGATATCTCCATATCTATGAAATGTGAAACATGGTCATCAACCAATACATATGCTAGTCTATTCATATGTGTCCTCATATGTTTCCGACCACGGAACATTTAAGAATAATTATCGCAGAAATACAGAGTTTCACAATCAAGTCACATATTTGATGATAAATATTAATGATATAATTCTAGGAACAAGATAACACATTATCCAATGTTATGAACATAATGTAATATAATCATCTCTATGATTGCCTCTAGGGCATATTTCCAACAATATGGGCCTTGGATCCCTGCATTTTGTTAAATGTGGGCCAAAGTGAACACCGACGGCTATGTCACTGGCTATACCAGTATAAGCAGAAGTGGAGTTCATTCATTTCACCCATTCATATGATTTCATCCCTTCTACCTTCGATTTCTACTCTATGATGTTATGTTCTTATTCATCTGTTCCACATTCGCATTCTATTCCGTGATTGATATGTTCATATTCAGGATGGTTCGCTTTATTCTGTTGTACTTGCTGAGTAGTGGACTCATTCTTGCCGTGTTTATTTGTTTTAGGTAACCATTGAAGACGACATGCATGGGAGGGTTTAGTCACGTGGATCACATCATTCACTTCACATTCTTTCTTTCACTTCACCTTGTTCACTACCAATCATATGAAGTTGTTCTTTCCGATCATTCGTTAAGTATTGGATTGTAATAAATAGAGTATGTTATCCTTGTAACACCCCAACTCCACAAGAGCCAAGAATGTTACTAAAGTAACCTTACACAAAACTAAACTAAGATAATTTACTAAATTTCGGCAGAGTCTCCTTTGTATTTCTAACATCACATGGGTTTCAACAGTTAAAAGGGAGTTATAACGAAGTACTGCAATATTCATGATCAACAATAAGTACTCAAGAACTTACTAATCGACTGAACAAATCCTCAAACTTCCAACTAGACTACTCATCATTATTACAAATAATCCGATACGGAAACATAAATAGGTCAAATCTTTGATCGTGAGCTTAATTAATAAGGCATGATCCAGAGAATTTAAGTTCATGACGAACAGCGTGCAAAGCATAACGCTACTCCCTCCCATGCATACTGCGCTTGAACTGGGTACCTAAAAACAACAAGAAAGCAAGAGTGAGTCCACAGACTCAACAAGTACATAAATAAAAAGACGCATAATTCAATCCATAACATGAGCATCCATATTCAGGAGCACAACACTAAATCATTCCACATGCAAATGCAATGCTCAAGGATTCCTTTTCTTTATCTCTTTGTGCATTTTACCGGTAATGCAAGGTATGCAACCGTCGCTGCATACCCATGCCTGTGCGCGCACGCACAAGGACCAATTTTCCAATACTCCGCAAGTATTGGGGACCTCAAGCCCACACTCCATGAGTGTGGGGATCTCAAGCCCGTCACATTCATGACGGGGACCTCAAAGATGTGCATGCTTGGTCATCACAAGACCAGGCCTCAACATGATATCAAAGTGCATATGCACCATCTCTTTTCAACATCAAGCACCAATGGCGGTAACAACATTCATGAATAAAGGCAATAACGACATTCATGAATTAAGGCGATAACAACATTCATGAATAAAGGCAATAACAACATTCATGAATAAAGCATATCCATACTTTGAACATTCACCACTCTGATTATGCACACTTATCAACAGCCATACGATATTAACAAGCATCAAACCCGCATTCATGTCCAAGCAATCACAAACAAGGACCAAACGATGCACTTGCCTCAACCGTGCGGGAACGAAGGACACGAAGAGGGTGCCGCCTCCGGAACAAGTCCCCCACCTAAACATTCAATTGAGAAATACTAAGACAGCAATAGAGGACCACTCAAACCATAAAAGTAAACACGGACTCACAAAAGTTCCTTTAACGCGAACCCAGCCCCAATTTCTAGATGTCGCTTTGTCCCCTCTGTGGACAGTCATGTTCTAAAATTCATATATTTTCGTACAGGGATCAAAATTAGGTGTTCTTGGACTTCATTGAAAGGTTATCAAATTCCCAACTAAACCTAGTTGGTGAGCCTTCTGTTTCGGCCATCTACTACCCTAACATGCGAAATAACAGAACATCGTTTTCACGTCGAGTTCTCTGGATAGTACACTAAATTGATCATAACTTTCAGCTCGTTTGTCCAAATTTCACGTTCTTATGCTTCCCGGAAAGCTACGACAATTATCTACAACGTTCGTTATACTGAGATCCTCTAATTCCCCATTTAACTTATCGCACAAGTCAGATTACTAAAACCTGTCAAAACACTAACTGATTCGCAGGACAGTCGCACTAATAAATTCATAACTTTTGCTACAGAGATCCAAATAATATGATCTAGCACTTAATCGAAAGCTATTGACGTCCTCTACAACTCTCTAGGAGAAGCCCAAGACTGAATCCGCACTTAACTATATCAAAACGTCTGTCTAATGCGATCTGTCCTGAGGAGACAGAAATACCGACATTGCTACAACAATCAAAAGATGCATCTACTCGGGGGGATCCAGGGTTACCCTTGACGAACGCCGATGACCAGGATGCCGCCCACAAACCTTCACCCTTTCCTCTCCTCTTCCCTTCTCCCTTCTTCCTTCTTCTTCTTTTTTTCTTGGCCGCCACCACAATGAAGAGGCATCGGAGAGAGGCACCACCATGGAGGAGAGCGATTGCTTACAGCATGCAGTGCTACACGGTGACAACGGCTGATCAGAGCATGAAATTACTGTAGCAAACCTAGGGTTTCCTCCTCCTTTTGTTGGTGGTTGATTTTCTCATGGGCCACTATGGCTAATTCCCCCTTTATGGCCGGCCACCACCTCCCACTTTTGGGCCAAATACCAATGGGCCTGAGGCCTCGGCCCAGGTTGTCCAAAATTCGTTGTAATCCCCCTCTTTAACTGCTTAAATAACTATTTTCTATTTGATCCTTCCCTCAATTCAATTTCTAAATAGTCCTTCTCTTTAAATAACTTAATTCTCTCTCGATAATCCTTTCAAATACTTTTGGGGTATTACATTCTACCCCCCTTAAACTGAATTCGACCTCGAATTCTGACCATGCTTACACCAAAGTATAATCACAGCTAAAACTTACTAACATTGCTACGTACCTGCTGTGAATAATTCTGGACATCTCTCGCGCATGCGAGACTCCAATTCCCAAGTCGTTTTCCCACTTGGACTTATGGAACCACCGCACCATGATGCAACTGATGTGTTACGCCTCATCACTTATACCATCCTAACCAGAACCACTCAACGGACAAGACTCGAAGATGCAATAATGCTCGCTGGTCAACGGCTGTTACGAAACCTCACACTCCACATACCTTAAGCATTCTCTCAACACCGGTTCATCCAAAACATTAAATACCCCTCTCCAAGACTCGAGACGGTTCTAGCGAATTGCTATCTTCCGGAATCCCGCAACTTCCGAACAACCAAATATACTCGGGCTATCTATCTCTTCGCACCAAACCACATAACTTGCACATAAACATTTGGGACTCTTGTTCCTCTTAGTCGATTCCTTCACCAGAACAAGGAGATCCTCCATTAAGCAGGGACGTGCAACACAACTTATTTTATCAAACTTTAATAATCAGATTCAACTGAAACAAAGGATTCACAAAGCAATTCCAACTTTCCTCCAAAACACTCAAATCCAAAATCAGAGATTCTTCACGAAAACCTTCCATCCTTCCAACTCTGCAGTTCGCAACTAAACACCACATAAGCCAAAAGAGAATTCGCTCGAATGTCCAAATCAATTACTTCATTTATTTTCCTGAACTGGACAAAACCACCTTATCAACATAAGTCAACTCAAATTGTACATGATCTCCATTATAAAATAAAAAAAACAATTCAAGCAAGAACCAATGGAGCACTTCTCTACTCGAGGGATCATTCTTTTCTCAGATGTTCATTTAAGAAATAATCCCTTTCCTTTTTCATGGGTGTGCAGAATTATCACACTAACTCCTCCCTCTTAACCGACAATCTCAAAATGATCCTCAAACCGAAAGAACAACCATACTTATTTAGAGAGACTCTTCTAATCCACAAAAGGATTCTCTAGTCCACTCCTATCCCAAAGGAATTATTTGACAAATGGTTTCCAACGCCTCAATAGAGATTTTTCACCCACAACCACATCAACTCATTCTGTTAAAGATAATCAACTTTGAGTTCTCAGTACACATACTCATTTACTTTACCCAAAGTATTCTATCAAAGATCAATATACTATTCAAAATTCGCTTCTGTTCATCTACCTCTACACATACTATTGGGTCTCCAAGATCCTATCATAAAAATACAAAGCCCAAATTCAACCTCCAAGTTTTCTACCATGAGTTTCTGGTACAATTGATAGGAAATTCTTAAATTCGTTTACTAAAATTTCACGTAGCTCACAATAACCTCGGTTATTATTATCAACATTCCTCACTAATCAGGTAACCGCCCCAAGGCGATTTATTTCACCAATCTTAGGCCTCTAATCCACACCAATCCAATTCAGTTACACAACTACAATATACCCATTCGCAATACTCTAATTGATTGACCATGATTCAAACATACTCAATTACCAACGTCAATAAATAAATAAATTCTTGACCAAGTTATACTTAGAGATAATCTAACTCCCAAAGGGTTACTCACTGAGGCCGAATCATACCTGACAATAACTCAACAATTCCTGCTATCCCATTAATTAGCACAACACTTAGGTTTCTCCACACCGCTACTCTCATTAACCTTCACCATCAAAACTCTTCTACACAATCTTACTAAGTATCCAAATACACAATCTTACTAAGTATCCAATTGCGATACTCTAATAAATTTATCAAGAGTCCATACTTTCGATAATCCCAACATCCCAACATGAACAAATGTTACTGGATCATAATTCGTCATAGGTTCCACTAGTTGTAACACTAATCAATTTTATTTCATCAACAAACCTTCCATTTAAATATAACTCCTCCAGTATTATAGGTCAAAAACCAATTCACTATCTATCGCTTCTTCAAATAGCTTGGTTCCCAAAATTTCACCACTATCATATACTTGTCTACCACCAACCAATCGCCATAATACACTTTATAAGACTTTGGCAACACAAGTTGGTTAATTCCTTTCTCAAAAGGAAGAAACAACCAAATACAAGTTTTCAACGACAAGAAAAATGTTGCTCCTCGAGTGAGCCCGAGACCAAGAGGAACAATCAAATATTAATGATCCGGAAAATAAAATACAGTCAGTAAATAAGGGCACATGTCCCACAATAAGGAACTTTCAAACCTCCATAAATCATAATAAAACACTGCTATGGAAACCAAGAAACTCTTAGCTTTAACAATGAAAAAATTACAGATCACAATTCTTAACTACAACCTCAAATACTTATGGTACACATTTTCCGTTAACAAAGAAAGAAATTTTCTTTTATTACAACACTACTTAGGAACCAAACCACATTAATCACTTAGGAACCAAATGAACCTTCCCACAGTCATATTGCTCAACTAATTTTATCTACTACATAATTCATGAACTCTAAAAGATCACGAATGCAAAACTCCAAACATTTCATTTAATCCATATTATGAAAAGCAATCAACTTACTTTCTCTCTAGAAGAATTATCACCACTCACAATCTCTTGTAGATGTATTTCTAACATCAAGAGTAATTCACTCTTAACAAGATTAGTTATTGTCAACCCTTCCTTTAAAAAGTCCTCAAAAGCTTTCCAAATTGTTACATACTAGATTATCATCTCATCCTCAATTGAGGGTATACCAAATTCTTACAACCTCACTACAACAACCACTTTATTTTAGAGGAACCGACTACACAATTTAAAAGGTTATTCCAAAACCCTTCCATCAAAGACATACTATTATCCGATAGTTCTACCATCACGTAAACATTGTTCATCCATTAAATCCCATCGGTTTATCTTTTAGTGATGCTCAACACCAAACTTTAATAGACAATAATTGCACCTAGCGATTACATACAATCACTAAGTATCCACCAAAGGTTACTCCAAGATTAATATCCACTAAGACAATAATCTAACTCCTTTTGAACTTAACCATCTCAAATGGTTAGATTAATCCATTGAGATCAGTTAATCTAATTTAGCAAAGAAGTTTACCAAATGTATGACTCTTAATGATCAACTCAATTCATCAATGTTCCACACTTCTTATCAACTCTATTGATTACAATTAGATATAGCCATACTCTTAATCACAGCTCATCAAGAATTACTACAAGAAACTTTCAAATTTATCAACTTTCTTTCCAAGGATCTAAGTTTGATCGATCATGCACACACCGCAGACCTAACCACGATAATCCATATCATATCCATTAATTGCTTTGATTATAACTCGTCACTTAACCAAGACAAAACATCGCTAAAGGTTTAACATCTTCTTTCATAAAAGAGAACTATTAATCTTCAACACTCAAAATACCCAAGAGAGATACATTGAGTCAAAGTCTCCACGTACTAAAGGACGTAAAAGAAAACTTTCATTAACCAAAACATCAAGCGAATAAATAGGTCAAGTTTTCCAATAAAAAGACAAAACTCAATACAAAGTTCAATCTTGACAATTAACAAAGTTCACCAACCGTAGAATAACTCAACAGCTGGGAAAATAATAATTGATTTACGGGACAAATTAAGCCAAAGGAAACACACAACTTTTTCAAAGCAACACATCAACCGCAATGAACTGATACCCAAGAGAAACTCATCAACCACAACCGGATAAGAGTTGATCAAATCCAAATTCAAGGAAGAGAACAACTCTTCTAAAGATACTCACTATCAACACTTGTACTAAGATATCCGAGGTAACCACTTCCCTATTCTCATACCGTGAACGGTGGTGTAACCTGGTAAAACCCATGGCCACAACCACGACCTCAACCTCTCAAGATGGGTTATCCCCACACATAATAATTATATAATCAATTAATGAGCAATCATACTCAATTCATAGCAAGAATCATCAATACGATATAACGGAAACGAAAATACAATGCAATGCCCATTCCAATTCTATTGTGCACCAAAGTGTCAAATTTTTAAGTTCATTAACCATTACAAATTTTAGCAACTTGTTGCCTAAGTTGTAAATCCAATCACCACGGACCTACAAACTCCGATACCAACTGTAACACCCCAACTCCACAAGAGCCAAGAATGCTACTAAAGTAACCTTACACAAAACTAAACTAAGATAATTTACTAAATTTCGGCAGAGTCTCCTTTGTATTTCTAACATCACATGGGTTTCAACAATTAAAAGGGAGTTATAACGAAGTACTGCAATATTCATGATCAAAAATAAGTACTCAAGAACTTACTAATCGACTGAATAAATCCTCAAACTTCCAACTAGAGTACTCATCATTATTACAAATAATCCGATACGGAAACATAAACAGGTCAAATCTTTGATCAGTAGCTTAATTAATAAGGCATGATCTGAGAATTTAAGTTCATGACAAGCAGTGCAGGTAAAGCATAACGCTACTCCTCCCATGCATATCGCGCTTGAACTGGTACCTAAAAACAACAAGAAAGCAAGAGTGAGTCCACAGATCAAGAAGTACATAAATAAAAAGACGCATAATTCAATCCATAACATCACATCCATATTCGGAGCACAACACTAAATCATTCCACATGCAAATGCAATGCTCAAGGATTCCTTTTCTTTATCTCTTTGTGCATTTTATCTGTAATGCAAGGTATGCAACCGCCGCCGATACTTCATGCCGTATGCGCACGCATTGGGACCAATTTCCCAATACTCCGCAAGTATTGGGGACCTCAAGCCCACACTCCACGAGTGTGGGGATCTCAAGCCCGTCACATTCATGACGGGGACCTCAAAGATGTGCATGCTTGGTCATCACAAGACCAGGCCTCAACATGATATCAAATGCATATGCACCATCTCTTTTCAACATCAAGCACCAATGTATGTAACAACATTCATGAATAAAGGCAATAACGACATTCATGAATTAAGGCGATAACAACATTCATGAATAAAGGCAATAACAACATTCATGAATAAATCATATCCATACTTTGAACATTCACCACTCTGATTATGCACACTTATCAACAACCATACGACATTAACAAGCATCAAACCCGCATTCATGTCCAAGCAATCACAAACAAGGATCAAACGATGCACTTGCCTCAACCGCGGTGGAACGAAGGGACGCCAAGAGGGTGCCGCCCGGAACAAGTCCCCACCTAAACATTCAATTGAGAAATACTAAGACAGCAATAGAGGACCACTCAAACCATAAAAGTAAACACGGACTCACAAAGTTCCTTTAACGCGAACCCAGCCCCAATTTCTAGATGTCGCTTGTCCCTCTGTGGACAGTCATGTTCTAAAATTCATATCGTTCGCACAGGATCAAAATTAGGTGTTCTTGGACTTCATTGAAAGGTTATCAAATTCCCCAACTAAACCTAGTTGGTGAGCCTTCCTGTTTCGGCCATCTACTACCCCTAACATGCGAAATAACAGAACATCGTTTTCACGTCAAGTTCTCTGGACAGTACACTAAATTGATCATAACTTTCAGCTCGTTTGTCCAAATTTCGCGTTCTTATGCTTCCCTGAAAGCTACGACAATTATCTATAACTTTCGTTATATTGAGATCCTCTAATTCCCCATTTAACTTATCGCACAAGTCAGATTACTAAAACCTGTCAAAACACTGACTGATTCGAGGACAGTCGCACTAATAAATTTATAACTTTTGCTACAGAGGTCCAAATAATATGATCTAGCACTTAATCGAAAGCTATTGACGTCCTCTACAACTCTCTAGGAGAAGCCCAAGACTGAATGTAATATCCCGAAAAGATTTTGCCGGTTTCGGTCGAGTGCAGTGCAAAGGACTAAGAAAAGAACTGTAAAGAAAAGACGAATTAACGATTTATTCGGGGGAAAATAGGAAAATCTGGGCAGCGTGGGTTAAGGCATTCGGCCCACTGCTTTTTGGCCCATGAGGGGGAAGCTTTGGCCGGCTACTTAGAGGGGGCAAACCCTAGGCGCCCTCCCCCTTTCTCCCATCCCCCTTGCGCCGGCTCCCCGCCACCTCCTTGCCGCCTCCCTCTCCCCTTCTCGGCGCCTCCTCCCTTCCATCTCTCATGCGCCCTTCCATCTCCTTGCACCCCATAACCCTTGCTGCTGGACCAAAGAAGGGAGGGGACTCCTTTGTTGGCGGCCAAGAGGAAGAGAAAGAAGGGAAGAAAAGAAGAGAAGGGAAGAAGGAAGAGAAGAAAGGAGAGGAAGAAGGATCCCAAACCAGGAACTCGTGGTGATCATCATCCGCGCAGAGTGCCTTCATCGCTTCGGCAAGGGTAACCCGTGATTCTTTGTTTTGGGGTCGTTTTTAGTTGTACATTTTCAGTTGTCAGTTCGTCGGTTTTCTGCAGCAGAGAAGATTGTTGATTTTGATTAGGTTAGAGGCAGAATTGGGTCTGGGTGTCTCCTAGAAAGTTGTATATATCGTAGTTACCTTTCATTGCCGACAAGAATCAAGTCATTCGGACTTCGTAGCCAGTTATGAATTTCTTAGTATTTCTGTGTTTCTGGAGAGAAGCAGAATTGCTAGTGTTGGTTAACCTGATAGAAGCGCATATTTAGAGGGGTTTCAGAGGGTCTCACCATAACGAAAAACTAGGCTAATCCTCTTAGCTTTCAGGAAAACTAAAGATAACTAAATTCGGACAAACGTAGAGAACGTTATGATAGTTTCTTTGTCGCTGTCCAGAAACCCGACGTGAAATGTTTGCTCTGATTAAATAGATTGGTAGGACTGGTAGATGGCCGAATCAGAGGATCTCCCAACTAAGTTTATTTAGACATTTTAATTACCTTTCCAGAATGTCCAAGATCATCCTATTTGGACTCCTGAGCAGAAAGTTATGAATTTTTGAAGTCTGCTGTCTGCAGTGACCGATCGCTAGAAATTAGAAAAGTTAGAAATGATAAGAAGTTAGCGATTTCGATTGTAATGTTATGTATGATTTTGGTCCAGTATGCTCGTCTTAGTTTGGGGTTATCTTCTTGTCCAGGTGGCAGCGAGATCCCAAGGGCAGCACTCCACTTCGCGTCCGCCGCTTCGCACGGTTGAGGCAAGTATTCGGTTAAGTAGAATTCTTGTTGCATGCTATGATTGAGGGTGTAATGTTCATTGTTGCCATATGAAAGTGATGTTGAGATGACCCTAGTGGTGTTGATGTTTGCATATTATGATTGCGGTTACATCATAATGCTACTATTTACATGATTAATGTATATGTTGAATCTCGATGAATGAGAAGGTATAGATATTATATTCACAAATGTATGACTCTTAATGATCAACTCAATTCATCAATGTTCCACACTTCTTATCAACTCTATTGATTACAATTAGATATAGCCATACTCTTAATCACAGCTCATCAAGAATTACTACAAGAAACTTTCAAATTTATCAACTTTCTTTCCAAGGATCTAAGTTTGATCGATCATGCACACACTGCAGACCTAACCTGATAATCCATATCATATCCATTAATTGCTTTGATTATAACCTGTCACTTAACCAAGACAAAACATCGCTAAAGGGTTTAACATCTTCTTTCATAAAAGAGAACTATTAATCTTCAACACTCAAAATACCCAAGAGAGATACATTGAGTCAAAGTGTGAGGACCCCAATTTATTTGGCTTGTAATGCTTAACCAACCACCTGGTCCTAGCATCACAAATCAAATAAACCGAGCCTCGAGATATGTATACTTCCCAGAAAGCAGTATACACACCTCTACACAAAATTACGCATCAACTCCATTCCAAACATAGAGTCCAACATTACCCTATTAAGCAGAAAGTAACAACAGAAGAGTTATTACAGACAATGGCCGACCGGCCAAAAGGTACATAAATACAAGAAGAACGACAGCGGAAGCAAAAGTGCCATAAGATGGCTATAAACAAAGCCAATCAGCGTGCCTTCACCCACAAGGCATCTGACCGGACCGCCAAGCCTAGTCATCGCGTTAACGGCGGCGGCAAAACTCACGAAGTGAGGCCCTTGGGCTCACCTTCTTCCTCTGCAACAAAAACATTAAGCAAAGCAACTGAGTACAAAGATTGTCTTTGTACTCGCAAGACTGACGTGTGAACTAGCGGACTGTTCATATGCTACATGCAGGCTTATTTGGTGGAGGTCATATGTTTCATTAGCACAAAGCCAAAATTTATTTGCAATAAAGTAATACAGTTTAAAGGCAAGTTTGCAATTCATTTTTAATGTTGAAATAACAGTGAAAGAAAGATTGATACAGGTATCCACCGGGAAGTGACTATCCCAATAGTCACCACTACATAGTACGAACCCCCAGATTCGTACCACCCGTCAAGTTTTAATTTAAAAGGTTGTAGTCTAGCTCTTGGAAGACCTTGCCAAGCGTGTCCATAACCTAGGACGAGGCTATTCGAATAGATTTAACCCTGCAGGGGTGTACCACTGTACCCACACTTCAGACCGCCTTTAAGCCAATGCACACTACCGAAGGTATGCTGGCACAGCTAAGTCCTACGAGACTTTTTCCAATATTGTGTATTAACTACGAGCCGCTCGAATGGATAGAAATCCATACGCTTACATGGTAAAGCCGAAAAGACAACTACCCACTCAGGATAAAGCTTTTCGGACAACTACCATGCTCCCAACACCATCCCTCCTGCGACCTCCTGCGACCCATAGCCAATACACGCCAAAGTACTAGGTCAAGAGAGGTCCCATATACTCTAGTGTGGTTAGCACGCTAAAATGCTTGATTTAGTGTAACAAGATGTTCGGTCCTTGTTGGCCCGGGCACCTTTCCAATCACACCCAACAGATCACACCAAAACTTACCATTGTGCCCAAGTCTAAATCGTTTTTGTTTTCATTTTTAGTTTTTGCAATTAACAAAGTACAAGCTAGAATATAAGAACAGTAATAATTTTTATGTGATCAAGATCATCGACTAAATCGATGATCGCCCAATTCTATCGGAAACTAAGCATGGCTAAGCAACTGAACTCGTAATCTACTAAGTGATAAGAGTTCATCCAACGAACTCTAATCACAGCAAGTAACCTAGGCTCGGGTAGTAGAGATCAATATTTCACCTACAGGATATGCAATACTGATTTAACTAATCAATTTAACACAAATTAGGCAATGCATACATACAGTTGAAATAAAATATTAGACATTAAAATACTGGGATAAACATGATCAAACTGCTTGCCTGGCTGCTGTGGCTCAGGATGCTCAACCTGTTGCAGAGGATCGCTCTCGATAAAACCGGACCCGTCGCAATCTATCGATCGAGCAAAAGCAACAAATAAGAACCAATAACACCGACAAAACTCAAAATCTCAAATACAACCACAATTCTATAACACAGAAGCTAGACCATTACCATAGGAACAACAAATTAACTGCTACGGAGATGAATTAAATTAGACAAGCTTTCATGTGATAGATCTACCCAAACTCACTTACTTACCAAGTTAACTATAAAATCAAACAAAATCAATCCTCTTATATGTTTTTATCTTTCGACAGACTTTGATGGTGATTGTGTGCACATCTATTAATTAAGTATCAAATTAACACATCTAAACAACTAGTTACTCTAAACAACCATCATTAGTGATAAGATCACTTAAACCTACAAGGAGCTATTGAAACACTAACTAGTTAATTAGCCAACTATTAGATGCTAACAATTTTCTAATTAAGGTTGGGCTTTAATAAAATTCAGCTACTAACACAGCTAAGCATCACACCCACATATAGTAAAGTTAACAATTTCAGCATGCAACTACTACAAGGCCTTACTACACTTGTAAAAGCAGGAAACACAAGTACAGAGACAAACAATTAGATCATCTAACCACCTCTTTGATCATTCAGACAACAAGAGCTTTGAAACTTAATGACACTAACTAACTGACTTCAAACTAACCACTACTACTTAGGAAAGTCATCAAACACTAACAAGATTTGAATAGCATAAGCACAAAACCAATTTCAGTTTACTGACAACAGAGAAAAACGACAACAGGGAACAACTACAGGGAAACTTGAGACTAATCTTTCTTCCAAACCTCACTTCCAAATTTGATCATGCAAGAGAGTGAACTAATGAACAATCCTAAGATTGATTAGCAGCTAACTACAAGGCTTAAGAGAGGTGGGCCCCACTGTCAGTGAAGCAGAGGAAGACTTAGCCGAAGAACAGAGAGACTCGGGCTGGCGCTGGACCTGGAGTTGCCGCCGGCGAAGGAGTGGCGGCGCGGCGGGTGTGACAGCCAAAATGGGTTGCTGGAGGACCACTGAAGCCAAAGGTGGTCACGGGCTGGCCGGAGAAGCACTGTGGCGGCGCGGCGACAGCTCGCGGCGGCCGGCCGTGGAGGTGACAAGGCTATCGCGGAGAGAAGAAGAAGTGAAAACTAGCGCGCATGAGCATCGATGGGTTACCGAGAACTCACCGGGATGACGCGGAGCTAAGGTGGCTACGGAGATGGCCGGCGGCGAGAACTGCGGCGGCGATCAAGGGTCACCGAGGAGGAGCAACTGAGCAAAGACAGAGGAGATAAAGATGTAGATAGCTCGGGTAAGAGCACGAGATGAGCTGACGCGAGCAATTGACCAAGGAACCAACTCACCGCGATGAGGCGAAGACTCAAATTTTCGGCCGAATAAGAGGGAACCCAAAATTCCACGGTCCACTGCGAGTGAATCTCAAAATTAGTTGAGGGAATTCATGATAGGGATCTGGAACACGATATGGCGCGCAAAGGTGAGGATGATCTTCACTGGTCACAGCGATGACATGGCGGTGGCGCCACGGCCGTGAACGAGTTGGCGCCCCTTCGGTTTGAGCTCGGAGGAGCAATGGTTGCTAGAAGTGGCTTTATGTGGTCCAAAGGAGGATAATAGAGCTCGGGTGAGCTTAAGTAGGGAGAGGCGGAGGAATGCGAGAGCGAAGCTTTCGGCACCGAGAAGCTCAAGAGCGGTGCCGGCAAGCCGGTGAGGAAAAGATGGGTGATAAATGCCGCTCGGGGCATTGCCTAACAGCCGGACGATGCGCGCCGAGGATTGCGCGAGAAAACTGGGAAGCGGTGGCGAGGCGGCGAGGTGAGGTGGCGTCCATGCGCGTTTGCCGCGGCACTCAACTCCCAGCGCGAGGTAGGTGGACGGCTCGACGAGTGGGGCCCGCCCGTCGAAGAAGCGAAACGACTCGAGCCGGAGTCTGGCGCGGTGCGATTAGGTGGTTTGACTCGAACGAAACGGTGGTGATCGTTGGATCTTAGATGAACGGCCGAGATCTCACTATGCATTCGAACAGGTCGTTTGCATGCGCGAACGTGGACCGTGTGATGCACATCGGACGGTCACGAACGATTGGGCTCGGCGATGCAGTTTGTTGGCGCGATCGAGCCGAGCGGCGCGGTCGGACTTGAGTCGGGCTCGGGTTCGAACCCGATGAATAGTGTTTACTGATTTCGAGTTTAAAAAGGCTGATAGAGTTTGGGGAATTTTTAGAGGTAGTTCCAGAGCTCCAAAAATTCCAAAATTTTTATGGGAGCTTCCTGGGACAGAGGACAACCTTGTGTAAATTTTCCAGGAATTTTCATGCACTAGATTTCTCCCAAGAAAATTCACAAGCTGCTGTCCAGAGGTTTGACCAGATTTCTAAACTGGTTTGACTTGGCCATTTGAAATAGCAAACAAAATCTAAAAATTGTGAAATTTTTCAGGGAGGTAACTAGGATGGTCAAGATGATAGGAAAAATATTTTCAGAGGATGATCACAAGTTTTAAGGCTAAGAATTTGTTGACAACAATTTCCATTCACAAGAATTAAATCTTAGAATTGGAAATTGTTTAGGGAAAATTTGGAAAACTTCCAAATGACTTCATGAGACATCAAAAGTTTTTTATTTCTCATCATAATTTACATTTGGAATACAAACCCTAACTTAGGGCT
Source organism: Ampelocalamus luodianensis (assembly GCA_036346255.1). Classification (NCBI taxonomy): domain Eukaryota; kingdom Viridiplantae; phylum Streptophyta; class Magnoliopsida; order Poales; family Poaceae; genus Ampelocalamus; species Ampelocalamus luodianensis. Next base: position 31,838,368 of record CM070628.1, on the reverse strand, counting down.
GTTACACAAAGTCTCCACGTACTAAAGGACCTGTAAAAGAAAACTTTCATTAACCAAAAACATCAAGCGAATAAATAGGTCAAGTTTTCCAATAAAAAAGACAAAACTCCAATACAAAGGTCAATCTTGACAATTAACAAAGTTCACCAACCGCGAGAATAACTCAACAGTTGGGAAAATAATAATTGATTTACAGGACAAATTAAGCCAAAGGAAACACACAACTTTTTTCAAAGCAACCCATCAACCGCAATGAACTGATACCCAAGAGAAACTTATCAACCACAACCGGATAAGAGTTGATCAAATCCAAATTCAAGGAAGAGAACAACTCTTCTAAAGATACTCACTATCAACACTTGTACTAAGATATCCGAGGTAACCACTTCCCTATTCTCACACCGTGAACGGTGGTGTAACCTGGTAAAACCTAGGGCCACAACCACGACCTCAACCTCTCAAGATGGGTTATCCCCACACATAATAATTATATAATCAATTAATGAGCAATCATACTCAATTCATACCAGCAATCATCAAAACGATATAACGGAAACGAAAATGCAATGCAATGCCCATTCCCATTCTACTGTGCACCAGTGTGTCAAATTTTTAAGTTCATTAACCATTACAAAATTTTAGCAACTTAAGTTGCCTAAGTTGTAAATCCAATCACCACGGACCTACAGCCCGCTCTGATACCAACTGTAACACCCCAACTCCACAAGAGCCAAGAATGCTACTAAAGTAACCTTACACAAAACTAAACTAAGATAATTTACTAAATTTCGGCAGAGTCTCCTTTGTATTTCTAACATCACATGGGTTTCAACAGTTAAAAGGGAGATATAACGAAGTACTACAATATTCATGATCAACAATAAGTACTCAAGAACTTACTAATCGACTGAACAAATCCTCAAACTTCCAACTAGACTACTCATCATTATTACAAATAATCCGATACGGAAACATAAACAGGTCAAATCTTTGATCAGTAGCTTAATTAATAAGGCATGATCCGAGAATTTAAGCTCATGACAGTGTGCGTGCAAAGCATAACGCTACTCCTCCCATGCATACTGCGCTTGAACTGGTACCTAAAACAACAAGAAAGTAAGAGTGAGTCCACAGACTCGGCAAGTACATAAATAAAAGACGCATAATTCAATCCATAACATCAGCATCCATATTCGGAGCACAACACTAAATCATTCCACATGCAAATGCAATGCTCAAGGATTCCTTTTCTTTATCTATTTGTGCATTTTACCGTAATGCAAAGTATGCAACCGTCGCTGCATACCCATGCTTTTGCGCCGCGCGCACGAGGACCAATTTCCCAATACTCGCAAGTATTGGGGACCTCAAGCCCACACTCCACGAGTGTGGGGATCTCAAGCCCGTCACATTCATGACGGGGACCTCAAAGATGTGCATGCTTGGTCATCACAAGACTAGGCCTCAACATGATATCAAAATGCATATGCACCATCTCTTTTCAACATCAAGCACCAATGGCGGTAACAACATTCATGAATAAAGGCAATAACGACATTCATGAATTAAGCGATAACAACATTCATGAATAAAGGCAATAACAACATTCATGAATAAAGCATATCCATACTTTGAACATTCACCACTCTGATTATGCACACTTATCAACAACCATACGACATTAACAAGCATCAAACCCGCATTCATGTCCAAGCAATCACAAACAAGGATCAAACGATGCACTTGCCTCAACCGTGCGGGAACGAAGGACGCGAAGAGGGTGCCACCTCCGGAACAAGTCCCCCACCTAAACATTCAATTGAGAAATACTAAGACAGCAATAGAGGACCACTCAAACCATAAAAGTAAACACGGACTCACAAAAGTTCCTTTAACGCGAACCCAGCCCCAATTTCTAGATGTCGCTTTGTCCCCTCTGTGGACAGTCATGTTCTAAAATTCATATCTTTTCGTACATGGATCAAAATTAGGTGTTCTTGGACTTCATTGAAATTTTATCAAATTCCCCAACTAAACCTAGTTGGTGAGCCTTCCTGTTTCGGCCATCTACTACCCCTAACATGCGAAATAACAGAACATCGTTTTCACGTCAGGTTCTCTGGACAGTACACTAAATTGATCATAACTTTCAGCTCGTTTGTCCAAATTTCACGTTCTTATGCTTCCCTGAAAGCTACGACAATTATCTACAACTTTCGTTATACTGAGATCCTCTAATTCCCCATTTAACTTATCCCACAAGTCAGATTACTAAAACCTGTCAAAACACTGACTGATTCGCAGGACAGTCGCACTAATAAATTCATAACTTTTCCTACATAAGTCCAAATAATATGATCTAGCACTTAATCGAAAGCTATTGACGTCCTCTACATCTCTCTAGGAGAAGCCCAAGACTGAATCCGCACTTAACTATATCAAAACGTCTGTCTAATGCGATCTGTCCTAAGGAGACAGAAATACCGACATTGCTACAACAATCAAAAGATGCATCTACTCGGGGGAATCCGGGGTTACCCTTGACGAACGCCAATGACCAGGATGCCGCCCACGAACCTTCACCCTTTCCTCTCCTCTTCCCTTCTCCCTTCTTCCTTCTTCTTCTTTTTTTCTTGGCCAGCCACCACAATGAAGAGGCATCGGAGGAGAGGGGCACCACCATGGAGGAGAGGGATTGCTACAGTACCATGCTACAGTGATTGCGGTAGTACTGTAGCACGAAATTACTGTAGCAAACCTAGGTTTCCCCTCCTCCTTTTGTTGGTGGTTGATTTTCTCATGGGCCACTATGGCTAATTTCCCCCTTTATGGCCGGCCACCACCTCCCACTTTTGGGCCAAATACCAATGGGCCTGAGGCCTCGGCCCAAGTTGTCCAAATTTCGCTGTAATCCCCCTCTTTAACTGCTTAAATAAGTATTTTCTATTTGATCCTTCTCTCAATTCAATTTCTAAATAGTCCTTCTCTTTAAATAACTTAATTCTCTCTCGATAATCCTTTCAAATACTTTTGGGGTATTACAATCCTTCTTTATGTTTATGATTGATTCAATAACTGCATATGATCCTTGATTAGATTATTGATAGGAATATCTTAATTGACTCAATATACTTGGATTTTTTTAGAGAATGTGAGTCGTCGATGAATTCAAATTAAATTCCTACATTCATTCCATTAGATGTTGATCTTTGTTCGAGATTAATTGTTTATTATTTGAAATTGTTCCGCATTTTTGTTGTATGTTAGTCCTTTAGGTAATATCTTGGCTTCCGAATAGCCAGGGTGTTACACAACCGAATCGTCGAAACCTATCGAACGTACAAGAAGAACCAATAAGAGCGAATAACATCGAATAAACACCAGAATTGCCAAAAGTCTCAAAATTAAGAAGTTAAAACAGAAGGTAGATAATGATTTTTGATAAATTTAGGAACATATATCATTGTATTTGGAGTTGATTTGAATTAGGTATGAGTTATTGAAATAGAAATGAAGGCATAAGTTCTACTGTTGATTAGCTAACCAATTATTCAAATTTTGACTTATGATAACTTTTACTCTTCTAGATTAAATGTTAGTGGCTATTCATACATTCTAAGTAATTTATTTTGTCACTTGATATGGCTCCATCTTACTGTTACTTGGCAGCACTGTATTCCAATTCTTGCATCTTATTTAGTTCTAGCTCCATTGGATTAAATGCTAAGGGCTAACTAAATTAACATATCTTCTAAATACTTGTATGTCAAAAGGCATTAGCTTACTACCTTATTCAGGTTTTCCCTTCTGTACATTTATCTCATTAAACCTTGGTCTAGTTACGGTATTCTCTAGATCATTTAGTTCTTTAACCCATTCTTTTATCCACATAATGGTTTACTATTCATTTGGTTGTAAAATGGCTGCTAAGCACTGTTAACCATTTTTCACTACTCGGCTCTAGCTATTAACAAGAGGTTTGTAGATTTTGAATGATCCACTAGATATTAACTTGAAGACTGATTTCAGAATTTGACAATAGCCCACTGTCATTAGTAGACTTCAAATTGAGACATTTTCTGACCATACATCCTATTAGGGGAAAAGGTTGTTTGGAGGTGTGGTTAACTTATTCTTCCTCTACTAACTCCATCATTCAAATTTGTTTGCATAAGACAGTTGGTCATGCAAGAGGGTTTCACAACCAAGTCAAACTTTCTCCTAATCCTCTTCTCTCATCAAGCATCCAAATAGAGGAATAATACCGAGTAAGTGACTTGGTTAACTAAGCCTTATTACTAATTCCAATACTCATTTACTAATCAAAGTTTTGAGTGATCTACAGGTAACACTGCACTTAGCACTACTCTTCCCTCTACTATACAAACAACCTACAAACAAAACATCCTCTGAAAAGAGATACTGCTAGCTAATTTTCTTCAACATACAACTATGAAATTTTCTTATTCAAGCGAGTGCCCTAATTGAAAATCATCAGGTTGGTTAGCAAAAGATGCTTGGTTCTACAAGTGAATTCAATTGACAACTCAATTTTCCCTTAATCACCTTCTCTGCTCTCACATCATCTAAGGACTTGATGGTTTTGACAACTAACCTTTCCACTAATCAGTCATTCACATTTGCTAAATAAAATGTGAGTGACTTAAAAGCTAAGTACAATACTAGCACTGATCTGCCTCTATTGTTTAACTTGCCTCCTATTGGTTTCTAAAAAAATGCAACCTAATAATGATTCTCAGGTTTGGCCACTCCTGCTAGTTCCGAAAATTCACAACTCTGTTGGTCCTTTTCAGATTTGGATGCTACTTGTTAGATGATTGCCAATTGACTAGTTAAATCAAGGCAACCTCTAACTACTGAAGTGAGTCCTGCTAATAACGTACTGACAAATTCAGATTTCCATAAACATATTACTCTGTTCATACAACTGACAAATGAACTGCTTTTCTGAGCTGCACAGAAGCTAACTAAAATTTCTCCACACTTCAAACTTTGAATTGGTTGTTAATTCGTTCGAGGAACCTAATTGACATTCATAAGACCTGCGAGCAACAGAAGGTTTTGACTTGCTAGAGAAACCTATTTTCAGAGACTAGTTAGAGAGGAAAACACATAGAGCTAAACAAGCAGAACAGGGAGGGCTCGAGTGACTTGGAGCGGCAATTGTCATCGGCGACAGGGAGCACGGTGGTGGCCGAAAGTGATAAAAATGGAACCAATAAAATGTATAGGTTCTAGGGGTAGTAGTGGCGGGGCCGGAGCTAGTCCGCGGTGGTTGAGAAGTGACGAGCGGTGGCCGGCCGTGGAGGCGAGCTAGCTTCGGTAGCGTAGGGTGGTGTTGGGGAGGAATTAGTGAGAGCATGGACAGCCATGGGGTGTGGAGAGATTACCGGCGTGGTCACCGAGGATGAAGAGAGGCCAAGGTGAGCCAGCGACGGCGACCATGGGCGGCGCGAGGTTGTCCTCGACGGCAGTGACCTGGAGAGGATCAGAGCCCAAATGAGTGATCGGATGAGGGAGAGGGAGTCTAGGGAATGCTCACGGAGGAAGGAATTGTGGGGCTCATTTGGAGAAGACCGCGGCGCGGTGGCGCGAGTTGGCGGACCAAGAAGATGGCACACGCAGACTCCTCGATGGTGATAACTACAAATTTACCAGGGGAAAGACCTCCTTGTGGTGTAGGGCCTGCCGTGACGCGGTCAGGGAGGTCGGGGTCACCGATGCAGCTGAGGAGGTTGGAGGCGGCACGGCCATGGCTGGATGGCATTTGGGGCTTGGAGCTCAAATGAGCTCGGAGAGGAGGGAGGATGGAGAGGGAGTGGTAGAGAAGTGGAGAAGGGTGAGGCGAGCTTGGCGCTCAGCTTAAATTGGGGCGAGAAAGGAGGAGTTCCTCACGAGAACTCGAGCTTCCTCTCTTCTCGATCATGGCGTCTTCCCACGATTTCTCGGTGTGGACGAAGAGCCTAGTGACGGCGTCGGTAGGAGGAGGGCCCTGGTTGGTTGTCTTGGGCAGTGGCACGACAGCACTAACGGAGGGAGACGGAGGAGGCCGGGCGGCGTGGCGCGCGCTCCCTGCGGCGTCGCAGCATGCGGCGACCGCATGGGGAAGAAGGGCCTGCAGGTGGGGCCCACAGGTCAGCGGTAGAGGGGGAAGGAGATGGCTCGGGTGAGCTGGTTCAGTTAGACCTGGGCGGCGAAGGGGTCCAGTCGGAGGGATAGTAGGTGAGTTACAGTTTTGTTTTTGTGATTTTTGTAAAATGGCTCAGGTGTTTAGGTAATTTTTAGACGGAGCAAAATAGCTCTGAAAATTATGAAATTTTTAGGTAAGGCTGAAAATACAAAGAAGATTATTCTGCAAATTTTCTAGGGTTTTACTGGTAATGCATTATTCCCTAGAATTATTTTGATTTCCAGCCTTTGCTTAGTTGACTTTTAACTTACAAGTTTGACTGGTTGCTTAAACATACTATCTATTTCAAAAATTTGTGCGATTTTGCTGGTGAAGTTATAATGTGTTACCGAACCTAGCAAAAATATTTCTAGGCTCTGTTCACCCAATTTGTTTATATTTTAAATTCAAAATCAATTTGAATATGCAAATAAAATGGAACCAAATAATCTTTAAAAATTTCAGAAAATCCAAACAAGCATATGAGAGGATATAGAATCTAACTAAAATATTCCCACATTAGAATCCTTTTTGGTTTTTCCTAAGTCTCACTTTGAGCTTTTGAATTGGGAAAGGAGTATAGGATTTCTAAGGTTAATTGCTATTCTTCAAAAATTAAAGGACTTTCGACATAGGGTTTAACCCCACTCTGAGCTAAGTTTCAAAATCTTGAAAAACTTTCATTTTGTTTTAGAAAGTCTCATTTCTAGGTTTTGGGAGAACTAGGTTTTTAACCTATTTGTTTTGCAACAAAAAGTTTTAAAAAGTCCAAAATTTCACAAATGCACGCTTAGGGATTTTGGGTTGTTACACGCTCCCACGTTGCTTCTCCTTTTGAGTGGTTGTTCCACTCAACTTTGCAAAAATGAATAGTCTGGCTTCTGGTACGACGCTTTGCCACATCCAAAATCTTGATCAACTGCTCCTTGTAAGTGAGATCCTCTTTTAACTCAATTGAATCCAAAGGGGTTTGCTCTTCTGGCACACGAAGACACTTCTTTAACTGCGTGACATGAAAGAGACATGTACTCCTGCTAACGACTGTGGTAGCTCCAACTGATAGGCAACTTCTCCACGACATTCCAAAATCTTGAATGGACCAACATACCTTGGGGCAAGCTTTCCTTTGGCATGAAATCTTTTCACACTTCTGAGCTGTAATACCCGAAGTCTATTTAAGTGAAAAGAAAGTATTAGAGAGAAGAACCAACTAGAAAAAAATAGAATTAACAGAGGATTAGAGGGGGGTTTGTGCAATTATTCGACAACCTGGGCCTCAGGCTTTGGCCCAGGAGGCCCAGGAGGGGCGTCCACCATTAAAAAGAGGGGGGAAACCCTAGGGTGGTACTGTAGCACGGCGTGCTACAGTAGCCGCCACTGCTACAGTACTCCCCATGAACAGTACCGCCCCCGCCTCCTTGTGCCGTCTCCTTCTGGTGCTGCCGACCAAAAAGAAGAAGAAGAAGAAGAAGAAGAAGAGGAAGGGGAAGAGGGAGGGGATCTCCTTCGTAGGGGTGGTTCGTCATCTCCCTACGATTCTTCAAGGGTAACCTCAATTCCCCTTTGATCCGATGCGTTTTTGGATAGTTAATCAATGTCGGTAGTTCTGTCGCCTAAGGGCAGATCGTGTTAGAGGGACGTTTTGATATAGTTAAGTGCGGTTTCAGTCTCGGACATCTCCTAAGAAGTTGTAGAGGACGTCAATAGCTTTCAATGAAGTGCTAGAACATAATTTTTCGACCTATGTAGCGAAAGTTATGAATTTATTGGTGCGGCTGTTCTGCAACTCTGTCAGTTTTTGGACAGGTTTTAGTAATCTAACCTTTACGATCAGTTAAAGAGAGAATTAGAGGATATCAGTATAATGAAAGTTGTATATAATTATCGTAGCTTTCAGGGAAGCATAAGAACGCGAAATGTGGATAAACGAGCTGAAAGGTATGATAGTTTTAGTGCTCTGTCCAGAAAGTCTGACGTGAAATCGATGTTTTGTTAATTGGCTTAAAAGTGATTTTAGATGGCCGAATCAGGGGAGCTCACCAACTAGGTTTAGTTGGAAAATTTGATAACCTTTCAATGAAGTCCAAGAACACCTTATTTGGACCCCTGTAGTGAAAGTTATGAATTTTAGAACTTGACTGTTCACAGAGGGCAGTTCAGCACTTAGGAATGTGGGGTTGGGATCGCGTTGCAATCTACTATTTGATGAGTTCGTTTATATAATTCATGTTTTTCGTTACTGTGGTCTTAGTTTATGTTCTTAATGTATTAGGTGGGGTTTGGTTCCGGAGGCAGCATCGTCTTCACGTTCCCAGTTCTCACGTGGTTAAGACAAGTGCATTGTTTGATTCGTGGTTGTGATTGATTGGTCATGTTTGAGTGTTTTTTTCGATATGTGATAGCATAATGAGATTGTTGGCATGTTGTTGGTTTAAGATTTGTGGATGCTTCAAATATGTTTATGCTCTATTGTCGTATGATGCTATCGTCTTGTGGTAATTTGATGATGATTAAATGATGAGCATGTGCATATTGAGATCATGTTGAGGCTTGGTCACGTGGTGACCAAGTATGTTTTCCTTTGAGATCCCGTCATGAAGGTGACGGGCCGAGATCCCCACACTCGTGGAGTGTGGGTTGAGGTCCCAATACTTGCGGAGTATTGGGCAATTGGTCCCGTGTGTGCGCGCACGAGGCATGGGTATGCGGCGGTTGCATACTTTGCATTACGGTGTAATGCACAAAGAAAGATAAGAGAAAGGATCCTTGAGCATTGCATTTGCATGTGAGATGTATTATTGTTGATCTCCTATATGTATGGATGCTGATGTTATAGCTTTTATTCAGACTTGCTGAGTCTGTGGACTCACTCTTACTTTTAATGTTGTTTTAGGTACCCGATCCAAGAACGACATGCATGGGGAAATAGAGTGATAGTCACACACACACATCATGAACCAAATAAAGATGAATTAAACTTGGACCATGTTTTTTAGTGTTGGGCGAATTGCTCAAAGGTTATTATGTTATGTTTCATGCAATGGATTAAGTGTAATAATTATGAGTAGTGGAACTTTATACTTCTCTAGTTTTGTTAGTCACTTAGCATGATTTGATTATTTATTGTGGATTAGAGTTGATGATTTAGTTATTTATGATTTACATGTCTATTGGAATCCCTTTGTAACTGTTTTTACAAGGAGGTTCCATGAAATTTATTAGCAATTGCCTTGGTTAGTGTTATTTAATGTTAGTTCAGTAGCATTCCAGGCAGTTTGGATTTTAGATTCGGGGTCGAATCCTGTTAAGGGGGGTAGAATGTAATATCCCGAACAATGAGTTAAGATTTGAATCGAGGAAGAATAATTTTTATTTCGGGAGAGATCGATTATTCGGGGAAGAATCAAACGGAACAGCGGGAGGGACTTATTGGTTTGTTGTCGTCTTGCAGTTTTAGAGGGGGGAAAGAGCATTTTGGCAGCAACTTGGGCCTGGGCCAAGGCCCATCTAGGTGGCCGGCCAGGGGGCTCCCCTTCCCCAAAACCCTAGCCCCTTCCCCTCCCCTCCCCCTTTCCCCCTCCCACTCCCAACCGGCGCCCCTCTCCCCATCTCCCCACCTCCCACCTCTCCACCTCCCTTCCACCTCCCTTGCGCCTCTCCATCTCCCCATCACCTCCATTGCTGCTGTCCAAGGTGGAATAGGAGCTCCTTGCAGCCGCCAAGGAGGAAGAAGAAGGAGAAAAGAAGAGAAAGAAGGGAAGAAGAGAAGGGAAGAAGAGGGAGAAGAAGGGATCCGCAGCGGATTCATGGTGGTCTTCATCCCCGCTGTGTGCTCTCTTCGTTTCGGCAAGGGTAACCCGTGGTTCCTTGTTTTAGGTCGTTTTCTAGTTGTCTAATTTTCGGATGCCAGTTCGTCGCTATTCTGCAGCAGGGAAGTTTGTCGGTTTTGATTAAGTTAGAGGCAGATTTGGGTCTGGGTGTCTCCTAGGAAGTTGTAGCTATCGTAGTTACCCTTCATTGCCGACAAGAATCAAGTCATTTGGACTTCGGTAGCCAAAGTTATGATTTTTTTAGTACTTCTGTGTTTCTGGAGAGAAGCAGATTTGCTAGTGTTAGTTAACCTGATAGAAGCGCGTATTTAGAGGGGTTTCCACAGGGTCTCACCATAACGAAAAATGAGGCTAATCCTCTTAGCTTTCAGGAAAACTAAAGATCACTGAATTTGGACAAACGTAGAGGAAGTTATGATAGTTTCTTTGTCGTTGTCCAGAAACCCGACGTGAAATGTTTGCTCTGATTAAATAGATTGGTAGGTCTGGTAGATGGCCGAATCAGAGGGTCTCCCCAACTAAGTTTATTTAGACATTTCAATTACCTTTTCAGATTGTCCAAGATCATCCTATTTGGACTCATGAGCAGAAAGTTATGAATTTTTGAAGTCTGCTGTCCGCAGTAACGATCGCTAGAAATTAGAAAAGCTAGAAGTGATAAGAAGATTAGCGATTTCGATTGTAATGTGATGTATGACTTTGGTCCAGTATGTTATTCTTAGTTTGGGGTTATCTTCTTGTCCAGTGTGCAGCGAGATCCCAAGGGCAGCACCCACTTCGCGTCCGCGTTCTCGCGGTTGAGGCAAGTATTCGAGTTTATGTGTAGTATTGGTTGCATGTCATGATTGAGTGGTGTTTTGTTCATCATTGTCATGTGAATGTGTTGTGGAGATGATTCTAGTTGTGATGATGTTTGCGAGGTTATGTTTAAAGTTCCTTCATGTTGCTATTGTTTATACCCGACTACATATTGAGTATGATATTGGAAATATGATGTTGTAGTTCTTTGCATGTTTGGAGCATTTTGAGACTTGGTCACGTGGTGACCAAGAGTACAATGTTGAGGTCCCTGTCATATGTAGTGACAGGCTTGAGGTCCCGCATTCATGGAATGTGGGCAATATATCTGAGGTCCCGTCATTGTGATGGCGGGCAAAGGTCCCTATACATGTGATGTATAGGCTCTTGGTCCTGTGCCAAAGGCACGTGCAAGGGTACTCATCGACGGATGAATACCCGCATTACCGTAAAATGCGTAAAGAGATAAAGAACAAAGAGTGCATAGCATAATCATTAAATTTCTAGTATTCGAAATGCCATGAATGAAGTTGATTAAAGTTGTTTATGCTGTCATGTCTTTATGATTATGTAACCTTGATGATACTTGCTGAGTCCTATGACTCACCCTTGCTTTGTTTTGTTTTAGGTACTTCTGGTAAAGACGTCATGCATGGGCGGGAGTAGATGATTGGAAAGCACGCACCACTTCACAAAATTAATGCAATTGTTATTTTAGCTTCACATATGAATAAATAGACTGCTGAGAAATTCCCATGGTTATTTTATGATTATGATTGATGAAATAATTTATGGATGTGAGAATGGGGTTATTTGATTACATTCATATGATTATCCCTTATGCATGAGTGAATTGGTTAATGAAATTACTGTTAAATATTATGTTTACTCGTTAGGAATTTGTTTTTCATTGATTATACAAGGGAGACTCTGTCGAAAATTTGTAAATTCGCTCTAGTTGTATTTAGTTTTGGTAGCATTCCAGGCTCGTTCTGAGTTGGGGTGTTACATGGCGGGCTAGGGTGTTACATGAGCGGAGTAACTCAAAGATAAATAAAATCTTCTGGTTCAAAGCTGAGATCACGATGACGATTATCAGCATAGCTCTTCTGCCTCGACTGAGCTATCTTCAATGTTTATTGGATTATGGCTACTTGCACTTCTGCTTCTTGAATAATATCTGGCCTGAATACCAGACATTTAGCTATTTCTAACCAATTCAACGGGGTTTTGCATGCACGACCATACAAAGCTTCAAATGGTGACATTTGCAGACTAGCTTGATAACTGTTGTTGTACGAGAATTCTGCATACGACAAACTTTTATCCCAACTGGTAGCATTAGCTACAACACAGGCTCTCAACATATCTTCCAATATCTGATTAACTCTTTCAGCCTGTCCATCTGTCTAAGGATGATAAGCAGTACTAAAATTCAGGTGAGTTCCCAAAGCTTCATGCAAACTTTGCCAAAACCAAGAGGTGAACTGAGATCCTTGATCTAACACTATCATCTTAGGCACACCGTGAAAACTGACAATCCTTGACATGTACAGCTCTGCAAGGCGATCTCCTAAATAGGTGGTTTTGACTGGTAAGAAATGGGCAACTTTAGTCAAACAATCCACTATTACACAAATTGAATCATAACTCGATTGAGTCCTAGGAAAACCGGTAATGAAATCTATTTCGATCTCTTCCCACTTCCACTCTGGAATCTTCAGCAGTTGTAACAAACCTGCTGACCTCTGATGTTTTGCCTTCACCTTCTGACATACATCACACAAGGCAATGAATTTTGCAACTTCTCGCTTCAAATTAGGCCACCCAAATTTATTATTAACATCCTAGTACATGTTAGTACTTCCAAGGTGAATCGAATACTTTGAGTCATGAGCCTCCTTTAGAATTAGCTATCCCAAACCATCATCATTTGGCACACAGATACGTCCATTTATCCAAAGTATACCTTGATCATCCTCGGTGAAATCTTTGAATTTTTCTTCTGCCATTTTGAGCCTGATGTCTAAAATTACGGGATCCTTTGGTTGGGCTTCACGAATCTGTTTCTTCAGGGTGGATTGTACTTCCAGACTGGCCACAAATCCTTTAGCTATAACTTCTAGCTTCAACCTCTGAAACTCTTTATAAAATTCTGGGCAACTCTCCTTTACTTCCAAAGTATTACAGTAGCTCTTATGACTTAAAGCATCTACAACTACGTTGGTTTTTCCATGATGGTAGTGGATTCTAATATTATAATCCTTTATTAGTTCCAACCATCTTCTCTGCCTCATGTTCAAATCTAACTGCATGAAAATATACTTCAAACTCTTATGATCCGTATAAACTTCACAACAATTACCAATGAGATAATGACGCCAAATCTTTAAAGAATGTATGACGGTAGCTAGTTCCAAGTCATGGGTAGGGTAATTCTCCTCATGAGGTCTTAATTGTCTTGATGCATAAGCGACGGCTCTTCCTTCTTGTATCAGGACGCATCCTAATCCTTGACGCGAAGCATCACAGTAGATATCAAAATCCTTCCGAATGTCTAGTAAAATTAGCACTGGGGCTGAAGTCAAACGTCTCTTTAATTCCTAAAACTTTCCTCACAAACTGGGCTCCAAGTGAACTTTTTCTCCATCTTGAACAATTGCGTAAGAGGTTTAGCAATTATTGAGAATCCTGGGCTGCTCCTAATGTAACACTACTTTAACTTTTTTGGGGTCAATTGTGACTCCTTCAACTATCACCACATGATCAAGAAAATCAACTTCCTTCTTCCAGAAATCACACTTGCTGAACTTAGCATACAATTGATGCTCTCTGAGTTTCTCTAGGACTAACCTCAGGTGTTTGGCGTGTTCTTCCTCAATCCTGGAGTAAACCAAAATATCATCAATTTTCCAACTACAAACTTGTCCAGATATTCTATGAGTAATTTATTCATCAATTTCATGAAATAAACAAGGGCATTAGTCAAACCAAAGGACATGACTAGGAACTCACAATGTCTGTACCGCGTAGAGAAAGCGGTCTTCGAGATATCCTTAGGACAAATCTTCAACTGATGGTAACCTGATCGCAGGTCCATCTTTCAGAACACTCAGGCTCCTTTCATCTAATCGAACAAATCATCAATTTGGTGCAGTGGGTACTTGTTCTTAACATTGACTTCATTGAGAGCGATAATCAATACACATCCTCATACTTCCATCTTTCTTTTTGACAAACAAAACTGACACTCCCCATGGCGACAAACTAGGTCTCACAAAACCTTTTTCAAGAAGTTCTTCAATCTGCTTTTTCTTTTCGACCAATTCATCGGCTAGCATCCGATAAGGTCTCTTAGAGATTGGTGTTGTTCCCGGCACTAGATCGATGACAAACTCGATATCACGATCTAGTAGCATGCCTGGTCATTCTTCTGGAAACACATCTGGATAATCTCTAACAATCGATACATCTTCTAACGAAACGGCCTTCCGATTGTTGACTAGCAAATGTTCGTCACGAACTAAGGTGGATAGAAACTCCACTTTCTTTCCATTGGCATTTTCAACTACTACGGCTCTTCGGCCACAATCTAGCACGACTTTGTGCTTGGATAACCAATCCATGCCAAGAATGACATCTAGGATCTGGGTGTCTAGAACAATTAGGTTGCCTAGAAACTCAACTTTAGCTATGAGTAACTTAGCTCCTAAACCTCCAACTTTAGAATTTAACTCTGCTCCAAGCGACTGGACTAACAGACTATGCTTAAGACGCATAACTTCCATGTTATTCTTAGTTGCAAAAACTCCAGAACAAAATAATACGAAGCTCCAAAATCAAACAAAACTGATGTAGGTACTGAGTTAACCAGAAACTTACCCAGTACGACGTCTTATGCTTCCTGGGCTCCTTCAAGACTAATTTGGTTCACACGGCCTCTGACCACAGACTGTGGCACTCATCCAGATTGACCGTAGCTTGAGAAGTTCCTTGATTGTTGCTTGGTGCTAGTGTCTTGGCAGGTGTAGCTCTAAGGTTAAAGCGTACTAGAGTGATTGTTCCCTTCTGTGGACACTGGCTGGCGAAGTGTCCTCGTAGACAGCAAGAATAACTGACTCTTTACCCATTATGCAGATTGCTCCCTGGGTTGGGGTTGACTGATGCAGGGTTGCGAAAGTTCTAAGAAAGGCAGTGTTCAAAAGAGAAATTAGACATAAGAAAAAGGGGATTTCTACAGTTCTTCGGCAACCTAGGCCTCGGGCCTTGGCCCAAGAGTCCCATGAGGGGCCGACCACTTATAAAAGAAGGGGGAAAACCCTAGGATGGCACTGTAGCTACAGTAGTACCATTGCTACAGTGTCATCCCTCTCCATTGTTCTCCTTGTCGGGTAGTTCTGACAGAAGTGTGTTCATCGATCTTTTGGAGTTAGATACATACAGAATTCAGGATTTCCACCAACTAGGTTGTTGTAGATAATTTCGTTACCTTTCAAACAAGCCTGAGTTTACATTTTTATAAATTT
Source organism: Ampelocalamus luodianensis (assembly GCA_036346255.1). NCBI lineage: Eukaryota > Viridiplantae > Streptophyta > Magnoliopsida > Poales > Poaceae > Ampelocalamus > Ampelocalamus luodianensis. The sequence continues at coordinate 31,823,024 of CM070628.1, read as the reverse complement.
CAGAGCAAAAGTTATGTCTCTTTTAATACTGCTACCCGTTTCGGCTTCCTACTAAAATGTAGTTCAATTTGAGTAAACTGTATATTTAAATGTTGGGGTTTTGGGGTATGAGCTAGGAGCGTTGCGAGTAGTGTCTTGATGTCGTGGTTCTTATTGAGTAATTTAATGGTGTAGGAGGTGAGGCTCTGAGGTAAGCTACATCGTCTTTGCCTCCTAACGCATCGCAACGTGAAAGGCAAGTACATTGACTTTCGTATGATTTGTGAATACTAGTTGCTTGATGTTAGTATTGTGTTTTTATTTGATACGTGAGAAGCTTCAATGTTTATATTCCTTTCATATGTGAAATTCACGTGTTTGGAGATGAAGTAAGTCATTATTCATAAGTTCATTCATGCATCCATTTTCATGTTCCATCCACGGGAGTGGAGTTTGAAGTCCCATCAATTCCAGTATGGGCATGTGAGACCCACCATTCCAATGTGGGCAATTTTGGACACCCATATCAAACGTTCTTCATACGGGATTTGGATCCCTGTATTTCGTTAAATACAGGCTTAAGTGAGCACCGACAGGTGTGTCACTAGCTATACCAAAGATAAACAGAGTCTGATCTATTCATTTCATTCAATCCATTCATTCCATTCATTCAGATATTCATTCGGTGTTATGTTCGTATTCTTTAAAGATGTTATCTTGTTCTTAATTGTTGTATGTCCAATTATTCACTGTACTTGCTGAGTCTCGGACTCATTCTTGCTTTGTTTGTTTATTTTAGGTGAACGTAGATGATGGCTCTATTAGGAGGGAGTAGACATGCACTAATCATTCACTTCACCATATTCGAGTTTCAATAATAGAATTTAGTTATGGATTTCATTCGTTAAGAGATAAACTGTAATAATTAAAGTTAGATGTGCTTGATATCTATCTCTATGTTATAATTGATTAAGTACAGCTTGTGATCATTGATCACCCCTTTGATATAATTATTTTGATTCAGACTATGTTCCTGCCATTGTTCTATTTAATTTTGATCTCATTATGTCATTAGATGAGATAATGTTCAAATTCTTCTGCATTATGGTTGTATGTTAGAATATTTAGGTAACATCTTAGCTTCCAAATAGCCAGGGTATTACAGTTGGTATCAGAGCGGGCTTAAGGTCCGTGGTAATTAAGTTATTAAAATGATACGCTGTGCACAGTAGGTGGGGTTGGGAAATCCATTGTTTTCGCATTTCTATTGTTATGTTTCATTTGTTGAGCAATTGTTGAATTGCTTCTGTACTATCTTTCTTGTTGTTAATCTATGATATGATGTGATATCTTATATCTAGGAATTTATTCTATGATTGTCAAGAGATGATCCTATATATTCATAATTGATTATAATTGTCATGCGTGTTGGTAACGGACGTTGAGAAGTTGAAGTCATGGGTGTTGTCCTGGGTTTCGCCAGGCTACACCACCGTTCGGGATAGGGGATTAGAGAAGTACTTACCCCTGTTCTATAGTTATGTGTTGAGCTTGACATCTTTGGTGAAGTTGTTGTCTTCCTTGAGCATGTGTTTGGTCACCTAGTTGTAGCTCCTTGCAGTTGATGAACTTCTTTTGTTTGGTGGTTATATTGAAGTGCGTCAGCTCCATTTGGTCTCTATTTGTTCTTTGAAATAAATATTGTTCCTCCGACAAGTGTAGAAATTGTAACTCATCTGTTCGCTTGGAATTTCGGGCAGTGGAAGATTTCTTTTGTATGTTCTTTGTTAAGTGGGTGCTTTGACCTTGCATATTTCTTTTGGATTATTTCGAGTGTTAAATTTAGTGCCTCTTTTTCTGAAAGAAGATGTTAAAATCCTTTAGTGATGTCTTGTCATGCCTTACTAAGAGGTTTTAATTAAATGAATTAATTGTTGTGTTATGAGTTACCAGGTTGGGATAGTAGCATTGTGCCAACAGATTATTTTTAATTAATATCCATGAAAGTGAAATTGATTAATTTGAAATATCCTTGTATTTGATACATGTTGTATGTTAAATAAAAGTCTGTCCATATTTGTTCAGAACCTATGGATCTTAAAAAGTGTGGAATGTTAATGCACCGGTTTGATCATCAAGTTTGAGGAGTCTGCTAAATTTGTTATATGAATTGGAATTCAGGTCCTCTTTCGGTTATTCTAACCGCTAGTGATGGTTAAGTTAAGGATGCGGTCGAATGTTGCCTCGATAAATATTAATCTTGAATCTGTTTTCTATTTAGATACTTGATGAACTTATTCAAATGACAGCTTTACCTAATTCTTGTCATGCTAAAAACTATTGAAACATGTTTAAAGGACTAGATGAATGTTGATATATTGCCTTGTGAAACCTTGTCTTTTGCATCTTTTATTATTGAAGTTAAAGACCTTTCATTCTAATTTCTGAACATAAGGCAGAATGTTGAATCTATCCTTAAAACTATTATTGAATTTGCAAACAGAGGTAGGATCATGATTGTGCCCATGTATGGCTAAAGAGCATTTAGTGTGTGTTATTTTGGCGTTGAGTTTCCGTAAGAGTTAGATGGATGAAATCTATTAAGAGATTTTTATTGGTGTACTTTTGTGAGATTGTCATGTTCTAGTATCATCTTGTTGGAAGAGTTTTGTTCAATTTCGAGGCTTGTGTACAATGCTTTCCCTAGATCAAGTAGATGCAATCTTATTTAGATAATAGAGACATGATGAAGTAATTTATTGTGTCTCTTTTGAAAAGTTTATGAAGTGATAAAAGGTTATGATGATTCTTGCTAAGAGAGTATTATTTCGTTGAAAGTAAAAGAATTTGATCACTTGCGTGATATTGATTTAATGAAAGTGTTTCGAGTTTTGCGTTTGCAATCATTTGGACCTCATGAGTTATGTGGTAAGTGAGTCTGTTTCGAGTAAAGTGAAGTGTTGAAAGATTTTATTGGTTCTTAAATGGTTCATGTGTTTGGTCTTAAGAGCTTATCTTGTTTGAGCTGGCAAAGTGATGTAGTAATCATAGGAAATAACCTTCTTTGTTAAAGGAAGGAGTGATGTAGAAGTATTTGAGATTTAAGTCAAGTTTTGAAACTTGCGGTTTATTGGAGTGTGCCCAAACCTTATGCTTTTGCCCCATAATAGTTTCCCGATTCTCAACGGCAATACCTTCTTCTCATTTGTGGTTTGATATTCTCTTTTTGTGGGACTTGTGTCCTCAACTGTGGACTCCCTTATGTTTTTCGAGTTCTTTGCCTAACTGACTATTTCCATTGGTCATGTGTTTACTGCGAGTGGTAAATATTTTTCTATGTGGTCAAAATTGTTTTCATTTGGCTTTTCTTTTTTGAGGAAGGATCCACCGTTCATTTCACAGGGGTCTTTCAAGGTGTTTGTTAATTGTTGATGTGAGACCTTGGGTTGCAAGTTAGTTGAGAAGCATTGGAGGATGAATTGATTTCGTGTTATAATTCTTGGAGAGAATTTCATCTAAATAGAATGTTGTCTTTGGGGACTAAACTAATTGCATTGTTGCAACTAGTAGGACCTATAGTGATTGTGATCCAAGATCTTTTGTTCACTTCGGATGGAACATTACAATTATCCAAAGTATGAAAACCTTTATCAATTTTATAGGGTATCGGAATTTGGTAGTATTGTGAGGTTGTGAAGGTTATTCTTGATGATGTGGTTTAATGGGAGTGTGATTACAAAGTAATCGAATTGTCATGTCAATTAATGGGATAATGGAAAATGTTGAGTTAATGTCAAGAATGATTTGGCTTTATTGAGTAACCTCCTAAGAGTTATAATCTTTGTAAAGGTAAACTGGTCAAGAAATTATTTCCATGATGATGTTAACGAGTGAGTATGTTGGAAGTGCGGAATTTTAGCAATTTAATCTGAGGATTTCCCTATATTTTATATGAGAAGATCGTTGTAAGAATCTTGGAGGTCAAATTTTGGCTTCGCATTATTATGCTAGAACTTTGATCGCCCAATGATAATGTGTAGAAGTAGTATAAGGGTGGATTTCGAATAGTGGGATGATCATTGATAGAAATCTTTTAATGAAATACGTGAGAATATGTGAAGTGAATTCCGAGTTGTTCATTCTTAAATAATTGAGGTAACGTGATTACGTGTGAAGATCTATTTTAGGATGCATCAGAAGTCATCTATCAAAGTAATTCTGTTGGTAGAGGAGTTGACTAGAGTATTGTTTCGGTGGGGTCGATAGAGCCTCCCTACAGAGGTGTGGATGATGTATTTCGGTTTGAGCATAGCATTGAGAATGCCAAGTTAAGAGAGATAGATTAGTGTGTTATGCGATAAATTGGGATTCCAAAAAGTTGAGAGAAATTTTATTTCTAAAAGAGAAATTGAGAAAAGAATATTTCCTCGAGTACTGAAACGCTCTCTTGATTCTTGTTTGAGCTATGTGTTTATGCCGAATGTCTTTCGCAAATTGAGCTTGGCTTTATGTTGGCATCTGTGCTTCTTATTAGTTCAGAAAGAATAAAAGAAATGATTGATTTGGATATTCAAGTGATTTCTCCTTTGGCGGACGTGGTGTTTATTTGCAAACTTTGTAATTTGAAGGTGGAAAGGTTTTGTGATGAATTTTCAATTCTGAATTTGACTCTTTTGGGTACCGAGTTGGCAATGTGTGGTAGCGACAAGAATCCTTACTTTCAGTTGACTATGTTTGTAACAGAGTTGTTCAGAGCGAGTTCTGTTGTGTGTCCCTCATTAAAGGGAGTGATCCTTGTTCGGTGAAGAGTTCGATTGAGAGGTGAAACAAGAGTTCTGTGTGCTATGCGCTTATTGTGGTGGTTTGGTACCAAAGGGGAGGTTAGCCCAAGGTATTCTGGTTTGTCTGTCATAGCTATAGAAATTCAAAAGTGGGCGTATCGTTGGGACTGTCTTGGGTCCATACGCGGTGTACTCAACATTTGGTATGCTCTGGTGCCAAATGAGTACCTGCGAGATCTGGAGTTTGAGTTTTCGTTAACGTCTTTGACCATCAAGTAGGATCTTACCTTCGAGTCTCGTCCGATGAGTGTACCTGGGGTTGTCGGGATGAGTGTTAAGGCAGACGTCGATTTGCGTCAAGAGGTTGTGGTGTCCTCAGTCCGAGAAAGAGGCCACTTGGGAGCTGGAGACTCGCATGCGCGAGCAGTATCTAGATTTGTTCGCAGCGGGTACGTGTTTACCGTTGTTAAATTCCAGTCGCAGTTTACTTTTGTGTAGATCGGTGTTTAGATTCAGGGTTGAATCCTGTTAAGGGGGGTAGAATGTAATACTCTGATTTATTCTAACAAAGGCAGCGTTTAAAAGAGAAATTAGACACAAAAAAAGGGGATTTCTACAGTTGTTCGACAACCTGGGCCTCGGGCCTTGGCCGAAGAGGCCCATGATGGGCTGACCACCTATAAAAGAAGGGGGAAATCCTAGGCTGGCACTATAGCTACATGAGAACCACCGCTACAGTACCATTGTTCTCCTTGGCAGCCCCTTCCCCCTTCTCCTTTGGTGCCGCAGGCCAAAACCAGGAGGAAGAGCCGGTTGCTGTCGTCCATTGAAGATTTGCACAAGGTTCAGTGTCTCACGCGTCATCTAGGGTATAAACTTTGTTTCCCCGCTATTTGGTTCCATTCGTTCTTGATAAAAGTAGTTTATTGATTCGTCGTTAGTGCTGCGATTAGGAGCAGATTTCTGTTATTTGTTGTGCGCTAGTTTTCGCATAGTGCAAAGCCGAATTAGGACTTGGGATCTCTTAGAGATATTTAGATAATGTTCTTAGCTTTCAGTGTCCGCCAAGAACACCTAATTCCGACGTATGGATCAAAAGTTATGATAGTTTCCTTCCTGCTATCCGGAATTCTGACGAGGTTGATCTATCAAGTTGTCTTTTAAATTATGATTAAGTAAATGGCGGATTCATGGTTTTCACCCAACTAGGTTATTGTAGGCCTTGGTCTTAGCTTTCGATATTGATAGAGAACGCTAATTTTGGTTCAGCCAATTAAAAGTTATGGCTATTTTCGTGCTGCTGCCCAGTTTTGTCGAGTAGTTCTGACAGAAGTGTGTTCATTGATCTTTTGGAGTTAGATACATATAGAATTCAGGATTTCCACCAACTCGGTTGTTGTATATAATTTCGTTACCTTTCAAACAAGCCTGAGTTTACATTTGTATGAATTTCAGAGCAAACGTTATGTCTCTTTTAATACTGCTGCCCGTTTCGGCTTCCTGCTAGAATGTAGTTCAATTTGAGTAAAGTATATATTTAAACGTTGGGGTTTTTGGGGTATGAGCTAGGAGCGTTGCGAGTATTTTCTTGATGTCGTGGTTCTTATTGAGTAATTTAATAGTGTAGGAGGTGAGGCTCTGAGGTTAGCGGCATCATCTTTGCCTCCTAACACATCGCAACGTGAAAGGCAAGTACATTGAATTTTGTACGATTTGTGAATACTGGTTGCTTAATGTTAGTAATGTGTTTTTATTTGATATGTGAGAAGCTTCAATTCACGTGTTTGGAGATAAAGTTTGTCACTATTCATAAGTTCATTCATGCATCCATTTTCATGTTCCGTCCACGGCAGTGGAGTTTGAAGTCCCATCAATTCCAGTACGGGCATGTGAGACCCACCATTCCAATGTGGGCAGTTTTGGACACCCGTATGAAACGTTCTTCACACGGGATTTGGATCCCCGTATTTCGTTATATACGGGCTTAAGTGAGCACCGATGGGTGTGTCACTAGCTGTACCGGTATAAGGAGTGTAGTCCATTATTTCATTCCATTCATTCAGATATTCATTCGGTATTATGTTCGTATTCTTCAAAGATGTTGTCTTGTTCATAATTGTTGTATGTCCAATTATTCACTGTACTTGCTGAGTCTCAGACTCATTCTTGCTTTGTTTGTTTATTTTAGGTGAACGTAGATGATGGCTCTATTTGAAGGGAGCAGACATTCACTAATCATTCACTTCACCATATTCCAGTTTCAATAATAGAATTTAGTTATGGCTTTCATTCGTTAAGAGACGAACTGTAATAATTAAAGTTAGATGTGCTTGATATCTATCTCTATGTTATGGTTGATTAAGTACAGCTTGTGATCATTGATCACCCCTTTGATATACTTATTTGGATTCAGACTATGTTCCTGCCATTGTTCTATTTAATTTTGATCTCTTTATGTCATTAGATGGGATAATATTCAAATTCTTTCGCATTATGGTTGTTTGTTAAAATATTTAGGTAACATCTTAGCTTCCGAATAGCCACGGTGTTACAGATCAACAACTTCCTTTCAATAATACGAAGCCAATCATGTGCTTCAACTGGCAAGACATTTCCCCAAAAAGTGGGTGGGCAAGTCCTCATGGACTTGGATAGCTTAGATGGTCCATGGTGACCATGAGTGATTAGGGCTCAGTTGTTGTTGTAGTTGTTGTTGTTGTTCTGATGGTTGTTCATACTCTGAATTTGATTCATCATCGTGTACATCATGTGTGTCTGGGCTGCCACAAAGCTCTGAAATTCTGTAGATTAATCAGAGGTGCTTGTGGCAGAACTGCTCCTACAGGGGTTTGCTCGTTTCCATCTGAACCACCGGCTCCTGAACCACTAGCGACATCCTGACGAGTTTGATCCATCTGGTGAAGCTCCATGAGTTAGATAAGGTAGCAAGCACAAGATGAGTTAAGAATCTAGGTGGGGATAGGTTAAACCCAACAAACACAACTTCAAGAAACCAACTGAAATATCTTTATTAATAGGGTCTTAGCATGGCTGCAACAGATGCCTAAGGGCACTTATAGCTCATACTTGCACGCAAGAAAACAACGAACCTAAACATACAATCTACCGCCTAAAGTGCGACACTTCCTAAACTAAAACTGACGTGACTCAACACACTAAGCCTCAATTGATGAAACCCAAACCTTAGCGAACTCAGTCACTGTGGTAGCCTCCACCACCACGGCGGTGCTCCCACCTGCTGTAGACTTGAAACTGCGCTAGCATTCTTGCGAACTGGCCTTGATGTCCTAGGACAGGTGCAGCAGGAACAGGCATCCTTGGTGCAGCCGGCATAGCTGGCTCTTCTAGCTCTACAGCTCCTTCTTGATCTTCAGAGCCTTCTTCTGGATCTTCTTCTGGATCCTCCTTTGGTTCTTCCTCTTCGTGATCCTCCTCATGCTCATGCTGGCCGTAGAGGGTTTCTTCTAGAATGGCGATCCTTTCTTTCGCCCTCTGCAAGGTCTCGTAGATGCACTCCAGCTCAGTGGTGACTAGCTCCAGCAACTCCTCCTGAGCGGCTGCGAACTGGGCGAGATGCACCACTATAGAGTTTCTCTCTCCATCTATGGATGGGTAGCAAGCGGGTAGATCCATAGCTGCCGCTTGGGGGTGATAACGAAAGACGGTGTCCTTCAGCTCACACACGTAGATGTTGCAGAACCTTAGCATAGCAATGTGCAATGACTCCTGTACTCCCTCGAGCCATGTGATCAACAGAGATATTCAAAGGCTAGCTTGCCTTGGTGTCCCTCCTGGCATAGATCATCAAACGGCAAAGTACTCCACGATCTCGATCGTTCACAACCTAGTTGCTTCCACGGTACAACGGACGATCAAAGCCTCCAAGCACTTGTAGTAACTTCCAAGGTTCAGCAGCAAGTCCTCCCTTGCGCTCACCATAGATCTGAAGACAAGGCATCTGTCATGATAGAAACGAGGGTAAGAACAACTTAAAATAGTGGGGAGAGGAGAAATTTCAGCAATAGTTGAGTGGAGAAAGATATGAGAGGAGTTACGCAATTCATTAATCTTGCAAGTTAATTTTGCTTTAGAAAATAATTTGGACACTCTAAGATGGCTGATCTAACTAAGGTCAAAACCTACAGTCAGTATGGCTCTGATACCACCTCTGTCGGGACCCAAAAATGCAATTTTGGATCCTCTGTGTATAATACACTAGTCTAGGATCACGCTAGTGCACACAGTGACAACATAGATTAATATCGATCCACACAAACGATTAATAACATAAATGATAATTTTGAATAATAAATAATAGTTTTGACCTTATGGTTGAGTTTACACTTATTAAACCACGGCTAACAGAGAATTAAATAGCAGTAGAGCAAAATAAACTCTAGCGAAAATGCCATCAATTCACCAGAGGCAATTGACTCGGATCACGACCCTAATGATCAACACCTTCGACGAACTCCTCCTCAAAAGTAGGCGATGACTCCTCCACTTCAATTGACTTGATTTAGCAAGTATGAATACACAACCGTACTCGCAAGAGATACCACAGAATACAATGTATAGATGCAGGCTTATTCCAAAGAAAATGGCTTCTGTGGTTCTTTTGCATAACGCAATATTTGCAACTGAATGCAATAATAGGTTGAAAACATAATTCAAAATAAATAAAAAATAATAATTTAACAATTGTTTTCACAAATACACAAAGCTAACAGATTATTTCACACGGCCACATGACTTAAGTGACACAGCTATCCCATCCCAATGTTTTATGAAGATCTACCTCTCGTGTGAAATTCTCGAGCATGTAGATCAACGCGGACACAGCTATTCGAATATATTAATTAATACTCTGCAGAGATTGTACAATTTACCCACAAGAGATAGTCATACTCGTTACCCACATGATTCCTTAGTCATGTAGTTGAGCGACCGTCACAGTAACCTTTCAAAGTGTAACAGCCCCAATCTTATCAACAGTAATAATCTGTATTATGAACAGTAATATACTACTGTTCATATCATTACATGTTTTAATCTCATTGGGAGTTGTTTACTAAATAAAACCTTCCTTTTGCCAAAGTCCAAAACCTACTTAGAATATTTAAAGGAATACAAGGTAACACTTGTATTATGACTGGAAGTATTTTTATTAAAGCCTAGATAAATTATCTTGGCTAAAAATATTTTTTGTTGCATTTTAGAAATTATTTGGACTTAAAGAAAATTTATGGTCTTTAAATAAATATTTTCACTGAAATCGATATTTATGTATTTTATAAAGTGAAAATGAAGTTTATGAAATTTATCTGGAAATATATCATCCCAAGAGCTTACAAGAAAATTTCATGATTTCATAAATTTATTTGCTATTTTTAAAGTCCCAGCCAAACCTTTTAAATATATGAATAAGGTTTGGTCAACCAAACCGGTCCAAACCCGACCTTTGCACTGTAGCGACCCAGCCTCATGTGTCTCGGTCCAACCCAGTGCGACTTGGTCTGGCTCGGTCACGTTCGAGCGCGAGCCCGAACTCCACGACTGACATGAGCCGTCGATCTTCCATCGAACGGGCGAAACAATAACACCCGCGAGCGGTCCACGTGTCCACTTAAATCTCTGCCGTTGGATCTTAATCCAACGAGCGTGATCGTTGTGTGCAATCGGACAACTCCGGATCCATGTTTGATCTCCACCGTTCGTTATTGATCCAACAGCGCACTCCTTTTCGTTTTAAACCTAAAGGCGCGCTTTTATCTCAGCCGTTAGATTCAAATCCTACGGCTTTTCCCTTTTTCCCGCGTGTTATAAAGCCCGCAATCCCCTGGGCCGTTGGATCTTCATCGATGGCCCGATTAGTGTATGCATTCGACGACTCCGATCCCCGCACAATCGTGGCCGCCCATCCTTGATCTAGCGGTATCGCTTATTTCTACTTGAAATCAAAGGCGCGCGTTAATGTGGGCCTTTGATTTCAATCCCACGCACTCCATTTAGACCGTGGGCCTTTAAAGCCCAAAATCGGTGGATCTTTGGATTTCAATCGTGCGGACCACATGGGTGTATGCAATCGACCATCCGGTTCCTTTTACATCCTCGGCCGTAGAAATTAAATCCAACTGCATCGAGCCACCGCATCTAAAAGGAGTGACGTGTATGTCTTTTAATTGATCGCTGGATCTTGATCCAACGCCTATCTTTGAAAGTGGAGTTCGCATCCTTCGGGATTTCAATTAGATCTCGATCCTCCGATCTAGATCGTGCGGTCCATATTAAATGATACCGATTCAAATCATTTAATCTCTATTTATCGTAGCCGCTTATTTCCAATCTGACGGCCGACATTTGTTCGAGTCTTTTCGAGGTGCGCTGGCCGAGGATGACAATGGGGCCCACTTGTCGCTTGGCTCTTATCTCCTTCCTCTCTCTCAAGCAGATTTCTCTGAAATCAAGGAGAGGATTATCCCAAAGTTTTTGCAACTAATTTTGGGATAATTAGCCCTAAATGGACACCTCATCAACTCTAGATCATTCCCTTTTGCTCTGTAGCTCAACATCCATATATATAACCCTAGCTTTTTGGAGCTGCAGCCATTGTTGACCACTGAAGCTCATTTTCTTCCTTGCTGTCCAGTGGAGTTTCTTGCTTCTTGTTCTTTGCTTATCCACTTTAAGCACTGGTTCCACCTTACAATAAAGATTTGACATCTTTTGTAGGTTGAACCATCGTCCATCTCTCTGTTGATCAACATCCAGATTTTGGAAACTTGGGCGTCTTCCTTCCTCTGGTAAGATAAAACCCTAGTTTCGACATCTTGAGCATCTTAAGGACCTTAGAAGCTGCTGTGAACCATTCTCTCAAGCATCAGTAGCTTCAACTTGCTTCAAACTCAAAAGTTGATATTATGCCTTTTCGGTTTTTCATGTCATTTTCAAGACCTAGGGTTCTTCCTGTCAACTTATCATCTTATCTAGGTTTTGACTAAACCCTAGCAGCATGACAAGTTGATCTTTCAATTCTTGTCATCATCTATTTTGACTCCTAGCTGAAATATGTCTCTGTTCTCTTGTCGGCTCAACCGACAAAATAGGTTTTTGCTTTAGCTTTTGTAATCTAACTAGTTAGGGTTAGACTAAGGTTGGTTTGGGATATTAATTACCCTAAAAGATCATGCTAAGTTTCATTTATGAACTTTTGCATGATCTATACTTCTATTTCCGAAAATTTGCAATCTGTCCTGTTTTCAGCTCTTTTCAAATCTGAAAACTGGGACTTTGCAATAACTTCTAGCTTCTGTCTTTTGAAAACAGTGAGCTATATAATGGGTTATTATCATTATTATGGGTAGTTATGGCTTAAGCATACTGTAATCATGCATTTCTAGATTGATCATGCATATTTCTTCTATGTTGGACTTATTGTCAGTTTTGGTATTTATTGGATTTTATTGCTTCTTTTAGAACCTGGTTCTACTGAAGCTTTTGAATACACTTCTGAACAATCTGAGCCTGCAACAGAAGTTTACTATTACCAAGGCAAGCATCCTCTTTGCACCATATTGAACCCAGATTTTGTACAATAGTCTTTACAAATCCAAAGTGATATCCGAGCATGCTATTTGTCCAAAATACAAAATATGACTTGTAGTAGCTAGCTATGACCTGACATGGTGGATTACCTTGATTATGACCATACACTCAACTTTAGTGTAGTACTGTATAATATATGGTCTATTCTCAGATTTGGCTTAGATATGCAGTCTAGAGATTTTAGAGTTTGACAAGCATATCTTGTCAAACATGGGAATCACAACTGAACTGTTGTCATTTTCAAACTCTTTGTCCAGTTCCTTTAAATCAGTCTTGTATTTGAAATTTAAATTGATCCGACAAGAGGAAGCTAGTGATGGTGCTTTGCACGAGATTGGGTTTTGTGGTGGACTTGTCCGGTTAATTAAGGACCGAACTCGATTATTCAATTCAAGTCCCCACGCATTTCCACATGCAAGTGTATGGGCGCTGCTTGGTTAAGTAAAATGTTGAGACTATTGAGTTGGAAACAGAGAGTAAGGATATGTGTATTGGCCTTGCATGGCATAGATGCTTAGGTCCGAGGGTCTGTGTCTTATGCCATGTGAGCTTTGTATGTCAAGACGATGTTCTTAGGAGGGTGAGGGCGTATATGTGCCTCGTCGCATATACGATACCTTAATGGTGCCGATAGCATTCTATTATGGGTGGTGAGCCCAATTTGTTTTTAAATTGTTTGGATCGGCATTCGACACAACATGTGTGCCCTGTGGTTAGTAGGTGGTGTAGCCTACACTATGGGATTAGTTCACACATGGGGTCCAACTCAATAGTGTTAACTTGTTGAAAATACCAAATCTTAGTTTCCTGGCCGGCATACCAAAGGAAGTGTGTCATCATTCGAGGCATCCAAGGCAACAAGCTAACTAAGTCATGTGGGTAAAGATGTACACCCGCAGGGTATAAACTGCTCGAATAGCCGTGTCCACGGTCATGGACGATAACTTGAATTGATGTCATCTGATAGAAGTTTTGATGTTCAAAAATCTGGTTTTGGTTTATTTTCGGTGGCATGAGGGAATCATGCATCGTATCGTTTAATTTTAAGCCATTTACTTACTGCTTTAAGCAAACTTTGATTTATTAAATCGCTTTATCAAAATTTAGCCTTTGTAGGTTAAGATGTATCGCTTATGCAAATTTGAACCTTTATACCTTCCTCGTTGTAACCTTATGCATGTAAAACTCTACTCCTTTGGTTAGGCTCTACTCACCACTTTATTTTATTAGTTTGAGTAAGACTTGCCGAGTACCTTCCGTACTCAAGGTGCTACCACCTATTGTTGCGGTGAGGACGGTTTTCAGATGAAGTACCCGTTAGCGCCGATCGTGGTGACGCTAACGAGTAGCGCTACTTCTTTCCTCCACGCAATTTGCTGCGGGTAGATGGGGCCATTGGTGGACATTTTCCGCTTATTTCGCTTCCACAGATATTGTTAACGTGATCAAGTCACGTAATACTTTAGTGCTAACGTAATGATGTAAACCTATGTTTAATTATATCAATGTATGACTTGTATGTGTTTGATGCAATGTTGATGAAGGATATATATGCAATGGTCGTTGATCCCGGGAACCATTGTGAATCATATATATCCGAATCTGCTTATTGAAATTGTTACTTGTTAAATTCATACCTTTAGCATGATCTTTAATTAAAGGCAGCATTGTTCCTTAATTAAGAATTGTGTTATGTATGAATTTAATTAAGTACATTTCAATAACCGGGGTCCTCACAGCGTTGGTATCAGAGCATACATTGCCTGTAGGTTAGAAGTAGCATGGCCGAAGTATTAGAGAGTCTTCTGATAAAATTATTTTCAAACAGTAAGGTATTTTCGAAATATGAGGCATGACATCTTTTATTCCTTATCTTCCTTAATGTCACTTCTTACCCAACTTTCGTTGGTTCATTTAAAAGTGAATTGTTCCTTATCTTGTCTTTTGTCTATAGATGAGTGGTTGGTACTTGGTCAAGGAGACTCGAGTTGAAGATGTTGATGGGTTCCCAGCATTACTTCGGGACATGATGTGGCGCTCCAATTTCACCTACCAGCCCGAGTACGCTATTTATCGTCGAGATCGAGGACCGTGCATGGAGGAGTATCGTGCCTTCATCAACGCCATCGCTAGGCATGTAGTTGGCGATTCTCATCGTGTCCAAGCACTTGCCACCTCCGAGGCTATGGCGTCAGAAGTCGCGAGTAGGATGATGAGCCTTCTTCGCCATGATTTGACGGAATTGTCTCAACCACCCTATGACCACTTCCCGAATCAAGGTCCTACCTCCAAGTGAGCACATTCACGAGATACGCTTTGGTGAAGACCTCAGTGCGCGAGCTTAGCGAGGATGGTCCGTATCATGGACCAAATCCATCCAGATTGTGAGGAGTTGTGGGAAACTCGGCATCGCTTAATGAGGCCCAGAGTACCGCTTCTTGAGTCAACATGAACCGCGCTCCTCGCAACGTGCTTTATGGTGACAACGAGACCTCCGCCGCCGCCGCACCACCTCTTTACCGCCTTCCGGTGGCCGGCGCGCACTGCTTATGGACAAGTGCGCCAAGCCCGATGATCGCAGTTTTCTCGCACTCGCGGATCGCACCTCCTGGAGGTCATCAGCCACTGCTAGGGTCTCCGAGGCGTCTCATTAGTCCTTTGGATCCGGTTGACACAGGTTCCCCTGGAGCTCATCTTCTGAATGAGTTTCCGGTGAACTTTAATCGGGATCTTTATGCGAGCACCTCGACGATGAACCCTCGCAGCTGAGTGTCTTTTAGACTAGTAGTTGCCCTTAAATAAATTGTATGTAATAGGGCAGTAGTATCTTGTATAAAGTATGTAAGCTTAACTTTCGGTTTGTAATCTGACATTATGGCCGACTATAATGTAAGACTAGAACCGAAATTTTGTTGTATATATATGAAGTTTCTGGTTTGGTGTTAACTTGAATGCATAACATAACATGATGCATTATATGTACACTGTTTGTTTCTTTTCTAATTGCAACCTTGTTTGTGTTTGCCGAGTATGTCCTTGTTGTGTTGTTAACCATGGTATGGTAACAGGATGACAGGACCTACTACTCGTGCGCAAGCGCAACAAGGGAGGGGCATGTCGACTCCCGTGCCTCATTCTCAGGGAGGACCAACTGAACCTTCCAGTTCTCAGGGTCCGCAAGGTGGTCCTCAAGAAGAGGAGCTTCCTCCACCACCTTCGATGGCCGATGTGCTCATGCAAATTGAGCGCAATCGGATGGACCAGACACGCATCCTGGAGCAGATTGCGCGCAACACTTCTACTCCCGCTGCGTACCGCCGAGCAGAGGCCACCTGCGTGCGTGGCGCCTCGCCGACTTTCAATGACTAACCCGCCGTGTTCTCTGGGCTCAGATCCCATGGAAGCTGAGGATTGGCTTCGGACCATTGAGAAGAAGTTCTTGATTGCTCAATGCTCCGAAAGAGAAAAGGTTCTCTTTGCCAGTTATCAGCCCGATGGGCCAGCCAACATATGGTGGGATAATCTTCTTGCCATTCAACCCGCCGGACATGTCCCTACTTGGGATGAGTTCGTGGAAGCTTTTCGAAGCTCATATTCCCGAGGAGTCATGATGATCAAACAGCAAGAGTTCTCGCTCAAGCAAGGGCGAAAGTCCGTGACCGAATATCCGCATGAGTTCAACTTCCCGCCGATATGCTCGATGACGCTTTCGACCGACCCACGCCGTCGAAACCGGTTCTTGAATGGGCTATCCAAGAATCGCAGATGGTCAGTAGCTTTGCATGACTTCCGAACTTCTCTCATTTGGTCAACAAAGCAATTGTGGCCGAGAGCAAGAGCAAGGCATTGGATGAGTCACGCAAGCGACAGCGGACTTCTCAGTTTGTTCCTAGTAGCAGCTCACCGAGGCCTCGTATGTGGTTGTCTAGGCCACCACGAGCACCAGCTCCATTTTCACCAAGGCCGGTGTTTGCCCTCGCCCATCTCCTCCCACAAGTCGGCCAGACTAAGTGGAAATCAGCCCTGCCTCTGTTAACAACGTTAACCTGTGGGTTATCTCGCTATCATTGTGGTCGTCGGGCATTATGCCAACAAGTGTGTGGCAAAACAAAGAAGGATTGCCTCCGCTCGACCATATCCAAAGGCTCGTGCGCCGCCCTTCGCAGAGGCCACCTATTAAAGCCGATCCGCCCACCGGGCATGTGAACCGGATCACCGCCAAGAGGCACCGATACACTGGTTGTTATGGGTATGCTCCTAGTTAATTTCAGCCAACCATCGCTTTATTTGACTCTGGAGCATCTCATTCTTTTATTAGCAATCATTTTGCTGTTCAACACCAGTTAGATATGCATACCCTCCAACCACCTTTTATTATTCAATCACCTGGGTCGGTCTTTAAAACCGATCAGATTTGTTGTGGGGTCAACATAACAATTCTTGGGGTGAAGTTTTTAGCAAATTTAATTGTGATTGACTCTAAAGGGTTGGACGTCATTTTGGGTATGGATTGGTTGTCCAAGAACCAAGGTCAAATCAATTGTTCCCAACGGTCTATTTCTATGACCAATGCCGACGGCATTCCAGCTTGTTTATCATTCTAAAGCGCTTGGCTCATCTTTGTGCTCACCAAGTTGATACCACTCCTTCTTTGGAGTCGCATCAATTGTCCGTGAGTATGTTGATGTTTTTTCAAGACCTTCCCGATTACCTCCGCATCGGAAGTGGAGTTCGTAATTGAACTAGTTCCCGAATCGCTCCCATATCCGTGAGTCCTTATCGAATGCCCACAACGAGTTGGTTGAATTAAAGAAGCAACTCGAGAATTGCTTGACAAAGGTTTTATTCGACCGAAGTTCCTCACCTTGGGGATGCCCGCAATCTTTGTCAAGAAGAAAGACAACACTTTACGGATGTGTGTGGATTACCGTCCGTTAAATGAGGTCACTATCAAGAATAAATATCCTTTACCTCGAATTGATGATCTTTTGATCGCTTGGTTGGTGCCCGTGTCTTTTCAAAGATTGATTTGCGATCGGCTATCATCGATCAAGGTTAGAGCCGAGGACATTCCTAAGATGCTTTCTACTCGTTATGGTTTATACGAGTATACGGTTATGTCCTTTGGTTTGACCAATGCTCCAAAGATATTTCATGAACCTTATGAATTCAAGTGTTCATGGAATTCTTGGATAAGTTCGTTGTCGTGTTTATTGACGACATCCTTATTTATTCCAAGTCTTATAAGGATCATGAACAACATTTGCGACTTCAGCCGAAACACTTCGTCAAGATCAATTGTATGCCAAGTTTAGCAAGTGTGCTTTCTGCTCGTAGAAGTTGCCTTTCCGGGCATGTGTTATCCAAGGAGGTATCGCCGATCCAAGCAAGGTACAAGATGTGCTAAATTGAAGCCTCCCAAGAGTGTCCCAGAGATTCGGAGTTTTCTTGGACTTATGGTTATTACCGAGGTTCATTGAAAATTTCTCCAAGATTGTTAGACCTTTGACTCAGCTCTGCGTAAAGGGAAGAAATTTGAATGGTCACTAATGTGAAGAGAGTTTTCGACTTTTGAGAACTCTCTTAACCAAAGCTCCTGCTCTACTCTTCCTGATGTTCTTAAGAGCTTTGACATTTATTGCGATGCATCTCGCCATGGACTTGGTTGTGTGCTTATGCAAGAAGGCCGAGTTGTGGCATATGCATCCCTGCAGCTGCGCCTCATGAAGTTAATTATCCTACTCATGATTTGGAATTGGTGCCGTGGTCCATGCATTAAAGATTTGGCGACATTACCTTCTAGGTAATCGATGTGAGATCTACACCGATCATAAAGCTCAAGTACATATTCACTCAACTGATTTGAATATGAGACAAAGAAGATGGCTTGAACTGATCAAGGACTACGACATGGGTATTCATTATCATCCCGTAAAGCCAATGTTGTGGCGTATGCTTTAAGCGTAAAGTCACAATGCAACCGCATATCTTCTACCGCCAAAAAGACTTGTGTGCTGATTTCGCACTAAGTCTTGAATTGGTGGGAGCAGTTTCTCTGCGTTACATGTGGAACCAACATTAGAATCTCAGATTGAGGCCCGAAAACCGATGTCGAGGTGGCCAAATCAAGGAGAATATGAAAGCGGTAAAGCCAACGAATTTTCCAAGATGATCGCGGTATGATTCGATATCGCAATCGCTTGGTAGTACTGCGATCCTCCATTGAAGAGGCTAATTCTCGAGAAGCTCATAATTCCAAGTTTTCTTTGCATCCCGGGAGTACCAAGATGTACCAGATTTGAAAGGAATATTTTGGTGGAGCCAAATGAAGAGGCAAATTGCTCAAGATGTTGTCGAATGTGATATTTGCCAAAGGGTTAAAGTGAACATCCAAGCCACTGGTACCCTTCACCTTTGCCTATTCCACAATGGAAGTGGGAAGAGATCGTGTGGATTTTGTTACCGGTCTTCCCAAGACTTCCAAGGATCTCGATGCCATTTGGGTGATCATTGATCGCTTAACTAAAGTGGCTCATTTTATTCCTGGCCAGACCGATTTCAATGGTAAGCAATTAGCGAGCTTTATATTGCTAGAATTGTTTGTCTTCATGGTGTTCCTAAAGTCATTGTTTCGACCGTGGTCCTCGCCACTTCCCATTTTTGGAATAGCCTTCATCAAAGCTATGGGGACCGAACTCTTTCAAGATCGCTTATCATCCTCAAACTAGTGGTCAAACCGAAAGAGTGAACCAAGTAATGGAAGATCTTCTTCGAGCCTATGTGCTATCCTATAGCAAAGATCGGGAGAAATCTTTACCATATGTGGAATTTTCCTACAATAATAGCTACCAAGCAAGTATTCAAATGTCACCTTTTGAAGCCTTGTATGGGAGAGCTTGTAGGACTCCATTGAATTGGTCCGAGTCCGCGAAAGATCATTCTATGGCCCGCACTTGGTAAGGGAAGGAAGAGCAAGTTCGCCTCGATTCGAGATTGTCCGAAATCGCACGCCTCGCCGTAAGAGCTATGCCGATCATCGCCGCCGTGAATTGAGCTTTGAGGTGGATGACCATGTCTATCTTAAAGTGTCACCCATGAAGGGTACTCATCGCTTTCAGTAAAGGAAAGCTCGCACTCGCTATATCGGACCCTTCCGAATCATTGCCAAGCGAGGAGTCAGAGCTTACCAATTGGAATTACTCAATCACTCTCAAGACATGATACTTTTCATGTGTCTCAATTAAAGAAGTGCCTTCGTGTTCCTATTGAAGCAATCGCTATGAGCATCTTAATCTCCAACCCGATCTTTCATATCAAGAGCAACCAGGCGTATCCTCGACACAATGGAGCGCAGACAAGAAATCGCATCGTCAGTTCTTAAAAATTCAATGGGCTAATCATTCCGAGGATGAAGCCACTTGGGAGCGCAAGATCCGATGCATTGAGCACCCCATCTTTTGTTGTTTAGAACTTTTCTTTGAATCAAGAAAGGAAAGTTTAAACAAAGCTATGTAAACAAAGATGTAATAATAACACTATGTTGTTATGTAAAAATCTTCTTTGTTATCTTTGAGTTTCCTCATAATTTATTTCCATTTCACTTCTTCTTGATCTCCAACTTGTTCCAAATCTCGGGACGAGATTTTTCTTAGGGTAGGTTTGTAACAGCCCCAATCTTATCAACAGAATAATCAGTATTATGAACAGAATATACTACTGCTCATATCACATCGTTCTTAATCTCGCTTGGGAGTTGTCATACTAAATAAAACCTTCCTTTTGCCAAAGTCCAAAACCTACTTAGAATATTTAAAGGAATACAAGGTAACACTTGTATTATGACTGGAAGTATTTTTATTAAAGCCTAGATAAATTATCTTGGCTAAAAATATTTTTTGTTGCATTTTAGAAATTATTTGGACTTAAAGAAAATTTATGGTCTTTAAATAAATATTTTGGCCCAAATCGATATTTATGTATTTTATAAAGTGAAAATGAAGTTTATGAAATTTATCCGGGAAATATATCATCCCAAGAGCTTACAAGAAAATTTCATGATTTCATAAATTTATTTGCTATTTTAAAGTCCCACCAAACCTTTTAAATATATGAATAAGGTTTGGTCAACCAAACCGGTCCAAACCCGACCTTTGCATCAGAGCGACCCACCTCATGTGTCTCGGTCCAACCAAAGGCGACTTGGTTCTGCTCGGTCACGCTCGAGCGCGAGCCCAACTCCACGATCGACATGAGCCGTCGATCTTCCATCGAACGCGAACAATAACACCCGCGAGCCGTCCACGTGTCCACTTAAATCTCGCCGTTGATCTTAATCCAACGAGCGTGATCGTTGTGTGCAATCGGACAACTCCGATCCATGTTTGATCTCCACCGCTCGTTATTGATCCAACAGCGCACTCCTTTTCGTTTTAAACCTAAAGGCGCGCTTTTATCTCAGCCGTTAGATTCAAATCCTACGGCTTTTCCCTTTTTCCCGCGTGTTATAAAGCCCGCACTCCCCTGGGCCGTTGGATCTTCATCGTATGGCCCAGATTAGTGTATGCATTCGGACGACTCCGGATCCCCGCACAATCGTGGCCGTCCATCCTTGATCTAGCGGTATCGCTTATTTCTACTTGAAATCAAAGGCGCGCGTTAATGTGGGCCTTTGGATTTCAATCCTACGGCACTCATTTAGACCGTGGGCCTTTAAAGCCCAAAATCGGTGGATCTTTGGATTTCAATCGTGCGGACCACATGGGTGTATGCAATCGGACCATCCGGTTCCCTTTTACATCCTGACCGTAGAAATTAAATCCAACGGTACTGAGCCACCGCATCTAAAAGGAGTGACGTATGTCTTTTAATTGATCGTTGGATCTTGATCCAACGCCTATCTTTGAAAGTGGAGTTCAGCACATTCTTCGGATTTCATTAGATCTCGATCCTCCGATCTAGATCGTGCGGTCCATATTAAATGATACCGATTCAAATCATTTAATCTCTATTTATCGTAGCCGCTTATTTCCAATCGGACGGCTGACATTTGTTCGAGTCTTTCTGAGGTGCGCGCGGTCGAGGATGACAATGGGGCCCACTTGTCGCTTGGCTCTTATCTCCTTCCCTCTCTCTGCAGCAGATTTCTCTGAAATCAAGGAGAGGATTATCCCAAAGTTTTTGCAACTAATTTTTGGGATAATTAGCCCTAAATGGACACCTCATCAACTCTAGATCATTCCCTTTGCTCAGAGCTCAACATCCATATATATAACCCTAGCTTTTTGGAGTCGCAGCCATTGTTGACCACAAGCTCATTTTCTTCCTTGTCGCCCAAAGGAGTTTCTTGCTTCTTGTTCTTTGCTTATCCACTTTAAGCATCGGTTCCACCTTACAATAAAGATTTGACATCTTTTGTAGGTTGAACCATCGTCCATCTCTCTGTTGATCAACATCCGCATTTTGGAAACTTGGGCGCCTTCCTTCCTCCGTAAGATAAAACCCTAGTTTCGACATCTTGAGCATCTTAAGGACCTTAGAAGTCATTGTGAACCATTCTCTCAAGCATCGTAGCTTCAACTTGCTTCAAACCAAAAGTTGATATTATGCCTTTTCGGTTTTTCATGTCATTTTCAAGACCTAGGGTTCTTCCTGTCAACTTATCATCTTATCTAGGTTTTGACTAAACCCTAGCAAAGATGACAAGTTGATCTTTCAATTCTTGTCATCATCTATTTTGACTCTAGCTGAAATATGTCTGTTCTCTTGTCGGCTCAACCGACAAAATAGGTTTTTGCTTTAGCTTTGTAATCTAACTAGTTAGGTTAGACTAAGGTTGGTTTGGGATATTAATTACCTAAAAGATCATGCTAAGTTTCATTTATGAACTTTTGCATGATCTATACTTCTATTTCCAAAATTTGCAATCTGTCTGCTTTCACTCTTTTCAAATCAAACTCGACTTTGTAATAACTTCTAGCTTCATCTTTTGAAAACAAAGTGAGCTATATAATGGGTTATTATCATTATTATGGGTAGTTATGGCTTAAGCATACCGTAATCATGCATTTCTAGATTGATCATGCATATTTCTTCTATGTTGGACTTATTGTCATTTTGGTATTTATTGGATTTTATTGCTTCTTTTAGAACCTGGTTCATCAAGCTTTTGAATACACTTCAACAACTGAGCTCGCAATGTAAGTTTACTATTACCAAGGCAAGCATCCTCTTTGCACCATATTGAACCCAGATTTTGTACAATAGTCTTTACAAATCCAAAGGATATCCGAGCATGCTATTTGTCCAAAATACAAAATATGACTTGTAGTAGCTAGCTATGACTCGACATGGTGGATTACCTTGATTATGACCATACACTCAACTTTAGTGTAGTACTTGTATAATATATGGTCTATTCTCGATTTGGCTTAGATATGCGTCTAGAGATTTTAGAGTTTGACAAGCATATCTTGTCAAACATGGGAATCACAATCGAATCGTTGTCATTTTCAAACTCTTTGTCCAGCCTTTAAATCAGTCTTGTATTTGAAATTTAAATTGATCCGACAAGAGGAAGCTAGTGATGGTGCTTTGTGCACGAGATTGGGTTTGTGGTGGACTTGTCCGGTTAATTAAGGACCGAACTCGATTATTCAATTCAAGTCCCCACGCATTTCCA
This sequence comes from Ampelocalamus luodianensis, assembly GCA_036346255.1. Classification (NCBI taxonomy): domain Eukaryota; kingdom Viridiplantae; phylum Streptophyta; class Magnoliopsida; order Poales; family Poaceae; genus Ampelocalamus; species Ampelocalamus luodianensis. Next base: position 31,799,960 of record CM070628.1, on the reverse strand, counting down.
CATGCAAGGTATGGGCGCTGTTTGGTTAAGTAAAATGTTGAGACTATTGAGTTGGAAACAGAGAGTAAGGATATGTGTATTGGCCTTGCATGGCATAGATGCTTAGGTCCGAGGGTCGTGTCTTATGCCATGTGAGCTTTGTATGTCAAGATCGATGTTCTTAGGAGGGTGAGGGCGTATATGTGCCTCGCCGCATATACGATACCTTAATGGTGCCGATAGCATTCTATTATGGGTGGTGAGCCCAATTTGTTTTTAAATTGTTTGGATCGGCATTATCGACACAACATGTGTGCCCGTGGTTAGTAGGTGGTGTAGCCTACACTATGGGATTAGTTCACACATGGGGTCCAACTCAATAGTGTTAACTTGTTGAAAATACCAAATCTTAGTTTCCTGGCCGGCATACCAAAGGAAGTGTGTCATCATTCGGAGGCATCCAAGGCAACGGGCTAACTAAGTCATGTGGGTAAAGATGTACACCCTCGCAGGGTATAAACTGTTCGAATAGCCGTGTCCACGGTCATGGACGATAACTTGAATTGATGTCATCAGATAGAAGTTTTGATGTTCAAAATCTGGTTTTGGTTTATTTTCTACCGCATGAGGGAATCATGCAATCGCATCGCTTAATTTTAAGCCATTTACTTCATCGCTTTAAGCAAACTTTGATTTATTAAATCGCTTATCAAAATTTAGCCTTTGTAGGTTAAGATGTATCGCTTATGCAAATTTGAACCTTTATACCTTCCGTTGTAACCTTATGCATGTAAAACTCTACTCCTTTGGTTAGGCTCTACTCACCACTTTATTTTATTAGTTTGAGTAAGACTTGCCGAGTACCTTCCGTACTCAAGGTGCTACCACCTATTGTTGCGTGAGGACGGTTTTCAGATGAAGTACCCGTTAGCGCCGATCAGGTGACGCTAACGAGTAGCGCTATTTCTTTCCTCCACGCAATTGCTCGCGGGTAGATGGGGCCATTGGTGGACATTTTCCGCTTATTTCGCTTCCACAGATATTGTTAACGTGATCAAGTCACGTAATACTTTAGTGCTAACGTAATGATGTAAACCTATGTTTAATTATATCAATGTATGACTTGTATGTGTTTGATGCAATGTTGATGAAGGATATATATGCAATGGTCGTTGATCCCGGGAACCATTGTGAATCATATATATCCGAATCTGCTTATTGAAATTGTTACTTGTTAAATTCATACCTTTAGCATGATCTTTAATTAAAGGGCAGCACTGTTCCTTAATTAAGAATTGTGTTACTGTATGAATTTAATTAAGTACATTTCCAATAACCGGGGGTCCTCACACAAAGTATCTTGCCCTTCCAATCATCTCACCTATATGGGGTTGCGCCCATACGTTCGTGCGGGATGTTCACCTCCATCGCTGGTATAGTTGGATTGACTACCCATTGCGGCCGTAACTTCACCCTTGCCTCTGTTCCATTCAAGCCGTATTTACCACGCGCTTGCACGCTCCCAAACCACCATTGAGGTGCATTCCAGTCCGATAAATTTACTTAAGCCAAGTTGTACTTTACAAACTTATGGTTGTACTTGTTTTACATGGAGGTCATAATAAGATTAAGTCCTTAGGGTTATCTCGCGCTCTTCCACATACCATCCACAAAAATAACATTCCTTGGGCTACATTAGCACCCATTGTTATACCATCCACCTCTCCATGCACCCAGATAGTAACAGCAAGTTGTTAGGGTTTTGAGGAGTAAAATCAGATTATCACATTTATCTCAGTCATGGACCACCAATGACTGCCCAAACCATTTTTATGTTTGAAGAGATGATGATTAGGACATTTTTATGTCCCGGTACTTAAGCAAGACTAGCATGTCGCTTAAATACAACTTATAGCTAGTATTACCACATAGTTACTAGAGTGACAAGGATTAAGGATTTTAAATTGTCAAGGATGGCATAATAATTAATAATTCAACAAATGGGTGTTTAACTACCTTAAGCTTTAACATACATTTGATTAAAGAATTAAAGCATGCAATTTGTTATTTTAAATGAATATAATTTGCATAAAATGTAGGCTCAATATGATCAAAGTATTGACTCGCCTGGATTATTGGTAAGAGAGTCTTGATGGTATTATGCTTGATCAAGTTGAAGATCTCCTGCGTCTTCAAATCCTATTCGGACGACCGTACCAGGAAAAGGCACAAACAAGCAAAGAGAGCAAATAAATACAAAAACAATAACAAATGAACTCCAAATTAAACAAGACCTATGCCATTAGCAAGATCTTGAATTTAAAAAAATTTAGAAACAAATTTCATAGTTTTTGGAGCTATGACAAGGGAGAAAATATTTTTTGAAGTTTTACTTTGGAAAGCAAATAATGAACAAAACAGAAAAGGGAGGGAAAAAGAAAAGCCGATGGCGGCCCACGGCCACATTTCGGCCCAGCCCAAGGCCTACCGAAACGGCGCGCATGCGTCCCGCGACGTTGGGCTCCTGCTGCCCTAAAGGAAGGAAGGGGGGCTCTCGGGCCAGGACGAGAGGGAGAGGGGAGAAGAGGGGGCGGGGCGGCTGCACGAGCGGCGATGCGGGGAGATGGAAGGGGCGGCACCACACAAGGAGAAGATGGAGGCTCGAGGGCACGTGGCGGCGGTAGACCACGAGGTGGTGGCGGCGACGGGGCTCACCAGGCCAGCAAGGAGAGCACCGAAGTGGTGATGGCGCGGCCGGAGGAAGAAGCGGCGATGCGACCGGCTAGAGGTGAGTTCTTCGGTTGTTCTCCTTTGCTCGGTTCCTCTCTGCTCGGGGGTGAAGAGAAGGTGAGGTGGGGAGGAAGGCTCGGGGACGGGATTGAAAAGGAGGAGGAGTGGGGCTCTTATAGCCGAAGGGGGAGGGGAGAGGGGCAAGGGGAGGACAAAGCAGTGCACAAGGGCCGAGGCGCACGGGGTACCGGCGGGAGCGGAGCTGGGGGAGCCGGGACAAGACGAGGGCAGGTGCAGCGTGTCGGGACGGGTGATGGGTGTTGACGCGGAGAGTGAGGGTCGAGGATGAGCACTAGCGAAGTGGAGTAGCTGGTGGAGGAGATGGTGCGGCAGAGGCGGGCACAGGTGCTATGACGGGCGGGACGCGTGATATTCGTGCACTGGAGGTGGGACCCGGCAAGCACGGGCATGTGGAGGAGGCGACGCCTTGGCGTGGTGCTGTCGGTGCCGGCGTCAACGTTAGATGGGGATAGAGAGAGAGGGGAGAAAAGAGGTGGATGAAGGGAGGATGTTACAAACCTACCCACCTTAAATGGAATCTTAACCCCGAGATTCAGGCTGCTTTGGGAACAGGTACGGGAAGTCCAACTTCAGCTGATCTTCGCACTCACAGGTGGCTTATTTTGCTGAGTGATTGCTCCATTGAACTTTACAAAGGCGAATGATCTGGTGTGTTATTTGCTTCTCCATGACGTCAAGAATCTTGATTAGATGCTCCGTGTAATTCAGATCTTTCTCAAGTGCATGGCTTTGACTAGAGTCTGCTCTTCAGGTACTCTGAGATATTTCTTCTACTGTGGCCCGAAGTAAAAATGTTGTGCACCTCTGACAGCTGCAGTGGTAGGTCCAACTTCGTAACTGATGCCAAACTGCTGGTTCACAACTATGTATCGGAGTGCCAACTAAAAACTAAAAATTTTGTCTTCCAAATTGCTGGATCCAATTCTCACTAATATTGAAATTCCATTATTCCAACATAACATAAAGCCATCCAATAAAAAGAAAACATCTAGTCATTTCATTAATCTCACATTCTATCGATACAATATCATAATTCCCAAATCTTTCTTAGGCATGGACTTAATTAATCCAATAGATTCACCACTTTGATTGCGTGATTTCTTCACTTCGTAAATCCAGAACACCTAGTCGCAATAATCACATCTTCCAATCCTATAAACTCCAAGATCATGCTAAATTTATTCTATCCTTTTTTTTGGAATGAAATTCCTCAAAGATTATAGTTGCACAATTGCTTTCTCCAAAAGTCTTGACTAGATCCACAATATTATTCACTTAATTCTTTAAGTATATTTATCAATTACAACCCTCAAGAATATCTTTATATAAATCCAATATCTTCATTATAGAACCTTCCTAAAGACTAGTCATAATCCGTAAAATTAAAATTATTTTATCAACATCCATCCAATAATTATTTAGTCCAACTTAAATACTAGTAAGATACCCGTCAATATAAGGATCATACTTCAATACCCAACAATCCAATAGTTAATGTGAGGACCCCGGTTTATTCGGCTTGTACTGTTTAACCATCCACTTGGTCCTAACAGTACAAATCAAATAAACCAAGCCTCGAGATATGTATACTTCCCGAAATGCAGATACACACTTCGCTACAAAATCATGCATCAATTCCATTCATACACATAGAGTCAAGCAAAAGCAACAAATGAAAGACATAGATAATATAAAGAGAGTTATTACAAAGAGAGGCCGACTGCCAAAATTCATAAAGATAAGCAAATACACAATGAAGCAAAATGGCCATAAGATGGCGATGAACAAAAGCCAATCGGTGTGCCTTACCCACAAGGCAACCAACCGGACCGCCAAGCTAATCGCCCCAAGCAGCGCAACATACTCACAAAAGTGAGGCCCTTGGGGCTCACCTTCTTCCTCTCGCAACAATTAATATTAAGAAAGCGTATGAGTACAAAACTTGTTTTTGTACTGCAAGACCGACGTGTGAGATAACAGAACTATAATTAACTACATGCAAGCTTTATTTAAGTGGATGAGGCTTTGGACTTCTTTTCAAGATAAAGCAAGTTTTCATTTACAATAAGGTAATAGATTCAAAGCAAGTTTGCAATTAACTTTTATTGTTCAAATAAAAGAGAGACAATAATAACATAGATAGAGAACAACACCAACCTAGAAGTGACTAACCCATAGTCACTACAACAATAGCATGAAGTACCCTTCATACCACCCATGTCAAGTTTCAGCTTTTAAAAGGTTGTAGTCTAGTTCTTGTGGGAAATAACCAAGCGTGTCCATAACCTAGACGAGGCTATTCGAATAGTTTTAACCTCGCAGGTGTACCAATGTACCCACACGATAGACCGCTTTCCACCAGCCACGGTTAGCACACTTCCTTTGGTATGTGCATGGCTAAGTCTAACAAGACGCTTTCCAATGGACGATGCTAATTAAGAGCCGCAACCCACGGAGAAAGACACATTAGATGACCTAACCGGTCCGCCAATGCTCCTCCAAACACCACACACAAGAACACACCCACCAACCACTCATAATTAACACCTCCCAAAGTACTTAGTCAAGAGAGGTTCCATATCCCCCTCGTGTGGTTAGCACGCAATAATTGCTTGGATCAATGGCACAAGTAACTCGGTCCTTAGGGACTTAGGCACCATTCCACACACCCAACCGATCACATCAACATACCATTGTGCCCAAGTCAAGATATAGTTTTGTTTTCAGTTTTTGATTTATAAATCAATAAAACACAAGGGTTGGACATAATGGAATAATATAAGTATTTAGGTGATCAAGATCACCGACTAAGTCGATGATCGCCCAATACTACCGATGCTAGGCATGGCTAAGCAATATTTATTCGAATCTACTAAGTGACAAGAGCTCATCCAACGAACTCTACTCACAAAGAAATAACCTAGGCTCGGGTAGTAGAGGATAATTATTTACCTACAGATTATGCAACTAGAGGTCTAACTAATCAATTTAACAACAAAATAGCAATGCATACATAGAAGTTAAACAAAATATTAGACTTTAAAAGTAATGGGATTTATGGGAGATGATCAAATCGCTTGTTCGCTTGCAGCTTGCTCAATTTGTTGCGGAGGGTCGTTCTCGGGTTACCGCAAATATCGAATCCTAAGCGAAAGAGCAAAACAACCAATAAGACGAGCAACACTTAAACAAAAGAGCAAGCAAAATTATCCAAATGCGAATAAATTTACACACAAGGTAAAATACGAATATACCTAGACATAGGAACTGAAAACCTAAGTTGGATTTGTGGTGCAAAGATATTCTCTAAAACCTATTTTCTACCATAATTAGCACTGTAGCAAAAATATTTTCTAGAAAGATTTGAGCTGAAATTTTTAGGTGGCTACCTACTGGTGTGGGGATAACCCATATAAAATTTCAGGTCATTTGAAGTTACAACGAATTAGTTATGATTTTTCTAAGTTCTAAAACTAGGACATCATTTATAAAAGAGCAAAGACCACTAGCAAACTGGTCCTTCACTAAAGTTCATCCCTAAAGGAAATTAACAAAATTTAGTTTGCTCTATTTGGACTTACAAAGAACAAGTTATGGATTTTCTAAGTTTTTACAACACTTTGGGAATATTTAATAAAGGTGAAAAGGCAAATTCGATTCCCAACATTTTCGGTTCTTAACAGGCACTGAAACATTTCTAGATTAATCTCTAGCCTAAAAGAAAATTAACACTACTGAAATCACCCAAAAGGATTTATAATGAAAAAGATATGAATTTCTAAAGTTTTAACGACATTTTTCAAGAGAAAGATAAAGCTCACCGAGAAATTTATATCCCTTAACCGAAAGAAAAGGCGTGGCTCAACGTGGGCGATTAAAGATCCGACGCCCACGCGCAAGACGGCCGACTAACAAAGACGCCGCGACCGCTGGATTTGATTCCAACGGTCCGGATCATTGTGACCTTCGATACCCAATTGCTCGCACAACCCGGACCGCTGATCAGCGAGGAAGGGCCGATTGAGGAGCCTTCTGACACCCAATTGTTCCACGATCCCGCCACGATCCAATATCGAACGACCGAGGTTGATTGGGCCGCTTATGATTTGAACAGGCTATCGACAATAGGGGCCCACCGTCACGACGCAAGTCACATGCGGGTTTAAACGCACGCGCATGTGGGAGGGTTTGAAGATGACGCCCCGTGTCGGGCCGACCCGAGGTGGGTTTAGGACAGCTAATGATTACTAACCCATGATTAACAATGATTATCGCACGAACGCCATTAGTGTGTCCGAACGATATTACGCGCACCGCCGCTCGTCCGACAACAAACCGAGGGCACCTTCTCGCTTGTCGCGGCGACCAAGGCACGCGGGCGGAGCTAAGTGCCAAAATGGAACCGCAATAGCATTACGCACCCATCGGGACCATCCACACCGCCTACGTGTCCCGAGAACGCGGCTAGCCGACAATGAGCGGCGCGACCAAAACGCCGAAATGCATAATGACCAAAGCTCGCAATAAACCATTCCAATGGTGCCCAAGCTTATAGAGGCTACTAGAAGGGTACCGAGCACCGTGGAGCTCGGAGGTGGTCGAGGCGGTTCCGCGACGAAGAACGGCGCCGGCACCGAAGAAGAAGAAGTGAAGATGACGACCGAGCAACCTGTGGTGAGACCGGTCATCACTACAGCTCCACAATAGCTCATATATGCTTCCCGAGCAAGGAATTAGAAATGAAGCTTCTTACCGCGGTGAGGAAGAAGGGGTGCTCACACTAAAAGAGGAAATCCCAAAATTGAGCCGCCTCGTGAAAAGCAACTACAATTGTTAGGGTTTTGCTCCAAGAAGTGAGGACACAAACCAAGCAAAGAAGGAAGAAAAGCCATCGGAGCACGGGTTGCACCGAGGAGCTCCACCAACAATGGCGGCCGAAAGGGTTCGAGATTTGGGCTCAAGCAAGCAAGGAGAGTGCAAGTGGAGCTCAAGGGGGTTTAAAGAAAGCTACCAAGGTCTTGAGGGGCTTAAGTAGCCGAGAGGACGAAGGAGTAGCAAGCACATGCCCATGGGTGGACTTCGGTCCACAAGAATCGCGGTCGCTGGAGCGACGGAGCGTGTAAGAGACGACTTTGGGAGGAGGAGCGGTGTGCATTTAATGCATGGCAAGATTTAGCCGCTTAAAGGGCTCAAGGAGGTGACAAGTCACCTCCTCTCGCCATGGCGCACGTGCACGCACGCATGCCGCATGGAAGGAGGAAGATGACCAACGACCGGGTGGCCCCACCGGCCGCTGACACAAAGTGGTTTGAGTCCAAAGTGTTTTAGTGGGTTGAGCCCAACCTCATTAGATGCGGCGCGGATGAGATTTGAACGCCACGATGCGATCGCTATTCATAAAGCCCGAAGTGAACCGCACGATCTCGCAAGCGGCTGGATCGTAATCCAACGGCCGAGAATCGATGGCAACCGGAGTTGTCCGAATGCTTACACGAATGGGAGCCGTCCGATTGAGATCCAACGGCCGACGATACGGGTCGAACCGGGCGCGCGCGTTAGTTGGCTCGCCGAGTCCGAGGACTCGAGCCCGAGCCCGACTCGAGTCCAATGAACAGTGCAAACCGATTAGGGTTTGATTTTTAAACCTGAAACTTTGGGGATTTAATTGAGGTATCAAACCAACCCCAAAATTTATGAAATTTTAATCGAGGTTCCTGACCTTAGGTTAACCTTTCATAAAAATTTCAGAGATTTTTGTGCACTGAAATTTTCTCCAGAAATTCTGTAGGTGATTTCAGAGGTTTGACCAAGGTTTGACTTGCCTCTAAAATATTTCAAATAATTTCCAAAAATTATGAAATAACTCAGAGGTGTTACCAAACAACCCTAGAACCAGGAAAAATTATTACCAAGGGTTTGACACAGATTTCACCCAAGGTTTTGACTTCAGATAAATGAGGATTTTGATTTTGAATTTCCCAAAATTCCTTTACAAGAATTTGAGAAAAGTTTCAAGAGCAAGAGGATGAAGGAAAAGTTTTAATTTACCCTCATTTTATTACATTTGAAACACAAGCCAAAATGGGGATGTTACAAACCTCCTCTTACAAAAATCTCGTCCAGATTTGGTTCACTTAAAAGAAAGAGGGGTAGTCCGCACGAAGACGGTCTTCGCCCCAAGTAGCCTCATCCTCGAATGGTTTGACCATCGAACTTTGAGGAACTTGATGGTCTTGTTCTCGTTTCTTCGCTCAGCCTCTTCGAGGATGCGAACAGTGCTCGCGATAGGTCAAATCTTCCCGAACATCAAGAGTTTCCAACGAGTTTCTCGGTTGGAACACGAGGCACTTCTTTAGCCGGGACACATGGAACACATCATGTACCCCGCAAGTGCAGCAGTAACCCAACTTGTAGGCAACGGCTCCCTTCTTCTCGATAACACGGTATGGACCGACATACCGAGGAGCCAATTTGCCCTTGACACCAAAACGCCGTGACCCTTCGAGGAGAAACCTGAGATAAACGGTCATTGGGCTCAAAGCTCAACTCACGACGACGGCGATCCGCATAGCTCTTTGCCCGGATTGAGTGTGCGTAGCGATCACGAATGAGTGGACTTGACCTCGGCCTCATTAATCGAGTCCGCCAAAGAAAGGTCTTTCACCGGTCTCGCACAGTTCAACGGGTTCTACACTTTTTCCCGTATAAGGCCTCAAATGGTGCCATGCCGAGACCGCTTGAAACCGTTGTTATAAGAAAACTCGCGAATGGCAAGCACTTCTCCCAATGCTTCCCATAGGAAAGGACACAAGTCGCAAAGATGTCCTCCAAAACCGGTTGACCTCTCTCACCGACCATCTGTTGGGGGTGATACGCGGCCGAAAGAAAGACGAGTTCCCATAGCTTCTTGCAAGCTATGCCGTAATCGAAGTGAAGATGGAACCACGATCGAAATGATCGTTTCGCACCCCATGCAAGCTCACTATCCTGGCGAGATAGAGCTCCGCAAGGTGACCGGTACGAATCTTGGTCTTGACTGGAAGAAAGTGCGCCACTTTTGTCAACCGGTCAATGATAACCCAAATGGCATCATTGCCCCGCGGTGACTGGGTAGGCGGTGATAAAATCCATCCCGACCGAATCCCACTTCCACTCCGGAATGGGCAAGGGCTGAAGCAATCCAGCTGGGCGCTGATGCTCGGCCTTGACACGACGGCACACGCCGATTCGCAACGAACCTTGCGACTTTCCTCTTCATCCGGTCCACCAAAATCTCCGCGGAGATCATGATACATCTTTGTGGCCCCGGATGAATGGACAGGAGAATCGTGGGCTTCGGAGGATCAAATCCGCAACTCCTTGTCCTTTGGAACCACGAGGCGTTGTCGAACCTCACAATACCAAGCTCATCTACGAGAAGCACTTGGTCGTTCCATTCTCGACATTTTCCCCGATGTGGTTCACTCCAACATCCGATCACGAGCGGACGTGATACGATCCACCAAGGTTGGTCTGTACAACCAAGGCAATGAGGAACCATGCTCAACCAAACCCAAGTTGAGACGCTGAAACTCCTCTAGAAGAGGGGTCGATGCTCTCGACGCAACAATGCATTGCAATGTGTTTTGCGACAAAGCGCATCCGCAACGACATTGGCCTTGCCCGGATGGTAGTGAATACCCATGTCATAGTCCTGATCAACTCCAACCATCTCCTTTGCTCGAGGTTCAGATCTGGTTGGGTGAACAAGTACCTAAGCTTTTGTGATCCGAATACACTTCACAACGATTACGATTAGGTAATGTCGCCAAATCTTAAGTGCATGAATCACGCCGCCAACTCCAAGTCATGGGTAGGATAGTTAAGTTCATGAGGTCTCAATTGCCTTGATGCATAGGCCACTACCTTGCCTTCTTGCATAAGGACACAACCGAGGCCTCGACGAGAAGCCACAAAAGATATCAAATCGCGATCGACATCGGGAGAACAAGAACGGAGCGTGGTCAATCGCTCTAAGCGCTTGAAACTTTCTCGCAATCAGCGACCACGAACTTCTTGTCCTTCTTGAGCAACTCTGTCATCGGCTTTGCTATCTTGGAGAAGTTCTCGATAAAGCGGACGATAATATCCCGCTAAACCAAGAAAACTCGAACTTCGGTGGACCAAGTAGGTCGACTCTCAGAAAGCACATCGATCTTGCTAGGATCCACGCCACGCCTCCGCCGAAAGAATATGGCCTAAGAAGGCTACTTCCTTCAACCGTAACGCACTTGCTGAACTTCTCATACAACTTGTGCTCGCGAGCTTGCCCAACACAAGCTTCAAATGCTCGTGTGTTCCTCATCGCTCTTGGAGTAGATAAGAATATCATCGATGAAGACCACAACGAACCTATCCAAATACTCCATGAACACCGAATTCATGAGGTTCATGAACAAGGTCGGGCATTGGTCAAGCCGAAGACATGACGGTATACTCGCACAAGCCATAACGAGTAGAAAGCCGTCTTTGGAATATCCTCGTGTCGAATCCGAACTCGTGATATCCCACTCTCGATCAATCTTGAGAAAACTCGAGCTCCGATTAATTGATCAAGAGATCGTCGACACGGGCAAGGGTACTTGTTCTTACCGTTACTTCATTAAGTGGACGGTAATCAACGCACATGCGCAGCGCCTTGTCCTTTTTCGACAAAGATTGCCGAGCATCCCCAAGGAGATGAGCTAGGGCGGATGAAACCCTTCTCTTGAAGCTCACCAATGCTTCTTCAACTCCACCAACTCAATTGGGTCCATCCAGAAGGCCTCTTTGAAATCGGGCGCACGGAACCAACTCAATGACAAACTCGAGGTCTCGAACTGGTGGCATCCCCGGAAGGTCATCGGGAAGACATCAATAAAGTCACATACCACCGGGACTTCACTAATATCTAAAGCTGGCTTCGCTCAAGCGCCAAGAGATGCGGATCCCGCAGCCTTCTGCAAAGCTAACCTGCCGCGTAAGGATCGGTGAGGTAGATGAGCCTCCTAGCGCAATCAATTTGTCCCATGTGCCGAGACAACCAATCCATGCCTAGGATTACATCTAAGCTTGCCGATCGAAGGAGGATAAGGTTTGCCAAGAATCCTACCCTTCTATCTCAACAGGACATCCCTACACTGCACTCGGCTCTCAACTCCAACCGGAGAGCGAATGAGCAGCGGGACCAACAATGGAGTAAAAAGAAGACCTCCCACAGCAGCAAAAGACTCAGAAACAAAAGAATGAGATGCGCCTGAATCAAATAAAAGCTAACGATTAGGGGAATGAGACATCACCCTAACCGAAAGCCAAAAACAGCAAGTAACAACTTTAAATGTTTCCAAAGAAGCTCCAAAAAGCAAGGAAACTCCAAACCAAGCTCAACTTCTCAATGCCACTAACCCGTATTGAATGAACGAGTAATAGTGTGAGAAGATAGAAATTCCAGCTCACTACAACCAGCCTAACACTACTCAAGAACAAGGTTAAGGCGATAAAAATAACGTTACATACTTAGCTAACTAGTATCACATCTTACCCTTTTATTCCCACAAGTTTTACTTGATTAACCTCTCATTTTCTACCTCGTTAGAACCTCTGAGCTTGCTGTCCGGAAACTGAATGATCGCTGTCCAGATTTTGCATCCAAGCCTCCTAATTGAAATCTTCAACTTCGGAAGCTTCAAAACCTTGTAGAGGGCGGCTAACACTTCAATTTGCCAAGCTCATTGGTCCCAAAACCCAATTAATCGATAATGACTATCTTTTGAGAGAAGGAAAGGGGAAAACACTTTTTAAAACTCAAATTAGAGCAAGACGAGAGAAGAAAGCTAAGATAGGTAAGGAATAAAATCCGAGAACTTACTTAAGCTTTCACAAATCATTTGACCCTTTGAAAATAAGGTTTGCAAAATATCCTAAGGACGACCAAGCTTGGGTTACTACGGTCGGAATGGCTCTGATACCAACTTTGTGAGGACCCCGGTTTATTCGGCTTGTACTGTTTAACCATCCACTTGGTCCTAAAGACAAATCAAATAAACTAAGCCTCGAGATATGTATACTTCCTAAATGCAAGATACACACCCGCTACAAAATCATGCATCAATTCCATTCATACACATAGAGCCAAGCAAAAGCAACAAGCGAAAGACATAGATAATATAAAGAGAGTTATTACAAAGAGAGGCCGACCGGCCAAAATTCATAAAGATAAGCAAATACACAATGAAGCAAAATGGCCATAAGATGGCGATGAACAAAAGCCAATCGGTGTGCCTTTACCCACAAGGCAACCAACTGGACCGCCAAGCTAATCGTCCCAAACAGCTACGCAACACAACTCACAAAAGTGAGGCCCTTGGGGCTCACCTTCTTCCTCTGCAACAATTAATATTAAGCAAGCGATGAGTACAAAACTTGTTTTTGTACTGCAAGACTGACGTGTGAGATAAATGAACTATAATTAACTACATGCAAGCTTTATTTAAGTGGATGAGGCTTTGGACTTCTTTTCAAAGATAAAGCAAGTTTTCATTTACAATAAGGTAATAGATTCAAAGCAAGTTTGCAATTAACTTTTATTGTTCAAATAAAAGAGAGACAATAATAACATAGATAGAGAACAACACCAACCTAGAAGTGACTAACCCCTAGTCACCACAACAATAGCATGAAGTACCCCTTCATACCACCCCTGTCAAGTTTCAGTTTTTTAAAAGGTTGTAGTCTAGTTCTTGTGGGAAATAACCAAGCGTGTCCATAACCTAGGACGAGGCTATTCGAATAGTTTTAACCCTGCAGGGGTGTACCAATGTACCCACACGATAGACCGCCTTTCCACCAGCCACGGTTAGCACACTTCCTTTGGTATGCAGGCATGGCTAAGTCTAACAAGACGCTTTCCAATGGACGATGCTAATTAAGAGCCGCAACCCACGGGAGAAAGACACATTAGACAGCCTAACCGGTCTGCCAATGCTCCCCTCCAAACACCACACACAAGAACACACCCACCAACCAGCTCATAATTAACACCTCCCAAAGTACTTAGTCAAGAGAGGTTCCATATCCCCCTCGTGTGGTTAGCACGCAATAATTGCTTGGATCAATGGCACAAGTAACTCGGTCCTTAGGGACTTAGGCACCATTCCACACACCCAACCGATCACATCAACATACCATTGTGCCCAAGTCAAGATATAGTTTTGTTTTCAGTTTTTGATTTATAAATCAATAAAACACAAGGGTTGGACATAATGGAATAATATAAGTATTTGTGTGATCAAGATCACCGACTAAGTCGATGATCGCCCAATACTACCGATGCTAGGCATGGCTAAGCAATATTTATTCGAATCTACTAAGTGACAAGAGCTCATCCAACGAACTCTACTCACAAGAAATAACCTAGGCTCTGTAGTAGAGGATAATTATTTACCTACAGATTATGCAACTAGAGGTCTAACTAATCAATTTAACAACAAAATAGCAATGCATACATAGAAGTTAAACAAAATATTAGACTTTAAAAGTAATGGGATTTATGGGAGATGATCAAAGCTTGCTTCGCTTGCGATTGCTCAATTTGTTGCGGAGGGTCGTTTCTGGTTACCGCAAATATCGAATCCTAAGCGAAAGAGCGAAAACAACCAATAAGACGAGCAACACTTAAACAAAGAGCAAGCAAAATTATCCAAATGCGATTGAAATTTACACACAAGGTAAAATACGAATATACCTAGACATAGGAACTGGAAAAACCTAAGTTGGATTTGTGGTGCAAAAGATATTCTCTAAAACCTATTTTCTACCATAATTAGCACTGTAGCAAAAATATTTTCTAGAAAGATTTCGGAGCTGAAATTTTTAGGGTGGCTACCTACTGGTGTGGGATAACCCATATAAAATTTCAGGTCATTTGAAGTTACAACAATTAGTTATGATTTTTCTAAGTTCTAAAACTAGGACATCATTTATAACAAAGAGTAAAGACCACTAGCAAACTGGTCCTTCACTAAAGTTCATCCCTAAAGGAAATTAACAAAATTTAGTTTGCTCTATTTGGACTTACAAAGAACAAGTTATGGATTTTCTAAGTTTTTACAACACTTTTGGAATATTTAATAAAAATTTGAAAAGGCTAAATTCGATTCCCAACATTTCAGTTCTTAATGAGGGCCTGAAACATTTCTAGATTAATCTCTAGCCTAAAAGAAAATTAACACTCTGAAATCACCCAAAAGGATTTATAATGAAAAGATATGAATTTCTAAAGTTTTAACGACATTTTTCAAGAGAAAGATAAAGCTCACCAGAAATTTATATCCCTTAACCGAAAGAAAAGGCGTGGCTCAACGTGGGCGCTGATTAAAGATCCGACGCCCACGCAAGACGGCCGACTCAACAAAGCGACGCGCAAGCACCGTTGGATTTGATTCCAACGGTCCAGATCATTGTGACCTTCGGACGGTCAATTGCTCGCACAACCCGGACCGTTGATCAGCGAGGAAGGGCTGGGATTGAGGAGCCTTGACGATCCAATTGCTCCTACGATCCCGCCACGATCCAATATCGAACGATCGAGGTTGATTGGGCGTTTATGATTTGAACAGGCTACGACAATAGGGCCCACCGTCGACGCAAGTCACATGCGGGTTTAAACGCACGCGCATTGTGGAGGTTTGAAGATGACGGGCCCAGTGGCGAGTGGAGGTGGGTTTAGGACAGCTAATGATTACTAACCCATGATTAACAATGATTATCGTTAATGAACGCCATTAGTGTGTCCGAACGATATTACGGCACCGCCGTTTGTCCGACAACAAACCGAGGCACCCTCCGCTTGTCGTGGCGACCCAAGGCACGGCGGGAGCTAAGTGCCAAATGGAACCGCAATAGCATTACGCACCATCGGGACCATCCACACCGCCGGCGGTGTCCTGAACGGCTGCTAGCCGACAATGAGCGCGCGACCAAAACGGCCGAAATGCATAATGACCAAAAGCTCCGCAATAAACCATTCCAGCGGGTGCCCAAGCTTATAGAGGCTACTAGAAGGGTACCTGAGCACTGGTGGAGCTCGGAGGTGGTCGAGGCGGTTCCGGCGACGAAGAACGGCGTCGGCACCGAAGAAGAAGAAGTGAAGATGACGACCTGAGCAACCAGGGTGAGACCGGGTCATCACTACAGCTCCACAATAGCTCATATATGCTTCCTGAGCAAGGAATTAGGAAATGAAGCTTCTTCAGCGCGGTGAGGAAGAAGGGGTGCTCACGGCCAAAAGAGGAAATCCCAAAATTGAGCCGCCTGTGAAAAGCAACTACAATTGTTAGGGTTTTGCTCCAAGAAGTGAGGACACAAACCGAAGCAAAAGAAGGGAAGAAAAGCCACCGGAGCACGGGTTGCACCGAGGAGCCCTACCAACAATGGCGTAGAAAGGGTTCTCGAGATTTGGGCTCAAGCAAGCAAGGAGAGTGCAAGCCGGAGCTCAAGGGGGTTTAAAGAAAGCCACTGAAGGTCTTGAGGGGCTTAAGTAGCCGAGAGGACGAAAGAGTAGCAAGCACATGCCCATGGGTGGACTTGGTCCACAAGACAAGTCATGATCGCTTGGAGCGACGGGAGCAGTAAGAGACGACTTTGGGAGGAGGAGCCGGTGTGCATTTAATGCATGGCAGCATTTAGCCGTTAAAGGGCTCAAGGAGGTGACAAGTCACCTCTCTCTCGCCATGGCGCATGTGCACGACGCGCTGTGAAGGAGGAAGATGACCCGACCAGGTGGCCCCACCGGCCGGTGACACAAAGTGGTTTGAGTCCAAAGTGTTTTAGTGGGTTGAGCCCAACCTCATTAGATGGCGCGGATGAGATTTGAACGGCCACGATGCGATCGCTATTCATAAAGACTGAAGCGAACCGGTACGATCCCGCAACGGTTGGATCAGAATCCAACGGCTGAGAATCAGATGGCAACCGGAGTTGTCCGAATGCTTACACGAATGGGAGCCGTCCGATTGAGATCCAACGGTGCGACACTTGCGCTGTCGAATCAAGCGCGCGCGCGTTAGTTGGCTCGGTCGAGTCCAGTGACTCGAGCCCGAGCCTGACTCGAGTCCAATGAACAGTGCAAACCAGTTAGGGTTTGATTTTTAAACCTGAAACTTTGGGGATTTAATTGAGGTATCAAACCAACCCCAAAATTTATGAAATTTTAACTGGAGGTTCCTGACCTTAGGGTTAACCTTTCATAAAAATTTCAGAGATTTTTGTGCACTGAAATTTTCTCCAGAAATTCCAGAAGGTGATTTCAGAGGTTTGACCAAGGTTTGACTTGCCTCTAAAATATTTCAAATAATTTCCAAAAATTATGAAATAACTCAGAGGTGTTACCAAACAACCCTAGAACCCAGGAAAAATTATTACCAAGGGTTTGACACCAGATTTCACCCAGAAGGTTTTGACTTCAGATAAATGAGGATTTTGATTTTGAATTTCCCAAAATTCCTTTACAAGAATTTCAGAAAAGTTTCAAGAGCAAGAGGATGAAGGAAAAGTTTTAATTTACCCTCATTTTATTACATTTGAAACACAAGCCAAAATGGGGATGTTACAGTTAATAATCATGTATTTCGAATATCCGATTCTCAGCAATGATCTATTTTCTATAATCCAATCACCAACAATTATAGGCCTATAATCCTATTTTCAACAATAGCTTATTCCTATGATTCATCCTCCAACAATCAACAATTGTAGAATTCTATAATCACTCTCCGAGAATCACGCATTCCTACAATCCAGTCTTTTCACCAATTAGGTATTACTATACTCCAATAGTAAGGTATTCTTATAATCAAACATCCAACAATTATACAATTTTATAATCTGATCCAGACATATCTATATAGTCAAAGCAAAGTTCTTTTTAAATCCCAACTTCTCTATTCAATCATATCCAATTTGAATCAAATGTTACCAACATACCCAATTAATTCCATATTTTATTGATTCCACTTAATCCGCAAAATCAACATCATGAATTGGTAATCCTATAATCCAATCTTTTGACAATTATCTGTCTATAATCCAATCTTTTGAAAATAATCTGTCTATAATCCAATCTTTAATTATCCAATACTAACAATTATAGATTATCCAAACACTTTTATTTAGTTAAATCCACCATTTCATCAATTTCTCTATGAACCAACCACAATAACCATTGTAATCCCATAATCCAATGTCCAATAATCTATTTTTCAAAAATCATGTATTCCTTCAATCCAACCAAGATTTAACCAACTCTACCAAAATTAACATCATGAATTGATTAAAAAAAATCTAATTCTTTTTGCATTTTACTCTCTACCTTTAATGCACACATATCTCAATTCCAAGCTTCCTACCAACATCATAATCAACTTAAGATTCGATGATAATCCAATTTCTCGTAATAATCAAATCGGTACTTCTGATTCCTATATCCTTCCTGATCAAGCAAAAAATTTCTTCCATGATCATTTTCTTTCTCCATAATCCATTAATCTGCTATTCTTTAAACTATTCATAATCAAGGCTTATCCATCATCATACTCTAGTATTCACAAGTACTTCTTATGACATCGGTAAATCTTAAAATTTTAAATTCCCAGAATCAGTCCTATCAATGTTTTTTCCCAAACTATCTAGTTTGGCATCCAAACACACTAGTTAATCCCAACAAGAATAGCTTCCATACAACTTACCTATTTGAACAATCATCAACAATTGTTTATACGTTTCATAGATAAGAGGAAGAAAGCACGATAGGCGAGAAGGAAAAGCACACTAGACGAGAGAGAACAAGGGAGGAAGATAGAAGCATCATTTGCGACTGGCACCACTTCCTTGGGTTGCTGCTCTCTTTGGTGCCATCTGAAGTGAACAGAAGAGGTTAAGAACAGAGAGGGGATATATGAGGGTTTACTAGCCCTCTAGAGCACACACAAAAGAACTTCAAACCAACGAGAAAAACGATCAAGTACAATACAAAGCCTGGAGTGGATGCGTTATATTAATGGGGGTTAAGTGTTACATGACTCCTGAAGCACAGCATATAGACCATGCTAAGCCACGACACAAGATACAAACACAACGTCTACAAAAGAAAAGAACAGAAAGTGCTTGCAACCAAAAGACTGCTTAGCAAACACTACTAGCTAACCTAGACTAGCCTGACTACTGCAATGGTGGGTACTGGCCACCACAAGTGGTGCAGTTACCCGGGGAGCAGGAGCGAGAACGGTGGCGACTAAAGTCGGGCGACCGGTGTGGGGACCCCGGTAATTATCTCTATAAGACCGAGATTAGACAAGGTCTTAGGGACATAAATACGGGTCTCCGGTAAATGAATTCCAATTTAACTCTATCCAAGTGAGAGGCTTAGCGAATACTAGAGCCTCAACGATCATGCGCGCGCACCCTGCATGAGCGCTACATGATTGTCGATTCTCCTCGATTCAAGCACTACACTTAGTGAGTTAAATGGAATTCATCAACAACGAGTATGACATATATTGGCTCCCAAGATCAACGACCAATATACTCATACCCTCATCCAATGTTGATTACATCCATACAACGCATACAACAAGAGATAAAAAGACACATCGCATAATAGTCAAAGTCTACGACTTATTACATACGACCGACCGCCAAATTCAAAGTAAAGTATCAAGTAGCAATGAAGTAAATAAATAAAGCAAAAGACCAGTAGTGGTATGCCCATCACCCATCGGCAACCGATGGGGTTAAATGATAGCACACTACTCGTTAGTGTCACCCAAGTCAACACTAGCGAGATCGTCATACTCATAATCTTCTCTCCGAAAAGGCCAAGAAACATCCTGGCCGAGTACAAGTGTACTGCAAGTCTTACACAAATAAAAATAGTTATGCATAAGGGTCATTCAAAGGATGGCTCATATTGGTTTAGTTTTGTAAAAGAGACGCAACAATTAACATCCTACACATACTAGTTTTTCATGTGCCCATTTAAAATCAGATTTGAAGTAGAAGTAAAGCATATAGTAAAGCATTTCCGTAATAAACAATTGAATCATACAAAGACCAAAGTGGCAGCCCACTTTGATGTACTAAACACATGAACATCCGTTCATGACGAATACCAAGTTCAACCACAATTTTAATTAAAAGTCTAACAATAGTAACTCCCGAACTCAGCGGTTGTCCATAACCGTGGACACGCTATTCGAATAGATTGATACCCTGCAGGGTGTACTACTTTACCCACACGACTTTATTAGCCCGTAAGCCTCCGGATGCCTCCAAAATAGCATACTTCCTATGGTATGCCGGTAGGGTAAATCAAGATATAGTCATTTTCAAAGAAGAAAGCCCTATTGAGCTAAGTCCCCTTGTGAGATGGTTCCTTGCCTAGTACAAGCGTCTGATAGCACTTGCTAGGGGCTCACAAGTTATATCGGAAATACCGATGTAATCAAAACAAAAGAATTGGCGCTCCCTTGCACACTATAAAGGATTACATCGGCTCTAAAGAACATAGGATTTCACAGTCGCTATGCCCCTTACACCACCAAGGACTTAACACAATAAACCCTCCTTACTTAACCATACGGCTCCCAACCCGCGTGTGGCAGACGAGTGTACTTAAATTAACGACGTTACAAAGTTCGGTCCTCAATTGTCCGACAAGTCCTTCCACTTACCCAATGCTCGTGCACAAAGCACCATCACTAACCAACACTTGTCCGACCAAAAGCTCATTTAAAATGACAAAATTTAACTCATAAAACATCTACAAGATCTGAAGTATAAATCATAAAATGAGAGTTGTGTTTATCCCAAAACCGCCGGGTTATTCCCGACGATCGAACTCATCAGTATCTAGACTTGCATGGCTAAGCAATTCTACAACCCATAATTCACACATCCTATCTTAAGCATATAGGAGTTGGCATAATTCAAGATTAACCTCAAGCATAGGACATAACTAAACTACACATCACAAAAATATTGACATAATCAAAATAGCATGCAAGCAATTATCATTGCACTATCTTAACCAAAACTGGGATCAAATATGATGCAAAAGAAAGTTCAAATGATGCTTGCCTTGCTGGTACAGTAGCTGCTCACTCTCAGTGTGGGCGCCCCGAATGTTGAAAATGTACTTAATTAAATTCATACTGTAGCACAATTATTAATGAAGGAACAGTACTGTCCCTTTATTAAAGATCATGCTAAAGGCATAAATTTAGCAAGTGACAATTCCAATAAACAGGATCCCCGGATATATATATACCACAATGGTTCCCAGGATCAACGACCATTGCATATATATCCTTCAACAACATTGCATGAAATACATACAAGTCATACATTGACATAATTAAACATAAGTTTACAACATTTGGTTTAGTACTACAATTATTAAGTGACTTGGTCACTTCAAAAGTCTACAGCGGAAGCAAAACAAAATAGCAACATCCACCAATGGCCTCATCCACCCGCAGACAATTGCGTGGAGGAAAGAAGTAGCTTTACTCGTTAGCGTCACCCTGATCGGCGCTAACGGGTACTTCACAAAGATAACCATCCTCACCTGCAACAATAGGTGATAGCACCTTAGTACGGAAGGTACTCAGAAGTCTTACACAAACTAATAAAAGAAAGTGGTTATTAGAGCCTATACAAAGGAGTAGAATTTATATATGCATAAGGTTACAACAAGAAGGTATAAAGGTTCAAATTTGCATAAAGCAAGACATCTTAACCTACAATTACTAAATTTTGATAAAGCGATTTAATAAATCAAAGTTGGATTAGAACAGTAAGTAAATGACATAATGTAAATGATGCGATGCATGAATCCCTCATGCAAAGCCAAAACGAAACCAGATTTGAAAATCAAAACTTCTATCTGGTGACATCAATTCAAGTTATCATCCATGACCGTGGACACGGCTATTCGAACAGCTTTATACCCTGCGGTGTACATCTTTACCCACATGACTTAGCTAGCCCGTTGCCTTCTGGATGCCTCCGAATGATGACATACTTCCTTTGGTATGCCGACCGGGAAACTAAGATTTGGTATTTTTCAACAAGCTAACACTATTGAGTTGGACCCCATGTGTGAACCGATCTCGCTTAAACAACGATCGATAGCATCCGCTAACCTGGGCACACATGTTGCGTCGTAGAATGCCGATCCAAACAATTTAATGCGAATGGGCTCACTACCCATATTAGGATGCAATCGGCACCATTAAGGTGCGTATATGCTACGAGCACATATCGCCCTCACCCTTCTAAGAACATCCGATCTTGACATACAAGCTCACATGGCATACAACAGTCCATCGGACCTAAGCATCTATGCCATACAAGGTCAATACACATATTCTTACTTTCTGTTTCCAACCCAATAGTCTTAACATTTTACTTAACCAAGCAGCGCCCATACACCGCATGTGGAAGTGCGTGGGGACTTGAATTGAATAGTCGAGTTCGGTCCTTAATTAACCTGCACAAGTCCACCACAAATCCCAATCTCGTACAAAAGCACCATCACTAGCTTCCTCTTGTCCAGATCAATTTAGATTTAAAATACAAGTCTGATTTAAAGAAACTGGACAAAGAGTTCAAAATAACAAAAGTTCATTTGTGATTCCCATGTTTGACAAGATACCCTTGTCAAACTCTAAAATCTCTAGACTGCATGTCTAAGCCAAAACTGAAAATATACTATAATATACAATACTATACTAAGTTTGAGTGTATGGTGACAATTGAGGTAATCCATCATGTTAGGTCATAACTAACTACTAACAGGTCATAATTTGTATTTTCAGAAAAATAGCATGCACAGTTGTCACTCGATTTAGAAAATCTATTGTATAAAATTTGGGACCAATATGGTGCAGAGAGGAAGCTTGCCTTGATAGTAATAAACTTCTGTTGCAGGCTCAGGATGCTCAGAAATAGGTTCAATCACTTCAGCAAAACCTGATTCTAAAAGAAGCAATAAGATCCAATAAATACCAAAATCGACAATAAGTACAAATTGAAAGAAATATGCATGATCAATATGAAAATGCATGTTTAACAGTATGCTTAGGCCCTAATTACCCTAATAATGCTAATTACCCATATTATAACCTACTGTTTTCAAATGGCAGAAACTAGGATTTAGTTCAAAGTTTCAGTTTTCACATTTTGAAAAGAACGAGAAAGCAGACAGAAGCGACTTTGGGAAAAGGAAAATAGAACATGCAAAAGTTCAGAAATGAAACTTAGCATGATCTTTTAGGTAATTAATATCCCAAGCTAACCTAATCTAACCCGATCGATTAGATTACAACAACTAAAGAAACCTATTTTTGTCGGTTAAGCGACAAAGAGAACAGAGACAGACCTCTGCCAACAAACTAAATAGATGATGACAATGATTAAAAGAACCACTTATCATGCTACTAGGGTTGGTTGAAACCTAAATAAGATGATAAGTTGTGGAGAAACCCTAGATATTGGAAAAAGATATGAAAGACCGAAAGTTATAATAACAACTTTTGGTTTGAAGCAAGTTGAAGTCTTGATATTTAAAAGAATGATTCATATGATCTCCTAAAGTCCTTAAGATGTCCCGGATGTCAAAAACTAGGGTTTTAGCTTACCAGTATAAGGAAGACACCAAAGTTTCTGAAAACTCGATGTTGATCAACAGAGAAATAAACTCTGGTTCAACCTGCAAAAGATGTCAAATCTTTATTACAAGGTGGAACTAGGGTTTAGAATGGATAAGCAAAGGGACAGGAGCAAGAACTCCACCTGACTGACAAGGAAAGGATGAGCTTGAGTGGTCAACAATGGTATGACAAAAAAAGCTAGGGTTTATATATGGATGTTGAGCTACAGGCAAGATGGAAATGTCTAGAGTTGATGAGGTGTCCATTTAGGGCTAATTATCCCAAAAATTAGTTGCATAAACTTTGGGATAAGTCCTCTCCTCTGTTCTGAGAGAGAGTCAGTGTCTTGCAGAGAGACAAGGAAGATGATAAGAATCATCGACATGTGGGTCATTGGCGATCCACACCGTGCACGCGCCTCCTAAAGCCTCAAAAGAACATCAGTCGTCCGATTAGAAATGGGCGGCTGTGATAAATAGAGAGGTTAAAAGACTTTAATCGGTATCTTTAAATATGAGCCGCACGATCCAAACGAGCGGCGGAGATTAAAAAGAGCTCTACTGGCTTTCGGGTTTTAAGTTCAAATAGGCGTTGGTTGAAATCCAATGGCCGACAAAAGATACACGTCATCCCTTAGATGCACCGATGCGACCGTCCGATTAAACTTCTACGGTCGGGATTGACGCAGCTCCGGATGGTCCGATTGCATACACTCACCTGGACCCTACGATTAAAATCCAATGGCCCACTAAATTTGGGCCTTACCTGCGCTCGGTCAAAACGGAGCGCCGTAGGATTTAAATCCAAAGGTCTAGATAAAAGCGCGCCTTTGATTTCAAAATGAAACGAGCGGAGCGGTTAGATCAAGAAGGGACGGCGTAGATTAAAAGGGAATCCGGAGTTGTCCGATTGCATACATCGCTCTGGACCTCACGATGAAAATCTAACGGCTTAGAGAAACTCAGACTTTAACGGCACGCGGGAAAGAGGGACACCGTGAGATTTGAATCTGACGGTCCAAAGAAAAGCGCGCCTTTAAGTTTAAAAAGAAAAGGGCGCCGCTGTTGGATCGAGAATGGACGGTGGAGATCGTGAGGGGCTCCGGAGTCGTCCGAATGCATACACCGACCTCGATCGTTAGATTAAGATCCAACGCGGAGATTAGGGTGCACACGTGGACCACTCGTGGGACCACTGCGACCTCGCTCGTTCGATTAGAAATCAACGGCTCTCATCACGCATGGGGTTCGCGCTCGAGCGCGATGGAAGCCGAACCACTTGCACGGGTTGGACCCAGCGCATAAGTTTGAGTCGCTCTGATGCTAGTGTTTAGGTTTAGACCTGAAGGTTGACTGAATCCTAAATTCAAAGTTTACAAGTTTGACTGGGCTTTTAAAAATAGCAAATAAATTTGTAAAATCATGAAATTTTTACTAGAGGCTACTGGGATGATATATTTCCCAGATAAATTTTAAAATCACATGATCACTTTGTAAAATACATAAATATTTATTTTAGCCCGAAAATATTCATTTAAAGACAATTATTTTTCTTTAAACCAAAATAATTTCTAAAAATTGCAACAAAAAATATTTTCAGCCAAGATAATTTATCTAGGCTTTAATAAAAATACTTCCCAGTCATAATACAAGTTTTATCTTGTATTTCCTTGAAAACTTTAAATGAGTTCTTAGTCTTTGGCCAAAAAGGAAGGTTTTACTTGGCAACAGCAACTCCCAACTGGTGATTAAGAACAGTAATGCTATGAACAGTGTCCCATTACTGTTCATAATGCAGATTATTAATGTTTATAAACTTGGGTCTGTTACACTCATTAGCGTAAGTGTCGATATCGATATGCTCGGGATCTATATAATTATAACATCAAATAAATACCGAGAAAACAACTCAAAAACCAAAATGATAAAAAATGCATGATTTTTCTACAGTAGTTAGATCATGATTTTAAATGATTTTTGGTGAAAGACTTATTTCATTTTGATTTAGTATATGAAAGTTATAATGGTTTGAATTTCAGATTTCAATAAGCCGTCATTATGTAATTTAATTATGAAGTGAAATTTTGTAGAACAGTATGCAGTACATGGATTACATAGATAAATAGGCAATATTATTATAAGTTAAAAACAGTTTAGTTTGTCCTTTTTGGAGTTTTTATGATTTAGTTATGTATTTTCAAAGTTATCAGCCTTTTATAGTGTAACAATAATAGAGTTTAATGATCATTTCTCCTAAATATAGTTTTTGTGATAAAGATAAGAGGGAAACCATTTTTAGAAATAAGTATACTGAAAGTGAAAATTACCAAAGTAGGTTTCACTATTTTTGGAGTTTCAATAATTACTTATGCATTTTTGAAGTTATCAGTCCTTTTCCTATTGTCCAATTAATGCGATTAATATAGAATCTTCCAAAAGTATATTCTCTGTTACCAGACCAGTTTAAAACCTATTTTAAAATAAAGTACATTGAAAATGAAAATTAATGAAGGTTCCACTCAATTTGGAGTTAAATTGAGGAGTTATGAATTTATCAACTTTAGACAATTTTACGTACGGGAAAGAAGCGAGGAGGTGCGGAGGGTGGTCTTCGTAAAATGGTCACGAAGTGGTCTTTAGGGTGGTCCTGGGAAGAGAGCCACAAGGAGGTCTGAGGTTGTTATTATAAAACAACCACGGGGAGGTCCTTGCGGTAGGTTTGAGTAAAGAGGTCTGGACTGGTGAGATCAACTCAAGGAGGTCCTGGACGGGTGAGATGGACTCTAGGTGGTCTGCGGTTGGAATAGGGCGTAGGAGGTCCTAGATGGCTGAGATGAACCTTGAGAGGTCTTGGATGGTCCGGATGTACCTTAGGGAGGTCCTAGCCGAGATAGACTCTAGGAGGTCTGAGCGGTGATAAGAGATTCGGGAGGTCCTAGCGGTCGAGATAAACCTAAGGAGGTGCACGGTCCAGTTAAAATAGGAGGTCCTGTGGGTGACACTTTTGCAAAGACGACCCGAGGAGGTCCTTTGCGGGACAAGAGCGTGGCACGGGCTCAAGACTTCCGTTAGGACAACACTTAATGCTAATGATTACCTCTTAAGTCGGATCTCCCTGCTACATGATTTGTCCGAAATGCGATAACGGAACACAGTGCTGGCTTGCTGGCGGCTTGGCGTTACGCGCACACGCGGAGCCGCTAAGGCCGCCATTTCTAGGCAATAGCATTGCACACCTCACCGTGACAATCTCGACGGCGGAGCTGGCCGTTACTGACGGCTAGCCGAGTTGAGCAAGATTAACAAATACGGCAAAGTGCAAAAGACAAAAGAAGCTCCGCATTGCTAACCAATGAGTGCGAGAGGTCCTAGGGACTAAATGGAAGCTACGAGTTAGAAAGAGGACCGGGAAGACTGGAGCTCGCCCGCGTGTGACCAAAAACAACTAGGGCTCCACGACGCACGGATAACTCGAGCAAGGAAACACACAAAGGAGGTCGGACTAAGTCACCTAGGCACATGAGATGCTATCATAGGAAGGAATCGAAAGAAACTCACCTGACTAGAGATAGAGGCAAAAAGGGTAAGATTTCTTTGAAATTGGGGCTAACTCGAAATCCAAATGTCCCCGTGAAGCAAGCACGCAAAAAGTTGGGGTTTTGATCGAAGAACTCAGGCATACAAGGTGACGCGCAAAGAGAGGTCGAAACTCACGGAGGTGAAGAACACAAGGTGATGTCCACCGAGCGCGTCTGGACACGAGCTAGAGCACGAAGGTGAACCGAGCTACAAGCAAAGGTAGGAGTTCGCATAGCGAAAATGGACACGGTATGGATTGTAGAAGTGTGGGATCACCCGAGGAAGCTTACCCAGAGATGCGACGGAAGAGCTTCCTCCTCCTCTCGCCGAAAGAGGAGAAGTGAGGAAGGACAGGCACCGAGGGGTATTATGCCGGGAAGAAGACGGAGATGGAGGCGGTGTGAAGCGGAGGAGCTCAGGAGTGGTTGCATGCGCGGCAACACACGGCACTAACGGAGCTGCACGGCGGGAAGCAGAGCGCGCGGCGCGTGGCGCTAGTGTTCGAGCAAACGCGATGGGAGGAAGACGGCCGGCGGCGGCTCGGCCCACGGTCGGCTCTCCGTTTCGCAGAAGGGAGGGCGTGGTCCAAAAGCGCCGCTAGATCTCGATCGGAAGGTTGAGGTTTAAAGAGGTTAAGTGGCGCGGGGGCGAAGGGGTACGCAATCTCAGCCGCTGAGTTCCCATCGGACGGCTCACGTGAAGTGCGTTTAGTTGATTGGGCTCGAACGCGCGGCTTCGGGCTCGGTCGGAGGAACAGTAGTTGGAGTTTAGGTTTTTCAAGTTTGACTGAGATTTACAAACTGTCTAGCAACTTTGACCGGGGTTTATAATTAGAAATAAATTCCCAAAAATCATGAAATAATTTGTGGGGGTTCCTGGGAAGATATAGTTCCAATAAAAATTATGAAACCTTACTGTTCATAATAAAATTTGTGACATTTAAATTCAAACATGTTGTATGTCTTTTAAGTTGGTTTGAATTTTCATTAGGTTCAAACTAGTCCCAAAAATTTTGCAAAAATTATATTAATTCATGATAATTAATGTAGTATTTAAATAAATTGGTTCCAGATGATGATCACAACTTTTTATTACTGATGCTAAAAGAAAACCAAAATTTGAAGTGTATGTTTATATGAAATGAGATTTTCCAAGTACAATATATTGTGAAATGATTTGAATTTGATAATGCATGCTAATGAAATACATATTAATCCATTTTAATTGTTGGGGCTGTGACAACCGGGAACAACAGCGATAACGAGAAAGGTTGCGTCCTCCTCTGGAGTCTTCGATGTTGATGATGGGCGGTGGACTGGGACATCGCATGCTCTTGCGCGCAGTCATCCTGGTGCAGGCTCCTCTAGGTCGAAGTGGTTGATTTGGCGTCTGCTCGCTGGAGGCGATGGCTGGCGGGGTGGAACTGGGGCAGAGATCGTAGTAGCTGCTGTGAGGCGTGTCAACTCTGCGATGGTGGCGTCTCTCTCCTAAAATGCAGTAAGGTGGGCTTCACCACACCTAATCAGCTGGTTGCGGAGGGTATCGGAGTGGGTGTAGCTGCTGGTGAGAAGCATCCGAAGCTATCCAATCTCGTACACGGCGATGACGAGGGAAGCTGTCAAGGCCTGAGTGAGCTGCACCTAGTGGGATAGGCGTGGATCGTCCACCGTGACGTCGAAGATGTCGGGGTAGCGCAATCCTTCCCGAAGAGACGGATAGAAGCAGAATAGAGATCCCAGCAGGTTGTCTTCGTGCATGTGGAACAAGCGAGCTGAGGTGAAACGAGCTACGTCCTGAATTGCATCAGAACAGTGGCTCCTAGTAGGGTGCTCGGTTCTGAAGGTGTGGGGGAGGATCTCGCCTTCCCTCGAGTAGAGGTACACCTCCATAGACCAACACTCGTAGGCCATGACTTGAGTCTTTCGGCCTCGAAGATGGGTGGTGACGAGAGTCAAGTCTTTGCATCATCACGGCGGAGGATGTTCGCGAACCCTCCTTCATTCTCTCCGTGAGAGAGAAGGTCCCACGTGGCATCGGATGAAGCACCGGCCATCTAAGAATTTTGAAACAAGGGAGAGGGGCAGAACTGAGTAAAAACACAAGTGAAGTCAAGGTAAGTAAAGAACTAAGAGTGATGAGAAGGAGCAATAATTACGCTATATTTTAACCAAAGCTCTTTCTTAGTTTTCGAAAATAAGACTCAAGTCCTTAGGCTTGACCAGTCAAGCTAAGGCTCCTACAGTCGTATGCTCTCATACCAGCTCTGTCGGACCCGGATTTCGTAATCCAGAATACTCTATGAAAATACTGTGCTATTCCCTGGATCAGTGGCTAGCACTCACAGATACATCACTGAATCAAGTCATACATGGTATAAAACCATACCATTCATTAATTTAACATATTAGAGTTTACATACACCACGTTGGGTCGGGTTTTGCAATAAGAGCCGAATAGGCCAAATTGATTACATTACAGAAGACAGTGATAACTACAGCAGAAGCAAAAGGGTGAGAGCACATCTTTCCACAGACAAGCGACTGGGGAAACCCGTGTGTGTCCGATATTACCCAAAGACTCAGATAATATAGGATGCACACAAGCACCGACAAAGTCAACTGGACTGAAGCGAGACTTAGACTAAAAGAACTAACTACTCTTCATTATCTCGTGGGCCTCCAACTTCTGGATCCTTTAGTAGTCGTAATCTCCCAAATTTCCTGCTTCTGAGGGTTTTGGGGGAAAGAGCGAGAATGAGCACAACTTCCGTGCTCGCGAGCCAACACACAATGCAATAATATATATGCAAGGCTTAATAAGGATGGCTCGGGTTCTTTTATTTGCTAAAGTAACATTTTCAATTACCATTAATAGAAATCCCTAGCAGTTAGTATTTTAACAAATTGCATTTTATTAAGGAGTAATTGTGCAATATTTATATCAGCAGAGGTTATCTCCACCTTTATGCTTATTTTTGATTGGGGCTATCCCCATTTATTAACATCGCTGAGTACGATGACCCAGGAAAAATCCAAACTCAGGGCTAGATGAGCCCGCCACATTTATCATCCTGCCCACAAGGGTTTTTGAAATAGAACTATCTCTAGTTAAGTTCTCATGTCCGCCTTTGACCGTAGGCACGACTGTTTAAACAGTTTATAACTCTGCATAGATTGTACACTTTACCCACAAGAGATAGTCATACTCGTTACCCCACATGATTCCTTAGTCATGTAGTTGAGCGACCGTCACAGTAACCTTTCAAAGTATCTTGCCCTTCCAATCATCTCACCTATATGGGATTGCATCCATACGTTCGTGCGGGCTGTTCACCTCTGTTGCTGGTGTAGTTGGATTGGACTACCCACAGCGGCTGGTAACTTCACCCTTGCCTCAGTGTCCGATTCAAGCAGTATTTACCACGCGCTTGCACGTTCCCAATCCACCAGTGAGGTGCATTCCGGGCTTGATAAATTTACTAAGCCAATTTGTACTATACAGACTTGTGGTTATACTTGTTTTACACGGGAGGTCATGACAAGATTAAGTCCTTAGAGTTATTTAGGCGGTTCTTCCACATACCATCCACAAAATAACTCTCCATCCACCTAGATAGTAAGAGCAAGTTGTTAGGGTTTTGAGGAGTAAAACCAGATTACCACATTTATCTCAGTCGTGGACCATCAATGACTGCCCAAACCATTTTCATGTTTGAAGAGATGATGATTATGACATTTTAATATCCCGGTACTTAAGCAACAGTAGCATGTCGCTTAAGTACAACTTATAGCTAGTATTACCACATAGTTACTAGAGTGACAAGGATTAAGGATTTCAAATTGTCAAGGATGGCATAATAATGGGTGCTTAACTACCTTAAGCTTTAACATAAATTTGATTAAAGAAGTAAAGCATGCAATTTGTTATTTTAAATGAATATAATTTGCATAAAATGTAGGCTCAATATGATCAAAGTATTGACTCGCCTAGATTATAGGTAAGAGAGTCTTGATGGTATTGTGCTTGATCAAGTAGAAGATCTCCCGCGTCTTCAAATCCTATTCGGATGATCGTACCGGACAAAGGCACAAACAAGCAAAGAGAGCAAATAAATACAAAAGCAATAACAAATGAACTCCAAATTAAACAAGACCTATGCCATTAGCAAGATCTTGAATTTACAAAATTTTAGAAACAAATTTCACAGTTTTTGGAGCTAAGACAAGGGAGAAAAGAATTTTTGAATTTTACTTTGGAAAACAAATAATAAACGAAACAGAAAAGGGAGGGAAAAAGAAAAGCCGATGGTGGCCCACGGCCACATTTCAACCCACCCAAGGCCTGCCGAAACGGCGCGCACGCGGCCTGCAACGCTAGGCTCTTGCTACCCTAAAGGAAGGATGGGGGCGCTCTTGGGCCAGGGCGATAGGGAGAAGGGAAAAGAGGGGGCGAGGCGGCGGCGCGAGCGGTGATGTGAGGAGATGGAAGGGGCGACGCCGCACAGAGAGAAGATGGAGGCTCGGGGGCGCGTGGCGGCGGCGGCGAACCACGAGGTGGCGGCAACGACGGGGCTCCCGGGCCAGCGAGGAGAGCACCGAAGCGGTGGTGGCGCGGCCAGAGGAAGCGCTGGCGGTGCGGCTGGCTAGAGGTGAGTTCTTCGGTTGTTCTCCTTTGCTCGGTTCCTCTCTACTCGGGGGTGAAGAGAAGGTGAGGTGGGGAGAAAGGCTCGGGGATGGGACCGAAGAGGAGGGGGATTGGGGCTCTTATAGCCAAAAGGGGATGGGAGAGGGGCAAGGGGAGGACAAAGAGGCGCGCAAGGGCTGAGGTGCACGGGGTGCCGGCGGGAGTGGAGCCGAAGGAGCTGGGACAAGATGGGGGCAGGCGCAGCATGTCAGGATGGGACACACGACGAGCGACCGGCGTTGACGTGGAGAATGAGGGTCGAGGATGTGCACTAGCGAAGTGGAGCAACTAGCGGAGGAGATGGCGCGGTAGAGGTGGGCACAGGCGCTATCGCGAGCGGGATGCGTGATAGTCGTGCACTAGAGGTGGGACCCGGCGAGGACGGGCAGGTGGAGGAGGCGACGCCCTGGCGTGGTGCTGCTGGAGCCGGCGCCAACGCTAGATGGGGGATAGAGAGATAG
Source organism: Ampelocalamus luodianensis (assembly GCA_036346255.1). NCBI lineage: Eukaryota > Viridiplantae > Streptophyta > Magnoliopsida > Poales > Poaceae > Ampelocalamus > Ampelocalamus luodianensis. Next base: position 31,767,722 of record CM070628.1, on the reverse strand, counting down.
GGGAGAAGAGAGGTGGATGAAGGGAGGATGTTACAATATCTGTTCCATTAGTCTAGATTGTTAGGGACTTCTATTTAAAGAAGATGTCATCTGTTGAGAAGGTGCATATCTGTTCCATTAGTCCAGATTGCTTAGTTTCTTTAGAGCAATTTGGTTGATTAGTTAAGCGTACAAGTTACATTAGTACTGGGATCATGAGTAATCGCTCTCCCCTTACCCCTCCTATTATTATTTGAGCATGCATGCGTATATGCTACATCAACACAAGAATGGAGTGATGTATGTTCATATTTGCACAACTAGCTCATGAAAATAGCAAGCACCTGTTGGTGGCCTCTCGGCGATGGACTCATCCACATGATCTGTGTCACATCCCCAAGTTAATAAAGAGGGTTATTATGCATCTCATTAGCATGCATCATATTTTGAAACATTTTCATTAAGTATTGCACTTGGAAAATCTCAAAACAAGTTATTAAACATACACTTTATTTGTGGCTCCAAAAGAAAAACTGAAACAATGCTACTAAAGTTCCTCTGGAAAATAATTTATTCAAATACTATACGAATTATCATGAATTAATATAATTTTTGCCAAATTTTTGGGACTGATTTCAAAGCACAGAAAATTCAAACACAATTTAATGACCTACACAAAGTTTGAATTTATGTAATGCAAATTATATCATTGAACAGTATGATACTATAAATTTTTATGGACACTAGACTATTCTAGGAACCCCTGGAAATTATTTCAGAATTTTTGGGATTTTATTTATATTTATAAGGCCTCGGTCAAAGTTGATAAGACAATTTAAACTCAGTCAAACCCTTAAGCCCTAACCCTAGTCGGCACTGTTCATCGGGTTCGAACCCGACCAGGTGAACTGACTCGGTCGAGTCAACTATTTTGCACCGAGACATGCAGAACTTAGGATCTAGTATCGACGGTCCAGATTTCCCCATCTCTTGGGCGGTTCAAAACAACACTTAAGATCCAGATCCAACGACGCACGTTGAGCCACATAGCGCTGGCTCCCTCCCACTCTTTGAGCCGCTGACGCAACAGGCCCACCTGTCAGGCCTGTCTTCTCCATCGGGCAGGTGCACTCGCGCAGGAGCTGAGCTCCACGCAGCCGCAACGCGCTGAGCACCTCTGGCACCCCGTGAGCCACAGCCCAAATGAGCCTATGCTGGAGCTTCTCCTCTGCACGCCGCACCCGCTCCCATTTTTCTCTGGCCTTAATACCCCCTCGGCACCCCGTTCTTCTTCACTTTTCCTCTCGGTGGCTGAGGAAAAGGAAGCTCTCCCCTCGGCATCTCTAGGGTAAGCTTCCACCGGGTGGTAGCCCTCAATTCCCTACTCGATGTTTTCTCCATTTTGCTAATGGGAGCTTCCTTCATTGTTTGTAGCTCCCTGTCTAGCTTCGTGCTCTCTAGAACCCTAAAGCGCGCACCCGAGGAGCTCACCTTGCCATTCTCGAATCTGGGATGTATTATCCTCAATCTTGCGTGTCATAGTGTGCATTAGGGTATCTTAAATATTTACCCTCAATCAATTTCATGACTGCTTCACAGGAAGTGTCAGATTTTGAAGTTCCCCTTTTGTTGGCCGCCTGCATTGTCTTTCTTCTCTAGCTCCGGTTGGTAAGCCATTGTCCAATTACTTGCACCGATATCCTTCTCTTAATGTCATTGAGCTAACTCGAGCATCCTTCGTGCTCCTTTTGCTCAGAATTCCTTATTTTCGTGAAGCCGTGTCGCCGTCGTCGTCTTCTTCAACTCCGGCCAAACTCTTGCTACTCCAAGCTTTTTCGAGCACTTTTCTTCGCTCAGGTAGTTTCCTTTTAGTCCCTAGGACCTGGGCACTCGCTTGAATGACGCTGCGGAGCTACACCTTGCTATTTTCGTGTTTGCCGTATTGAGCGCCGTCGCTCAACGCCGGCTAGCCGCCGGTGTAGTCCACCTCAGGCACTGTAACCACCACTCTTAGATGCGCAACGCTATTGCGCATCTATCCCAGCCCTTGGCCGACGCTGCCGTGGCGCACAGCGTCGGCGAGCCGCCGGTGAAGCGCGCGGGACAAAACCGTTGTCGTACTCGGACAGCGACTGTAGCAAATGATTAAGAGTTAAATGGCAATCATTAGCATTTAATCATTGTCTTAGCGCACCGTTAAGTCACTTACTTGTGGGCCCCCTTGCACCGTGTTTCAGCACGTTAAGAGTTACACTAGAGCAACTGACGTGTGGGCCCAAGCTTTTAAACACGTGCTGTACACTTAAGCGGCCAAATACACTAGGGTGATTGTTGACCGTCAAAGGCAAAATCGACGGTCTGGATCCGTTGGGCCGTTTGGACCACCCGATTGCACTACGATTGTAGACCATGCGATGCGAAATGGACAATCAGGATCAGTTGGCCCGATCGGGCTGCTCGAACGTGCCACGATTTTGGATCGTTGGATCTTAATCCAACGGTTCACAAGCATGGCCCGAACGTTCCACTCACGCGCGCGCTACTTCGCTTCACTAACTTGGTGGACCCTCTTGTCAGCGACTGCGGCTAACGCATGGCTCGGTAGAAAAAGTGATAAATGCTTTAAGAAATTCGAAACCTATATATTTATACATTGTAAAATATGTGCAACTTCAAAAATGCATAACTAATTCATTTCAACTCCAAAATGAGTGAAATCACTTCTGATAATTTTCATTTTTAATGAACTTTATATTAAAATTATTTTAAAACTCTTATCTATAGCAGAGAGTATTATTTTGGAGATTGGCCCATTAACACTATTATTTTTACAAAAAGAAATACTGATAACTTTAGAAACTCATAACTAAATCATGAAAACTCCAATTGAAGCAAACTCAACTGTTTTGAACTTGTATTAATATTCTCTATTTACCTATATAACCCTTTGTCCCACTACTATTCTACAAATTTTGATCAAGTAATTAAATTACATGAATTAAGACATATTGAAAGCTGAAATTCAAACCACCATAACTTTCATATACCAAATCAAAATGGAATAATTTTTCCACCTAAATTCATCTAAATTCATGACTTAGCTACTGTAGAAAAATCATGCATTTCTGAGCATCTTGATTGTTTGAGTATTTCTCGGTGTTTATATCGGTTTCTATTCTTTAGATTCCGAAGCGATTGATATTGACTCCTACCCTACTGAGAGTGAACAACTACTTTTCCAGCAAGGTAAGCATCCTTTGAACTTTCTTTTTGCATCATATTGATCCCAGTTTTGTTAAGTTAGTGCAATGATAATTGCTTGCATGCTATTTTGTTAATGTCGCTATTTTTGTGATGTGTAGATTAGTTATCTCCTATTCATTGAGGTTATCCTTGAATTGTTCCAGCACCACATGCTTAAGATAGGATGTATAAAATTATATTGTTCGGGTTTGCTTAGCCATGCAAGTCTAGATACGGTAGTTTAATTGTCGGGAATAGCCTCGCAATTAAGGGATAAACATAACCTACTTCATATACTTTTGTTTCAGATCTTCGTATCTATTTTATGAGTTAAATTTTGTCATTGTGAATGAGCTTTTGGTCTGGACAAGTGATAGCTAGTGATGGTTCCTTCGTGCACGAGAATTGGGTATGTGGTTTGACTTATCTGGATAATTAAGGACCGAACTTTGGTAACGTCATTGATTCAAGTAAAACTCGTGCTACCATACGCAGTATATGGGTGCTGTATGGTCAAGTAGGGGGAAGTTTTTGTTGTGTTGAGTCCCACGGTGGTGAAATTATAAGGACATGGGACCGTTAAATCCTGTGTTCCTTAGGGGCTGGTAGGGCATAGAGACCATAACGTCTTATGTTTCCTAGGAGCCCTGGGTTGAGGGACTTAGCCCAATGGGATCTTCTTGCTAAAAACGACCATATCTTGATTTACCTGGCCGGCATACCATAGGAAGTATGCTATTTTCAGAGGCATCTGAAGGCTTACGGGCTAATCAAGTTGTAACATCCCAAAAATTTGGTCTGTTTTGAAGTTTTAAAAGAAAATTAACCATTTGGATTTTTCTGCTAAAGTTAAAAGCATAATATGAATTTTCAGAGTTCAAAAACCATTTAATATGATTAATTCCAACATCAACTATATCAAAAATTATTTTATTTGGGTTCTATGTGCTTGGATATATTTTCTAGATTTTTCTAGAATTTTTCCGAGTGCAATTGCTATTTTCTAAGTCTTATTTGGAGTTTCTCCTATTTTCTAAAAAGAAAAAAAAAGCTATTAGAATCTCAGATTAATCCTTCGGCTCAAATTCTTTTCTTCAGCCTTCTTCTATTCTCTTTCAGTCCAGCCCGCCTTGGCCTTTTCTTTCCCACTTTGCGCCGGCCCGTGTTCCTCCTCGGCCCAGCCACCTTGGCCCAGCCGCCATTTCTTTGTGCCTCTGCCGCGTGGACCCCGCCTTTGCCACCTCATCGTCTTGTTCCTCTAGACTCTAGAGTATGAGTTCCTCCCGTGTCGCAGCCGAGCCGACCTCCTCTTGGAGTCATCCCATCCAGTGCTATATAAACCAATCCGTTTGTGTCCTTTTGTTCGCATCGTCGACCTCTTCCAAAACCCTAAGGCGCCGCCCCCACCTCGTCATCGCTGCGCCGCAATCCGTCGAAGAACCGAGCCGGCCACCGAAGCCTTTGCCGCCGGAATTCGCCATCGTTGGTCCATCCCTGCCCAAGCCGCCACCGCCGAAGGGTTCGCGTCATCGTGGTCTACACCGTGACGCGGTCTTCATCGCTCGCGGACCACTCCATCGTCGTTTTCGGTTTCGTCATCAAAACCCGACCGTGCCGCCATTGTCAATCTACACGTCGGTGAGTGCTCCCAGCCGTCCAAGTGCGTCATCATGCGCTCAACCTTATTCCCATCAAATCCCCACCTCTAATTGGGTTTCTTTGCCGTCGAGCCGGTGCCGCTGTGCTCCTTCATCATCTCCGGTCGTCCTCAGATTGCCGCTGCTCCGGTCATCTTACAGCCGTTCCGAACCTCCCCCTGTGATCCTTGTGACACCGCCGCACCCGTGCTCCTCTTGATTTTCATCGGGCGCCACTCCTTCACCAATTCCTTTGTGAGCCTGTGAGCACCCCGCCACCCAAGTCGCTGTCGCTGATGAACCGCCGCTGCCCTGGTCCAGCCGCCAGCTCCAGTAGCTCCGCCTTGTCTTGGGCATCTCGTTTTGCCACTTCATTCAGTTTTCATCGCCTCCGGTTGCCTTCGCCTCCGTCACCTTGCCGCCGGCCATGGCCTCTGTCTCTCCCTCTCTTGGGTTCTCTCTCTGCTGATGTGGTAGCCATGTCACCCTTCCACCTTTGCGCCACCTCAACTCCGTAGCCCATGTGGCATCCTAGTCACCCCTTGGTCAGCTGCCATGTGGCGTATCCAAAATCCCACCCGAGCCAAACATCCTTGAACCAAGTCCACTGTGAGCCTAGTCAATGTCCAGTGGGTCCCACCTCTCAGGTTGACTTAGCCCAGTCCGAACGTCCTCGGTGACGTCAGTCGTGCGTCAAAATCCGGAATTTCCAGTAGGAAAATAATTCGGATAATTCCAGAAAAACCAAATTAGGTTATTTCTTTAAATTTCAATCTTCCAAAGCTCATATCTTTTGCATCCGAACTCCGATTTAGTCCATTAAAATTCCTAAATTTATCTAAATTCGAGATCTATTTATCTGAGATTTTTATTTAATTTTTGGAGTTTGTTTTCTCTCTGTTATTTATTTATTTGGTTATTTGCTTATTTTTGCGAGTAGACGTCGATACTTCGGGAAGCTTCGAGCAAGGAGTAGCATACCAAGATCAAGATCAATCACTGGATTTATTCCAAGGCAAGTCGTGGTCCTTTGATCATATTGAACCCATGATTTCAAAAGTATATTGTTTTATACAATTGCATGCTATCTTTATATAAATGGTTTTGGGTATAGTTATTACCTATTGTCATTATGCCTCCATTGATTATTCGAATGTCATGAATCCTTTGTCACCTTAGCATGGGTAATCTTAGTTGGACATATTTATATTGCCAACATGGGTATCGTACATATGCTTAGTTCAGCTTAGTTACGATAGGTTTGTCATCACAGGTGTCATAATGTTAAATTTTGACTTAATGATTTGTGGAATCGTGGTGGTGAGCCATTATTGTTAAATTTGTGTACCATGACGGGGTTAGTCATGGGTGTTGGTTAAACAAAATGGTTTTCGCTCGTGCGAGTGGTTGGTGGATAGTGGGGATGTGGATTGAACATGTTGTGGGTTTGTGGTAGACTCGCCTGAGTAACATGTCAAGGACTTAATCTTGTGCGCCATTGAACTGGGCCTTAACCGTACAACCACATGTCTGGTATGGGACGGACCTGGCTGATTAATTAGCAATGTCTTGATTTCGGTTCTGTCATGTGAAGTGTGAGTCGTGGAAAACGTATTCTCACGGTGGCGAAGAGGGGGCCTGGCGTGCGGTCGGAAAGACATTCAGTGTTGAATCCTTAGCGGGCAGAACTGGGTTAAGAAGGAGCTTTGTAAAAGCCTTGTCATGATCACTTAGTCGCACGCCTATGGAAGCGTGGAATGCCTGACATTATATGTTGATCTATCTCCTGTTGGTCAAGCTGTACAACCTCTGCAGAGTGTAAAACTATTCGAATAGCTGTGTCTGCGGTTATGGACGTGCCTGGGGATTTCACACGGGAGATAGAGTTTCTTCAAAAATGAGTCAGAGTGTGGATGGGAAGTTCACTTGATGAATGTAATGTTCGTTTGGTGAATAGGTCATTCACTTGGTGGGTTGTGTTGATTGGTGAATGGGGAATTCACTTATCGTTGGTTTGGTTGGGAAGTGAATGGGAAAGTTCACTGGTTGTTTCAAAGAAATTGTTTATTTACTTATTATTGTTTTCAAATTACGCATTTCAATCTATTTATTATATTTATCGTAAATACTGTTTTATGCAAAAGAGCCATACAACTAATCTTTGTTCAAGCTGTAACAGCCCTAAGTTAGGGTTTATGTTTCAAATGTAAAATTTTGAGGAGAAATAAAAACTTTTGCTGTCTCATCAAATCATTTGGAAGTTTTCCAAATTTTCCCTAGCAATTTCCAATTTTTAGAAGTTAATTCTTGTGATTGGAAATTGTTGTCAACAAATTCTTAGCTTTCAAACTTGTGATCATCCTCTGAAATTATTTTTCCCATCATCTTGATCATCCTATCTACCTCCCTGAATTATTTCACAATTTTGAGATTTTGTTTGATATTTCAAATAACCAAGTCAAACCATTTCAAAATCTGGTCAAACCCCTAGAACAGGAGCTTGTGAATTTTCTTCAGAACAATGCAGTGCATAAAAAGTTCTGGAAAATTTATGAAATGTTGTTCTCATCCAAAGTAGCTACCATAAAAATTTCGGAATTTTGGAGCTCTAGAACTACCTCTAAAAGTTTCCCAAACCTCTCTCGCCCTTTTAATTCAAAAATCAAAACACCGTTTGTCGCTCGAACCCCACTCGAGCTCGAGTCCGACGCGCCACTCGGCTTGATCGCGCCAACTTGCTGCGTCGCTCGAGTCTTTTCGCCGTGACCGTCCGATGCATCGCACGGTCCACGCTTTGCATATACAATCAGACGATCCTATTGCTCTATCGATCTCGATCGTCGTGTAAGATCCAACGGCCGATATGATCTTGATCGAGTTAAACCCACTCGCCGCATCGCACTGCTCCGACTCGAGCCGCCCCCTTCTCTCATCGAAAGAGCGGTCCCACCGCAGCTCCTTCCTCCACGTGGCGTGCGCGATCGCGCCAGACTTCGCGCACCGCTCGCCGCGCTCGCCGCTTCACCGCCGCATGCACGCCGCCACCTCGCCTCACCGGTCTTTTCACCGCCTTCCGCCTCCACCTCGCTGCCACCGTCTTCCCCTTCTTAGCGGTCGAGCACTCTTCTTTTTCGGTTTCTTTCTCCGCCTCGCCCACTTCCGCCGCGAGCTCGAAAGCCAAGAGCGCCACCGCGCCATTGCACGAACATTTCAGCCGCCCGGTGATCTCCGGTCATCGCTGAGAAGGCCACGGTGTGCCTAGCATCCCGTGGAAGCGAACCTCAAGAAATTCAGAGTTTCCACATCGTGGAGCCGCGCGCGCTCTTCTTCTCCAAGTCCGGCCGAAGCGCCTCTTCCGCCGCGCGTTTTCTCCGGTGAGCTCGGCTCGATTCTTCGCTCGGTGAGCATCGCCTGGACTGCACCTTCCTTCTCCGATCACTCACACGCTCTCTTTTTCGCCTCGGTCTTTGCCGTCGGTGACCACCTTGCGCCGCCGCAGCTCGCCGCCGCCACTCGGTGCCTCTCCGTCATCGCCGAGCACACCGGTGAGTTCTGGTAACCCACCGATGCTCATGCGTGCACTAGTTTTCATCGTCTTCCTCTCCGTGCGCCGCACTTGTCACCCTCACTCACCGGCCGCTCGAGCGCGCGCACGCCTCGGTGCATCTCCGGTGCCTCGAGACCACCTACGGCTTCAGCATCCTCCAAAGAACCCATTTTGACCTTGGTTCCCACTCGCCGCGCCTCCACCGGCGCTGTTTCCAACCAGCTGCTGCCGTGGCTCTTCTCGCTTCTTCCTGCTTGCCCTGGTCGACGGTGGGCCCCACCTTCCTTAAGCCAGGTTCTAAATGCTAATCAACCTTAGGAATGGTCATTAGTAACTCACATGCTTAAGCTTAATTGGAAAATTGAGGCTTGGAAGGAAGTAGTCACCGGTTCTCTGATTTGTTCTTCTCATTGTCGATTTTTCGTTGTCGAATCGATTTTGGGTATCATGCTTATGCTCTTGAAGTTTGTTAGTACTTGATGACTCCTTAGAAGTAGTGTTTAGCAAGAAGTTAATTAGTTAGTCTCTATAGGTTTCAAATCACTTGTTGGCTTTTGATCTATGAAGTCATAATGGAACTAGATGTATTGCCTCTGTACTTGTGGTTTGCATTTTGAAGGTAAGGATTTGTAGTAGCCGCATGCTGAAATTTGTTAGCCTTGAAATATCTTGGTGTGATGCTTAGGAGTATGAATAACTGAGTATCTTTAAAACCATATCTTAGATAGAAAATTTTGTTTAGCATCTCATAGTTGGATACTTGACTAGTTAGTGTTCAATAGCTTCTTGTAGGTTACTGTGATCTCATCTAATAATGGTTGTTTTAGAGTAGCTAGTTGTTTTGATGTGTTAACTTGATGCTTAGTTATTAGATGTGCACACAATCACCATCAAAGTCTCGAAAGATTAAAACATATAAGAGGATTGATTTTGTGGTTAACTTGGTAAATAAGTGAGTGGGTAGACCAATCACATGAAAGCATGTCAAATTTGAAACATCTCTCAGAGTGATTATTTTGTTATTCCTATTGTGATGGTCTAGCACGTGTATGAATTTGTGTTTGTATTTGAATGTTTGAGTTTTGGGTGTTATTCGTTCTTATTCATTGTTATTTGTTCAATCGTTAGGCTTGACATTTGCGGTAACCACAGAACGATCCTCTCGCAATGAGTTGAGCATATTGAGCAAAGAAACATGCAAGCAGTTTGATCATGTTAATCCCAGTATTTTAAAATCTAATATTTTGTTTCAGCTGTATGTATGCATTGCTTAATTTGTGTTAAATTGATTAGTTAAATCCGTAGCTGCATAACCTGTAGGTGAAATATTGATCTCTACTACCTGAGCCTAGGTTACTTGCTGTGATTAGAGTTCGTTGGATGAACTCTTATCACTTAGTAGTTTACGTGTTCAGATGCTTAGCCATGCTTAGCTTCCGGTAGAATTGGGCGATTATCGACTAGGTCGATAATCTTGATCACATGAAATTATTATTGTTCTTATGCCTTGTTATTTACAAATCTAAAAATGAAAACAAAATAAAAATGATTTAGACTTGGGCACAATGGTAAGATTGGTGTGATCTGTTGGGTGTGACTGGAAAGGTGCCCGAGTCAATTAAGGACCGAACATCTTGTGAGTACCTGTTATCAAGGCATTTCGGCGTGCTAACCACACTAGAGGGTATGGGACCTCTCTTGACCTAGTACTTTGGCGTGTATTGGCTCCGGGTCGCAGGAGGTCGCAGGAGGGATGGTGTTGGGAGCATGGTAGTTGTCCGAAAAGCTTTACCCCGCAAAGGTAGTTGCCTTTTCGGCTTTACCATGTAAGCGTATGGATTTCTATCCATACGAGCGGCTAGTAGTTAATACACAATATTGGAAAAAGTCTCGTAGGACTTAGTCAGGTTGCATACCTTCTGTAGTGTGCTTTGGCTTAAAGCGGTCTCAAGTGTGGGTACTGATGGTACACCGCAGGTTAAAAACTATTCGAATAGCCTCGCCCTAGGTGATGGACACGCTTGGATAAGCTTATCAAGAGTTAGACTACAACATTTAAATTAAAAACTTGAAGGGTGGTACGAATCTGGGATTCGTGCTATTGTTGTGGTGACTATTGGGATAGTCACTTCTAGGTTGTTTACCTTTACTCTTTTGTTATTATTATCCTTACTGTTATTTCAACCAAAAATGAATTGCAAACTTGCCTTCAAACTGTATTACATTATTGCAAATAAAGTTGGCTTTATGCAAATAAAACATATGGCCTCCACCAAACAAGCCTGCATGTAGCATATGAACAGGTCTGCTAGTTCACACGTCAGTCTTGCGGGTACAAAGACAATCTTTGTACTCAGGTGCTTTGCTTAATGTTTTTGTTGCAGAGGAAGAAGGTGAGCCCCAAGGGTCTCACTACGTGAGTCGTGTTGCCGCTTCGTGGTCGCATTTACTAGGCTTGGCGGTCCGGCCGGATGCCTTGTGGGTGAAGGCACGCGATTGGCTTTGTTTATAGCCATCTTTTGGCGCTTTTGCTTCACTGTCGTTCTTGTTTATTTGTGTATCTTATGGCACATCGGCCTTTGTCTGTAATAACTCTACTATTTGTTTATCTTCCGTTTGGTAGTGTGATGTTTGGACTCTATGTTTGGAATGGAGTTGATGCATACTTTTGTGGGAGGTGTGTATACTGCTTCTAGGAAGTATACATATCTCGAGGTTTCGGTTTATTTGATTTGTAATGCTAGGACCTGTGGTTGGTTGAGCGTTACAAGCCAAATAAATTGGGGTCCTCACACAAGCTCTCATGAAAATTATTTGCATACATTTCCCCACGGCTTGATGAGTACATTCGAAGTACTCATGGCTTTATGCCCTCTGTTTGATCAGCAGTAGAGGGAGAATATCAAGCTGCCCAAGAGTTCTTCGCCCAGGAAGACCATGAAGGTTTTGCGGATTAGGATGCGTTTCTCCACTCGATTGCCTGTGGGCATGTTGATTGGCCATTTGAAGAGTTTCGTTCACGCAAGAGTTTATTTGTTTCTTTAGCCTGCGTGGTAAGTTATAAACGTTGACCATAAGGTCCATTATTATTATTATTTGATACTTTGAGATCTTTTAGTTAAATCAATAAATGGATGGTATTTCATCACTGCTTCTGTGTGAGCTAGCTATCGATCCGGGACTAGTTCGAATACACGAGGGTTCCTGAGATGTATTTTTGGGTCTCGATAGAGGTGGTATCAGAGCCATATCGACTGTAGAACGCAACCTTAGTTAGCATGGTCGTCAGAATACACAGAGGGTTCCTGAGATGTATTTTTGGGTCCCGACAGAGGTGGTATTAGAGCCATATCGACTGTAGAACGCAACATTAGTTAGCATGGTCGTTTTAGCTAAAAGCTTCAAAACTTATTTTCTAAATCAAATCAACTTAACTTGACTTGAGTAGTTGTTCTTTTCTCATCTCTTCTGGTCCTATTCTCATCTCAGTCTATTCTATTCTTATCCTATTCTATTCTACTCATCTTGTGCCGAGATCTTGTCTCTTACCTTTGCTGAATGTTGTTTTATAATCTTAAATTGACTTTCTCGCCTCATTAATTTCTCTCGTCCAAAAGAAAGAAGTTAGATCACCGGCAATCGTCGAGAGTATCTTCGTCGCTTCGTTCAAGATGTTTTTTTGAAGAAACTTCGTTCTCCAGTTCAGATTAGGAGCCGTCCCAGTAGAGTTTAGTGACGTTTTAGATCGCTGTTGCATAGGTCTTTATTTGGGTTGTGTGTAAGTGGAAGCTGCAGTTTTGCTGTCAAGCATTATGTTGCAGTCACACTAAGGCTTTAATTCGAGAAGTTTTATTGTGCTTTCATAGCGTTTCAGCTATGTCTTCTTGTCTTTGCCTTTGGGTATAATCTGTTTCCCCTAATTAGGTTGTTTCCATCTACCCTATCTTGTCTATCTCCTCTATTGGGCTATTCCCCCTCATCTACATTGCTATTCACTACTACAAAAAACCTCATCACAGACGGTTCGGAACCGTCATCACAGACGGTTTCCAACCGTCTGTGTAAAAGTACGTCTGTAATAACAGGCGGTTATCACAGACGGTTTTAGAGCCGTCTGTGATAAAAGCTATCATAGACGGTTCGGAACAAGAGCCGACTGTGAAAACAGGTATCACAGACTGTAACACCCCAGCCAGACATGAGCCTGGAATGCTACTAAACTAACCTTAGACAAACCTAACCAAGGTAATTTTAGTCAATTTAACGTAACCTCCCTTGTAGAGTTAACTACATGGAGGTTCCAACACACGTATAAGTATTAATTAACTACACCACCATCCTGAGACATCAATAAGTATTCATAGCATATTAAGTAACTGGCAAAACCAAGGAGGTATGAAGTACCACTACTCATCATTATTACACTTAACATGTCGCATGATATAACATAACAAAACCTTTAAGTGACTTGCTCAATTATTAAATTAGGTCCAAGATCATTCAACTTTATTTGATTCAGGGTGAGGTGTGTGTGAATATCAATCTACTCCCTCCCATGCATGATGTTCCTGGATCGGGTACCTAAAACAACAATAAAACAAGAGTGAGCCCACAGACTCAGCAAGTACAAAACAACACTTATAGCATCGATTCAAAGCAAGAAACGATCAATAAGACATCTCACATGCAAATGCAATGCTCAAGGATCCTTTCTCTTTATCTTTTTTGTGCATTACACGTAATGCAAAGTATGCAACCGCCGCCGATACCCATGCTGCGGCGCCGCACGCACAGGACCAATTGCCCATTACTCCGCAAGTAATGGGACTCATGCCCACACTCCACGCAGTGTGGGGATCTCAGCCCGTCACATTCATGACGGGATCTCAAAGGAAAACATACTTGGTCACCACGTGACCAAGCCTCAATATGATCTCAATATGCACATGCTCATCATTTAATCATCATCAAATTACCACAAGACAATAACATCATACGACAATAGAGCATGGACATAATTGAAACATCCACCAATCTTAACCAACATCATGCTAACAATCTCACTATGCCACCACATATCGAAAAAGCACACAAACATAACCAATCAATCACAACCACGAATCAAACAATGCACTTGCCTTAATCGAGAGAACGTAGGGACGGAAGACGGTGATGCCCCGGTACCACTCTCCCACCTAAATCAATTAGGAACATAAACTAAGACCATAGTAATGAACCACAAGAATTATACAAGTAATCACATTAGCCATAACTTGCAACGCCATCCCGACTCCCAATTTCTAATTACTGATCTGTATCCTCTCTGAACAGTCATGATGTAAAATTCATATCTTTCGGTACAGTAGTCCAAATTAGGTGTTCTAGGACTTCATTGAAAGGTAATTAAATTATCTAAATAAACTTAGTTGGGGAGCCGTTTTGATTCTACCATCTACTTCCCCTAGCAAACCAATCTAGCAGACATCAGAATTCACGTCGGGTTCTCTGGACAGTACAATAAAACCTCCATAACTTTTGCTACGAGAATCCAAATCTTGTGTTCTTTATCTCTATGAAAAGGTACAGAAATTACCCCCATTTTTTGTTATATTGAGGTCCCCTGATTCTCCCTTTAATTAGCATTTCTAACCATTTTTCTACAGACTGTCCAGAATCTGACAGAACAACAGGACAGTAATACTAGAAAATTCATAACTCCCAGAACGTTAATCGGATTTGGGTGATCTTGGCGGCCAACGAAAGCTAAGAACATAACCTACAATTCTCTAGGATACCAAAACCTCTGATTCGGCTTCTAACCACCTGAAATTAACCCCGCAAGCTTCGGACGAATCTGACGAACAGCGAGCAGATTGCAACCTAGCCAAAAACTACCCGATTACTCTTCTATGACTAATTACCCAACAACAACAACGCATTACCCTTGATGCCGCTGAAGGTCGCGAACCACGGATGGCGATCCCTCATCCTTCTCTTCTCCCTTCTCTTCTTCTTCCTTTCTTTCCTTCTTTTCTCCTCTTTGCATAGAAGGGGGAGGACATCAATGGAGCGCAAGGGAGGAGGTGTTGGACCAAGGCGTCAATGGAGAGGAGAGTGGCGGCTCTAGGGGAAGGAGGGGCAAGGGAGGGGCTCTAGGTTTCAGCCGTCCTCCCCTCTATCCCCTTGGTCGGCCTCCACATGGGCCTTCGGGCAAAGGCCCGAGGCCCGTGTTCTCCTACTTTATTTATGTGCAGCGAACACTTGGAGGTCGTAACTTTCTCCCGAACTTGGAATGGAGTGATTTTTGTCTTCACATTTAGATAACTCATAGCACTTCAACTTTCTATTTGTGGAGTTTTTCTTAAAATGCCGTCTTCATTACGAAATTTGGCTTGGAAGTTGACTCGCCATGGACCTTGATTCTCTGATGACCTGCCTATGGGCCCCATATCTCAAACCTTAGAACTCCAAATTAGGTAAATGAGGACTCTAAATTGTACTATAGAAAATGATCTACAACTTTGTAGTTATGAGGTTTTCCATTCGAAGTCGTTCCAGTCGCGAAAATTACGTTGCAAGATGATTACAGATTCTGTCATGTTTTCATGCGAGGCAAATAAGGGATCTCTCAATCTCCTTATATTCTCGTGTACCTAAACGGGATATTACATTCTGCCTCTTAAATGTAATTCGACCCGAATTCTACTTGAAAGATCACCAACTGAACTTAATAATCATTAACACGCATCGACGTTAACAACTCAAGTTAAAGCTCGCGCATGCAGTTTCAAGTCCCAAGTCTCATCACACTCAGACCATAATGTATACCAACGTCTTACACCTCAATACTCGTCTCGACCTTTACAGGTTCTCTCGACACATAAGACACAAAGGTAAGGTCTTACTCGTTGGCCAACGGCTGTATCAAAAACTCAAGCTTTGGATCTCTCAGGTACTCCCTCAGCACTGAACTTACAAGACGTTGAGTACTCTGCACATGGGCTCGAGATAGTCCTGACGATACGCCAACCTTTAAAATCAAATCAATGTACCTTGGGCCAACCTTCCCTTCGGTACTAAACCAGACATCCTACATACATCATACGGGACTCTTGTTCCAACTCTCAATCGAACTCCTCACCGAAACAAGGATCACCTCCTTTAACGAGGGACACACGACAGAACTCGCTTTGAACAAATTCTACTATAAGCAGAGTCAACTTAAAGGAAAGGATTATCATCGTAACCACGCAAAACCAACTCCCCGCCAAAAGGGTCAAATCCGAAATCGAAGATTTATCACGAAAACATTTCCACTTTCCATGTGGCAATTTGCGAATGAACGTCACTAAAGCCAAAGGGGAAAACACTTGAATGCCCAAATCAAAATTTTCATTTATTCCATCTGAACTGGAAAGAATCATACATGCCAACATAAATGCCGAGCTCAACTCGCGAAAGACATCCGTCAAAAAAAACATAGCTCAAACAAGAATCAAGAAAACGCTTCTCTACTTGAGGAAGCATCAATTTCTCGTTTCTCTTTTAGAAATAAAAATTTTCTCTCAACCTTTGGAATTCCAATTCATCGCATAACACACTAACTCATCTCTCTTAACTTAGCATTCTCAACGATATGCTCAAGTTGAAATACATCATCCACACCTCAGATAGAGGCTCTATCGACTCCACCGAAACTTTCTCTCAACAACTCCTCTACCGACATAATTAATTTGACAGATGACTTCCAATGCATCTCAAAATAGATCTCACATACAAACACATCACCTCAATCTTTTAAGAATAAACAACTCAAAATTCTCAAGACACACATTCATATACTTCATCAAAGGGTTTTATCAATGATCATCCCATTGTTCGAATCCACTCTTATTCTACTTCCTCTACACATAATCATTGGCGACTCAAGGTCCTAGCAAAAGAATACGAAGCCCAAAACTATACTCCAAGAGTCCTACCATGAACTTCTCATATAGAAAATAGGGAAACCTCAAATTAAATCCCTAAAATTCTCACAATCCAAACATACTCAAGCATTGACATCAACACGAAAACATTTCTTCGATCCAATTATCTTTATCAAGATTCTAACTCTTAGAGAGTTACTTACTAAGTCCAAGTCTTCATCGGCAATAATCCAACGATCCCGACTATCTCATTAATCTCTTTAACGATCAGATTACTTTGCTAATACTACTCTCATTACAACACCATCATAATTCATCCGCACAACCGCAAGGTACCTAATCGTGACACTCTAATAAATCGAGTAAGATTCCCCATCCTTTCGAAAATTCTAATGTTCCACCCGAATTGAACAATGGATCTTGGATCATAAATCTTCATAGGTTCTAATGGTTGCAACAACGCAATCAGTTTGGCCTCCAAAGCAAACATTCTCAGATCAATAAAATTCTCTCCAAGAATTACACACGAAATTAGTTCATCCTTCAACGCTCCTCGATTAACTTACAATCCAAGGTCTCACAACCACATTGAAAAAACACTTGAAAACCAATGTGAAACTAATCGGTGGATCCTTCTCAAAAGAAAAGCAAATGAAGACATTTATTGCTTGAAGTAAACACCGACCAAGGGAAATAGTCACTTAGGCAAAGAACTCAAAACATAAGAGAAAGTCAACAATCGAGGGCTCAAGCCCTACCAAAGCGAATACCACACCACAAAAGAGGAAACGTAATGCCCTTTGAAAATTGATAAACCCTTATGGAACAATTGCATAAGGTTCAAGCACACTCAAACAAACTGCAAAATGCGAAACGATTTAAATCTCAAGCACTTATACTTCACTCCTTCCTTTAACAAGGAAAGTTATTCTCTGTGATTACTACATCACTTTGCTAGCTTAACACATGATAGGCTCTTAAAACCCAAATCACAGGAACCACTTAAGAACCAATAAAATTCTTTCGACATGTCACTTGCTCGAATCAAACTCAATCACCACAACACTCAAGAGGTCCAAATAATCACAACCGCAAAACTCGAAACACTTTTACTAAATCCAATTTACGAAAGACGATCAAATTACTTTATTTCTAAAAGAATCATCTCCACACACACAAGTCACAATCTCTTGCGGATAATCTTACTAACATCAAGAATAATATACTCAATACGAATATTTATCATCAACTATTCCATTAGAAAGCCCCAAAGTTTCACCAAATTGTTTCATACTACCTTTTCATCCCATCTTCAAAACGAGTGTATACCAAAACCATACTACCCTACTACATCGCCTTCTTAAGTTTAGAAGGGGTCTACCACACAATTGAAAAGGTCCTACCAAACATCTTTCATCAAGGCCACATTATCATCCGATGTTTTCACAATCATGCGGGCATAAGCCACCTATTATAACGCTTCAGTTCAACTTGTAGTCTTTCTCAACATCAAACTTCAACACACAATGCTTATACTCCAATCATTGTTATTATCCACTGCTTCATTATGAAATCCAGTTGCTACCTACTTTTCTTCCCAAGTCATATGGATATTTACAAGCACATATTCAATTGTTCCTCCTCATATTTGGATTTCGGCAACATACCCTAAAACTTCAAAGATCGAAATCTTCTATCCATCAAAAGTCTCAACAACACAACAACCAAATTCATCGCGTCATTCTATATAGAAGAACTACATAGAACTCCTCCCATGAATTCTAGATCCACCAATATTCAATCCATTCAGCCGGTTGTTCACAAGTCCAATAACTAATCATACTAGGGAATATGTAAATCATGCATTTCCTCTAGTTTCCCTTTCCACACATTTAAATTAATCCATGGGAACCAAAGAGCCCAACAAGTTTAGCAACCTAAACGATTTTAATGATCAGACTAATTCATCAATGATCGATACTTCTTAATATCTCTATTGACTCTAAATAGGTATGGACATACTCCGTCGCTACTCATATATACAGCTCATCAAGAACTAGTAGAAGACAACATCAACTTAATCAATTTTACTTCCAAGGTTGCTAATTAATATTAATTACGCACCACACCAATGACTCAACTTGATACCCATGCCATAACGAGTTATTTGATTACAATCTCGATTTAACCATAACAAGGCATCACAAAAGGATTTTAACAATTTCCACCGTAAAAGAGATGCATTAAACTTCAACACTGGAATAATCCAAAAGAAATACATAGAGCCAAAGCTTTCATGTTAACAAACTTGCAATGTAAACTCTCATTACCCAAACTTTCAAACGAATACATGAGTCGTTTTTCCAATGAGAAAGAAGAAACAACCATGGAATTATCAGAATGCCAATTGAGGACGATCACAAATAGTAAAAACAGCTCAACAGTCGGAACACAATACTTGTTTCAGAGAACCATTAGAGACAATTGAAACACAACAATTAACATGAACCACGAACCCAAGAAAATTTCATCATCCACCACAGAACAAGAATTTGCCAAGATTGAGGTCAAGAAAGAAATCAACTTTCTAAAACAGCTCACGCTCAACTCCCGCAACTAAGGTATTCGTGGTAACTACTTTATGCGCCTACCACGAACGGTGGTATAGCCTGACAAAGTCCAAGGCCACAACCACGGCCTCCACTTCTTAACAACCATTATCGACACGCATAAATAATATAATCACATATGATCATACACGATCATCTCATAACAATCATAGAATAGATTCATAGATATAGAATGTCATAACATATCATAGCATAGGCAAGAAAGATAGCACATAGGCAATTCGACAATTGCTCAACAAATAAAACATAACAATGATAATGCGAAAGTAATGTAATTCCCTAACCCCACCCATCAGGTACGCAGTGTGCGCGCCGATACCAATCAGAATAATTCACCGACATGAGCTCGAATGCTACTAAACTAACCTTAGACAAACCTAACCAAGGTAATTTTAGTCATTTTCGACAGAACCTCCACTACATGGAGGTTCCAACACACAGATAAGTATTAATTAACTACACCACCATCCTGAGACATCAATAAGTATTCATAGCATATTAAGTAACTGCAAAACCAAGGAGGTATGAAGTACCACTACTCATCATTATTACACTTAACATGTCGCATGATATAACATAACAAAACCTTTAAGTGACTTGCTCAATTATTAAATTAGGTCTCAAGATCATTCAACTTTATTTGATTCAGGTGAGGTGTGTGTGAATATCAATCTACTCCTCCCATGCATGATGTTCCCGGATCGAGTACCTAAAACAACAATAAAACAAGAGTGAGCCCACAGACTCAGCAAGTACAAAACAACAAGCTTATAGCATCAGATTCAAAGCAAGAAACGATCAATAAGACATCTCACATGCAAATGCAATGCTCAAGGATCCTTTCTCTTTATCTTTCTTTGTGCATTACACCAAGAATGCAAAGTATGCAACCGCCGCCAAGATACCCATGCTCTCGGCGCGCACGCACAGGACCAATTGCCCATTACTCCGCAAGTAATGGGGACTCATGCCCACACTCCACGAGTGTGTGGATCTCGGCCCGCCACATTCATGACGGGATCTCAAAGGAAAACATACTTGGTCACCACGTGACCAAGCCTCAATATGATCTCAATATGCACATGCTCATCATTTAATCATCATCAAATTACCACAAGACAATAACATCATACGACAATAGAGCATGGACATAATTGAAACATCCACCAATCTTAACCAACATCATGCTAACAATCTCACTATGCCACCACATATCGAAAAAGCACACAAACATAACCAATCAATCACAACCACGAATCAAACAATGCACTTGCCTTAATCGCGAGAGAACGTAGGACGTGAAGACGGTGATGCCCCCGGTACCACTCTCCCACCTAAATCAATTAGGAACATAAACTAAGACCATAGTAATGAACCACAAGAATTATACAAGTAATCACATTAGCCATAACTTGCAACGCCATCCCGACTCCCAATTTCTAATTACTGATCTGTATCCTCTGTGAACAGTCATGATGTAAAATTCATATCTTTCCGTACAGTAGTCCAAATTAGGTGTTCTAGGACTTCATTGAAAGGTAATTAAATTATCTAAATAAACTTAGTTGGGGAGCCGTTTTGATTCTACCATCTACTGCCCCTAGCAAACCAATCTAGCAGACATCAGAATTCACGTCGGGTTCTCTGGACAGTACACTAAAACCTCCATAACTTTTGCTACGAGAATCCAAATCTTGTGTTCTTTATCTCTATGAAAAGGTACAGAAATTACCCACATGTTTCGTTATATTGAGGTCCCCTGATTCTCCCTTTAATTAGCAGTTCTAACCATTTTTCTACAGACTGTCCAGAATCTGACAGAACAACAGGACAGTAATACTAGAAAATTCATAACTCCCAGACCGTTAATCGGATTTGGGTGATCTTGGCGGCCAACGAAAGCTAAGAACATAACCTACAATTCTCTAGGAGACCAAAACCTCTGATTCGGCCTCTAACCACACGAAATTAACCCCGCAAGCTTCTGGACGAATCTGCACGAACAACAGGCAGATTGCAACCTAGCCAAAAACTACCCGACACTCTTCTATGACTAATTACCCAACAACAACAACGATTACCCTTGATGCCGCTGAAGGTCGTGAACCACGGATGGCGATCCCTCATCCTTCTCTTCTCCCTTCTCTTCTTCTTCCTTTCTTTCCTTCTTTTCTCCTCTTTGCATAGAAGGGGGGGGAGGACATCAATGGAGCGCAAGGGGAGGAGGTGTTGGACCAAGCGCCAATGGAGAGGAGAGTGGCGACTCTAGGGGAAGGAGGGGCAAGGGAGGGGCTCTAGGGTTTCAGCCGTCCTCCTCTATCCCACTTGGCCGGCCTCCACATGGGCCTTCTCACAAAGGCCCGAGGCCCAGGTTCTCCTACTTTATTTCTGTGCAGCGAACACTTCGGAGGTTGTAACTTTCTTTCCCGAACTCGAATGGAGTGATTTTTGTCTTCAAATTTAGATAACTCATAGCACTTCAACTTTCTATTTGTGGAGTTTTTCTTAAAATGCCGTCTTCATTACGAAATTTGCCTTGAAGCTGACTCAGTTATGGACCTTGATTCTCTGTACGACCTGCCTTGCGGGCCCCATATCTCAAACCTTAGAACTCCAAATTAGGTAAATGAGGACTCTAAATTGTACTATAGAAAATGATCTACAACTTTGTAGTTATGAGGTTTTCCATTCAAGTCGTTCCAGTCGGGAAAATTACGTTGCAAGATGATTACAGATTCTGTCATGTTTCATGCGAGTCAAATAAGGATCTCTCAATCTCCTTATATTCTCTCAGACCTAAACGGATATTACATGCACGGTTCGAACAAGAACCGCTCTCGAGCATTGATTATCACAGCACGGTTCTTGTTCAACCGCTCAGGATACTGCTTTCGCTGCACGCTCTTGTTCCAAACCGCTTGTGATAGCTTTTTGATTGCAAAAAAATATTTCCATTTTTCATGGATACACTCATACACATACACCGCCATTTCCAAGCCTCCCAAACATGGATTCATTGATACACATACATGGATTCCCAACTCCTAAGCCTCCCAATAAATTTCAAGCCATGGATTCATGGATACACACATACACCCGATCATACACAAGTACCAATGTATAGAATCGAGGAGAATCTAATAAAACTGGATATGAATCTAACACAAGTACCACAAGCTCATACATACAAACTGGATCTCAATCTAATAGAACCTCATATAAAAATACCAATGACATCGACGCTGAGGAGGACTAGAGGAGCTCGGCGGCGCCGAGGAGGACTAGAGGAGGTCGGTGTTGGTATCGGCGCCGACTCAATCGTTGGGGAGGAAGACCATGTCGAAGGTTGGGGACTACGGAGCAAGGGAGGACCGAGCTCGGAGGTGTAGCGGGGCCGTGGAGCCGCGGAGGACCGGAGGAGCAGCCACACCAGAGCTCTGAGGAGGATGCCGAGCAAGGGAGGACCGAGCCTGAGGAGGACTGGATCGGGAGGCGAGATCGAAGGCCAGCAGGAGGTCGGCCATAATATATAAGGACATATTTTGCCTCCCGCGCACACGCTCAAAATTTTCAAACCACATGCATAATCACGCACGCTTTCATACAAAACCGCTCAGGATGACAAATCACGCGGTTGGTATCACGAACCGTCAGGATAGTAACTCATCACGCACGGTTCTTAATACTAATCGCTCGTGATAGTACCTCATCACGCATTTGTTGGTATTAAGAGCCGCTCGTGATTTGGACTCGATTTTACCATAGCTTAAAATTTTTACCATGACTTAGAATTTTCCTTACTCGATTTTACCATGAAATGGAATTTTACCATGATTGCAAGTGGTAAAATCAGATTTTACCATGAATTGGAATTTTACCATGATTGCAAGTGGTAAAATCAGAGAGTAAGAAAAATTCTAAGTCATGGTAAAATCAGAGAGTAAGAAAAATTTTAAGCCATAGTAAAATCAAAATCACGAGACGGCTGTTAATCCCAACCGCTCGTGATGAGGTAGTTATCACTAACGGTTGGTATCACGAACCGCTCGTGAAGTATCATAGACGGTTCGTTATACTAATCGTCGTGATGAGGTGTCCTCATCACGACGGTTCTTATTACCAACCGTCGCGGATACTTCACGCACGGTTGGTAGAAGGAGCCGTCGTGATGAGGCACTATCACGCACGGTTCTTATTATGAACCGCTTAGAAGTATCACGCACGGTTGGTAATAAGAACCGCCTCGTGATGAGGCACTATTCGTCGGGACCTGCATCATTTATTCCGACCCTCCGTATACCGCACTAGTCCAGATCACGCTAGTGCACACAGGTTAACATAGGTAAATATCGATCCACACAAGCGATAAATAAAGTAAACGGTTAGTTTGAATAACAAATAAGGGTTTTGACCTTATGGTCGAGTTTACACTTATTAATCCACGCAGGCTAACAGAGAATAAAAGCAGAATGAACGAAATAACTCCAGCCAGATCCCACCAATTCACCACAGCAACCGATCGATCCGCACTTAACGAACGATCAGCCTTCAACTCCTCCTCGAAAGCGGTGTAGACTCCTCCTCTCTCAGAGGTTTGGGCGCAAGTTTTACAACAAGCGTGAGTACACAACCGCATTTCGCAAATCATACCACGTAATGCAATGTATAGATGCAGCTTATTCCAAATAAAAGGCTTCGTGGTTCTTTTGCGTAAAAGCAACATTTGCAATTGAATACAATAATAGATTGAAAGCATAATTCAAAACAAACAGACAATACTAATTTAATAGCTTGTTTAAACAAAGACACACAACTAAATGATTATTTCACATAGCCATATGATTGAGGTCACACACTCCCATCCCAACATTTTATGAAAACTACCCCGTGTGAAATCTCGAGCATGTCCATGATCATGAAGCGCTATTTGAATAGATTAATTAACACTCGCAGAGGTTGTACACTTTACCCACAAGATACAACTAGTGTAGCAAGCACCAATCGTAATAAAACAGTTCGAAACTTCATCTCAAACATTGACATTCCCGGTGTGCTTACAAACCGCTATACCACCACATAGAATTGGTATAACACACACCGCGACAGTGGAAGACGAATCGCCTCGCGATGCAACCACCAAGTAGTCACACCTCCACCTTGTCACACATCCTAACCTATCCACCGAACATCAATGCCGAGAATCAATAACTTACTAAGTTAGGCCCGTCCCATACGTGCATGTGGTCGCAAGAAGGCTCGCTCAATGGCGCACAAAGTTAAGTCCTTAATTGACCAAGGCAAGACTTCCATGTTCTAACTAAGTCACGAAGATTATCATTCCCATCACATAGACCACCATGTCACACGTCTCCACCACTTGCCTCGGCCTAAATCCTTTACCACCCGGTTGGTTTAGTGCAACACATGCCATCACGAAGTAATAACACATAGAACACAGCTTTACACAAAGTTCCATAGTCACTTAGTCATAATTAATATTTGCAACTTACATGAGATGTGAGACTCAGAGCATAGCTAAGCAATTGTACTCGATCTAACCAACCCACGTTGGTGCTATAATATTACCAACTCAACCAATCTAGGTGACAAGGAATTATGACATACAAGGCCAAGGTGTGATAACAATTTGATAATAACTATGCCCAAAGCATTTAAATAAATAATTAAAGTAGAATGCAATAATTTAACACAAAGTAATTTGAAAACTGGGTTCAAGATGATCAAAGGTATGACTTGCCTTGGAAAAGGTCTATGTACTGGTCTTGAAATTGGGGTGCTCCTTCCTCCACAAAATTCCCCGACGAATCGACGTCTACTCGCAAATGAGACAAAAACAAACAAAACAAATAAATAACAGAAGCAAAACAAACTCCAAAAATTAAATAAAAATCTCAGATAAATAGAGCTTTAATTTAGACAAATTTAGGAATTTGAATGGGCTCAATCGGAGTTAGGATGCAAAAGTTATGAGCTTTGGAAGATTGGAAATCTAAAAGAAACCCTAATTTGGATTTTCCAGAATTTCCCGAATTATTTCTCTGAAGAAAAATCGGATTATTGCGCAACGACGCCAAGAACGTTGGACGGGTGACAAACGGCCTGACAGGTGGGACCCACATGTCAGTGGCTCGGTGCACCGTGGACCAAGTCCACGCGGGATGGATCTAGGCACTACACCATGGCATAGTATTAAGGGCAATAATCTGCCGGGAAAAAATTGGATTAGTGGCAAAACATGTGCCGGCAATATCTAAAAGATTAAGGGTCACGTTATCTGCCGGGAATTATTATTGTCTAGAACAAAATATCTGCCGGCAATGTTTTTATGTTAACTACAGTATATCTGCCCTTAATAAAGTGAACCAGGTCAGTGTATCTGCCGAAGATAATGTATCTGCCAGGGATCCTTTGGGCGCGCAACTGAAAACACAAATTGACTGAGGCGCGAAGACATTATCCCCAAAATCTCTGATTCCTTGCCGACCGCCCCCTTCCTCCCTTTTGCGCGTGCCTTCCTCCCCTTTTGCGCCGCCACGCCTCCGTCTCGCCTCCCCCGCTCTCTCGCCCCCGGCCGTCCGTCTCCTCCTCCCCGCTGCCGCTTCGCCTCGCCTCCTCTCTCTCACGGCCCTCGCTCTGCCTCACGGCCGACCGCGCTGTCCTCTCCCGCGGTCCTCTCTCCTGCGCCAGGTCGGTGGTCTTGCTTCGCGCCGGTTGGCCTCCGGACGCCTCTCCGCCTCCTCATCCTCTCCGACGTTTCCTCCTCCCCGCCGCTGCCACCATCCTCCACCACCAACGGTATCCTCTCGCCTCCTCCCTACTCTCCTCTCCACTCCTCCTCGCCCCATACATCCTCGCCTCGTCTCCGGACTACTCTCCGCCGCCGCCTCCTCTCCGCCGTTTCCTCCTCTCCTTCGCTGACGTATATATCACCAAATCTATATATGTTGACCTATTGGCCGGGCACTTGCCCAGGCTTCGCGGCTCCGCCCGTGGCGGCAAAGCACCGGCAGCGGTTCCCCACATGAAGCTGGGCTCCCAGGGGCTGGAGGTCTCGGCGCAGGGCCTGGGCTGCATGAGAATGTTTGCCTTCTACGGCCCGCCCAAGCCCGAGCTCAACACGGTCGTGCTCACCCCCCACGCCGTCGCCGCCGGCGTCACCTTCCTCGACACCTCCGACATCTACGGGCCGCACACCAACAAGGTCGGTTCGGAAGCTGCCGGATCTTCGTGCTTGGTTTGCTTGATTCTCTGGTTTTGCTGCTATGTGCGGTGTACTGAAGGTGTTCGATGGAATGCTTGTGAGCAGGCGCTTCAAGGCAGGGTGAGGGAGAAGGTGTATCTTGCCACCAAGTTCGGCATTTCGTTCGTCGACGGCAAGTGGGAGATCCACGGGGACCCGGCGTACATGCGTGCGGCGTGCGAGGGAAGCCTCAAGCGGCTCGGCGTTGACTGCGTCGACCTCTACCACCAGCACCGCATCGATAAGAGGGTTCCCATCGAGGTCACGGTGAGTGCCATCTCTCTGTTATTGGATACAAACATACACGTGAATGCTGGAGGTGAGAGGGAAGTACTAGCTAAACAGCGAGAATGACAAGCATGATGTTGGAGGCCTTGAGGTCGCGGTGCACCAACCGCTGGTCATACTCGCCGTGCGTAGTGCAAAGGTGCGGTGCCTCCCTCTCCTCCTCACCGGTGACTCTTCGATTAGTTTTGGAGCATTATTTACTTCAACACGATTGGTTCGTCATGGTGGCGCGTCTCGCCGTGGCCAGCAGAGGCGACGCAGCGGTGGATAGTCAAGGCACATGACATGTGGTCTTGGCGGTGGAGCGAAGAGGGACACGATGCACCCATCCGTGGCGTATGCTTATGTTGTGTATAGTATGCCACCGCTGTCCCGCTTCTATGTTAATCATTCAATCGTGCTTGGCAAAGTTCTTGATTTCTAACAGATATCCGAGATTTTTTCACTTCCTCACGCACGCAAAGACAATTGATGCTTTTCACATTTTTTTTTACAGTGGAATTTTTTTATCTCCTGCTGGAACAATGGATTGACAACACCGAAGCCAAGGTAAAGTTCAGTAAAAGTTAAACACAACCACACATGCCTTTGTTTAGGATTTTATATTGCTTTCTCACTTTCTCTAGACATCCATGCTTTTAATCCTTGCCCTTCAGATGTTTATGCAAATTAATGAATTGTAGTCCAAAGCTAAACTTGCAGTGAACACTCCCCCTTTTAAAACTAGGATGCATGTTATTACATCCTATGAATTGATATAGCTCTATGACTTTTCTATCATCATTGTAGACTAATCAAAACTAAAGTTTCACTGACTGTCCTTATCTTAGTCTTGCAGATAAATCAGTGCTTGATACATGAATATGAAGTTATCTCGTAGGACATATGACATTCATTCCTTCCATTTGTTGTTTAAAGGCCCTGTAAGATGCTTGATTCATTGGCAACAAGTCTAGTTTCACTCCTTATGTTACTTATTACCTTTTTTATAGCTATCTTTTTTTTCACTTGTTAAACCTCTGTCCTTTGCAAAAACCACATAATATGCTATGGCACTCTGAAGTTCCATTTTACCAGTGATATGCTTGCAATGTAAGTACCTTTTTCCATTTTATCTTAGTTTGTAACTGGTTTTTATAATCATATAGTTTACCAGTATGAGTTGTTACATGTACATACTTCTATCTACATCCACATATTTATTTTTGTTACTTACTCCCTATAGATTTGTGCTGAGTACCTTCAGGTATTGCATATCTATCATATCTATTTCCTAGGATCAAGGATTGCCACATTTAGATTTTGCACATTTTGTCATTCAATTTAGATTTTGCATACTCTTGAAATATTGCTGAAGGCCTATTGCTGAAAATTTCTCTCTTTATATATCTATCCCGTCAACCTTTATGCAGGTGTTGTACTGAGTATGGAGAATACCATCATGGTACAACCTTTAACTTGCATTTGAGTATCTCATTTTTCGCAGTTCTTGTTCATTGTACCCTTTGGGCATGACAATTACTTCTAGTTCTATGTCTATGTAAAAAAGGTTCCTGTTCGTAGATAGTATGCAGGTGTTGTACTGAGTATGGGTCTATCTCAGAATATCGACAAGAGCACGTCCATCCCTTACTGTCTGCTAAGGCATTACATAAAGAGATATTATTTGAGTTACTGTCTAATGACAAGCATTAAATATATCAGGGAAGCAGTCTGTAGGTGCAGTACAGTAAGCAAAAACAATAATGATTAGCTTTTGGTCCCTTAATAGAGTTATGTACTCCTAAATTTTTTTGGAACATTTCCTTTTCTTCAGTATTGTTACCGGTTCTTTTCGGTCAATCTGCCTCCTGCCGTCTTTTCCTGGTATTTTTTGGTTCATTCACTTCAACAGAATATGTTACTTCTCAACGTCTAAGGTGAATAAGAGTATACATGTAGCTGAGCTGATTTATTTTATTTGCATCATAGTGAGATTTAATTGGTACTTGACAGGTTATTGCTGATCACTTGTCGGCTGAAGAGGTTGTGGACATAAAGGACATGTTCAAGGTGATGGATACTGATAATGATGGTATAGTCTCTTATGAAGAATTGAAGTAGCAACATGTGCTTTGCCAACTGGTGTGTATAATCAAGCTTTGCATTGGATGACTGTCTCACATGCTGAAGCCTATGACTACATTCATTTGGAAAGGTAGATAGTACCTCATGCCATTGCTCTAATGAATGTATACCATCGTGAGTTGAATATTTAGATGTTTGTGTTCCTCTCATTTTCTAACTATTCATTTCTTGTTTGACAGCAAGAATGTAAAGAAGCCAATAGTTGGTGTTGCACATCATGTATCGTTTATTCTGCCACATTGCCTATTTGATGTTGTGTCTGTCACACTAGCCTTATTATTCGGCATAATCAGCTCTGTACAAGCTTTGTTCTCATTTTTACTATTTCTACTTAGATCCATTATAGTTAGTCTGAAGTTTTATGTTACAAGTTAATGAAAAAGTTTCTATCACGTGGTTTGTGGTACACTCAGCACCTGATTTTAGAAAAATATCATATTTCCAGTTGATTAGCCTGGTTATTATGTTATTTGCTGAGGAGTATATTTGATTTTGGATTAATCATATTTGGGAATGAATATCAGAGAGTACTTGCTTTGATTTTTGCTGTTCATGCGTTCTAATGCGAGTTTATTATTATGTCTTGGCTTCTTGGGGAAAGTTTTGTTACATGCTAGAGAGAGCATTTGGTAGCTTTAGTAGATCGAGCATTACTTTGGACAAAGAAAATCGACATGTGCTTTTAGTACTTTGTACAAAGCAGTGAAGATATAACTCTTCCTAAGCTTGTGAAGTAATTTATGCAGAATAATGTTAATTTTTTTTGTTTCTTTTAACTTGTATATTGTCTAATAGAAGTAATCATAGCCTATTATTTTACCTAGCTTTATTTTCATGCATATAGAGCATTATCTGTAAGGGTTACACAAATCCTTAATAGGGCTATCATCAGAGCCACAAGGTCTACATCACGTTCCTAGTTTGGCTACTTGACTACTTGATGATTGTCAAGTCACAATGAGTATATAATGTTTCATAGATTTTTTTTAATTTCAAAATGCTTATTTAGGGCACTTAACTGCCGGGGAAAACAACAATCAAGAGCAGTCTAATTGCCGGCAATATATATAACTGCCGGCAATACTTATAACTGCCGGCAATACTATAACTGCCGGGAAAAAGCTAACTGTCGGGGAAAACAATAATCAAGGGTAGTCTAACTGCCGGGGAAAACAGCAATCAAGGGCAGTCTAACTGCCGGCAATACATATAACTGCCGGCAATACTATAATTGCCGGGAAAAAGCTAACTGTCGGGGAAAATCAACTTTTCTAGGGTAGTTAACTGCCGGGAATACATATATTTGTCGGGAAATGTTTTTCCTGGCAGCACTTTACCGGGCAGGCCATAAGTGCCAGGAATACTAATTGCCGGCAGATAAATTGCCTTTGAACGTAGTTTTTCCCGGCAGTTGCATTGCCCTTAATACTGTGCCATGGTGTAGTGAGGGTTCAGTGGATCGTGCCACGCGCTCGACGTGACCAATCACGGGCGACACGCCGGCGCGGTTGCCGACCGGTGTCGATTCGCGCGTACACGCGTGAGCCGACAGGTCGCCGACACGGTGCTACGGGACGACACGCAAGCGCGGCGCCGAGGTGGCGAGCCACGTGGTCGGGTCGGGATCGCGGTGCTCGACCGCCCGACAACGGCGAACGCGGCGCCACGAGGTGATTGGTACTGGACGTAACCTGTGTTATTGCGCACAGTGGGTGCACTCACGGTGGTAGGAGACGCAGTGACAGCCGACGGCGAGGTTTAGGCGGCCGAGTGCTTCGGTTGTTGTCGGACGTGGGCTCCGCGGGTCCGGGCGGCAAAGACTCCAGGAGGTAGCTGAGGTGACGGCGACGACGGCGGTGCACTCCACGAGGGCACGGTGTCACCGGTGGTGGCGCAATTCGAAGAAGAACACTGCCGGCGACAAAACCCTAAAGCTCAAGTTGTGGCGGCGCTAGGCTTGCGCGAAGAAAGGTTAGGGTTCTGGCGCGACGCCAAAGCGGTCCCGGGAGTGCCTTTATAGGCCGGAGGCTAGGAGGCGGCGCGGCGGAAACCCTAAAAGAGTCCGAAACTAGCACGAGAGAGAATCGGAGATAGAAACGAATCCGGTGTTTGATTCTGATCCGAGAAGATGCGGGGTTAGGGATAAGATTCTACGCGTTTTCTAGAAGGGGTTCATTGGAAAGGATGCGCTGTCGCACGGGCTCGAGCTTGAAAACATGGCGGCGGCGCGCCGCGGCGTGAGGACGGCCGGGCGCGGGCGAAGACCGACGTGTGGGCCCACACGCCGCGGCAGGAGGCGCGCGCGGCGAGGCGGCGGGCGAGCCGCGCGGAGCCGGGCCGCTAACGGGCTCTCGCGCAGAAAGGAGATGGGCTGCGGAGATGCGGCCCGAGTTGTTTTCTGAAATTAAAATTCAAATGGTGAATTTTCTCCCTACTAATTATTAAAAGATTTTGAAGCTCTGAAAATTGGGATGATACAAACCTCCCCCCTTAAAGGAATCTCGACCTCGAGATTCAGGCTAGCTAGAGAAAAAGCTAGGAAACTCTGGCCAAACTCTTCTTCACGCTCCCAAGTTGCTTCTCCTTCCGAGTGGTTGCTCCACTGGACCTTGCAAAAACGAACAGTTTTGCTTGTGGTGAGGCGCTCGGCGACATCCAAAATCTTGACTGGCTGCTCCTTGTAGGTAAGTGTGAGGACCCCGGTTTATTCGACTTGTAATGCTTAGCCTTCCATTGACCCTAGCATTACAATTCAAATAAACCAAGTCTCACGATATGTATACTTCCTAGAAATGCAGATACACACCTGTTACAAAATCATGTATCAATTCCATACAACAAGAGGTTACAATATCAAAACTTCATAAAATACAACTGATTGAAATTACAAGATGAATAACAAACTACACAATGGAAGCAAAAGCCATAAGATGGCGATAAATAAAAGAGCCAATTAGTGTGCCTTTACCCACAAGGCAACCAACCGGCCGCCAAGCTAGTCGTCAAACCCAGAGCACACCACAAAAGGAAAGCCCTTGGGGCTCACCTTCTTCCTCTCGCAACAAAAACATTAAGCAAGATTTGAGTACAAAAATTGTTTTTGTACTCGCAAGACCGACGTGTAAGGGCAATGTAACTATAATTAACTACATGCCAACTTTATTTAAGTGGAGGGGCTCGACTTACTTTTAGCGTAAAGCAACTTTTCTTTTGCAATAATGTAATAGTTTGAAGGCGCTTTTAACAATTCAAATTTTATTTGCGTAAATAACAATGATACAAAGAAGTAGTAACAAAAGATATCCTGGAGATGACCAACCCAATGGCCATCACAACAATAGTATGAACACCCGTTCATACCAACCCATCAAGTTTTAATTAAAAGGTTGTACTCTAACTCTTGAAAAGCTTACCCAAGCGTGTCCATAACCTAGACGAGGCTATTCGAATAGTTTTAACTCGCAGGGTGTACCATCTGCATTCACACTTGAGACCGCCTTTAAGCCAAAACACACTTCCAAAGGTATGTCGCACGGCTAAGTCCTACGAGACGCTTTCCAATATTGTGTATTAACTCGAGCCGCTCGTATGGATAGAAACCCATACGCTACATGGTAAAGCCGAAAGACAACTACCCACTCGTGATAAAGCTTTTGGACAACTACCATGCTCCCAACACCATCCTCCCGCGACCTCCCGCACCCGGAGCCAATACACGCCAAAGTACTAAGTCAAGAGAGGTCCCATATACTCTAGTGTGGTTAGCACGCAAAAAATGCCTGGATAAAAATTCACTCACAAGATGTTCGGTCCTTAATTGACTCGGGTACCATTCCAGTCACACCCAAAAACACACCAACTTACCATTGTGCCCAAGTCGAAATCATTTTGTTTTTAGTTTTTATGTTTTCACAAATAATCATAGCACAGAGGCTGAAATGTAAAGATATCAATATTTTTATGTGATCAAGGTTACCGACTAAGTCGATAACCGCCCAATTCTACCGGTATCTAAGCATTGCTAAGCATCATATCGCAAAGACAAATAAAAGGCCCTAAATCATTCACCGGGCTCTAATTCACCAGTGAGAATAATATTCCTAAGGTAGTGGCAGGGGTGAACAATTTCAAGGCAACAATGCAATAGGATTAACTACCTCTAATCGACAAAATTAATCATTGACACAAAAGCATGCATACGTACGAGTAAAACAAAGTATTAGATTTTAAAAGTAATGGGATTGAGTGGATATGATCAAACTGCTTGCCTTTGTTTTGTTAGCGATATACGTCTTGCTGCAGAGGATCGCTCTCGAAAACAACGCCATCTAACGACAAAAACTGCCTAAGCGAAAAACAACGAATAAACACCAG
The DNA here is from genome assembly GCA_036346255.1 of Ampelocalamus luodianensis. Lineage (NCBI taxonomy): Eukaryota > Viridiplantae > Streptophyta > Magnoliopsida > Poales > Poaceae > Ampelocalamus > Ampelocalamus luodianensis. Next base: position 31,734,708 of record CM070628.1, on the reverse strand, counting down.
AACGCCAACAGTATTCAAAAATCAATAACACAGAAGATAGATCATGAATTTAGGAACAACAAATTAGCAGATTCGGAGATTATTTAAATTGGTTAGGATTTCTTTTGATTGATCTTTCCAAACTCACTTACTTTCCACGATAAACATACAGTCAAAATCAAACCTCTTATATGTTCTATTCTTTCAGCAGACTTTGATGGTGATTGTGTGCACATCTATTAGCTACAGCATATTATCACATTTTAATTAACTAACTATTCTATGCAACTATTAATGCTATAAGTTCATTTAGACCTACAAATTGCTATTGGAACACTAACTAGCTAATTAGCCAACTACTATATGCTAATCAGATTTCTAAAAAATTTGGCCTTACTGACACTTAACTACGCACAATCCGAAACACCACTCAACTAACATGTGAATGCTACTAAATTTCAGCATGCAGCTACTATATTTCCTTACTACACTATAATCTGATAACTTGCTATGACTGACAACCTTTAAATTCCTACACCAAACAATAATTGATGAAATCGAAGTATAAGTGTATGCTAGCATAAGAGATAGGGTTTTGTAGTTTTGATTTCTCTCTGAGGGTCTCAAAATATTCATCTCCAAGCTGATTTTTTTTTATTTGATTACTTCCAGTAGATCCAAGTTCAACTGACTAAACGACTCACAAACCTTACTAATTACTGCACTATAATCTATTGACAAAACTAATTATTTATACGCATCGGGTCACACAACTTGCAACCACAACTTCAACTCGAACATAAGGGCTTTAACTAGACTTCTTTTGCTCAACCTTCCAATATGCTAACTCAAAAGAGTCACATAACTAATATTCATCTAAAAGAGTAATTGTTCTCACCGTTGGTTTCGTAACTTCACAACTAAAAGGTTTTTCGCTTTGACCACTACCGTAGATAACGGTTCGATCGCCTACTAGAATCAAGGAAAACTTCTAACTACTGGATTTAGTTATGCTATTAGCTCACCGCCAAAATCAAACTCTACAAATGTACTATCCATCCCACAAACAATACAAGTATTGCTAAAATGAAGTGCTAACTTCTTCCAAAACTCAAACTTCGCTTTACTAATTCATTTGAGAAAACTAAAAGACATTCAAAGAATTGGTTAGCAGCAGTGACATGTATACATCGAGGTCTTACTTGTCAAGCAGAGAGACTTCACAGAGATAATGAATAGGGGTTTCGGGCTGAGATGGGCAGCGCATGTCGCCGGCGAGTGGATGGGCAGCGGCAGTTGAACATGGGCAAAATGGATTGCTTAGGTGTAGGCGATCCTGAGGGTGGTCTCTGCACTGAGGAGGGTTGACGGCACCGCTCCATACCCACAGAGAGCGAAAGAGGCCTACCTGTAGAGAAACAAAGATATCCTTGAGGGATACACACAAACACATAGAGGGCAAAGAGGAGGGGACCAAAGGCGGCTCAGCATTGGCTTGCCGAAGGTGGTCGGAACCAGCAGGGAGACTGCACGTGGCGGCCACGGCGTGTAGGAGCTGCAGCGGCACCGGCAGCAGAGGGGAGCGACACCGGCGGCAGAGCTCGCAGGTGGGAGCTCGCCGCCGCCAGAGAGGAGGTGCGCGTGCGAGCGGGCCGGCGACGGAGGAGCTCGGGTGGAGCCGGGATGGAGCAGCCGGCCGGGCTCGGCGCACGGGCCTGTGGCAGGGGAAGATGGGCTCGGTGGTGGAGGCGGTGGTGCGGACTGGGCCGGCGCAGATCCGGGTCGAGGAAGACGAGGCCGCACGGCCGGGCGAACTGGGCACGAAGGCGGGCAGTAGCCGGGCCGGCAGCCGGGTGCACGGCGGCCGGGCCGGGAGGCGCGGCGAGGGAAGGAGGGCGGCGGAGCTGCTGAGGAGGGCGACGAGCTTCTGAGGCCGGCGATGGAGGGAGGAGCCGGGGTAGGGAGGGTGGAGCTGGGAGGCGGCGGCGGCAAGTGGAGGAGGAGGGGAGCTCGATGGGGAGAGGCCAAGAGCTTGGAGATGGGGAAAGCTGGGAGGCAGCCGGGGCAAGTGCGGCACCACAGGAGGAGGCGAAGGCTGGCTTGGCACCCGGTGGAGAAAAGGAGGAAGGGTCGGCGCTGCCTTCGGTGGAGAAAAGGAGCGCCGGTGGCTTGACCCTTTGTATGCGCAGCGGAGGAGACAATGGTGGGTGATGCACTCGCGAAAGGCCGCCAGAGGTGATCGGGTCGGCAGACTGTGGCTTGGAGGCGACGCAGGCGGGTGGCTCGCGCGATGGCCGAGACGTGGCAATGAGCCGCAGGGAGAGCGACGGAGAGATAGAGGCGGCAGCGCCCGGCTCTCCGGAGAAGAAAGGAGTTGGGTGCACAGGGCTCGGGTGATGAGGTCCGGCCGAGCCAAATGCTAGGAGTGGCTCGCGATGCTGGTCCCACGCAACAATGGCTCAACCTGCTCACCGAGGAATGTGAGGAGAAGAAAATGAGTTTTTCGATTTTTGGAAAATGGCTGAGACTTAAGGAGTTTTTAGATATAGATTCCTAGCTCCAAAATTCAAGAAAATTTTAGGCAGGCAGAGGTTCACAAGGGACTTAGGAAAATAATTTCAAACACTTTCTATATTAAATTTTGTTAGAATTAAATCATATTCAAATCAGCATTAGTGATTTTGTTCGAATTTTGGTGAAGGCAAAATGACTTCTAAAAATTTGGTAAAATAACTAAAAATCAAGATAAATAATCTAGTATTTGAATAAATTATTTTTGAAACTTTCATTCAAACACTTTCCGAATTCAAATAGAAATGGAATTTAAGTTTAAAAGTTTAAAATTTCAACACAAACTTTAATACAATCTTCAAAATTTTAAAATTATGCACAAGATTTTGGAAACCATGAGCATGATCAAGAGATACAACCAAAAGTTTTTAAATTTTAGTACTTTTATACATTTAAAATACAAACCCTAATTTTGGGGTTGTTACAAATCTACCCTCCTTAAACAGAATCTCGTCCCGAGATTCCGGGTAGTTCGGAAGTCGGAACGAAAAGCTGTGGCAACCTAGGTGGGTTTGGTCACGGGGTCACTTTTCGGATTTCGGCACGAACCGAACTCAAATCCAAAACCAAAGAGGTTCTTCAGAAGTTTTAGGTTCTAAAGTGGGAAGCTTTATTGAAGGATTTCTAATGTCCTTCTGTTAAGTGTTTTCTAAGTGGTTCTTTTCAACTCTAAACGAAATGCACCATCTGTTGTCTTGATTTCTTCAGAGATAGTGCCGAGGATCATGACGCAAAGATTCCGACGTTGTCGCCACATTTTCCTTTCCATTGCTTTGTTTAACCTTTCCTTTCTTGATTCGAAGATAATTTGACCTCACGCTTCACGTCGTTTTCTGGTAGTACAAAAGACTTGGCTCCACTTAATCGACTGAAAAGGGGCATCGATCGATAGAACGGAAAGACTGGTTAGATGGTAATCCAGTATCAATACCAGGGTTCAGTGCGGAAAAGAGAAGGCAAGCAAGGTTTTAAGGTGGTCTCGCTTAGCCTCACTTCTCTAGTTCTATTTGCTTGGCTGGGAAAGGAAATGCACAGGATGAATGCACGAGGGGATGCATGTGTGCAAATTAGTCCTAAGGCAAATTTTAAATTTTTGGTTAAGGAGAGTGCAAATGCTTACATGCTTCTTGTTCTATGCAACTTGAGTAACATGACATGCTTGACTTAATTTAGAAACTATATGCATGATCAAAGTATAGGAATCAAGATGCCTAACAAGTATTTTGAGGTATCTTCTACCCCCCCCTTAAATATTTCGGTACATGAAAGATAAGTTGAGGAAAGAATGGGCATAAGGTGAGGGAATGGCAATGGGTATGCAATTTAATTCTAGCATGTACTAATCATTCCAAAATCATCATAATGAGATCTATTGAACCACCGATAGTTTTCCGACATAATTGCGATGCATGCCACCGGTAGGCGATGCGCAACTATTTGGAACAAAGAGAGAAAGTGATTACAAAATCTAGCATCTATAATCTAAGTAATATCATTAGGGTGTATATATTCTAAGAATAAACCCTAATTTAACCCTAATATCGCAATAAGGCATCGCCTAGGGAAGTAAACATTACCCTAACCGGTTGCAAACACATAACAAGCAAGAAATGAACTCCAAATGAAAGCATAAGACCAATAAGAAACCACAAAGCAAAAGATTTGCTTCCCAAGATTTACTAACTCGTATTGAATGAACGAGCAATCGCTTAGGATGATAACATTTTAGAACACAACTCAAGTTCTAACGCATCTAAAAGGCATGGCAAAAACCATATGAGGGTGCATTAGGCACTAGCCATCTAATATCACATCTTACCCTTTTAATCCCATGTTTTTTAGTTGATTTATCATCTCATTTTTAACCCTAACGACGAACTAAGTGCTCGCATCCAAAACTTGTGCTTTGTCACACTTTTTGTCAAGATCTTGTATCCGAGCTCCGAGATGAGTGCTTCAACTCCGAATGCTTCAAATCTTCACTAAATAACAACTAACACTTCATATTTTTAACTCTCATTATTTCCCAAACCGAATTTAACCGATAACCAACTAACTTTGAAAGGAGAAGAGTGGGGAACAACTTTTTCGAAAACTCAACAAGAATAAGGCAAGATGAGCAAACTAAGATAGGTAAGGAGTAAAATCTGATAACTTACTTAAGTTTTCTTAAACCATTTGACATTTTGAAAATAAGTTTTTCAAAATATCCTAATGACGACCAAGCTAGGGGTTTCTACGGTCAGCACAGCTCTGATACCAACTTTGTAAGGACCCCGGTTTATTCGACTTGTAATGCTTAGACTTCCATTGACCCTAGCATTACAATTCAAATAAACCAAGCCTCAGGATATGTATACTTCCCAGAAATGCAGTATACACACCCTGTTACAAAATCATGTATCAATTCCATACAACAAGAGGTTACAATATCAAAACTTCATAAAATACAATGATTGAAATTACAAGATGAATAACAAACTACACAATGGAAGCAAAGCCATAAGATGGCGATAAATAAAAGAGCCAATTAGTGTGCCTTTACCCACAAGGCAACCAACCGGCCGCCAAGCTAGTCGTCAAACTCAGAGCACACCACAAAAGGAAAGCCCTTGGGGCTCACCTTCTTCCTCTGCAACAAAAACATTAAGCAAAGCATTTGAGTACAAAAATTGTTTTTGTACTCGCAAGACTAACGTGTAAGGGTAACAGAACTATAATTAACAACATGCAAGCTTTATTTAAGTGGAGGGGGCTCTGGACTTACTTTTAGCAGAAAGAAAGTTTTCTTTTGCAATAATGTAATAGTTTGAAGGCAGTTTTAACAATTCAAATTTTATTTGCAGAAATAACAGCGATACAATAAGTAGTAACAAAAAGATATCCTGGAGATGACTGTAACAGCCCTAAGTTAGGGTTTATGTTCAAATGTAAATTTTGAGGAGAAATAAAAACTTTTGCTGTCTCATCAAATCATTTGGAAGTTTTCCAAATTTTCCCTAGCAATTTCCAATTTTTAGAAGTTAATTCTTGTGATTGGAAATTGTTGTCAACAAATTCTTAGCTTTCAAACTTGTGATCATCCTCTGAAATTATTTTTTCCCATCATCTTGATCATCCTATCTACCTCCCTGAATTATTTCGCAATTTTTAGATTTTGTTTGCTATTTCAAATAACCAAGTCAAACCATTCCAAAATCTGGTCAAACCCCTAGGCCAGGAGCTTGTGAATTTTTTTTCAGAACAATGCATTGCATAAAAAGTTCTGGAAAATTTATGCAATGTTGTTCTCTATCCGAAGTAGCTACCATAAAAATTTCGGAATTTTTGAAGCTCTGAAGCTATCTCTAAAAATTCCCCAAACTCTATCAGCCTTTTTAAACTCCAAATCGATTCATCGCTCATCTGCTCGAACCCGAGCCCGACTTCGCTCCGATCCGCACCGCCGGTTCCGTCGCACCAACTAACGGCGCCGCTCAACCCAACCGTTGTCCACCGTCCGATGCGGATCGTGCGGCCCGTGGTCTTGATGCATTTGACCATCCGATTGCATCGCGAGATCTCGACCGCCCATCCTAGATCCAACGGTCGGCGCGATATTGATCGAAAGTTAAACCCACTCGCCGCACCGCACTGCATCCGACTCGAGCCACACCTTTTCTCTCGCCGACGCGCAGCCCCACTGCAGTCCTCCTCGCCACGTCACGCGCCAGCTCTCGCGCGCCGCTCGCAAGGCTCTCGCCGGCCGCCGCTCGCATGCACGCCGCCACCTCGCTCACCGGTCTTTTCACCGCCCCACCGCCTCACCTCGCTGCCTCCGCCGCTTCCTTCAAAAGCCACCGAGGGCCTTCCTACCTCGTTTTTTCTCCATCGTCTTTCTTCTTCACCGAGCTCGAGAGCCGAGCGCCGCCGCCGCTATCGAAGCGCCACCAGCCCGGTGATCTCCGGTCATCGCCGAGAAGCGCCATGGTGTGCCTAGCACCCGTGGAAGCGAACCTCAAGAAATTGAGTCTCCACATCGTGGAGCCGCGCGCTCTTCTTCTCCAAGTCCGCCGAACCGCTTCTTCCGCGCCGTTTTCTCCGGTGAGCTCCAGCTGATTCTTCGCCGGTGAGCATCGCTCGACTCCACTTTCCTTCTCCGCTCACTCACACGCCCTCTCGCTCACCTCAGCTCTCGCCGCCGTTGACCACCTTGTGCCGCCGCGCTCGCCGCCGCCACTCCGGTGCCTCCGCTGCCGCCGAGCACACCGGTGAGTTCTCGTAACCCACCGATGCTCATGCGCGCACTAGTTTTCATCGTCTTCCTCTCGTGCAGTCGCACTTGTCACCCCATCGCCGCCGCCGAGCTCTCGCGCGCCGCCTCGGTGCATCTCCGGCCGCCTCGAGACCACCTTCGCCTTTCAGCAGATTCTCCAACAACCCATTTTGGCCGCCGCACACCGCGCCGCCATTCCTTCGCCGGCGACGATTTACTTCCAGTCCGCCCGCCAAGCTCTCTCGTTCTTCGGTTTTGCCTCTGCTGCTTCATCGCTGCTGGGGCCCACTTTAAAACCTGTTTATTAGTTGTTAAACATGTTTGTGATTGTTCATTAGATCAAGCTCTTGTATGATCAAGATTTGGGTTTGAGGTTAGAAGCAAGTAGTTGCTAGTCCTCGATGTTTTTCTCTGTTGTCATATTGTGTTTCCTCCGTTGTCGCCATCGAACTTGGTAGATTGGCTTGCTTTTCTAATTATGTTAGTGCTTGATGGTTCCCTAGTAGTTGGGGTTAGCATGAATGAAGTCGTTTAGTTAATATTTATAGGTTTCATTTCTTGTGGCTTGTATGATTAAGGAAGATGTAGTTGAACTAGTGTTGTCTCTGCATTTTTGATTTATCAAGTAGTAAGATTTGGAGTAGTAGCATGCTGAATTTTGATAACCTTACAATATGTTGGTATGATGCTTAGGTGTGTAGTTGTGAGGACCCGTAATATTTAACTAGGAACACTTAACCCCCAAATGGTTCTAGTGTTACTAATTAAACATTCTAAGCCTCGATGGACATATGCTTCCTGCACTGCAGCATACGACATCATCACAAAATTACACATCAATTCCATACACATACATCACTAAGTTCAACAACGACATACATAAAGTAAAGTTATTACAAAAGGGAGCCGACCGCCAAATAGAACAATATACAAGAATGACAATGAAGCAAAAGCGCCATAAGATGGCTAGAACAAAAGTCGACCGTTAGCCACACACCCACAAGGCAACCGACCGGCCGCTAAGCTAGTCGCCCGCAAGCTACCACAACACAGCTCATAAAAGTGAGGCCCTTCAGCTCACCTCCTTCCTCCGCAACAAAACAATTAAGCATAGCATCCGAGTACAAAGATTGTCTTTGTACCCGCAAGATCGACGTGTGGAATAGGCACTATTCATAACTACATGCAAGCTTATTTAGGTGGAGGTTGTATGTCTTATTTTGCATGAAGCCAACTTTATTTGCAATAATGTAATACATTTCAAAAGCAAGTTTGCAAACTGCTTTGTTATCAAAGTAACAAGTAAGTACAGATACATACAAGTAACCACTGAAGTGACTATCCCAATAGTCACCACAACATAGCACGAACCCCGATTCGTACTCACCCATCAAGTTTTAATTTAAAAGGTTGTAGTCTAACTCTTGAAAGACCTCCCAAGCGTGTCCATAACCTAGGACGAGGCTATTCGAATAGTTTTAACCTCGCAGGTGTACCAATGTACCCACACTTGCATCGCCTTTAAGCCAAAAGCACACTCAGAGGTATGCCTACACGGCTAAGTCCTACGAGACGCTTCCAATATTGTGTATTAACTACGAGCCGCTCGTATGGGTAGAAACACCATACGCTTACATTGCAAGTCGAAGACAACAAATCCCATCCCGGTGAAGTCTTTCTGACACTACAATGCTCCCAACACCATCCTCCCGCGACCTCCCGCGACCCGAGCCAATACACGCCAAAGTACTAAGTCAAGAGAGGTCCCATACCCTCTAGTGTGGTTAGCACGCTAAAATGCTTGGTTTAGTGTAACAAGATGTTCGGTCCTTGTTGACTTAGGCACCATTCCGCCACACCGAAAATCACACCATCATACCATTGTGCCCAAGTCTAAATCATTTTGTTTTCAGCTTTAGTTTTCATAAGTAGACATGGCACAAGATGGAAATCATAATACATAATAAGTTTAGTGATCAAGGTTATCGACAAGTCGATAACCGCCATTTCTACCGGCTAAGCATGGCTAAGCAATTAATTCGAACTACTAAGTGACAAGAGCCCATCCACGAACTCTAAATCACAGCAAGTAACCTAGGCTCATGGTAGTAGAGGATAATCATTTGCTAAGGAAATGCATCTACTAGGCCAACTATTAAAACAAAATAGCAATGCATACATAGAATTTGTAATCAACATAAATACTTAAAATACTGGGATTAACATGATCAAACTGCTTGCCTTCTTGCGTTGCTCAATTGGTTGCGGAGGATCGTTTCGGGATTACCGCAAATGTCTAATCCTAAGCGAAAGGCAAAAGAACCAAGAACAACCAATAAGACGAGCCACAAATAAACAAAAGAGCAAGCAAAACTTAACCAAATGCGATTTAAATTTACACATTAGGTAGAATACGAATATACCTAGACATAGAAACTGGAAAAACCTAATTTGGATTTGTGGTGCAAAAGATAATGCATAAAAATACATTTTCGGCCATAATTAGCACTGTAGCAAAAATATTTTCTAGAGAGATTTTGAAGCTGGAATTTTTATGGTAGCTACCTACTGGTATAGAGGTAACCCATATAAAATTTCAGGTCATTTGGAGTTAAAATGATTTAGTTATGGTTTTTCTAAGATGCAAAACTAGTATCATGCACTTTCCAGAAATATAAACATGTGCAAAACCTATTTCACATTATGGAATGATAACAGAGGGATTTCCTAACATCAAATTTCTATTTTTAGGATTTACAGAGAATTACTGGTGCATTTTATAAGTCTTCCAGAATTTTCTAAATGCTGAAAATAGGTACTAAATCATTAATCAAGGTTTCTGTTATAATCTTGGACTTACCATCATTTTTACATTAACATTGGGTTAATAACAAATTTATCAAGGTTGGAATCATTCATTTTGGACATGCACAGAGCAAGATGTGCATTTTCTAAAGTTTTATTCATTTTCTGGAATATTCAAAATGACAGGGACCAAGTTATTCCTAGTTATAAAATTTTCTACTACTGGAACATGTTTAAATCCATTTTTATAATAAGCTAAAGTGATAACATGATTTATTACAGTTGGGATTAACTAAAAAGCAGTTAAAATGAATTAGTTATGAGTTTCTAAAGTTTTTACATCATTTTGGTTGATAAACAATTGCTTACCGAATTACGTAACAACCCAATACAAAGAAAATGACGTGGACGACTCCCAACCCTTGATCTAAAATCCTACGCTCACGCGCGCGAAAATAGCGCACGCGCAAACCCACATGAAACCCACCGTTGGATCAAGATCCAACGGCTCACTGAGTGTATGCAACCGGACGGTGCGGTTGTTGGGCCAATCCCACCGCAGATCGGCGGATGGGCGCCCGTAACGCACCAACAACCGGATGGTCCGATTGCACACACGATCTCCGCCATTGATCGCAAGATCGACGCCCAGGCGATGAGGGGAACCGATGGTCCGAATGCATGCAAGATCCGGGCCGCAGATCACAAAATGGACGCGCTATAGATCAAGTTCAAAAAGAGGTACCGACGAGTGGGACCGCATGTCGCTGACTACGAGTCACGATCGCAACGATTTAACCCACGTGCACGGTGCACCGCCCACAAGTCGGCGACCGCAGAAGGTTTCCGACGGGTTAAGTGCCGACATTTTTATTAATCAATGATTAAGCATTAATGATGTCAACAAAGGTGGAGTGAAACAGAGATTGATTTAAGGAGATTGGGCCCACAGTCGCTGGCTCAATAATAATGATTAAGACACACCAATAGCTAATGATTGGTAATTAATGTGTCCTAATGATCCGACGAAACGGAGCTTTCACCGACAAACCCGAATGGCTTTGCTTACCGGTCGCCGGCGACTACATGCGCGGCGCCACAAACTATCAAAATGGGTTCGCAATAGTGTTGCGGACCCGGTGGTGACCTCGCGGCGGTGGAAGTTCGAACGCCGCGAGCCTGAAAACAAAGATGAAGGCCGACACCGCAAAACACGAAAATGGCAAATGCTCACGCAGTCCAAGGAAGCGAGTGCCATGACTTCTAGGGACTATATAGGAGCTACCTTAACCGAGAGGAGCTTCAAAGATGGCCGGGAAGACTTGAACACGATGAAGTCCACCTGAGGAAGTGGAAAATGAGGTTCGAGCAAAATGAGAAGAACCAAATCATTACCACAGCTTCATTATAGCTCAAAGAGGCTCCAAAAGCAAGTAATTGCAAAAAGAATCACTTACCGGAGCTGGAGAAGAAAGGGGGTGAAACCAACCGAAAATCTCCAAACTTAAAATTGAGTGATTCCTGCGAATGCAACCCAAAATCAAGTTAGGGGAAATATAAAGGAGGTTGAGGATTTCACAGGGGTGCAAGAAAAGTTGAAGGTGAACCACTGGACACCAAGGCCGCCATTAGAGCTCTACGGCCAACAATGGTGTTTTGAGGGTGAGAGGTGTTCTTGAGCTCAAACACAGAGGAAAGCAAAGTGTGGTGTAAAGGAACACCAGGAGGACCTAGAGGGGCTATTTATAGGAAAGGAATTAGGGTTTCGAGCAAGAACATAAACCCATGGTGAGCTCGGTTCATGGCGCGGTCAAGGACCAAGAAGTGATGGGAGCAAGTGAGCACGGTGACCATGGAGGAGAAAGCCTGGTGCGCATTAAATGCATTGCAGAGAGACGTTGGCAAAAGCAACGTGGAGGTGACACATCAAGCCCCCCATGCTCTCTCTTTCTCTCTGCCATGAACGCCCGCGCGCCCGGAGCAGCCGAGGAGGAAGAAGAACAGAGAAGACGAGCCACGACCGTAGGATTAGAAATGGACGGTCACGATTAAACGAGTTCGCCGGACAGTCCGGTTGCCCTCAGGAACCTGGACGGTTGGATTGAGATCCAACGGTCCCAATTGATTAACGCAACCGGATGGTCCGAATGCTCACACGAACGTGGGCCACGCGATCTGAATCCAACGGCTGAGATTGCACGCGCGATTTAAACCGCGGCTCGGTGCCATTAGGTGGTTCAACCGGAGTCAAGTGGCTCGGACTCGAGTCCGACTCGAACCCAATGAATAGTGAATTTGGTTTTTAGGTTTTAATTAAGCTGAGACTTTTGAGGATTTATTTGGGGTAGCAAAATAACTCCAAAATTTCTGAAATTTTTACAGGAGCTTGCTGACTGAGACATTGACCTTGTGAAAATTTCTCAGAGAGTTTGATGCTGCGAATAAATCTCCAAAAATTCTGCAAGGCTCTGTTTTAATGTTTGATCGAGAGTCAAACAGTTTGATCGCCTCTAAAATATTCAAACAATTTCTAAAAATTGTGAAATTTTTCAGAGGGGTCACATACCACCACAGAGACTTAGGAAAAATATATCCAGAGGATGATCATAAGATTTGACAAGATTGTTTTTGGAAGAACAAGATTTGGATCAAAAGACTTGTGACTTTGTACTTCCATAATCTTTGGTACAATACTTGTTCAGTACACAAAGGAAATACATGATGTAAGAAAAAGTTTTAATTTCTACTCATTTTCTTACATTTGAAACACAAGCCCAAAATTTGGGATGTTACAACTCTCCCCCCCTTACAAGAATCTCGACCCGAGATTCCGTCTACTGAGAAGAGAGAAGGAAAATCTGCACGGCGCATCTTCTCGCTCCCAAGTTGCTTCATCTTCGGATGGTTTGACCATCGAACCTTAAGGAACTTGATGACACGGTTCCTTGTTCTCCGCTCGATTCTCAAGAATGCGAACAGGATGCTCGCGATAGGTCAAATCCTCCTGCACATCGAGAGTTTCCAACGGAGTTTCCTCAGTTGGGACACGGAGGCACTTCTTCAGGTGTGAAACATGGAACACATTATGCACCCCCTCAAGTGCAGCTGGCAGCTCCAATCTGTATGCAACTGCTCCAACTCTCTCGATGATACGGTAAGGCCCAACATATCGAGGAGCCAACTTGCCCTTGATGCCAAAACGCTGATGGCCCTTCAAGGGTGAGACTTTGAGATACACAAAGTCATTGGGCTCAAAGCTCAACTCACGGCGACGACGATCTGCATAGCTCTTCTGCCTGGACTGGGCCGTACGCAGATGCTCGCGGATCAACTGAACTTGACTTTCGGCCTCATTAATCGAATCGGGCCAAGAATCGCCGCCACCGCCTCGACGGTTCAATGGGGTTCGCATCTTCTCCCATACAAAGCCTCAAATGGTGCCGTACAAGATCGCCCGAAAGTCGTTGTTGTAGGAGAACTCAGCAAATGGTAGGCATTTCTCCCACTTTTTCCCATAGGAGAGAACACAAGCACGGAGCATATCTTCCAACACTTGGTTGACTCGCTCGTCGACCATCACCGAGGATGAAAGGTCTTGAAATGAAGGCGGGTTCCATAGCCTCTGCGCACTATGCCAAAACCGCGAGGTGAAAAGTGCACCACGATCGAAATAATCGTTTTGACACCGTGAAGACTCACAATCCTCGAGACATAAAGTTCGGCCAAAGGCCCCACACGGCCGAAGTCTTGACCGAAGGAAATGTGCCACTTTAGTCAACCCGTCGATCACGACCCAAATAGCATCATTCCTTTGACGAGCGGGGCAATCCGGTGATGAAGTCCATGCCAACGGAATCCCACTTCCATTCTCGCACCGCAAAGGTGAAGAAGACTCGCTGACGCCGATGCTCGGCCTTCACGCTGACAAAGACACGCGCGACTCGCAACGAACTTGGCAATCTCGCGCTTCATTCGGGTCCACCAGAATCTCTGACGAAGATCCTGATACATCTTGGTAGCCCCGGGATGAATAGACAAAGGAGAATCATGGGCTTCGCGGAGAATCAAATCCCGCAGTTCCATGACCTTAGGAACCACAAGGCGCTGCCCAAACCACACAACGCCATGCTCATCCTCTGAAAAGCACTTGGCCATCCCATCCTTGATGTTCTGCTTGATCCGCTCACCCCGCATCATCCTGCATGTGCCGCTTGATTTGGTCCACCAAGGTTGGTTGCACAACCAACGAAGCAAGGGAACCGTGCTCGATCAAACCCAAATTGAGGCGCTGGAACTCTGAAATGAGAGCAGGCTGCTGCTCTTGGAGCATCAACATGTTGCAATACACCTTCCGACTGAGTGCATCCGCAACGACATTGGCCTTGCCCGGATGGTACTGAATGCCCATGTCATAGTCCTTGATCAATTCCAACCATCTTCTTTGCCTGAGGTTCAGATCTGGCTGGGTGAACAAGTACTTCAAGCTCTTGTGGTCAGAATACACCTCACAACGGTTACCAATCAGATAATGCCGCCAAATCTTGAGTGCATGGACCACAGACTAACTCCAAGTCATGAGTAGGATAGTTGAGTTCATGAGGCCTCAATCGCCGCGATGCATAGGCCACAACCTTGCCCTCCCGCATAAGAACACAACCAAGACTCGACGAGAAGCATCACAAAAGATATCAAAACTCTTGTGAATATCGTGAGAACAAGCACGGGCTGAGGTCAACCGCTTCTTGAGTTCTGAAAACTCACATCACAAGCAATGACCACTCAAATTTCTTGTCTTTCTTGAGCGTTCAGTCATAGGCTTTGCAATCTTGGAGAAATTCTCGATAAAGCGGCGATAGTAGCCACCAAACCAAGAAAACTCCGCACATCGGTGACCGACTTGGCTGACCCCAAGATAGCACATCACCGACCTTGCTAGGATCCACACCACACCTCTGCTGAAAGAACATGGCCCAAGAACGCCACTTCCTTCAACTGCACTGCACTTGCTGAATTTGGCATACAATCTGGTGCTCACGCAGCCTTGCCCAACACAAGCTTAAGATGCTCGTGCTCTTCTTCACTCTTGGAGTAGATAAGGATATCATCGATGAATACCACCACAAACCTATCCAAATACTCCATGAATACCGAGTTCATAAGATTCATGAATAAAGCAGAGCATTAGTCAAACCAAAAGACATGACGTGTACTCGTAAAGGCCATAACGAGTAGCAAAGGTCGTCTTAGGAATATCCTCGCCCCGATCCTCGACTTGATGATAGCCCAATCTCAAGTCAATCTTGAGAAGACTCGTGCTCGGCCAATTGATCGAAAAGATCATCAATACGGGCAAAGGATACTTGTTCTTTACCACACCTCATTAAGCTTGACAGAATCAACACACATGCGCAAGGTCTTGTCCTTCTTCTTCACAAAGATAATCGGGCAACCCCAAGGAGATGAGCTAGGACGGATAAAACCCTTCTCTTGCAGCTCACCCGCTTGCTTCTTGACTCCTCCAACTCATTAGGAGGCATGCGATACGCCTCTTAGAAATAGGGCGTACTGTGCAAAGAACTCGACACAAACTCCAGATCTCGAACAGAGGCATGCGAGCAAGTCTTCCTGAAAGACATCCGCGAAGTCACACACGTGGGGACGTCGTGAATCTCCAACATCGCTTTGCTTCAAGGACATAAAGATGGGGCTCTCGTGAATCGTGGCGAAACCCAACCTGCTCACCAAGGATCGTGAGGTAGACAATCTTCGGCACAATCGATTTGCCCCAAGTGTTGGGACAACCAATCCATGCCAAGAATCACATCCAAGCGCACGAGTCGAGTAGGATAAGATTCGCCAAGAATCCCACTCCTTCGATGTGGATAGGAACATCCGGCATACTTGGTCACTCTCATTTCCGAACCCGAGAGCGAATCAGCAGTGGAATCCCAGAGGAACACGTTGAAGCCCACAATCAACAAAGAAAAGACCTCGAAATAAAAGAATGCGAGGCCCGAGTCAAATAAAACCGTAGCAGACGCAAATTAACAAGGAGCGCCTAACACCACGCCGGTGCCTCTGTGCCTCCTCACCGAGATATGGTTGACTCGGCCGCCCCAAGCCCGGGTCTTCGGTCGTGGGTGACCACTCCCTTGCCGCGTCCTCCATTAGGACGAGGCCGCTCCATCTTCTTAGGACAACTACTCGCGTAGTGGCCCTTGTCGTGGCAAGAGAAGCAGTGACGTCGGCCGCGGGTTGCGGGAACACCTGCCGCTGGTCGCAGCGCACGCGATCGAGTCACGGCTGCGGAGGACGTGGAGCTGGTGCCAAGGCCTCGGCGGTGGTGAAGCCAAAGAACGGGCCACCGTGCAGTCCAACACGGGACGAACGAGGCCGCCTGCAGGCATCACCGGGCCTCCCACTTGCGCTGCGGGACTCGCCCCGCTCTCGCCTTGTGCTCGCGATAATGGCCTTGTCCACCAAGGTCCGAAGTCGGGAAGTCCACAATAGAGAGCTTGTCCTCAAGCTCCTCGCACAAACCCTCCACGAACTTCTCTGCTGGCCTCATCGGTGGCCACCTCAGGAGCGTACCTCGCCAAATGGTTGAACTCATGGAGGTACTCATCATGATTTGCGCCTGCTTGAGCGCAAGGAACTCCTTCTTCTTGACTTCATCGGCCGGCGGGGACATGGGCCCGACGAAAGTCGATCGGAACTCCTCCCACGAGACCACGTGTCCCGCAGTCGCATGGCGAGGAAGTTCTCCCACCATGAGAGTGCCGCACCCTCCACCGATGGGATGCGGTGCGCCCGCTCCCGCCCCGGCATCGAGCAACGTTGAGCTCCGCTCAACCGACGCAGCCGACCGTCTGCGCCCAAGGGATCCTGACCGGGAGAAGGTGGAGGTCGAGTGCGGAGGAACTCCGCAAGTCCCCAAAACCCAAATTAAACGATAAGGACTATCCTTTGGAAGAAGATGAGAGGAAAACAATTTTCAAAACCCAAACTAACAAGACGAGTGAAGAAAACTAAGATAGGTAAGGAGTAAAATCTGATAACTTACTTAATTTTCATAAACCATTTGACTCTTGAAAGTAGGTTTTCTAACATCCTACAAGGCGACCAAGCTAGGGGTTTCTACGGTCAAGATGGCTCGATACCAACTTTGTGAGGACCTGAATATTTAACTAGGAACACTTAACCCCAAATGGTTCTAGTGTTACTAATTAAACATTCTAAGCCTCGATGGACATATGCTTCCTGCATTGCAGCATACGTACATCATCACAAAATTACACATCAATTCCATACACATACATCACTAAGTTCAACAACGACATACATAAAGTAAAGTTATTATAAAAGGAGCCGACCGCCAAATAGAACAATATACAAGAATGACAATGAAGCAAAAGCGCCATAAGATGGCTAGAACAAAAGTCCACCGGTTAGCCACACACCCACAAGGCAACCGACCGGGCCGCCAAGCTAGTCGCCCATAGCTACCACAACACAGCCGAAAAGTGAGGCCCTTGAGCTCACCTCCTTCCTCTCGCAACAAAACAATTAAGATAGCATCCGAGTACAAAGATTGTCTTTGTACCGCAAGATCGACGTGTGGAATAGCGGACCTATTCATAACTACATGCAAGCTTATTTAGGTGGAGGTTGTATGTCTTATTTTGCATGAAGCCAACTTTATTTGCAATAATGTAATACATTTCAAAAGCAAGTTTGCAAATCTGTTTGTTATCAAAGCAACAAGTAAGTACTGAGATACATACAAGTAACTGACTGGAAGTGACTATCCCAATAGTCACCACAACATAGCACGAACCCCGATTGCACCACCCATCAAGTTTTAATTTAAAAGGTTGTAGTCTAACTCTTGAAAGACCTCCCCAAGCGTGTCCATAACCTAGACGAGGCTATTCGAATAGTTTTAACCTCAGGGGGTGTACCAATGTACCCACACTTGCATCGCCTTTAAGCCAAAGCACACTTCCGTAGGTATGCCAAGCACGGCTAAGTCCTACGAGACGCTTTCCAATATTGTGTATTAACTACGAGCCGCTCGTATGGGTAGAAACACCATACGCTTACATTGCAAGTCTAAAGACAACAAATCCCATCCCGGTGAAGTCTTTCGGACACTACAATGCTCCCAACACCATCCCTCCCGCGACCTCCTGCGACCCTGAGCCAATACGCCAAAGTACTAAGTCAAGAGAGGTCCCATACCCTCTAGTGTGGTTAGCACGCTAAAATGCTTGGTTTAGTGTAACAAGATGTTCGGTCCTTGTTGACTTAGGCACCATTCCACTCACACCGAAAATCACACCATCATACCATTGTGCCCAAGTCTAAATCATTTTGTTTTCAGTTTTAGTTTTCATAAGTAGACATGGCACAAGATGGAAATCATAATACATAATAAGTTTGTGTGATCAAGGTTATCGACAAGTCGATAACCGCCCATTTCTACCAAGCTAAGCATGGCTAAGCAATTAATTCGCAACTACTAAGTGACAAGAGCCCATCCACGAACTCTAAATCACGCAAGTAACCTAGGCTCATGGTAGTAGAGGATAATCATTTGCTAAGGAAATGCATCTACTAGGCCAACTATTAAAACAAAATAGCAATGCATACATAGAATTTGTAATCAACATAAATACTTAAAATACTGGGATTAACATGATCAAACCGCTTGCCTTCTTGTTGTTGCTCAATTGGTTATGAGGATCGTTCTGGATTACGCAAATGTCGAATCCTAAGCGAAAGGCAAAAAGAACCAAGAACAACCAATAAGACGAGCCACAAATAAACAAAAGAGCAAGCAAAACTTAACCAAATGCGACGAAATTTACACATTAGGTAGAATACGAATATACCTAGACATAGAAACTGGAAAACCTAATTTGGATTTGTGGTGCAAAGATAATGCATAAAAATACATTTTCGCCATAATTAGCATCAGTAGCAAAAATATTTTCTAGAGAGATTTTGAAGCTGGAATTTTTATGGTAGCTACCTACTGGTATAGAGGTAACCCATATAAAATTTCAGGTCATTTGGAGTTAAAATGATTTAGTTATGGTTTTCTAAGATGCAAAACTAGTATCATGCACTTTCCGTAAATATAAACATGTGCAAAACCTATTTCACATTATGGAATGATAATGAGGGATTTCCTAACATCAAATTTCTATTTTTAGGATTTACAGAGAATTATGGTGCATTTTATAAGTCTTCCGAATTTTCTAAATGCTTTGAAAATAGGTACTAAATCATTAATCAAGGTTTTCATACAATCTTGGACTTACCATCATTTTTACATTAACATTGGGTTAATAACAAATTTATCAAGGTTGAATCATTCATTTTGGACATGCACGAGCAAGATGTGCATTTTCTAAAGTTTTATTCATTTTCCGAATATTCAAAATGACAGGACCAAGTTATTCCTAGTTATAAAATTTTCTACTCATCGAACATGTTTAAATCCATTTTTATAATAAGCTAAAGTGATAACATGATTTATTACGATTGGGATTAACTAAAAGCGATTAAAATGAATTAGTTATGAGTTTCTAAAGTTTTACGTCATTTTCGGTTGATAAACAATTGCTTACCAATTACGAACAACCCAATACAAAGAAAATGACGTGGGACGACTCCCAACCCTTGATCTAAAATCCTACGCTCACGCGCGAAAATAGCGCACTTGAAACCCACATGAAACCCACCGCTGGATCAAGATCCAACGCTCACCGAGTGTATGCAACCGGACGGTGCGGTTGCTTGGGCCAATCCCAGCCGCAGATCGACAGATGGGCGGCCCAGAACGCACCAACAACCGGATGGTCCGATTGCACACACGATCTCCGCCATTGATCGCAAGATCGACGGCCCAGGACGATGAGGGGAACCGGATGGTCCGAATGCATGCAAGATCTGGGCCGCAGATCACAAAATGGACGGCGGCTATAGATCGAAGTTCAAAAAGAGGTACTGACGAGTGGGACCGCATGTCGCTGACTACGAGTCACGATCCGCAACGATTTAACCCACGTGCACGTGCTTTGGCCCACAAGTCGGCGACCCGCAGAAGGTTTCCGCGGGGTTAAGCGTCGACATTTTTATTAATCAATGATTAAGCATTAATGATGTCGGAACAGTGTGGAGTGAAACAGAGATTGATTTAAGGAGATTGGGCCCACAGGTCAGTGGCTCAATAATAATGATTAAGACACAATTAACAGCTAATGATTGGTAATTAATGTGTCCTAATGATCCGACGAAACGGAGCTTCTCGGTGACAAAACCGAATGGCTTTGCTTGGTCGTGGCGACTCCACGCGCGCGGCGCCACAAACTATCAAAATGGGTTCGCAATAGTGTTGCGGACCCATGTGTGTGACCTCGCGCGGTGGAAATGCACGCCATGAGCCGAAACAAAGATGAAGGCCGACACGGCAAAACACGAAAATGGCAAAATGCTCATTGCGGTCAAGGAAGCGAGTGCCATGACTTCTAGGGACTATATAGGAGCTACCTTAAGCGAGAGGAGCTTCAAAGATGGCGGGAAGACTTGAACACGATGAAGTCCACGAGCGAAGAAGATGAAGTGGAAAATGAGGTTCGAGCAAAATGAGAAGAACCAAATCATTACCACACTTCATTATAGCTCAAAGAGGCTCCAAAAGCAAGTAATTGCAAAAGAATCACTTACTGAGTTTGGAGAAGAAAGGGGTGAAACCAACCGAAAATCTCCAAACTTAAAATTGAGTGATTCCTGTGAATGCAACCCAAAATCAAGTTAGGGGAAATATAAAGGAGGTTGAGGATTTCACAGGGGTGCAAGAAAAGTTGAAGGTGAACCACTGGACACCAAGGCCGCCATTAGAGCTCTACGGCCAACAATGGTGTTTTGAGGGTGAGAGGTGTTCTTGAGCTCAAACACAGAGGAAAGCAAAGTGTGGTGTAAAGGAACACCAGGAGGACCTAGAGGGGCTATTTATAGGAAAGGAATTAGGGTTTCGAGCAAGAACATAAACCCATGGTGAGCTCGGTTCATGGCGCGGTCAAGGACCAAGAAGTGATGGGAGCAAGTGAGCACGGTGACCATGGAGGAGAAAGCCTGGTGCGCATTAAATGCATTGCAGAGAGACGTTGGCAAAAGCAACGTGGAGGTGACACATCAAGCCCCCCATGCTCTCTCTTTCTCGCCATGAGCGCCGCGCGCCGAGCAAAATGAGGAGGAAGAAGAACAGAGAAGACGAGCCACGACCGTAGGATTAGAAATGGACGGTCACGATTAAACGAGTTCGCCGGACAGTCCGGTTGCCCTCAGGAACCTGGACGGTTGGATTGAGATCCAACGGTCCCAATTGATTAACGCAACCGGATGGTCCGAATGCTCACACGAACGTGGGCCACGCGATCTGAATCCAACGGCTGAGATTGCACGCGCGATTTAAACCGCGGCTCGGTGCAGTTAGGTGGTTCAACCAAGTCAAGTGGCTCGAACTCGAGCCCGACTCGAACCCAATGAACAGTGAATTTGGTTTTTAGGTTTTAATTAAGCTGAGACTTTTGAGGATTTATTTGGGGTAGCAAAATAACTCCAAAATTTCTGAAATTTTTACAGGAGCTTGCTGACTGAGACATTGACCTTGTGAAAATTTCTCAGAGAGTTTGATGCTGCGAATAAATCTCCAAAAATTCTGCAAGGCTCTGTTTTAATGTTTGGTGAGAGTCAAACAGGTTTGATCGCCTCTAAAAATATTCAAACAATTTCTAAAAATTGTGAAATTTTTCAGAGGGTCACATACCACCACTGAGACTTAGGAAAATATATCCAGAGGATGATCATAAGATTTGACAAGATTGTTTTTGGAAGAACAAGATTTGGATCAAAAGACTTGTGACTTTGTACTTCCATAATCTTTGGTACAATACTTGTTCAGTACACAAAGGAAATACATGATGTAAGAAAAAGTTTTAATTTCTACTCATTTTCTTACATTTGAAACACAAGCCCAAAATTTGGGATGTTACAGTAGTAACTGAAATGTTTTTCAAACCCAAACTAAATTAGAAAATGTCTTAGCGTCTATTAGTTGATTGATAAGATAGTAATTGTCCTCTTGAAGCACATTGTAGGCCTAAATGAAGTCACATCAGTAATGGTGGCATTAGAATAGCTAGTTACTTCTATTGTGTTATTCTGATACTTAGTTAATAGATGTGCACACAATCACCATCAAAGTCTGTCGAAAGATTAAAACATATAAGAGGATTGATTTTGTGGTTAACTTGGTAAATAAGTGAGTGGGTAGATCAATCACATGAAAGCATGTCTAATTTGAAACACCTCTGTAGCAGTTATTTTGTTATTCCTATTGTGATGGTCTAGCTTCTGTGTATGAATTTGTGTTTGTATTTGAATGTTTGAGTTTTGCCGGTGTTATTCGTTCTTATTCGCTGTTTTTTTGTTCAATCGTTAGGTTTCGACATTTGCGGAACCCGAGAGCGATCCTCTGCCATGAGTTGAGCATATTGAGCAGCGCCCGTGGGCAAGTAGTTTGATCATGTTAATCCCGTATTTTAAAATCTAATATTTTGTTTCAATTTGTATGTATGCATTGCGTAATTTGTGTTAAATTGATTAGTTAAATCCGTATTTGCATATCCTGTAGGTGAAATATTGATCTCTACTACGAGCCTAGGTTACTCATTGTGATTAGAGTTCGTTGGATGAACTCTTATCACTTAGTAATTTACGTGTTGGATGCTTAGCCATGCTTAGCTTAGGTAGAATTGGGCGATTATCGACTTAGTCGATAATCTTGATCTATGAAATTATTATTGTTCTTATGCCTTGTTATTTGCAAATCTAAAAATGAAAACAAAATAAAAATGATTTAGACTTGGGCACAATGGTAAGATTGGTGTGATCTGTTTGGTGTGACTGGAAAGGTGCCCGGGTCAATTAAGGACCGAACATCTGGTGAGTACCTGTTATCCAGGCATTTCGGCGTGCCAACCACACTAGAGTATATGGGACCTCTCTTGACCTAGTACTTTGGCGTGTATTGGCTCCGGGTCGCGGGAGGTCGCAGGAGGGATGGTGTTGGGAGCATGGTAGTTGTCCGAAAAGCTTTACCCTAAGTGGGTAGTTGTCTTTTCGGCTTTACCATGTAAGCGTATGGATTTCTATCCATACGAGCGGCTCGTAGTTAATACACAATATTGGAAAAAGTCTCGTAGGACTTAGTGTGTGCTGCATACCTTGGTAGTGTGCTTTGGCTTAAAGGCGGTGCAAGTGTGGTGCTGATGGTACACCCTGCAGGTTTAAAACTATTCGAATAGCCTCGTCTAGGTGATGGACACGCTTGGGTAAGCTTATCAAGAGTTAGACTACAACATTTAAATTAAAAACTTGAAGGGTGGTACGAATCGGGATTCGTGCTATTGTTGTGGTGACTATTGGGATAGTCACTTCTAGGTTGTTTACCTTTACTCTTTTGTTATTATTATCCTTCTTTGTTATTTCAACCTTAAAATGAATTGCAAACTTGCCTTTAAAGCTGTATTACATTATTGCAAATAAAGTTGGCTTTATGCAAATAAAACATATGGCTGTACCAAACAAGCTCGCATGTAGCATATGTACAGTGCTGCTAGTTCACACGTCGTGTCTTGCGGTACAAAGACAATCTTTGTACTCGGGTTCTTTGCTTAATGTTTTTGTTGCGAGAGGAAGAAGGTGAGCCCCAAGGGTCTCATACGTGAGTGTGTTCTTTGTTTTCGTGGCGACGACTAGGCTTGGCTGTCGGTCGGATGCCTTGTGGGTGAAGGCACACCGATTGGCTTTGTTTATAGCCATCTTTTGGCGCTTTTGCTTCATTGTCGTTCTTGTTTATTTGTGTATCTTATGGCTGTCGTCGCCTTTATGCGTAATATCTCTACTATTTGTTTATCTTCCGTTTGGTAGTGTGATGTTTGGACTCTATGTTTGGAATGGAGTTGATGCATACTTTCGTGGGAGGTGTGTATACTGCTTCTGGGAAGTATACATATCTCGAGGTTTCGGTTTATTTGATTTGTAATGCTAGGACCAGGTGGTTGGTTGAGCGTTACAAGCCAAATAAATTGGGGTCCTAACAATGACCAACCCAATGGCCATCACAACAATAGTATGAACACCCGTTCATACCAACCCATCAAGTTTTAATTAAAAGGTTGTAGTCTAACTCTTGAAAAGCTTACCCAAGCGTGTCCATAACCTAGGGCGAGGCAATTCGAATAGTTTTAACCTGCAGGTGTACCACTTTATACCCACACTTGAGACCGCTTTAAGCCAAAACACACTTCAGAAGGTATCTTTGCACAGCTAAGTCCTACGAGACGTTTTCCAATATTGTGTATTAACCCGAGCCGCTCGTATGGATAGAAACCCATACGCTTACATGGTAAAGCCGAAAAGACAACTACCCACTCGTGATAAAGCTTTTGGACAACTACCATGCTCCCAACACCATCCCTCCTGCGACCTCCCGCGACCCGGAGCCAATACACGCCAAAGTACTAAGTCAAGAGAGGTCCCATATACTCTAGTGTGGTTGCACGCAAAAAATGCTGGATAAAAATTCACTCACAAGATGTTCGGTCCTTAATTGACTCGGCACCATTCGATCACACCCAAAACACACCAACTTACCATTGTGCCCAAGTGAAATCATTTTGTTTTTAGTTTTATGTTTTCACAAATAATCATATACACAGAGGTGAAATGTAAAGATATCAATATTTTTATGTGATCAAGGTTACCGACTAAGTCGATAACCGCCCAATTCTGGTATCTAAGCATTGCTAAGCATCATATCGCAAAGACAAATAAAAGGCCCTAAATCATTCACGGGCTCTAATTCACCGGTGAGAATAATATTCCTAAGGTAGTGGCAGGTGAACAATTTCAAGGCAACAATGCAATAGGATTAACTACCTCTAATCGACAAAATTAATCATTGACACAAAAGCATGCATACGTACGAGTAAAACAAAGTATTAGATTTTAAAAGTAATGGGATTGAGTGGATATGATCAAACTGCTTGCCTTTGTTTTGTTAGCGATATCGTCTTCTTTGCAGAGGATCGCTCTCGAAAACAACGCCATCTAACGACAAAAACTGCCAAAGCGAAAAACAACGAATAAACACCAGAACGCCAACAGTATTCAAAAATCAATAACATAGAAGATAGATCATGAATTTAGGAACAACAAATTAGCAGATTCGGAGATTATTTAAATTGGTTAGGATTTCTTTTGATTGATCTTTCCAAACTCACTTACTTTCCACGATAAACATACAGTCAAAATCAAACCTCTTATATGTTCTATTCTTTCAGCAAACTTTGATGGTGATTGTGTGCACATCTATTAGCTACAGCATATTATCACATTTTAATTAACTAACTATTCTATGCAACTATTACTGCTATAAGTTCATTTAGACCTACAAATTGCTATTGGAACACTAACTAGCTAATTAGCCAACTACTATATGCTAATCAGATTTCTAACAAATTTGGCCTTACTGACACTTAACTATGCACAATCCGAAACACCACTCAACTAACATGTGAATGCTACTAAATTTCAGCATGCAGCTACTATATTGCCTTACTACACTATAATCTGATAACTTGCTATGACTGACAACCTTTAAATTCCTACACCAAACAATAATTGATGAAATCGAAGTATAAGTGTATGCTAGCATAAGAGATAGGGTTTTGTAGTTTTGATTTCTCTCTAAGGGTCTCAAAATATTCATCTCCAAGCTGATTTTTTTTTATTTGATTACTTCCAGTAGATCCAAGTTCAACTGACTAAACGACTCACAAACCTTACTAATTACTGCACTATAATCTATTGACAAAACTAATTATTTATACGTTACTGGTCACACAACTTGCAACCACAACTTCAACTCTGAACATAAGGGCTTTAACTAGACTTCTTTTGCTCAACCTTCCAATATGCTAACTCAAAAGAGTCACATAACTAATATTCATCTAAAAGAGTAATTGTTCTCACTGTTGGTTTCAGAACTTCACAACTAAAAAGGTTTTTCAGTTTTGACCACTACTGGTAGATAACGGTTCGACTGCCTACTAGAATCAAGGAAAACTTCTAACTACTGGATTTAGTTATGCTATTAGCTCACTGCCAAAATCTGAAACTCTACAGTGTACTATCCATCCCACAAACAATACAAGTATTGCTAAAATGAAGTGCTAACTTCTTCCAAAACTCAAACTTCAGTTTTACTAATTCATTTGAGAAAACTAAAAGACATTCAAAGAATTGGTTAGCAGCAGGTGACATGTATACATCGAGGTCTTACTGTCAAGCACAGAGAGACTTCACAGAGATAATGAATAGGGGTTTCGGGCTGAGATGGGCAGCGCATGTCGCCGGCAAGTGGATGGGCAGCGGCAGTCGAACATGGGCAAAATGGATTGCTTAGGTGTAGGCGATCCTGAGGGTGGTCTCGGCACCAGTGAGGAGGGTTGACGACGACCGCTTCCATACCCACAGAGAGCGAAAGAGGCCTACCTGTAGAGAAACAAAGATATCCTTGAGGCATACACACAAACACATAGAGGGCAAAGAGGAGGGGACCAAAGGCGGCTCAGCATTGGCTTGCCGCCGGTGGTCGGAACCAGCAGGGCGACTGCGCGTGGCGGCCACGGCGTGTAGGAGCTGCAGCGGCACCGGCAGAAGAGGGGAGCGACACCGGCGGCAGAGCTCTGTTGCAGGGGAGCTCGGCCGGCCAGCAGAGAGGAGGTGCGGGCGTGGCTAGAGCGGGCCGGCGACGGGAGGAGCTGGGTGGAGCGGACGAGCCGGGCCCGGGGCTCAGCGCACGGGCCTGTGGCGCGGGAAGATGGGCTCGGTGGTGGAGGCAGTGGTGCGGACTGGGGCCGGCGCAGATCCGGGTCGAGGAAGACGAGGCGGCACGGGCCGGGCGAACTGGGCGACGGCGCGCGTGGCAGCGAGCAGAGGCCGGGCCGGGCAGCTGGGTGCACGGGCGGCTAGGCCGGGAGGCGCGGCGAGGGAAGGAGGTCGGCGGAGCTGTTGAGGAGGGCGACGAGCTTCTGAGGCCGGCGATGGAGGGAGGAGCCGGGGTAGGGAGGGTGGAGCTGGGAGGCGGCGGCGGCAAGTGGAGGAGGAGGGGAGCTCGGAGGGGAGAGGCCAAGAGCTTGGAGATGGGGAAAGTTGGGAGGCAGCCGGGGCAAGTGCGGCACCACAGGAGGAGGCGAAGGCTGGCTTGGCACCCGGTGGAGAAAAGGAGGAAGGGCTGCGGCGCTTGCCTTCGGTGGAGAAAAGGAGCGCTCGGTGGCTTGACCCCTTTGTATGCAGCGGGCGGAGGAGACAATGGTGGGTGATGCACTCGGCGAAAGGTTGGCCAGGAGGAGACCGGGGTCGGCGGCACTGTGGCTTGGAGGCGACGCAAGGGCGGGTGGCTCGCGCATGGCCGAGACGTGGCAGCGAGCCAAAGGGGAGAGCGACGGGAGAGATAGAGGGCGGCAGCGGCCTGGCTCTCCTGGAGAAGAAAGGAGTTGGGTGCACAGGGGCTCGGGTGATGAGTGCGGTGAGCCAAATGCTAGGAGTGGCTCGGCGATCTTGGTCCGGCGCATGAGTGGCTCAACTGGCTCACTTTGAGGAACAATGAGGAGAAGAAAATGAGTTTTTCTGATTTTTGGAAAATGGCTGAGACTTAAGGGAGTTTTTAGATATAGGTTCCTAGCTCCAAAATTCAAGAAAATTTTAGGGCAGGCAGAGGTTCACAAGGGACTTAGGAAAAATAATTTCAAACACTTTCTATATTAAATTTTGTTAGAATTAAATCATATTCAAATCTGCATTAGTGATTTCGTTTGAATTTTGGTGAAGGCAAAATGACTTCTAAAAATTTGGTAAAAATAACTAAAAATCAAGATAAATAATCTAGTATTTGAATAAATTATTTTTGGAAACTTTCATTCACACACTTTGCTGGAATTCAAATAGAAATGGAATTTATGTTTAAAAGTTTGAAATTTCAACACAAACTTTAATACAATCTTCAAAATTTTAAAATTATGCACAAGATTTTGGAAACCATGAGCATGATCAAGAGATACAACCAAAAGTTTTTAAATTTTAGTACTTTTATACATTTAAAATACAAACCCTAATTTTGGGGTTGTTATAGTAAGATCCTCTTTCAACTCAATTGATTCCAACGGGGCTTGCTCTTCTGGCACACGAAGACACTTCTTCAACTACGAGATATGAAAGACATCATGCACTCTCGCTAACGATGATGCGGTAGCTCCGGTGTGTAAGCAACTTCTCCACTGCGTTCGGAATCTTGAACGGACCAACATACCTAGGGGCAAGCTTCCTTTGGCATGAAACCTCTTGACACCTCGGCGGGGTAACTCAAGATAAACGAAATCCTCGGGTTCAAATCGAGATCACGGCGACGATTATCGCATAGCTCTTTCCGCTCGGTGAGCTATCGTCAATCTTTCTCGATCATGGCCACTTGCTCTTCTCGCTTCTCGAATGATGTCCGACCAAACCGATCGTCAATTGTTTCGACCAATTAAACGGTTCTACAGCACGCCATACAAAGCTTCAAATGGTGACATTTGCAGACTGGCTTGGTAACTGTTGTTGTACGAAAATTCTGCATACGGCGAACTTTTATCCCATCGGGTAGCATTAGCTAGAGCACAAACTCTCAGCATATCCTCCAATATCTGATTAACTCTTTCAGTCTGTCCATCTGTCTGTGGATGATACGCGGTACGGAAATTCAAATGGGTGCCCAATGCTTCATGCAAACTTTGCCAAAAATGAGAGGTGAACTGAGATCCTCGATCTGACACTATCTTCTTGGGCACACCGTGCAAACTGACAATTCTAGCCATGTACAACTCCGCAAGGCGATCTCCTGAGTACGTGGTTTTGACCGGCTGGAAATGGGCGACCTTGGTCAAACGATCAACTATTACCCAGATCGAATCGTAACCCGATTGAGTCTTGGGTAAACCGGTAATGAAATCCATGCTGATCTCTTCCCACTTCCATTCTGGAATCTTCAGCGGTTGCAGCAAACCTGCTGGTCTCTGGTGTTTTGCCTTTACTTTCTGACAGGTGTCGCACAAGGCCACGAACTCTGCGACTTCTCGTTTCAAATTTGGCCACCAAAATTTAGCCTTAACATCCTGGTACATCTTGGTACTTCCAGGGTGGATCGAATACTTTGAGTCATGGGCTTCCTTTAGGATTAACTGTCTTATGTAACATCCCAATTTTGGGCTTGTGTTTCAAATGTAAGAAAATGAGTAGAAATTAAAACATTTTCTTACATCATGTATTTCCTTTGTGTACTGAGCAAGTATTGTACAAAAGGTTATGGAAATGCAAGTCACAAGTCTTTTGATCCAAATCTTGTTCCTTCAAAAACAATCTTATCAAACCTTTTGATCATCCTCTGGAAATATTTTTCCTAAGTTCTTGGGATGGTATGTGACCCCTCTGAAAAATTTCACAATTTTTAGAAATTATTTGAATATTTTAAAGGGCAGTCAAACCTGTTTGACTCTCAGTCAAACCTAAAACCAGTACCTTGTGGAATTTTTGGAGAAAAATACAATGCATAAAAACCTCTGAAAATTTTACACAAGGTCAATGTCTCGGTCAGCAAGCTCCTGTAAAATTTCAGAATTTTTGGAGTTATTTTGCTACCCCAAATAAATCCTCAAAAGTCTCACTTTAATTTAAAACCTAAAGCCGATTCACTATTCATTGGGTTCGAGTCGGGCTCGAGTCCGAGCCACTTGACTTGGTTGAACCACCTAACTGCACCGAGCCGCGTTTTAAAACGCGCGTGCTATATCAGCCGTTGGATTCAAATCGCCGCCCACGTTCGTGTGAGCATTCGGACCCTCGGTTGCGTTAATCAATTGGGACCGTTGGATCTCAATCCAACCGCCCGTATCCACGAGCAATCGGTGTCCGCGAACTCCTTTAAATCACGGCCGCCCATCTAAAATCCAACGGTCGTGGTTTGTCTTCTCATTCTTCTTCCTCCTCGGCTTCTCCGATGCGCAGCGCAATGGCAGAGCAGAGAAAGCGGAGGCGGCGTGATGTGTCACCTCCACGCTTGCTTTTGTCAACGTCTCTCGCAATGCATTTAATGCGCACCAGGCTTTCTCCTCCATGGTCACCGTGCTCACTTGCTCCCATCTTTTCTTGGTCTACAACCGAGCATGAACCGATCCCACCATGGACTCGGGTTCTTGCTCAAAACCCTAATTCCTTTCCTATAAATTGGCCTCTAGGTCCTCCCGGTGTTCTTTGCACCACACCTAGCTACTCTGTGTTTGAGCTCAAAACCATCTCAAACCTTCAATCCACCATTGTTGACCCGAGGGCTCCAATGGCGGCCTTGGTGTCTAGTGGTTCATCTTCAACTTTTCTTGCACCCTTTTGAACTCCTCAACCTTCCCTATATTTCCCCTAACTTGATTTTGGGTTGCATTCACAGAATCACTCAATTTTAAGTTTGGAGATTTTCGTTGGTTTCACCCCTTTCTTCTCCACTCAGTGTAGTGGTTCTTTTGCAATTACTTGCTTTTGGAGCCTCTTTGAGCTATAATGAAGCTGTGGTGATGATTTGGTTCCACTCATTTTGCTCGAACCTCATCTTCCACTTCATCTTCTTCGCCTCGGTGGACTTCATCGTCTTCAAGTGTTCCTCGGCCATCTTTGGAGCCCTCGGCTAAGGTAGCTTCTATATAGTCCCTAGAAGTCATGGCACTCGCTTCCTTGGACCGCAATGAGCATCTTGCTATTTTCGTGTTTTACCGTGTCGGCCTCTTTCTTTGTTTTTCGCTCGCCGGGCATTCCGCACTTCCACCGCCGGCGAGGTCATCATCATTGGGTCCGCAACACTATTGCGAACCCATTTTGATAGTTTGTGGCGCCGCCGATCGAGTCGCCGGCGACAAGCCGTGGTAGCCACTCGGGACTTTGCCGGCCGTAGCTCCCGTTGTCGTCAAATAATTAGGACACAGTTAATACCCAATCATTAGAAGTATTAATGGTGTCTTAATCTGGCCTAATGTCTCACTGACTTGTGGGCCCGTAAGCCTAAATCAGAAAACCAGAAGTCGTTATGGCTGATTTTGAGTTTATTTATTGCTAATCATTGTTAGCAATAAATGTGTCCGAAATTACCTTCTTGGGTCACTGACGTGTGGGCCCTCAGTCCCTAAAATCACCACTGTCCAAAATCGTTAGGACACATTAAGTGCTAATCATCATTAATCATTGGTCATTAGTAATTAATTAGCTGCCCTAAAGACCTCCCTTAAGTCACTGAAAGGTGGGACCACGCGCACACTGTGCACTGTGTTAAACCTCGCATGTGTGACTCTCAGTCACTGACATGCGGCCCCACGTGTCAGCACTCCTGGTTGCATTCGATCTTGGACCGCCGTCCATTTTGCGATCTGCGGCCCAGATCTTGTATGCATTCGGACCATCCGGTTTCCCTCATCATTCTTGGCCGTCCATCGCTTGATCTGCGGCCCTGATCATGCGTGCAATCGGACCTTCCGACGGGAAGTGCTCGTGCCGCTCATCTTGAGATCTACTACCGTGAGCGCCAAGGCAACCGCACCGCCCGGTTGCATTCATCCTCGAGCCGTTGGATCTTGATCCAACGGTGAGCTCCTGTTTTGAATCGCGCGCGTGCGCTGTTTTCCGTGCGTGTGGCTCGTTGGATTTTGCATCAACGGCCCACGAGCATCCACGTCGTTTATTTCCGGTTGGGTTGGTTTTTATTTCTGTAAGTATTTATTTATCAACTGAAAATTGTATCAAAACTTTAGAAATTCATAACTAATTCAAGATAAGTCCTTTTTACATGAAACCAACTGCAATAAATTTGTATTTCACTGAAGTTTAATATAAAAATGCTTTTAGCTATGCTGCTGTAGTAGAAAATTCTGTAATCTCTAATAGCTTGTTTTCTGCTATTTTTATATATTCCAGAATTGTATTAAAACTTGGAAAATGCATATCTTTTTCTGTATATCTGCTAATTGTATGATTTTAACTTTGATAAATTTGTTGTTAACTAAACTTTAATCTAAAAATGGTGGTAGGCCTAAATCAGCACCAGAAAAATATGTTAATAGATTTAACCTTATTAGTAGCAATTAAAAATTCATTTAATGATGTAATAGGCAC
This sequence comes from Ampelocalamus luodianensis, assembly GCA_036346255.1. NCBI lineage: Eukaryota > Viridiplantae > Streptophyta > Magnoliopsida > Poales > Poaceae > Ampelocalamus > Ampelocalamus luodianensis. Next base: position 31,702,775 of record CM070628.1, on the reverse strand, counting down.
CAGTAATTCCCTGTAGGTCCTAAAAATAGAAAGTTGATGTTAGGAAATCCCTCTGTTATCATACTGTAATGTGAAATGGGTTTTGCACATGTTTTTATTTCTGAAAAGTGCTTTATGCTAATTTTGCATCTTAGAAAAATCATAACTAAATCATTTTAACTCCAAATGACCTGAAATTTTTTATGGGTTACCACTATACCAGTAGGTAGCTACCATAAAAATTTCAGCTTCATAACCTTTCTAGAAAATGTTTTTGCTACAGTGCTAATTATGGCCGAAAATGGGTTTTTAGGTAATATCTTTTGCACCACAAATCCAAATTAGGTTTTTCCAGTTTCTATGTCTAGGTGTATTCGTATTTCACCTTGTGTATAAGTTTCGTCGCATTTGGATAATTTTTGCTTGCTCGTTTGTTTAAGTGCGGCTCGTCTTATTGGTTGTTCTTGGTTCTTTTTGCCTTTTCGCTTAGGATTCGACATTTGCGGTAATCCCAGAGCGACCCTCCACAATGATTTGAGCAACAGCAAGAAGGCAAGCGGTTTGATCATGTTAATCCCAGTATTTTAAGTATTTATGTTGATTGCAAATTCTATGTATGCATTGCTACTTTGTGTTAATAGTTGGCCTAGTAGATGCATTTCCTTAGCAAATGATTATCCTCTACTACCATGAGCCTAGGTTACTTGCTGTGATTTAGAGTTCATGGATGGGCTCTTGTCACTTAGTAGTTGCGAATCAATTGCTTAGCCATGCTTAGCTTCGGTAGAAATGGGCGGTTATCGACTTGTCGATAACCTTGATCACTTAAAACTTATTATGATTATGGTTTCCACCTTGTGCCAGGTCTACTTATGAAAACTAAAACTGAAAACAAAATGATTTAGACTTGGGCACAATGGTATGATGGTGTGATTTTTGGGTGTGACTGGAATGGTGCCCGGGTCAACAAGGACCGAACATCTTGTTACACTGAACCAAGCATTTGAGCGTGCTAACCACATTAGAGGGTATGGGACCTCTCTTGACTTAGTACTTTGGCGTGTATTGGCTCCGAGTCGCAGGGAGTCGCAGGAGGGATGGTGTTGGGAGCATTGTAGTGTCCGAAAGACTTCACCTGTGATGGGATTTGTTGTCTTTCGGCTTGCAATGTAAGCATATGGGTTTCTATCCATATGAGCGGCTCGTAGTTAATACACAAGATTGGAAATGTCTCGTAGGACTTAGCGGTGTGTCGGCATACCTTGGTAGTGTGCTTGTGGCTTGAAGGCGGTCCAAGTGTGGGTACATTGGTACACCTGCGCAGGTTAAAACTATTCGAATAGCCTCGCCCTAGGTTATGGACACGCTTGGCAAGGTCTTTCAAGAGTTAGACTACAACCTTTAAATTAAAACTTGATGGGTGGTACGAATCGGGATTCGTGCTATGTTGTGGTGGCTATTGGGATAGTCACTTGTGTGGTTACTTGTATGTATCTTTACTACTGTTACTTTGATAACAAAACAGATTTGCAAATTTGCCTTTAAAATGTATTACATTATTGCAAATAAAGTTGGCTTCATGCAAAATGAGACATACAACCTCCTCCTAAATAAGCTTGCATGTAGTTTATGAATAGGTCGCTATTCCACACGTCGATCTTGGGTACAAAGACAATCTTTGTACTCGGATGCTATGCTTAATTGTTACATTGCAGAGGAAGAAGGTGAGCTCGAGGGCCTCACTTTTGTGAGTCTGTGTTGTGGTAGCTATGGGCGACTAGCTTGGCAGTCCGGTCGGTTGCCTTGTGGGTGTGTGGCTAACCGGTCGACTTTTGTTCTAGCCATCTTATGGAGCTTTGCTTCATTGTCATTCTTGTATATCGTTCTATTTGGCCGGTCGGCTCTCTTTGTAATAACTTTACTTTATGTATGTCGTTGTTGAACCTAGTGATGTATGTGTATGGAATTGATGTGTAATTTTGTGATGATGTGCATATGCTGCAGTGCAGGAAGCATATGTCCATCGAGGCTTAGAATGTTTAATTAGTAATGCCAGAACCATTTGGAGGTTAAGTGTTACTAGTTAAATATTCTGGGTCCTCACAAAGTTGGTATCAGAGCCATACTGACCGTAGAAACCCCTAGCTTGGTCGCCTTTAGGATATTTGAAAACCTACTTTCAGATAGTTATGAAAACTTAAGTAAGTTCTCTAATTTTTCTCCTTACCTGTCTTAGCTTGCTCATCTCACCTTACACTCACTTAAGTTTGGAAAAGTTGTTCCTCTCTTCCTTTCAAAAATTAGCCTTTATCGATTAGCTTGGTTTTGGGAGCAACATGAGAACTTAGAGAAAGGAATTTGGACAGCTAGCTAGTGGTTAGTAATTAAGGTAGGAAATGAGAGGTAAATTCAACTAAAACTTGTGGGAATAAAAGGGGTAAGGAGTGATATGAAATTAGCTAAATGCCTATACTCTATTAGGTGGTTATACCTTGATTTTTGGACTGTTTTGAGCTAGAATTTAGTGCTGAAATTTTGGGTCTTCTCAAACGATTGCTCGTTCTTCCATACGGGTTAGTCGTTTCAGGAAGTCGATTTGGTGATTTTTGGTCCTGTGCTTTTGGTGGTTACTCTTGAGCCTTTTTATTGAGTTTGGGATTCTTTGTTTTTTTTATCTCGGGCTTGTAGCTAACTTGTCTTAGTGAATCAGGATGGCTGGTGGGACACGTAGCGGCCGGAATCAGCCGGGTAGTCCCGATGAGGAGCTTCCCCCTCCTCCGACCATGGCGGAAGTCCTCATGCAGATCGAACGCAATCGTTCGGAGGACCGTAGGGTGTTGGAGGTTATCGCAAGGAACACCTCTACTCTCTCTGGTGCCTCTGGATCTGGAGGTGGTGGACACCAGACTCGTGGGGGGCTTGCGGAGTTCCTCCGTACTCAGCCTCCTACCTTCTCCCGGTCCGAGGATCCCTTGGACGCAGACGACTGGCTGCGTCTGGTTGAGCGGAAGCTCAACGTTGCTCAGTGCCAGGAGCAGGAGCGGGCACTTTTCGCATCCCATCAGTTGGAGGGTGCGGCACTCTCATGGTGGGAGAACTTCTCGCCATGCGACTGCGGGCACGTGGTCTCGTGGGAGGAGTTCCGGTCAGCTTTTCGTCGGGCCCATGTCCCCGCAGGCCTGATGAAGCTGAAGAAGAAGGAGTTCCTTGCGCTCAAACAGGGGCGCAAATCTGTGACTGAGTACCTCCACGAGTTCAACCATTTGGCGAGGTACGCTCCTGCTGAGGTGGCCACTGATGAGGCCAAGCAGGAGAAGTTCATGGAGGGTTTGTGCGAGAGCCGCAAGACAAGCTCTCTATTGTGGACTTCCCCGACTTCCAGACCTTGGTGGACAAGGCCATCATCGCCGAGCACAAGGCGAGAGCGCTGGGCGAGTCCCGCAAGCGCAAGTGGGAGGCCCAGCGGTCTGCACAGGCCGGCCTCGTTCGTCCCCGTGTTGGACCTGCACCGGTGGCCCGTTCTTTGGCTTCACCACCGCCGAGGCCTTCAGCACCAGCTCCACGTCCTCGCGCAGCCGTGGACTCACGATCCGCGCGCTGCGACCAGCAGCAGGTGTTCCCGTAACCCCGCGGCCGGCGCCACCGCTTCTATCGCCACAACAAGGGCCACTACGCAGTAGTTGTCCTAAGAAGATCGAGCGGCCCTCGTCCTAATGGAGGACGCGGGCAGGGGAGTGGTCACCCACCTGACCAGAAGACCCCAGGCTTGGGAAGCGGCCGAGTCAATCACATCTCGGCTGAGGAGGCACAGGAGGCACCCGACGTGGTGTTGGGTACGCTCCTTGTAAATTTGCGTCCTACTACAGTTTTATTTGACTCTGGGGCCTCGCATTCTTTTATTTCGAGGTCATTTGCTGTTGATTGTGGACTTCACTGTGTTCCTCTGGGGATTCCACTGCTCATTCGCTCTCCGGGTTCGGAAATGAGAGCTGACCAAGTATGC